>JAESUZ010001790.1:0-687500 GCA_017311185.1 Proteles cristata cristata | reverse complement strand
TAAGTAGGTGGGGGACCGGACCGCATGCAGGCTTTGTAGGCCATTGAAGGGAGGGTGGATTTTATTCTAATTGCTTTGGGAAATGCCTTTAGGGGATTAGGCAGGAAAGTGACAAGATCTATTTTAATAACACTCGGGTGCATCTGAGTCCAGAATGGACTGTCAGGAAACCAAAGGAGAAGGAGAGATAACAGTAAGGCACCTGCTCCAGCAGACCAGGCAGAGATGATGAAATACTGAAACGGAATTAGATTCTCAGCCTCAAAGGGAATGACCTATCAGGATGACAGGGTGTTTAAGCATCTGGCAGAGGGGCCTGTACGTAGTATTTACTCAGTAAATGTTAGTTCTGTACACTTCTTTCCTTCTCTGGTGGTCCAAAAGCTGGGGATATTGGTTTGGTCTAAGTCTCTCATAAAAATGGGTCATTCTACAAAAAATAGGTCTGATCATATCATGAAAGTGACTGTTTAAGTTTTGTTAATGACTCTGCTAGGATATGTAGATGGGGGGCTGGTTGGTATGTGTGTATTCATATTTTAGTTGAGCCACATGAAACAGCTAAAATGCTTTTGCTGATTAAGGTGTCTCAAGGTCAGTGGCCTTATGTTGCTCTGAAAACACATTTAGTCTGTTTAGATGTCCTCATTAAAAGTATTAACATATCAAAAACATTTTAAAAATTATCTGTAGGTATAGAGAAAAAAACAAAAACAAAAACTAGTCTTCATGTGCCATTCCACTTTCTCCCAATCTCTGGATCTTTTCTGGCATTGAATAGAAAGAAATATATAAAAAATGCCAAAAAGTCAGAAATTTGTCTGATATTGACAATTTATCACCTTGGAAAGGGGACAAATCACCCAGAACCCCGTATGGGGGACCACATAGGTCCATGAAATTGAGATGAAGCATGATAAAATTCTAACCAACCCAGAAACTGTGTGTTAAATGAAATAATGTAGATAGTCGAGGGTAAAAGATCCTACATCTATTTGATGTTGTGTACCTTGAAAGGTAGGGGTGGTTAATCAATGGTTAGTCAGATTATACGTACAGTGGAAGCATAAAAATGACCATGGTTCTTGGCCTTCCGAGGCTCTGGAGGAGAATCCTTCCTTGCCTCTTTCCATTTTTGGTGCTCCAAGCATTCTTTGGCTTTTGTACCACAAATGGTGCAATCTCTGTCTTTGTCTTCACAACACTTTTTGTTCTGTCCGTGTGCCTTCTCCTCTTCTGTCTTTCATTAGGGCACTTGTCTTTGGATGTAGGCTCACCAGAGTAATCCTGAATTACCAGAGTAATCCCCATTCCAAGAACCTTAACTTAACCATGTCTGCAAAGGCCCAGGTTCTAAGAAGATCATAGTCACAGGTTCTGGGTGTTAGGACATGACCATGCCTTTTTTGGGGACACTGTTGAACCCATTACAACAGTGGACTCTGTCTCTTTCACAAGGTCACTAAGGGCATCCACAGTATAATTTGCCTCCATGCAGTGTGTAGGTTGATACATTACCCTAGAATTATTTCCTAATTGATTCTAGTACATAGATCTTGTCTTTTTAACTAAGTTCTAACTTTTATGTTCACCTCAGTTGTGTGTTCATGCTTTTTATTTTTTAAATTTCAGGTTGCTTATACATTTTTATATTAATATCAATACTGTGGTGTGTACCACATGCCCTAGCTTTTATCTACCAAGATAGTAATACAATGAATATCCATATCCAGAAATGCTGGATTAAAGGGTACGTGAAGTTTACATTAAGATATGTATTGTCAAATTGCCCTCCAAAGGGGTTGCACCAATTCTGTCCTGCAACAGGTGTGTAAGAGCATCTGTTTACCTTGAACTTGCAAAAAATTGTTTCCTATCAGGCCTTTTGATCTTTGCCAAAATCATTCATTAAAAATTATTATTTTAATGATCATTTATTTAATTAAAGCTGCAGCTGAATGTCTTTTTTACGTGTCAATTGCCCATTTTTTCTATGAAATATCTGTTTCTGCGTATGCCCATTTTTCTTTTTTTTAATTTTTAATTTTTCTTTTTTTAATTTTTGAGACAGAGAGACGGAGTGTGAGTGAGGGAAGGGCAGAGAGAGAGAGAGGGAGACATAGAATCTGAAACAGGCTCCAGGCTCTGAGCTGCCAGCACAGAACCCGATGTGGGCTCGAATCCATGGACTGTGAGATCATGACCTGAGCTGAAGTTGGACACATAGTCGACTGAGCCACCCAGGCACCCCGTGCATATGCCCGTTTTAATATTGGAGTTTTGATCTTTTTATAAGTAGACTGGAAGAAATCCTATTTATTTTTTATTTCATAGAAATTAAGAACTTGTTTTATATGTTATAAATACAGGTTTTCAGTTTGCTATTTGTTTTTATTATTTGTTTATATTTTTTCCTGTTGAATTTAAAAGTATTTATATGTAGTTAAATTTATTAATTTTTTTATTTGATGATTTCCAGGATTTTGATTTTCCATTGCAAGATATTTTCTTCTTATTGTTTTACAATATCATTAAACTTTTTTTAAAAATTTTTTTATTTCCTGGTTTTTAAAATGTCACTTCATTTATTTAAATAAAAAAAACAACAACAACAAAGGACAATTCACCTGTGTCTTCCAATTTTCATCCCATGCCTCTGGCAATCACCAATTTGTTCTCTGTATCTATGAGCTCGCTTTTTGTTTTATTTTAGACTCCACATGTAGGAGAGATCATAGAGTATTTTGACCTACTCTGATTTGTTTCATGTAGGATAATGCTCTCGCAGTCCATCCGTATAGTTGCAAATGGCAGGATTTCATTCTCTTTAATGAATGAATAGTATTCCATTGTATATATACCATAATTTTCTCATATGTTCATTCACTGATAGACACTTAAGTTGTTTCTTTAACTTGGCTATTGTAAATAATGCTGCAATGAACATGAGGGTGTACATATCTTTTTGGGTTTATGTTTTAATTTTCGTCAGATAAATTCCTAGATGTGGAATTTTTGGATCATATGGTAATTCTATTTTTTAGTTTTTTAAATAAGTTTTATTTATTTATCTATTTTGAGAGAGAGGAAAAGAGAACACGGGAGGGGTAGAGAAAGACAGAAGGAGAGAGAGCAAATCCCAAGCAAGCGTCACACTGTCGGCACAGAGCCCAATGCGGGGCCTGAACTCATGAACCGTGAGATCACGACCTGAGCTGAAATTAAAAGCTGAATGCCCAACCGACTGACCCACCCACGCACCCTTGTATTTAAAAATTTGGGGGAGGGATTTTTGTTTTTTTAATTTAATTAATTTATTCGACATCCAAGTTAGTTAGCATATAGTGCTATAATGGTTTCAGAAGTAGATTCCAGTGATTCATCCCCTATGTATAACACCCAGCGCTCATGTAGTTTTCATTTTTTGAGGAACTACCATGCTGTTTTCCATAGCAGCAGCACCAGTTTATATTCACACCAAAAGTGCACCAGGGTTCCCTTTTCTGTGCATCCTCACCAACACTTGTTAGCTCTTGTCTTTTTGATACTAGCCATCCTCACATGGTGTGAGGTGATGTCTCATTATGGTTTTGATTTGCATTTCCCTGGTGATTAATGATGTAGAGCATTTTTTCATGTGTCTGTTGTCCATCTGTATATTTTCTTCGGAAAAAATGTCTTTTCTGATCTTCTGCCCATTTTTAAATTGGATGGATTTTATTTTTCTATTGAGTTGTAAGAATTCTTTATATAGTTTGGATATTAGCTTCTGACCAGATAGGATTTGTGATAATTTTCTCCTGTTCAGTAGGTTGCCTTTTCATTTTCTGGAGGGTTCCTGCTGTGCAGAAGCTCTTTAGTTGCTGGGCCACTTGTTTAATTATGCTTTTTGCTGCTTCTTATATTGAATTCATCAATCTGATTACTAACTGGTACCATTCCATTGCCTTCTGGGCTTGCAAAATTCTATTGAGAAGTCTGCTATCTTTTTTTATTTTTGTTCTTCTCTACGTAACATTTTTCTTCTATGTAATATTAGTCTTAAGATTTTTCTCTTTATCATGTGTTTTCAGAGCTTGAATATAATATGCCTTGCTGTGTTTCTTGGGTGTTTGTTTGTTTTCCTTAGGGTTTGCTGAACTTCTTACATCCGTGGATTTCATCAAATTTAGAAAATTGGAGGTCATTATTTCTTCAAAGATTTTTTTCTGGCCTCCCTTCCCCACTTTCTGGGGCTTCAGTTATACATGTGTCAGGTTGCTTTGCATTTTCCCAAAGCTCATTTGGTCTCTGTTTATTTCTTCTTTCAGTCTTTTTCTAACTCTCTGGGCTCCATTTTGGATACTTTGTATTGCTATGATTTCATATTGCCTTGTCTTCTGTATCTAAACTGCTGCTAATCCTATCTAGCGAATTAAAAAAAAAACTTGTATTTTAGAAGATTTTTAGATTTACAGAAAATTTGCAAAGATAGTACATAGCATTCCTATGCATTCCTCACCCAGTTTTTCTTCTTGTTAATATCCTTTCCTATTACAGTGGTACATGTGTTACAAATAGTGAACCAACATTGATGCATTACTATGAACTAAAGTCCATACTTCATTCACATTTCCTTAGGTTTTATCCAGTGCCCCTTTTCCCATCTAGGATACTACATTATATGTAATATTACATTACATCATTACATGTATCATGTCTCCCTAAGCTCATCTAGGCTGTGATGGTTTCTCAGAGTTTCTTTGTTTTTGATGATCTTGGCAGTTTTGATGAGGTACATTGTGGAATGTCACTCAGTTTGGGTTTGTTTTTCTCATGGTTAGACTTAATGTGTGTGTTCCTTATTGCCATTGATTGTTAACAAATTACTCCAGATTTAGTGTCTTAAATAGCACAAATGTATTTGTTAACAATTCTAGATGTCAGAAGCCTGACATGAGTCTCCCTGGACCAAAATCAAGATGTCAGCATGGCTGTGACCCTCTCTGGCAGCTCTGGGGAGGCTCTGTGTTTGTCTTTTACAGGATCTAGAGACTGTGTACAGTTTCTTGGTTGGTGGTTTCTTCCTCCATCTACAGACCTAGCAACTCTCTGACCCTTCCGTATCTCTGACACTTTTTCCACTGTCACATCTTTCTCTTTCTCTCCTGACTACAGAACCAGTAGACGGTCTCCACTTTTAAGGACTCATACAATTAGCCTGGGTACAGCCAGGCAACCCAGGATAATCCCTCCATCCAAAGTCTGTATCCTTAATCTCATCTGTAAAGTCCCTTTTGTCATAGGTAATATAGCCACAGGTTCTGGGCTTTGAAAGGTAAACATTTTGGGGGCCATTATTTTGCCTGCCACATTGGAGTTATGGGTTTTGGGGAGGAAGACCACAGAGGTAAAGTGCCATACTCATCACATCATATTAAGGGTATATGCTATCAACATGACTTATCACCAATGATGGTAATTTTGATCACCTGACTGAGGTAGTGTTTTTCTGATTTTTCAGTCCTGTACTCATTGGAAGCACGATGCTTAAGGGGTAAAAGATATGCTCTACGACTTTGAGGGAGAAGTAACTACATACAATTATTTGAAATTCTTCTATGTGAGTTATTTGCATTAATTTATTTATCATTAATTTGTGTCTGTGTGGACTCATAGATATTTATTTTATACTTCAGTTATAATCCGGTATTTCTTCTTTGTTTTTTCGTTTTGCTTTGTTAAAATTGTTCATGCATAGGGCTTTCAGTTGGCTTCTGTGTCCCTTTGACGTATCCCCATCATTTTAGTTTTTGAGGACATCCTTACCTTCTGGCACCAGGCTCATCTTGTATATTCCCCGCCTCAGCCCTAGACTCTGTCGGTTTTCCAAGGAGCTCTGGATTCTCCTATTGGAGAATGAATTTGGATGCCAAGATCTGGGTCTGGGTTCATCTAGGTGAACTTTCTTTTTATCCTAGAAATTTCATTTGATTCTTTTTGATGTCTCCCATGTATTTTCTCATTAGGTGCATATTTTCGTTTAAACATGTGTTCACAATTATGATAGCTTAAATCCTTGTCTGTTAGTTCCATCATGTGTGGCTTTGATTTGTGTCTGTTCCTATTGCTTAGTTCCCCCCCAACCCTTTGATTATGAGTCATATTTTCTTACTTCTTGACACGGTTGGTAATTTTTTATTAGATTTTAGACATTGCGTATTTTGTGTTGTTGAATGTCTGGATTTTGCTTTTTGTCTTACCTTAATAAGTTTTTGGCTTTGCTTGAGCAAGCAATTTTATTTCCATATCAGCTTTATCCCTTTAAGACTTGTTTCTAGGCTTTGCTAAGACATATAGAAAATAGCCCTCATTCCAGTGATTGTTCAGCCTATTACGTAGGAATAGGAATCAATACCCTGGATGATCAGTAAGGCCTCTCCATTCTGCCTGTGGGAGATTTGGTCAATTCTAAGGTCTGTGTGAGCTCTGGGAATATTTAGTTTGCCAGTCATTCTTTGTCTAGCATTTTGGAGTACTGACTTCCACATGCCTGGTTCAGTACTCAGCAAACACTAGAGCGGACCATACGAATTTCTGGACCTTTTTTCTATATAACAGGCTCTTTTCTGAGAACTCTGCCTCACAGCTCCCAGCCCCTCAGCCTCTCTGACCTCTCATAGTTGTTTCCTCACTCCCTTTTGCCCCTCGCCCCCCGCATCACTGCAGCTGCAGTGTGGAAGTTGCCTCCACAGACAGCATAGTGCTCCCTTATTCATTTCCTTTTTCTTAAGGATTCTAGTCTGTGTAACCCTCAATGCCTGAAAACAGGTGTTTCATGTATTGTCCAGGGTTCTGGTTGCTGGCTGCAGGAGATCAACTATAGTCCTTGTTACTTTTTCATTGCCAAACTGTCTTTTTTAGTTCTTTATTGTGATGGTAATCTTGATACAGATCTGTGCATATCTTCCTTCACATATTGTGCTGGACAGTGGGGTGCCTTTTAAATTGGGAAAATCGTGTTCCTTAAAATGTCCTGAGGGCTTTTCTTATGCTTTTACTAATTTTCTGTCCACTGTTACCTTCATTATCATTTTCTGGAATTTCTACTAGATATTTGATCTCTTTGACTGAACATCCATTTTTTCATTTTATTCCCTATTTTCCATTTCTCTCTTATTTTATAACAATTTACATGAGATCTGTTTGACTTTATCTTCTCATTATTCTATAGAATTTTAAAATTCTGTCTTCTTTTTAATTCCTAGGAACATTTTCTGATTCTTTAAATGGTTCCTTTTTATATCACTTTGCTCCCATTTCATAGAGGCAATATCTTTTCTCATATCTTTAATGTTAATGAAAGTCGTTTGTTTTTTTAAGTTTTCTTTCCTGCATCCTCTTTGTTGCAGGAATTCTTTATTCTGTTTGTTTTCACTCTGGTTATGTTAAAAGTGTTCACTCTTAAGATTAAGGTGAAAAGCTGACCTGACCAGAAGCTCTTTGGGCATGAGTTTACACGCTGGTGGTCTTCACAGGGCAAACTGTGAGGGAAACAGCTGGTCCTCTCCTGAGGCTCTCTACACATCACTGTTTGCAAATATCCACTTTGGGAACTGGATAAGGGTGGAGAACTGGAGGGATCTAAATGCTCCTTATTTAGACTTCTAATTAACCCTGCTGCCCCTGTCCAGTGTTTTCTATTCCTGTGTTTTTCTGGGTTCTGTCTGGAAAATTAGCTCACGTCTCATAGGTTTCCCTCCAATTCCCTTTGCAGGCATTAAGGTTTGATGTTCCTTCTCTGCGCTCGGTCTTTGCTCCTCGCCCTTTGTTACTCCTCTTTCCAAACTCTGTTTCTGTATATTGCGGGTATGGACATCACTTAGTTTCCTAGTGATGGATATACGTTTCTGTTACCTATTCTCCCTGACATTTCGTGGTGAATTTTGACAGAAGGTGGTTGGGTGGGTATGTCCTCACTCTGCTATTCTAAACTTAGGAGTCTTTCACATTTTTATCACAGAAAAACATGACTCACCATATTATGGATTCTTAGAATTCCTTTATTTTGCTTAATTAAAGCCTAAGCTTGGAGGTAAATTGCATTTGAATGAAATTTGGGCTTCACGCTGGCTAACAGGAAGAAATCAAGTGTATAGTGGAAGGATCAAAGCTCAAACCATCGCACACCTGGAAAAAATACAAGGTTAGTGCTCAAGTGTTTTGCCTACATGACCACAAGCTAACCATCTGGACTGGCTATTTTCTTCTTTAGTTCCTACCAGCTGTTTGGTATCATGGAAGACACAGACTTATAATCAAAGTGACTTATGAGTGGAACGCTGAGTTGACAAATAAGTTGAGGGGACACTTCTGTACTTCCTGAACATGACAATGAATAGGATCACCTCCAGTATCAAATCAGCCTGCCTCCTGCTGCATGCCCTGAGAAATTCATGTCTACAGGCACTGATGGGTGACTTTAACTTTTCTCTTTCACTTCTAAGGAATCGTTAACGTATCGCAAGGAAATAGTTTTCGATCTATAGTTTTAGAGGCTGAAGATCTGCCTTAGACATCTTAGTAAACACACATATTTCTTCCACATGTTGGATCTAGGAGTCGTCCTCCCCACCCCCACCTCCAATTTTTAATGGAAAAGGCCAGTTTCCTAACCCTACAAATACGTTTAATGTAGAATTCATACAATCCCTTTGGCTTAAATGCAGAACTAGCTTGGACTACAACCAGATGAGTTGGTTAGATGTGTGTTCTCTGTGGGATGAGAGCACATTTCAAAGTCTGAAAGCTTCTGTCAAGGCTTTTTAAAGCCAGCTATTAACCAACACACACACACACACACACACACACACACAAATCTATTTTTAATTACTCTATTTTTAATCTATTCTTTAAGGAACAGCTCAAATCCTACCACCTCTGAAAGTCTTCTGAGTAGTTTTCGCGATGCTTTGTTGTTTACTATCTGGAATTGTTTGTTTTTGTGCTGTTGAAAGTATCACGTTGATATAATGGACATCTATCTCCTGATGAATAATTCTTCAGAAGAAGTTCAGAGAAAACTGGACTAAGTGACTCACTTTTTCTGAGGCCACTGAATTAGTATTATGGATTTACAGATAATGTTGAGCAGAAATGTATACAGCATTTTCTTAACATGCATTTAGTGGGCCAGACTCCATTATCTGCTTGCTTCCTTCCTGTGAGTACACCAGCCTTCCTGGTGGGAAGCCATGTTGGTTCCTTAGGATGATGTTGGGGGATTCATCAGTATCAAGGGGAGAACCCTTAATGAGAGCAGGGCTCATGCTGGCGTGAGGACAACACTCTTTATTCCCACATTTTTACACCTCTTCTGTTCCATTTAGGGAGGAGAGATGTACAGAAAGGGCTAAGATGGGCCATTCCCCCTGGGAGAGTAGGCAGATCCCAAAGGGGACTGAAGTGCCTGCCCTGCTTAAAAATGTCTCCAGTGTGGGTGTGTTGGTGGCTTTGGATTAAAGCCCTTTTGGCTGAAGTCCCTTGGAGTGACATAAACATAGTGGACAGTCAAGAAAAATCTATATTAATTATCCAGGGTAGATCACACACACACACACACGCACACACACACACACACACACACACACCCTTAACAAAATAGACATCCCAGAAATCAAAGGGATTTTAATTTCTCTCTTTTATCTGCTCTGTGTTTCCAGATTTTCATTTTAAAATTACCATTTTTTTCTCCATACAAAGAGAAAAAAATTAGTAACCCACATGTCCTCAAGGTGACCAATATTAACAGCTTTGTATAAACACCTTTGTCCTTTCGAATTCAAACACTGTTTTGGGGGAGGAGTGGTTCATTGTTGTCTTTGCAAAACTGAGATCATAATGTGAACACTGCTTTACCTGTTGGTTTTTATTCTTTAAAATACATCCCAGTCTCCTCTCTAGATCGACAGAAAGTTTTAATGTGTCCTTTTTTATTTGTGCATAACATCTCATAGAACGAATCAACTATGGTCTATTCAGTCATTTAGTTACTGATAGACATTCAGGTCCATTCTGATTCTGTCACTACAAATAGGTCTGTATTGCTCTCATATTCTACTATAATCACGTAATACCTATATTAGAAAACATCATGTAAAATATAAAACTGAGAGAGAGAATTACTATAGAGTCAAAAAGCACATGGAACCCGTTTGCTGAACAAACAGATAAATTAATGTATTAAAATGTTACCCGGGAGCAGAGCCACGTACTGTTTCGGTCTTGAAACAGTCATTTCATTGTGGGCTCTGTCTCCCAACCAATGTAGACTCACATGCCTTGAGATCCGGAACCAGGACTCTTTCCTTCTCGTCTCTTCCAAAATGCTGAGCGCAGCCGTGCAGAGGGCAGGCGGGCCTACACAGCCCAACGTGCTCTGACAAGTTCTTGGAAAACAGCGGTTTAGATTTCAGAACGAAAACTTCCCATGTGTACAATGTTACAAAACTGGATTTCCAGGACAGCCTACAAATTCTTTTCTTTTTTTTTAATGTTCATTTATCTTTGAGAGAGAAAGAGAGACAGAACATGAGCAAGAAGGGGCAGAGAGAGAGGGAGACAGAATCCAGAATCCAAAGCAGGCTTTGGACTCTGAGCTGTCAGCACAGAGCCCGACACGAGACTCGAACTTAGGGACCATGAGATCATGACCTGAGCTGAAGTTAGACACTTAACCGACTAAGCCACCCAGGAGCCCCGAAAATTCTTATTTTAACCCAGAATGAAAGTAAATGATATACTTACATTGTTATAGCTTCTTACGTTTTCTGTGGTAAAATATTTCTGAATTCTAAATGAGCACCTGTATGCAGAGAATGCTTCCCTACTGTGTGTGTGTGGGGGGGTGGGGGAGTGGTGGTGAAGAGGAGAAGGAAAGAAAAAGGAAGAGCGATTCTTTCCTTCTCTGCCCTCAAATGAGATGTTTTCTCTCCCCTTCTGCTGATCTGGTCGTATATGGAAACTGAGCAAGCAGAATGGGAAATAGGATGACTAAATACGAAAGTGCCAGAAAGACAAAATGCAAAAAGAACAAATTTAACATAAAAGTGGGATATTTTTCTTAGAGTCCTCATTCATGTTTGAGATCTAAGAATTTGAATTTGATTGCTAAGAATATAGTAACTGAAATCTGCATATAAGTGAAATAAAACTTATAGAAAAGATACTCTAGTTGTTATAGATTTCTTTTAATTCGTATTCTTTTTGAAATAGCATAGTTCAACTATGATGTGAATCAAAGCCAAAGATGATTTAACTATTAATGATCATGAGATGTAGTACTTATGAATAGCTATTGATCTGGACACTCATTGATTTATAAGTTTGTTCTTATATGTTCATTCGGAAAGTCAATATTGGAAGTAAGATAAAAACACAAATGTGTTTTAAAAACTGAATGTTTTGATAAAATTGAAGATTAGGAGAAACTACATAACATTTGTAGGAAAAATTATCTTCCGTGTAACTTAAAGAGACATAGGTCTAAAAATCTTTAAAAGACTGTAGTGTAAAATAGAAGATCTATTAATCAGTGCTTTCTTTTTTGAAGTACTATGCAAGCTAAAAGCTTACAAGTTATTTATATAAAGATCATATACCAAGAAATAATTCTCTGCAATCACCTATTAAATATTATTAAAATTTTATGTTAATAAAAGTAAAATCTATTCTTAAAAATGTTCACTTTTCCACAGGGAAAAAAATTATCCATAGTTCCATCACTCAAAGACAACCAGTATTAATGTTTTGATGTAGTTCTGTTTGGTCTTACTTAATAAAGACATCTTTGGAGTGGCTATACCATATACATAAAACTTTAGGGCACTTGGGTCGCTCAATCAGGTAAGCTTCTGACTTTGGCTCAGGTCATGATCTGGCGGTTCGTGAGTTCAAGCCCTCATCATGCTCTGTGCTGACAGCTCAGAGCCTGGAGCCTGCTTCAGATTCTGTGTCTCCCTCTCTCTCTGCCCTTCCCCTGCTTGCTCTCTCTCTCTCTCTCAAAAATAAATAGACATTAAAAATACCCCATTTTCCCTTTACCCTCAATGTGGCCTAAATACTTCCTACTATCATATTTATCGTAAGTTCATCATCAGCAAAACTACCAACAGAAGGAAAAGGTTTTATGTGGGAAAACATGGATAAGCATTGTGAAAGATGATGGGATTGCGTAGTGTGTCTCCAGTTTGTCCAGGAGGGGAAAAGTTTTGCCCGAGTGTCATAAAAGCATGACCTCAATTGCATACATGGAAACAAGAGGTCATGGCTCTGCTGGTTTTGCATCACTGAAAAGATGAGAATTTCTCATCAAAGATGGGAAAGAAAAGCAAAGAAAAATGGGGGGCAACTGAGCAAGTCGAGTGATGATGAAATTATAACGTGGGTACCTCTCGTGGCTCGTTCTGCTTGATCAACGCTTACAACTGCCTCCTGTTGCTTGGTGTCTGTATTTCTTTCTCTCCATCAATCTGAAAGGTTTTCCGCTCATGGTTGGTTGTTTTTCCTTTCTTATCTCCAGTTATCTGAAAATGAAATAAAACTAACAATCCAGTTTTTGTGGCTTTTAGTTTTTAAACAAAAAAAAAATTTTTTTTTTAAAGCAACAGAACCTTGGGGCACCTGGGTAGCTCAGTCGGTTAAGCGTCCGGCTTTGGCTCAGGTCATGATCTCACGGTTTGTGGGTTCGAGCCCTGCATCAGGCTCTGAGCTGACAGCCAGCTCAGAGCTTGGAGCCTGTTTTGGATTCTGTGCCTCCCTCTCTCTCTGACCCTCCCCTGCTCACACTCTCTCTCTCCCAGAAATAAATAAAAAACATTAAAAATTTAAAAAAAAGAAAGCAACAGAACCTTTTCCAAAATGAAATCTGACCCAGAACGTCAATATGTAAAACAGGAAAAAGTGGACCTTTTTCGGTTGTCAAGGAAGGAGGAGTGCAGAAACCAGGATCCATAGTCTGAGGTTGAGAAAATATGTGATGGGTTGTTTAAACCAATATTTGCTTTCAAATTACAAAACGTTCAAGCAAACCATGAAGTTTTACTTATGTGGATTGTTCTGCCAACAAAAATTCAGTTTTGCGAAAACGATTTATTACACATGGAGTTTCTGACAGAGAGAAGATCTAAACATTTTTAGAAATCAAACAACTTGAATACATTTGGAGCCACTGACCTTTGGAATGAATATTGATTTTGTGGTGACCCAATCTCTGAAAAAGATCGTGGTTCACTCCAAAGTCTGAGGAAAATACCTCAGTTGAACATTTCTTCTCTTTTTCCTTCCTCCTCAAGGGAAGTTTCTTGAGGGGGTAAAACGAATGAAGAGAAAACTTATTTTATTTTTGCAGATGAAAATCAGAGAGAAAGTTAACGGGATTTTTTTTTTTCTTTTTTTAAATGCTTATATTATTTATTTTGAGACAAAGGGAGGGCCAGACAGAAAGAGAGAATTTCAAGCAGATTCAGTGGTGGCAACATGGAGCCTGATGTGGGGCTTGATCCTATGAGCCATGAGACCAAGACCTGAGCCGAATGAAGAGTCTGACACTTAATCAACTGAGCCACCTGAGCCACCCAGTTGTCTCATAACAGGAAATAAATATTGTAACTGAGGAGTTAAAAATGAATATAAAAAGATACAACTGTTTCAGGGATCATGAATGTGTTGTATCTCCTTAGCAAATTCAACATGTAATGGAGAGGGCAGTGGAAGGTAAAGTCTTGTTAGGAACCGACAAATTAAGAAATCCTTGCATTTCACTGTTAAGGTGACAATTGGGAAATTTATAACATGACCTTTTAAAGCCACAGAATCTGTGGAAATCTTCCCATTGGTTGCAGAATAAAATCCAAACTTCTCCATTTGGTGTCTGCTCGCCTTGCCCCTGGGAGGGGCCTTCTTTCCCTCATTTGCAACTCTGAAGTCACAGATTCCTTCAGTGCCCAGAATATGCCAGATCCTTTAGCTTCTTAGGGACTTAGCCCCCAACTCTTACCTCTGCTCAAGAGCTTCAGCGCATAATTGGTACCTGTTACGTGTTGAATTGTGTCCCCCACTCCGTTCATAGGTGGAAGTCATGACCTTCAGTACCTCAGAATGTGACCTTATGTGGAAACAGGTCTTTGCAGATGTAATTGGTTAAGATGAGCTCATATTGGAGTGGAGCCCCTAAGCCAACGACAGGTGTCCTGATAAAAAGGAGAAACTTGGATGCAAGTGCATTCCCCGGAGAACACCTTGTGAAGACGCAGGCAGAGATCAGAGATCACTTGCAAGCCAAAGAATGCCGAAGGTTCCTGGCCAAGCGTCAGAAGCCAGGAGGCAAGGCGCAAATCCCTCCCTCAGCCTCACAAGGAACCAACCCTGGGACACCTGGATCTTGGCCTGCTGGCTTCCATCACTGTATGACAATACAGTGCTGTCATTTAAATTGCCCAGTTTATGGTACTTTGTTAGGGCAACTCCGGGAAACGAATAACTTTCAAGCCATTTTCTCAGAGGAACCTTCCCTGACCACCTAGATCTGCCAGAGCGCTTGCTTGTTTCCTTCAGAACACCAATACCAACTGTCACTGTTGACATCACCGCCACTGCAGTGTGAGGTCCAGGAGAGCAGGGGCTTGTCCTGTTCTTACTGCCTTCACTGCGGCTCTGAGAGTCGGGGGCATGGCAGGGCTGGGCACACACGGGCGGGACATGTCACCAAGTCACATCAGAGGCTAAGGAGGCAGCGCCAGGAGCCGTCTGTGTGAACTGTCACGCACGTTTGGATTTAGTGGAGATGACGTTTTTTTTCCGAGGAAGTCAGAGACTTAAAAATACTCTCAATCCTTTGTTTTATGACACTCGTCTCTCTTTCTGACTGGAAAATTTCCAAACATTTTTAAACAGAGTGAAGGTGCGTCATTCAGAGCGCTAGGAAATTTGGGGAGAAGGAGAACATACTGAATGTCATCGAGCTTCATAGGCTGTGAGGAGCTTGCAGAGAAAGAGAGGAAGCTGTAACAGAAAATTCATCAAATATCCGGATCCCGTGAATTTTGTGGCTTGCTGAATATATGTTAAACACTTGAAATGTATTTGTTTAATATATTTTTAATACTTGAAACTATTATAGTAATTCTTTCTAAAGAACTTCAAGGCAGAGCTATGGATGTCTTTTCCTCCTGAGTTTATTTATTTATTAAAAAAAATTTTTTTAATGTTTTTTATTTATTTCTTAGAGAAAGAGAGACAGCATGAGCAGGGGAGAGTCAGAGAGAGAGGGAGACACAGAATCTGCAACAGGTTCCAGGTTCTGCGCTAGCTCTCAGCGTGGGGCTCGAACCCACGAACCGCGAGATCATGACCTGAGCGGAAGTCAGATGCTCAACCGACTGAGCCACCCAGGTGCCCCTCCTCCTGAGTTTAAAAAGGAAAGCACTACTTCATCATTTGGATATAGTAATGGATATTTCAAAGCTATTTGGGATGGAACAGAGAGGTTTTAGCAAAAAACAATTAATGAAGTTTTCAAAATTGTAAGTTTTCCTGTTGCACAAAATCTCTCTCTCTCTCTCACATACACACAGAGATACACATACATCCTGGCAATTTTAAAGAATATTTTCCCCCTTACTTCGTCAGAACAGGACAAAATTAATATTCATTACTAAGGACTGGGCAATATATGGCTCAACTTAAATTCATGATTTTCAGAGAATAATTGCGATAAAATGAATCTCATTTCGGAGTTTCTAGTAAAATGGGAGGAAGCATTACATGAGGTAGAGTCAAGCAAGAATCTCCCCAACTTAATGCCTCTGATCCTTGAACTTTGACTGAAGCCTTTTTCAATGTCATTACTGTTATATTGTCTCAACTAACATCTAACTTGACTGTGTGTTTATTCAGTGTGGACTTCACAAGAATACTCTTTGGAGCGCAGAACTACAATCTATGGGTTATTAGCCAACTGCCTTTGCAAGTGTGGGACACTCATTTCCTATGATTTTATAGTCTCCTAAATTCTAACACCATGGAAGAGACCTTAGTGGCCAGGACAGAGTGGTATCAGTGACATGGTGGAGAAAATTGGGACATCACTTGACAGATGGATTAGGGGCTACTGATTTAATCATAACTATAAATATTTAACACTTTAGTGAGTCAGCCATCATATTCCACATTCTTAGCTTTAGTGTACGGTTCTAAAGGCTGGGATTACAGATGGAGGTGAGGCTGGGATACTGGGGCGGTGTAATGGAAATTACTAGACTCTAGGAGACCTTCTCGGGTTGCAGAGGTTTCCAATGGTTTGGGTCCAGTGCTGTATTCCCAATGCTGTGAAAAGTTTGTGGGCACTTAATAACGTTTGTTACTTGAATGATTATTTTATGAAACTATTCTCGTTAGAAAAATAAAAACACATTTGAAAGGAGAGAACAATCACTAGGTGTCCAGCTAATCACTGTTCTTACTTAACTTCACTGAAAAGAAGTTAGTCCTAATGCATGCATGTAGATCTTCTTTTAGGAAGATCCACGGGGGAAATATTAACATACCCCACTCAGGAGATCACTCCAGTTTCATTATAATAGATGGGTTGAACAACGTTTTTTGCATTAGACCAAGGTGTTTGGTCAGGTTACTTTTTCCAGAGGCTTTCAAAAAGGTTGCGTTTTGCAGAGAGATTTGTGACTGTATGTATCTCATAAAAGAGCTGAGAAATATTTCCTGACTGTGAATATCAATACCATGTGGATGTGGGGGGCGTATTTACACTTTTGTCTGCAGTGATACGTCATCAAGGTCATAACAACAGAGGGAAATTCATTCTATGCTTTCTGTGTCTAAGGGCCTGAAAAATTGGAAACAGTACCCATGCCTGAGGGAGCTCTAGGGAGGCTCAGAAAAGGCAGAAGTCTGTGATCTCTGCCAGTTTCCTGGCGGGTCAGTGAGGTGACACATATACAAGGTTGTCGGGAAAGATGTGGGGAGTTTAGTTTTAGACATGCATCATGATTTGTTGAACCCGAGGAACATCCAGGAGATAAATCATCCAGAAGGCAGAAGCTACAGACTTTGGAGCTATTACCAAATAGAGATATCTGAAGCTTTGGGCGTGAGTGAGAGCCCTCAAAGAGAAAGCACATGGAATGAGAAAATAGAAGGGTTTAGGATGGAATGTCTGGAAACACCATAATTTAGGGGGCTGGCAGAAGAGAAGCCAGCCAAGATTTAGAACAGGACAGAGGGAAGTCACCCAAGCACCCGGATGGGCACTGCTATGTGACACAGAGAGACCGAGTAGATGAGAACTGGAAACGGCCCTTTTGAAAATTTACTAGAAGGAAAGACATAAAAACATCAAGAGCTCAGTTCCCGACTGGTGAGATTCCAGGTGGCTTATTTTTTTTTTCAACTTTTCTGCATCTTTTGCATTCTGTACAATAAATATCAGTTACAGTATATTAATAAAAGACTCTGATAGAGTCTAAAATATTTCAGGAGAATAAAAGGGCAAGGAATTATGAATTGGCGAGTATCTGAGTGCCTGGGTGCCAGGACCACGCTCAGGATAAAACAGCAAAGAGGGTGGCTCTGCTGTTTTACAAAAAGGAGTGGCAGCTGGTTTAACCAGGGAGGAGCGTACGGCCTGTGGGGCCCAGGAGCAGGAGATAAAGCTGGAAAAGCCCTCTGGTGCCCTGTTATAACGACTTTATATGTTTTGTTAAATAACATGGATTTTATTTTGAAGGCTACGAGAGGTTTTTGAGGGATGGGGTAGGGTTGGAACATGCTTTACTTGGAGTTAGTTTTCTACTTAATTGGACAGTAGCGTGGCTGCCTGCCTAGCGGAGCACAACCCAGGAGCCGTGCCCGAGGCGGTACATCACTGAACGAAGGCAAAATAGGGCAGAGGAAGAGGAAGCTTCGTCCGCGATTGGGAAGAGTATCAACAAGCCAGCAGGACGCTACGGACAGGATGTATGTTGGGGTTTTTAACGTGGGGGCTGTAGGCGGGTAAAGAATGATAACCGCCCTACAGACTTTGTATGGGATGACTCCAGTTGCCTGTCGTGGTCGCTGTTACATGAAATAAGAAGGCAAGTAGCTGTGTCAGACAGTATTATAGGAGAGAGGATAAGGAGCAATGTGTGTATCTATTTCTGAGATCACATAGAAAACAGATTCCAAGGCACTCAGCTGTCTCCTAACGCACAGGCATATCCAGTCCCTAGAACTCAATACTTCAGTGGCAAAGAGGGATGCTAGAGTGCCGTTTTTAGAAAAGTGTTTACCTATAAGTAGCTATGGCCTCCCAGGAAAGGTCTTTCTTTGTTAGCTAGATCTGAGAAGCTGATTAAACTGCACATAGAGGAAGAAACAGGTCTAATTAGATGAGAATTGATACTTTTATTTTTTTATTATTATTTTTAAAATGTTTTATTTATTTCCAGGAGAGAGAGAGAGATAGCGTGAGCAGGGGAGGGTCAGTGAGAGAGGGAGTCACAGACTGAAACAGGCTCCAGGCTCTGAGCTGGCAGTCAGCACAGAGCCCGACGCGGGGCTCGAACCCACGAACCGCGAGATCATGACCAAGCGAAAGTCGGACGCTTAACCAACTAAGCCACCCAGGCGCCCCAAGAATTGATACTTTTAAAGCAAAGGACAAGGCAGCCTGGGTGGCTCAGCCGGTTAATCGTCTGACTTCAGGTCAGGTCATGATCTCAGGAATTGCTCTGTCGTCAGCAAGGAGCCTCCTCGCTTGCAATCCTCTGTCCACCCTCCTCCTCTCTGCCTCCCCCTTCATTCTTTCTCCTCCCCCCTCAAATAAATAAAACTTTACAGCAAATGACCCAAACGTGGTAGATCCCAAATGAATTGTATTAATTTGAACTAACACACTCTGAAAGTGACAGGTGCTGTACCTGTATTCTTGCATTTTACCATTTATCCCCATTTCACAGCATCGAAAACTGAGGCCTTAGGTTATGCGGCGTGACACAGCAGGCCCAGCTAATAAAGGCAAAAGAGGCCAAATCTGAATCTGGCCGGAAGTGCCACAATATACAGCCTCTCTCCTGGACCAGGCACGACGAAGACATCTTGAAGTACAGTTAATTCACACCCTCGCGCATCTCTCCTGCGGGAAAGTAACTTCTGCTGCCCTGGCGATAGCTCGGTCTGGAGTGTGCTGCTGACGGGGGCAGGGGGAGGCTTCCTTATCGCCCCCCAACAGAGCGCCAGGTGGTGCCAGAGATGGGAGCATCCTTCAAATGGCTGCACCCTCAACTACTGATGAGGGTTTTCAAATAAGGTTAAGGGCGCCAAGTCCTCACTTAGCCCAGTTCCTGAATTCATACTGAAGTGACGCTGTGTCTTCAGCTCCTTTTATTGCTTTGAGGCGGGCAGTGCTGCAGAGTGAATTTTTCCCCACTCGGCGGACCGCGGTGCTAAACACCACTCACACCTGCCCCGCCAAGCGGACGGCGCCCTCCTGGGCTCCCCCTGCCGCCCTCCTCCTCCTCCTTCCTTCCCAGCATTCAGGTAACCCTGAGCGCGGCGGGGGGGTCGGGTACCTGCTTTCCTCTCCCACAGCCGCGAGCTTCGGGCCTGAAACGACGCGGGGTCCCGGGACGTCCCCCCCACCCCCCCCCACCCCGCCTCGAGCGTGAGCGCGGCGAGGGGGGGCGTCCCCGCGCGCCAGGAGCCGACTGCCGAGCGGCCGCTGGTTGCAGCCGCCGCCGCGCCGCTGGGAAGTGAAAATGAAATTGACTTTTCCGAGAAATGATGAAAGCGGCGCTGCCCGCCAATGAGCAGCCGCGGCGAACTTCCGCACCTCCCGGCCGGGCCGCTCGCGCCCTCCCTCCGCCTCCACCTCCGGGTTGCACAAGCTTGAAACAAACACTGGGGAGGAAGGGCGGAGGGAGGAGGGCGGAGGGGGGAGGCGAGGGAGGGAGGGAGCCAGGCAGGGAGGAGGGCGGGGGGTGGGGGGATTTCCAGCCTCGGCTCTTCGCAGTTTCCTCTCCTTGTTTTGCTTTCGATCTGGACTGTTCTCAGGCAAGCCGGGGAGTAACTTTTAGTTTTGCTCCTGCGATTATTCAACTGACGGGCTTTCGTTTCCATTTCACACACCCTAGCAACCCTTAAACCTTGCGGAATTGTATTGGTAGTGTGAAAAAGCACACTGAGAGGTAACATTTTTTTCAAATAATAGTTGTGACTGTGCGTGTGTGTTTTTCTCGAGGGCATGTTTTGAGGACTGGAGGGGATGTGTGTGTGCGCGTGTCCTGATGGTTTGACACAGTGTTTTGCAGACGGAGAATGCTGGGGTTCATAAATATTAATGCCGATGTTTGGAGGAACAGTCGGAGCTCTTATGGATCATCTGATTTTAGGGGAAGCAGGTTCTGCTGCTGTTGCTGCTGCTACTGGGGCTGCTGAGGCTGCAAGGAGGCGGAGGAGGAGGTAGAGAGGGAGGAGGAGGAGGAGGAGGTTGGTGGAGGTTTAATTTCACTTTTGGATTTGCAGATGCGGAGAGGTGGCTCCATGGACACAGACCTGCTCTGTGTGATTCTGCGCCTCAGGTGTTGTGTGTGTGGGTGCAGGTCCGCCGGAGTCGGGCCTCCTTTTAAAACAACATCATGGTGTGCATGTGTGTGCGTGTGCGTGTTTACAGACGCCGTGGCCACCGGATCCGAAGGAGGGGAGCGGGTCCTTCTCGGGGTCCGGCGGCGGCGCCTCTCTCCCGGCAGCTCCTGCGTAAAGAAGCCGGAGCCCGCCGTCCGCCCGGCTGCCTGCGCCCCGCGCCCGGCGCCCCGGCCGGGAGAGGCGCCTCGCGCCGCGGCCGCAGGAAACTTGGTGGGGGCGCCCCGCGGCGGTCCCGGGGCTCGTCCGCTCGCGGGACTCGGGGAACGGTCGCGGGCGTCGGGTGCCAGCGGCCGGAGGCGGCGGGCGGGCTCCGAGCGGGGGTGGGCGCCGGGCCTGGCCGGCACGCCCGGCTTCCTGGGAGCTGGGCCGCTGCCGCCACCGCCGCTCCGGAGGGACGCCGCGACCTCCTTCCCGCCGGCCAGCGTCCGGCCCGGCCCCGGGGCTTTGTCACCGCACTTGTCCAGGCGCGCGGGGGGCTCCGGCGGCGCGTCCCGGGAGGGCGCCGCGCGGAGGGGGTCATCCGCCCCGGCCGCGGCCTAGCGCCGGGCGCCTCCGGGTCCCCGCAGGCGCCCCCGGGCCGGCCTGGCGCGCTGGGCCTGACCCGCCTCGGCTACGGAGCGGGCGAGGTGGGGGCAGGGAGCCTCCGGGGACCGAGCGGCGCCCTGCTGGCAGGCGTGGGGGCGGGCGTCCCCTGGGGGTCCTCGGGCGCGCGGGCCGCGGCGGGGTGGGGACGCGAGTGCCCGCCCCGCGCCCTCCGACCTCGCTCTGGGCGCCGAGTGGCATTCGCCCGCCGGCCGAACGTGGTTGGTGCGCGGCCGTGGCCGCCACTTCCTTTCCGCCCCGCGGGCCGGGCTCGCCCACCGAGCGCTGCCCGCCGCGGCCAATCGTGGCGCCAGCCCGCCTGCGGCCGCGCTCCGTGCCCCGGCCTGGGGGCCGGCCCCCGACAGGGGCTCGCGAAGGCGCCGCAAGTCCGAAGGGCCTCTGGATGTAACTCATCCCCTCGCCAGGACGCGCCGGCATCTGTCTTTGGCCCCAGGTCTCGGTACGTTTGCCGCCCTGCCCCCTCGCCCGGTTAGAGGGGGAGCCGGGGAGGAGGCTGGCAGCCCGAAGCGGGCGCACCGACGGTGTTCCGGGCACCAGGTGAGGCGCCCGGGTCCGTGGTTGGAGGCAGACGCCTCGGTCACCAGCTGCAGACGTGCCCCCCTGGGGCTGGCAGTCGACGTTGCCACATATTTGCGGCGTGGCTTGCACTCGTGTTCAGCCCCTCGGTAGAGTGTTTGCAACTTGGGGACATTTTTACCCGCTCCGTTCCTCCGCAGCCCCTCCCTCCAGCGCGGGCGGTGGGTTGTGCTCCCTCGTCCTTGGTCGCCGGTGAAGAACAAGGCAGTCCTTCTAAATGAGGAAAAGTGCTGGCATTTGCCTTCCGCCACTGGCCTCCCTGTTGCTGTGACTCGGTCGGCTTTTGATGAATGGCTAGGGCGGGCGGAGGATAGTTACATTTCCTGTTGTGGATTTTCAGGAATCACCGAGACTGCTGTCAAGCCTGCAGTCGTTTATTAGCTCTCAGACCGATTGCAAATAGCATTGGAACTTAGGAGCCTGCACCTTTTTTGGTGCTTTTCGGGGCAGGTGCAGACAGGGGTCTGGTGACAGACTGAATTCCAAAGGTGGATCGGCTTGATGGTAGACAGACGCGCGCTGCCTTACCAGGACCTGGGGGGTGATCCCTGTTTCACGTCAGCATGCACACAGATTCAGATTCTCTACTTTTCTCAACGCCCATCCATCCTTTTTTGGACGGGAGAGGGATGGAAATAGAAACCTAAAAAGTGTTTGGAAAAACTTGTCTTTGCTAAGGAGACCTCGGAGGTGGACTATTTAGAAATTAAACTGGCGTTTCTAAGGGGTAATCTTGGAACATCGATTGATGGATGTGGCAAAGTCCGGAATGTCGCTGTAATTAGTGAACGATTATAATTTATAACCCAGCCTGTTGTGTAAGAAGTTAGATTTTGGCCTCTTAGGTTTAGGAGTCCTGTTCCGTGATGGTTTGTAATTGCTTCTTAATATTAAACATTTATATATTTCATCCTCCCCGAGTTGTCTTTTTTCTTTTGATCTTCAAAAGTTCAAGATAATTTTGCCTATTTCAGACCTGCCCGTAAAAATGTCATCGTAATCAAAAGTAAGAGTTTGCAGTTAAATTGGGAGCAAATTATGGCAAAGAGATGGTTGTGCTAAGCACAGCTCTATGAATGTGGTCCCGCTCTTACTCTGCTTTCCGAAGTACTTTATTAGGCAAATATTCAATATACTAACGCTAGTTGAGGATGTTAAACTTACAACTGGTAGTGGACCATTTGAGACTTTGGATTTTAACTTTAGATGTGCATCTGTTGTTGTTTCATGGTACTTTTGTACGGACGTCGTACTTTCATTCCTAGGATTATCGAATATAAACTCTTGTTGTTTCTAGAGCATTTGCACACAATTTCCTTTTCATAGAGAACAGAACTCTAAATGGGGTATCTGGGACATGGTTCCGTTTTGTGCTTTATACCAAAAAGGGCTCAGAGCAGATAAAGGACTTTATTTATTCATTTAATAAATATTCGTGAGACATTCACTCTGCATCAGACACAGTGCTAGGCTCTGTGAGTTCAACTGGGACAGGAACACAACTTCCTTACCTTCTAGAGAAATTGCCTTGCAGTTGGTGAGCTGATAATACACAACGACAAGGTAAATAACAGCGATTACCTTTTGGGGTTAGTTCTGTGGAAGGTGATAGTAATACTTAACTGCATATCTGATAGGGTTGCTTTGGGGAACAGATGAGGTACTGTGTATGAAAGAAGGTTGCGTAAGTTACAGCAATCTACAAGTGTGTGAGGCCTTAACTTTCAGAATTCTGTTATTATTATTAATGTGGAAAAGCCAGGAAATCAAGACTGTGGATTAAACACTGACTTCCCCTACAGAATCTTCAGCAAAAAGGAATTTACTTCTCCTGCGAGTATATGGATAATGGCAAGGAATTAAACACAGAATAGCTATTTTATGTAAAGCATGAAAGAATTTAACAGTGAAATAGAATGTCAGTGAATTTTTTCCTGTCTGAAGAGAAGTTAGATGGTATCCATGGAGACCAAATGATATGGAAATAACAGTGATTGGACTGATGTATTTTCTCTCTCTCTCCCCAACCTTTCTCCGCCCCCCCTCCCACCACATATATCATAAATCTTTTCAGGCTCAGTGTGCTTTAGTCTGAATTTTCTTCACCATTGCTTCAGACTCTTGACTTCATTATTTTTATTACAGGTATGCCCCTAGCTGATTTTAGTATTTTGTCATAATATCTTTAATGGGAATTGGGTAACTTTCATTTATTGAATGCTTACTGTGTGCCCAACACTATGTATGTGGAAATAAATAAAATAGACAGATAGTATATATTTATAAACTATGTAAAAGTATATAAAGCAGGGGCACCTGGGTGGCTTAGTTGACTAAGTGTCCAAGATCATGCTACCACAGTTTGTGGGTTTGAGTCCTGCATCAGGCTCTGTGCTGACAGCTCAGAGACTGGAGCCTGCTTTATATTATGTGTCTCCCTCTCTCTCTCTCTGGCCCTCCCCCCTCTCAAAAATAAATATTAAACATTTTTTATGTATATAAAGTAATACATAAGAATAATATAACTACTATGAAGTGTCAAGTATACTCTATACTATACAGCATAGTAATATATATTATTATAATAAAATCAGTTCTTCTTTTTGTATGTATGGGATACCATGTTCTCTTTTTTTTTTACAAATAGTTTATTGTGATACCATGTTCTTCTCACCTGAGATAGTACATCAGGGCTTTTTGCCCCCTGTGTGCCCTACTTTGTCCTGAGTATGATCAATATTTGATGAACAGTCTCTGCCCAAGGCAGGGTTGAAGGATGGCCCCCAAGGGAGTGGCTGGTGGGAATGAAAGTGAGGAAGTTTGAATAAAAATTGATTTTTCAACAAAGATTGATAAATTATAGGTTCTAGACTTAAACCTGAAGCCAATATTTTATATAAAATACCTAGAGAAATACCCAAGCAGGAAGTCCCGCCCTTGGGCACCGGGTGCCAAGCTCTATATGCTCTGTAATTTCATAATATAATGAATAAAATAATACAGTTTTCATTGTAGAGGACTCCGCCAAGCCCCTTGGGCTGCACCTTCAAACATCCTTTCTGAATGATTTTCCCCCCTCTGTCTCTGAAATAAATTGTGTTTACTTAGGAAGACTTGAATTCCCGTTTTTATTATTCAAAATTGCAGAAGACTTCTGGTCAGAACTCCTGATTGACTTGGGAGAAATAGCATCAAGTCTGGTTGACCTGATTCTGGCCTGAAGTAGAGAGACTTGACGTTTTAGACCCCAGGCAGCCTTTTTAAGATCAACTCCTGGCTCCTAATCTTTGTGAGTTCTGAAACTAGCCCAGAACCTCTGTTAATAGCAGTACCTTTCAGTGCTGCTGGGGATCCAAGGATCCAGGATATGATCCATTGGAGCAACCCTGAGGCCGTTATTGGGTTGAATGAACACAAACATTGTATGCTCCTATCATTAATTTATTACTTATTGACAACCAGCTATGCTCAAGGCTCTCTGGGTAGTGGAAGGTGCATGAACTCTAAGTGTCTGGAGGCCTGAACTTGACTTTGGGCCTTTTTATTAACTTCCAATAAGTGATCTCCCAATCACTTCTGCTTTCTGGACCTTAGTTTTCACATCTGTAAAATGGGGCTGCATAGTTCTATTTTCTTTGGGGTGAGGGGCTTAGGTATGTATCAACATCGCCTGGGGGAGGAGGCTTTTAGAAGCCACGGGGAATTTTTGGAGTTAAGACTATCTAAAATGTGTTTTTGTCTTTGATTCTTTCACCCAAAGAACCCCCATCCCTGCCCTCATACAAGCTTTGATATCCACCAGGGTCTCTTAGATCCCTGTCCCGCAGATGTGTGGGCCCTAGCAGGGGTGGAGAAGCACTGAATCACGGATCTCTCTTCCCAGGGCCAAATCTTTTATTTTTTCATTGACTCAGAGGCCACGCTGTGTAGAAAGCAAGCACAGGGAACCTGTTTTCCACATTTTAGACTGGGCTTTCAATCGGGAGTCCGTGGTCACTCTCAGCTGGCTCTGCTCTTGTTGACCTTGCTTGTCATACGAGACTGATAATGGGCTTCTGACTCCTTTGAATGTTCCATTCTGAAGAGGCAGGCAGGACTTGGTTTGATGGCTGTGTCTCTGTCTAGGAAGGGCATGAAGAATTAATGGGTTTGTTTTTTTGTTTGTTTCTGGAGTATTCAGCTTTGATAAACAAGAGAAAACTGGAGTCAAGCAAAAATGGCTCTTCTGCCTTCTGCCCTCTGCCTGCTTCATTGTCCCCATTTTTATGAAAAACACACTTGTGCAGTTCTTTCTGAGGAGGGATTCTGAGCATGTTTATCTCGAGAGCAAGGCTGATGTAGTTCAACAAAATACCTTCGTTTGGGATTTTTTGTGATAAAGTTCTCTCCAGTTTTCTTAATGCAGTATATTTTGAGAGTTAACTGCTTGCTCTATATTCTTTGTAAATAATTTCTCTTCAGGCATACTTAGCAATCTGTTGCTACACTCGCCCACTCAGTGTGATAGAAGGAAAGATGAGCTTCCAATTTAATTTGTTCTTGTTGAGCTAATAAATGTCAGGTTTGTGCGGGATCTAAAGAAACATCGTATAGCTAGAATACAGGGTCCTGGCCCTATAATCTTAGAATCCTGCTGACTTTCCCATTTCATGAAGTTGACATTTTTGAATGAGAAGGGACTGCATACAAATTTCTTTTTTTCAAGTAATATCTAACGTGTTATTTTTGAAGAGAGCTTATTTTTTTGGTTCTCCTTACCCTAGAATTAGTGAACAGGGTGAGGAAAATTAACACTGGTGAGAACAGTGTCCTGACACCTGGGCAGGGTGTCAGTGGGTACACGGGTGGGTGGGATGGCAGTGGGAGGGAGGTGGAAGGTGACAGTTTGGGGGGGATGAGGTGATGAAAAAGAGAAGACGTGTAGAGTGGAATAGTGCCTCCTGAATTCTTGTGTGGGCGAGAGAGCGAGAGAAGGTGGAATCAGGCAGGTGGATTTTCTGTCTCACTACAGACACCACTGAAGGACTTTCGGGGTAGCAGGGCGCACGTTGGTAGTTAGTGGATAGTAACTCAAGGGCAAGTTGAAATACTGGAGGACCCACCACATCTGACCTTGGAATGAAGGCTTTTTATCCTGGGAAGGGAAAGTCTGATGGGAAAACCACTGGGGCGCCAGCCAACTTTAGGCAAGTGCATCGGAGGTTGTGGACAGTTATCTCTTGGGCTTGGTTGAAGCCACCTTAGAGGTAGTAGTACAGGAGCCAGAGTGGATGGAGGAATGGATGCCCCCACTCGAGACCTCAGACTCCATCGAAAATTGCCTTTGGAGGCAACCACAGGCTCTGAGAGAAAGATACATGGCGATAAAATTTTTTAGAAGTATCAAAACAGCTCTCTGAGGCCCATGCTGGTCTTCCTTGCTGCTGGTTTATTCTTGTGAGGTTGTAGGAGGTGACCAGGGATCAGGAGATCAGAACGGGCTACTTCGGCGTTTCCCCGAAGAGTAACTGGCACAAGTTAAGACTGAACCATGCGTGCGGAAGCCGGGTCCGGCTGGTCAGTCACCGATTTGGAAACTAAGCACTCTGCATTGCAGTTGAGATTGGACATTGCAAGGAACTTTCTGGAATTCTATTTGGTGTTACATGCTTGAAGCTGTAAAGATGTTAAGCTCTCTGTTCCAGTAATTCCACTTCTACGAACCTAGTCATGTGAAGTAACCAGAAACAGGACAAAGATTTATGTACAAGGATGTTTATTGAATTAGCTTTTGTCATAGTGAGAATTTGGAAACAACCTAAATACCCAACAATGGGAATACATTTAAGTGAATTATAGCACATCCAGACAATGAGTACAGATAGCTTGTGAAATTCATGTTTTTGCACTTAATGATGGAAAAATGCTTATGATGAATGTTGAGTCGAGAAAAAGAGATACTTAATGGTGACTGTAATTCCATTTTAAAAATGTATGTGTGTATTTGTATACACACATCTAGTTTTTAAAGAAAAAAACTAGAAGAAAACATTTGAATGGTGGGATTGAGGCTGTTTGCTCCCTGCCCCCCAAAACACTTGTATTTTGCAAATTAATGTAACAGCACCATTGGCTTCTATAATGAGGAAAATATTCTCAAGACAACTCTGTAGTCCCCTCTGACCTCACCTCTGATAAATGTAAGATCAGGATATTGCTGAGGGGGCTATTATATGTGGACTTGGTTGTTCTTGAACTCTTTTTGCCTTGACGGATGGAGCCAGGCTCTAGAATCCGGGCTTTCCCGGCCAGGGCTAAGAGATGCCTTGTCTGGATTTGCCTCTTGCTGCTTGAAGTCACTGAGAGTGACAGCTCCTCGGTGAGGGTGGGACACGCTGATTTGTCGAAAACTGTTGGGGGTCAGAGATGTTCCCTCACTTCACAGATACGTCCTTTGTGTGTGTGAATACTGCAGAAGCAAGACACTGGGGTAAAGGAATTCTTTATCGATCTCCATGGCCAGGTCAATAGCCAGAAGGATGTTGCAGCAATAGTCACCCATACCTAGAGCCTCGGGTGATGCTGGGAAGACAGGTGGAACCTGGGTGTGGGCTACACTCTACAGTCGGTGCCTAAGTGACTACCCCTCTCCTCAGCTAAGGGAGAAACAGAGATTGGGGGGTGGGGAACCCAACCACCTTTGCTCCTTTGAGAGGGAATGGAAAGGATCCAGGGTTCTAACCCTAACCTTTTGGAACACAGGGTTTTTTTCTAGAGTGCTCTTAAGATCTGACTTTCATTCCTTTTGAAATGTCCTGGCACCCTGGGAACTTAACATGGGGACCTAGTCCAAGCTGTAACCAGTTGGCCCTCTTGAGCAGATAAGAGTTAAATTATCCTATTGGATCAGAGCAATTAATTTAGACAAATGGCTACAGATACAATGTTCATGGCATGTAAAAATTAAAATGTTTCTTGGGGAAGTGGATGCAAACATTCCCTATCTTGGAGCACACCTTTATGTTAAGAGATGAATCACTGGGTTCTACTCCTGAAGCCGAGACTACACTGTATGTTAACTAAGTTGAAAACAAAAACATCTCCTATCTTTATACATTCTCTGTCTTTATGTTGCATACATTCCTGTGTCATGGGTGGCTGAAGTGGCTCACAGAAGCACCGAGGAATCCAGGGAAGTTTTATTTCCTCACACAACAACCTTCATTGGAGAATGACTTTTATTTATTTATTTATTTATTTATTTATTTATTTATTTATTTATTTTTTAAATGTTTTATTTATTTCTAGAGAGAGAGAGACAGCGTGAGCAGGGGAGGGTCAGAGAGAGAAGGAGTCACAGACTGGAACAGGCTCCAGGCTCTGAGCTGGCAGTCAGCACAGAGCCCGACGCGGGGCTCGAACCCACGAACCGCGAGATCATGACCTAAGCGAAAGTCGGACGCTTAACTGACTAAGCCACCCAGGCGCCCCAATTGGAGAATGACTTTTAGTCGAACTTAGTCAGAGTGTGCCTGAGGACTTTTCACAATTGCAGAAGCCCAAATCCCTTCTTTGTGTCTGAGAAAAAACTTAGTTTTGATCCCTTTGTAGATAACTGGAGATATTTTTGGATTGCTGTGAATTTTGAATTGTTACGGGAGGAACCATTCCCGCTTCAGAGGCAGAATACCGAAGCACAGCTTGAAAGAAGGACAAGTGTTGATTAAGACACCACTGTCCAGTACAAATAAAACATGAGCCACATGCATAATTTTTCATTTTCTGGTACCACGTTAGGAACGTAAAAAGAAAGCAGTGAAATTAACTTTCATAATATTTTATTGAGCTTAGGATGGCCAAAATGTTATCATTTCAACATGTGATTCATATGAAATTATTAATGAGGTCGTTTAAGTTGTTGTTGTTGTTTTCCCCCATACCGAATCTTCAAGGTCCAGTGTGTCTTTTATAAACCTGTGTGGCACATTTGAATTCAGCCTGGCCACGTTTCGAAAGTGCAGTGGCCACGTGTGGCTGCTGTGTTAGGTGGTGCAGGATTAGGATATGAAGCAAGATGTGAAGAGAAGTACGGGGAAAAGTTGTAGTCAAGGACTAAACCTCGCAGGACTGAGGGAGAGCAGATTTGAGTGGTCATTGGGCAATTTGGTCATTTGGTGATAACTGTTTGAACCTCCCTGCCTCCCCGCACAAACCCCACCTGAGCTCTTCAGCCGAAGGTAATAAAATGCTCCGAATTTCTTTAGAGGTGACCTACTGTTTGTGCTATTCGATGGCGATCAGTCACAAACACCTTGAATCTTTTCTAGCCTCTGGAACTGTTAAGAAAATAGTTGATTCCTTGGGTTTTTCCATTTATAGCACCTACATGGCAAGTTATTTGTGAGCTTGGGATCGTGTTATATTTCTTTGCATTCCACACCAGTACTTGATACGCAGTAAGAACTAGATAAATATTTGTTGGTTTGATTTTCAGCCCTGAAGCAAAGGTTAGCTCAGAAGGCTGAATTCCAGTTCGGAATGGATGACCCAGATCTATCTACTTTGTGTTAAAAACCAAATGGCGTCTGTATTGAGCACATAAGCATTGAGATTTGTCACTTTGCATTAGGATTTGTCAGTTTGTATTAGGTGCTCAACATTTTGAGGGTGAAAACCTGTTTTTTTTTTCCTCCTTCGTACCCAGGACTTGACAGAAATCTTACCAGTCCCTTCTTTCTAAAAAATATTTATTTATTTGAAGAGATCGCATGCACACTAGCAGGGGAGGGGCAAAGAGAGGGAGAGAGAATCCCAAGCAGCCTCCGAGCTTTTAGTATGGAGCCACACACGGGGCTCAATTCCATGAACCATGAGATCATGACCTGAGTTGAAGTCAGGAGTCAGTCGCTTAACCTACTGAGCCACCCAGGCACCCTGTCCCTTTCTTTGACATTGAAGTTCCAATGAGCACACTGACAGCTTCCTGTACATATACCTAAGCTGTGTTCACTGATAAACTGGAGATGAGCATTTGGGAGCTGCTACTTTCTTGGTGGGTTAGTCATTGACAATAACTTTATTATTAACAAACACTTAGCCATAACGTACACGCAGTGAAATTCTTTTAAAGTCAAGTTACAATAGTTTACAGTTGCCTTCATTTATTCCCTTTGACTGTAATTGTTGGTTTGAAGCAACAGACTTCTCCAAGAGCCAAGGCAATTTATTTTTACTGAAGCCTACCTAAGAACTGCTTAGGTAGCTTTTCTCCGCGAGATTAAATACGACCTTCACTGAATCGTGTTAGCAGGGCCAGCAGCTAGAAAAATAAAGACTAAACCAAACCTTCAGCAAAGAAATTCCCAGCTGCTCAGTGGGTCCGAGCTTTTCTGATTGGTTTCTGCCAATGAAAACACTGTAGATTAGTTTTAAGTGAATTCTAGTAGGTTTGGGGATTTGCAACTGACAGAAGAACAGGAAAGTATAATCTCACTTTAAAATAGTAATCCTGAAGGTAAATCTTTATGGACTCTTTTTTGGGGAATGTTGGGATTTTGTTCGTATGGGAAAACTTAACTCAATGTGCACTGTTTAGCTGACCTTGAAAAGTTATGGTCCTCAGGGTAGAATGGAGACAGAGAAGTCAGACATGGGGCCGCTGCCCCCAAAGGACTTGTGGGGGTGTCCAGGGCGCTCCCAGGGACCAGCACCGACAACATTGCCTTCCTTTCTTCCCTCCATTGGGGGATAAATGTAGAAATGGGGCTCCTGCAAAGGAGGCGCCAGGAGGGAATGTAGATGAACTGCTCTTTCCACTTTTGGGTGTGAGTTGTTCATAATTGGTCATGCTGGTGATTCGAGAAGTCTGGATGGATTTAAAATAGTATAGGAGAGGATTTGCCTCTCTTACAGGTGCTTTTCTTTTCTTTTCTTTTTTTTAATGTTTTTATATATTTCTAGGAGAGAGAGAGAGAGCGAGCGAGCGTGAGCAGGGGAGGGTAAGAGAGAGAGAGAGTCAGACTGAAACAGGCTCCAGGCTCTGAGCTGGCAGTCAGCACAGAGCCCGACGCGGGGCTCGAAACCACGAACCGCGAGATCATGACCTGAGCCGCAGTCGGACGCTTAACTGACTAAGCCACCCAGGCGCCCCTTACAGGTGCTTTTCGTACATTAGGTCTTTAAAACAGGTTTGGTTGTTTTTTTTGTTTTTTTTTTTTTAATTTCTTTAAAGTCAGGTTGCAGTTTGGGTTGAGATGAGCCATTCCACAGGACCAATGGACTATTTTGATCATTGAGTGATGTATTTCACGGGTTAGTAAACTCAGTGCTAACTCTGTGGAGAGGGAGGTGCTAAAAGGTAAAAAAGTCATGAGCTTGGGTTTGAGGTAGGTAGGCAGAGGCTATAGCCATGAGGAAGAGCTGTAAGGATAGAACTAATTTTAAAGCCAGATGAAACAGAACCAAGCAGTCAGGCGACTAAGACCCCAGTTCTGGAAGGTGCTCTTGGACATGTGTCTTGGAACTTCTAGAGTCTTCCCTGGGCCACATGGTATCGTCTCAGATTGTAGGCGAAGCAACAGTGCTAATGTGACAAAATTTTGGCCGGGGGTACTCATTTTATTTTCTGAAAGACAGATTCTTCGATCCCAGGCATGGAACAACATATTGCTCTGTCGTTACTGTTGTTTTTCTACAATTCTTTCCACATTTCGTTTGGCGTGTAGAATTCGACTGTTGTCTGGTGTCTTTTGTCATTCAGGAAAGCCATGTGGGTAAGCCCTGATAGTTATCTCTGACACCTACTTCCCTTTCCCTCGAGATAGACACTGTAGCCCACAGTGCTGCCCATAAATTTTACTTCTCCACTCTCTCCCCGGAGGTCGGTGCTGGGAGAATCTAGCCCTTTCTTTGCACGTCCAGCAGAGGCTTTGTCCTCACTTGGTTTGAGGCATCCTCATCATGAAGGGGAAGTTGGCCCCTCCTTAAACTGGAAAATCCTCCTTTTGCCTCTGTTTCTCTTTCTCTCTTATTCTTCGGGTGTGTGCGTGTGTGTGAGTGTGTGTGTGCACGCGGTACAGAAACGCACGCACGTGCGCATTTGGCCAGTGAATACTTCAAGCTGCCTGGAATCAAAGAATAACTGTCATCCATGTCAAGACTGAGGAAACAGTGGGGCAAGCGGTGAATTCATAAGTGCCTGTCTTCTTACTTCTTTTTATTGTGGTAAAAGTTACATTACATAACATTTACCTTTAACAAACATCTGTTAAGTATATAATCCAAAGGCTTTAAGTTACAGTGCTGGGCATCACCACCGTCCACCCCAGAACTTACTAATATCTCAAACAGACACTCTGTACTTACTTTTTTAAATTTTGTTTTAATGTTCACTTAATTGTGAGAGAGACAGAGCACGAGCAGGGGAGGGGCAGAGAGAGAGACACAGAATCCAAAGCAGGCTCCAGGCTCTGAGCTGTCAGCACACAGCCCGATGCGGGGCTCGAACCCACGAACCATGAGATCATGACCTGAGTTGAAGTCGGACGCTTAACTGACTGAGCCACCCAGGCGCCCTGAAACTCTATACTTACTTAAACGAGAACCCCGCTGCTCTCGGTCCCCCCGGCAGCAACCATCATACTTTCCATGAATTTGATCACTCTAGCTACCTCATGTGTGTGGAATCCTACAATATTTGTCCCTCTGTGACTGGTTTTTTGTCACTTAGCAGAGTGCTGTCCAGGTTCATCCATGTTGTACCGTGTGCCAGAACTTCATTCCTTTTTTTTTTTTTTTAATTTTTAATGCTTTTTATTTATTTCTAGGAGAGAGAGAGACAGCGTGAGCAGGGGAGGGTCAGAGAGAGAGGGAGTCACAGACTGAAACAGGCTCCAGGCTCTGAGCTGGCAGTCAGCACAGAGCCCGACGCGGGGCTCGAACCCACGAACCGCGAGATCATGACCTGAGCGAAAGTTGGATGCTTAACCGACTAAGCCACCCGGGCGCCCCAGAACTTCATTCCTTTTTAAGACTTAGTAGTAGTAACAAACCATAGTTTGTTTTTCCACCCGTCTGTTGATAGTGGCCTGGATTATTATTATTACCAGTTGGCTGCTGTGAGCAGCGCTGCTGTGGTCCCTCCTGTGAAAGTATCAGGCTGGGTTCCTGCTTTCTACTCTTTCAGTGCAGTGGCTCATCTGGTAAGTCCAGGTTTCAAAATTTTGAGAAACCACCAAGCTTGTCCACAGTGGCTATTTCATTTTACATCCTTCTAGCAATGCACGGAGGTTCCAGTTTCTCCACATCCTGGCCAACATTTGTTACTTTCTGTTTCTCTTTCCTTTTTTCTTTTTCTTTTTTTTCAATAGTAGCCCTCCTGATGGATGTGAAGCAGTATCTCTTTGGGCTTTTGACTTGCATTTCCCTGCTAGGTGATGTTGAGCATCTTTTCACGTACTTGGTCATTTGTATATTTCCTTTGGAGAAATGTCTGTTTAAATCCTTTGCCCAATTTGAAATCAGTTATTTGGGTTTTTTGTTGCTGAGTTGTAGGATTATGTCATTCTTTTTGTGGGTTCCCAAATGACATGCTAGATGGTCTTCAAAACTGATAATGCTTGCTCCCTCTTCATAGTATGAGTAGCATGTGACATAAATACATTTTAAAAATTTTGTGAGGATGGGGCACCTGGGTGGCTCATTCGGTTAAGGGTTAAGCGTCTGACTTCAGCTCAGGTCATGATCTCTTGGTTTGTGAGTTTGAGCCCCGAGTTGGGCTCTGTGCTGACAGCTCGGAGCCTGGAGCCTGCTTCGGATTGTGTGTCTCCTCCTCTCTCCCTTCCCCTGGGTGCTCTCTGTCTCTCTCTCTCAAAAATAAATCAACCTTAAAAGAAAATGTAAAGAAAAATTTGCAATGTTTGTAAAAGCAAAATTGTTGATAAAGCACTTATTGAGAAATTAAATTACGTTGCATGAAGTAAATCAGGGTGGATTGGTAAATAGGGAATCAGATAAAAGTACTTAATCTTCTTAGAGAATACTAGAATTGGAAGTTCCCTCAGAGATTATAGTCTGCTCCTTAAGTTTTTGAGCTGGAGAAATCAAGTGATCTGCCCAGGATCTGGTGGCCAGATGAAGTACTTGTATGTTTGTGGAACTTGGTGTAAAGAATTAACTTTTTTTGTGTCATATTTTTGAAGTCTAAAATTTCTGGTTAGAGGAAGTGCACTAATGCCTGAATATGGTAATGAATTAACTATAGTGGCTGCTCACAGGGTGTTCATGAAAAAGATCCTTGGGTTCATCACCTGTGTGGTATGAGGGAAAAAGTGAGTAAATGCAGCCTGACATGATCTCGCAGTTCATGAGTTCGTGCCCCGCATCGGGCTCTGTGTGCACAGCCCGGAGCCTGCTTGGGATCCTTTGCCTCCCTCTCTCTCTGCCCTCCCCCACTTGCCCTCTGTTTCTCCCTCAAAATAAATAAACGTTAAAATAAAAAGTGAGTAAAAGCAACCTTAGAATAACATTTGGGCCATGAGACTTTAAATATAATACATCCAGTAATGGTTTAATACTACTACTTGTGAGGATGAAAACAAATTTATTGCTATAATAACAGATCTGTAAAGTAAAATGAATGCATTTGTGTGTTTATTGTGAATTATTGACAAAATGAGGAACCATTTATTTGTTCTTGTGGGAGCTACGGTAGATGAGGAAATTCAGTGAAATCTCACAGCTGTACAGTAGCAAATGTATTGTTGGGTTGCTTTTATGTTGTGCTCAAATTTTTCATTTCACCTCGTCCTTTTGCAGAGTTGGTCTTTATTAAATCATACAGCCTGGCAAGATAACATATGGATTATAACTAAGGGTGAGTTGTAAAATAATTGGGAAGAAAATACATAGTTTCTGACACAAGGCAGAGGGGGAAATTTATATTCCCTTCTGGTGTGGGACCCAGGTTTTACAAAAAGAGTCCTCAAAATTAGCCTCAAGCACTCTGAAAGCAAATATGATCATGATGAAATTAAGGTGAAGAGTCCTTTCTGCAAGTACGTATTTTAAATGAAACTCTCAGGAGATTTGATTCCTTCAACAGACTTTTTTTTTTTTTTAATGTTTTATTTATTTCTGAGAGAGAGAGAGAGAGAGAGAGAGACAGCGTGAGCAGAGGAGGGTCAGACAGAGAGGGAGACACAGAATCCGAAACAAGCTCCAGGCTCTGAGCTGGCAGTCAGCACAGAGCCCGATGCGGGGCTCAAACCCACGGACCGTGACATCATGACCTGAACCAAAGTCGGACACTTAACCGACTGAGCCACCCAGGCGCCTCCAACAGACATTTCTGAGCCGGGTGTGGGTGAAGTCCTGTGCCAAGGAGATGTAAAATTGACAATTTCATGTTCTCAAAGCGCCGATCATTTACTTAGAGGGACAGGCACATAGACCATCTGTAGTAACAAAAAGAATGAAATGTGTGCTTAATAAAAGCCCAGCAAGCCCAAGGAGCTGTGTCCTAGACCAGCGAAAGGGGGTGTGTTTCACTCCGTACTTCCCACCTGCCAGAAGAAGGATGGCCGTAGTCAACTGAGGGCCGAAGGGTGAGCGGGGCGTCTTTGGTTGAAAGCACAGTAAGAGTAAAGGTAAGATGGGTTGAAAAGCCCTTCCACTGTTGGTGCGTGGGGAGTGGTCTGGTGGGGCGGGAGCGGATGGCTCCCAGGAGTGACAGGGACAGTCTGGGTGACCACAGCTGCCTCAGGTTCTGTGCTCCTGTGTTTTCCAGGAGAGGAAGGCTTTTTTTGGAGGATAGAGCAGGTGTGCTGGGGGGTGCAAGGAAGTTGGAACATTTCCCCCTTACATTTTAGAAAATGGTAGATAATGGCTGTGAGCCGGGTGTGGCAGAGCTGTGAGCCTGTCGCTTTGGAGAGGAGACGTAAGGGGGCGTTCACTGGCCATTCAGATGGGTCTTGCTGAAAGGGCCGCATTGTGTTTCTGATGATAACCAGGCCTGCCTTTGAGGTGCTTTGATACGTTTCTAAGAGGAAGTAAGGCACAGGTATGAAAATATTTTTTGTGCTCTCTTTTGTTTGTTTTGTTTTGGTTTATAAAGAGAGAGAAGTGATTATGCACAGGTGTACAGTACATGGTTGCCCTTCATATGGATGAGAGACCCAAGCTGGAGAACCGGGAGAACAGATGGCGAGGTGCACCCGAACCTGCGTTAGCACCATAGAAGGTTTTGGAACGGGCGTGCTGTTGGCTCACAGTGCGGTGGGGAGCTCACTCTCCCCTGGGTAGTGAGACTGGCTTTTGGGGTAGGAGGCTCCCCCCACCCGCCATCCAGCTGTGAGGTATGCTTGTTCTCGTTCTCCGAGTTATGCCCATGGAAGGCCATGGAGGGGCGGGTGCATGGATTGTTAGGGTCAAGCCTGAATCACACACACTCGGGAAGCCCAGAGGAAACTGGTGGTCTTGGCTGCACCGCGCTGAGGCTCCTTCCCATCTGCACTCCCTCCGCACGGCTGAAGTCAAAATGGCGCCACCGTCGGGTGTGGAGGCCACGCACGTCCACTTGGTTGACTGGCTGCACTGATAGCATGATGGGTATTTGCTAGGCTCTCTGTTTCATTGTAGGCATAAAGTTTGAAAATCTTATTCAAAGGCCCTAGATTTTCCTGGCTTATATTACATATATCACATTCTGCATCTATTATTAATGATTACCTTCTCACTCTGATGATAAATTTTGGAGTGCTGTCATGGGTTCCTCAGGGCTCAGCAAAATGACTTGCATACACACAGTACTCAATAAATGTTGGTTGAATTACATTGTAATGATTGACCTAGTTCTCCGTTTGTTATTTCCTGGCCAGACGTGGCCCGCCTGTCACACCTTAGAGCTAGCAGGGCTCAGGTCCTGTGTAGCCTAGTAAGGAACAGGACGGGGCAGCAGGGGGAAAGCTCATCAGTCATGTTCACATGTGCCCAGGGGTGTATCAGGGGGTTCCCCCTCATCAGTCGACAGGGACCCTTGTTAAGGTGCACGAACAAACGGGCCTCTATCAATTAGCCAGCCTTGCACAAGCTTTCCAGCTGTTTCTCTCTGACTTCCGCCCTCACCCTGTGGCACAGCCTCTCCCTGTTACCGGTTCTTCCGGCCACGTACACTTCCTTCCTCTTGCCTTTGTTGTTATTCTTCCTTTGTCTGCATGTGTTCTTCCTTCCTTTTCACCTGAGGATCTCTTCTCTCTCCAAGCCCAGTTCAGATGCCCCCTCTTCTTGGAAGTCTTCCAGAGTTAGTGCTCCTGGGCTTTTCCACAATATAGTAAAATGCCCCCAAAATGCCTTCCAAAAACACTCACGTGTATAAAAGTCGGTCACATTCTTGTGAGGCTAATGAGACGGTGCTGGGGGTGAGGGAGTCTGTTGCAGAGAGCGAACCGGGCACCAGTGGTGTTGAACGCTGCTGTTCAGTTGTCCCGGGATGTAATGTATCCTGAAGTGCTCCATCGAAAGTTCTGGCGTCATTAGTTTGTTTCCCTAGAGTCACCTTCAGGATAAGGTGCTTCCTTTTGGAGTTGGTTGCTTATGTGCCTGGGTCCATCACTGCTGTGTTAAGTCTGAGGATGGAGATCATGTCCTCGTCACCTTTGTATCGCCCTCCTCCCCCACCCCCTCCTGGCCTCAAACCTGGTCATTGCACTTGGCACATAGGGCTTTTTATTGGCTCAATAAGATTTTTTAAAATGTTTATTTACTTCACAGCGAGAGCGAGACAGCAGGGAGGGTCAGAGAGAGAGGGAGACAGAGAATCCCAGGAAGGCTCCACATTGTCAGCACAGAGCCCGATGCAGGGCTTGAACCCCTGAACCATGAGATAATGACCTGAGCTGAATCCAAGAGTCAGCTTAACCGACTGAGCCACCTAGGTGCCCCTAAATGTTTATTTTTGAAAGAGAGAGAGTGAAGGGGGGAGGGATAGAGAGAGAGAGGGAGACAAGGGGATCCAAAGTGGGCTCTACACTGACAGAAGAGAGCCCGATGGGGGGCTTGAACTCGTGATCTGAGCTGAAGGTGGACGCTTAACTGAATGAGTCACCCCAGGCGCCCAGTAAGATTTTTTGAATGAAAAGCTGAGTAAATGTATTTCAAAAGCTTGTTAACATACTAAGCTTGATTCATCTGGAAAACGTCATGAAAGTAGTAAAATTATTCTTTTTTTATGTCACGTGCTTTCTGCAATCAGTTTTTCCCCGACTTGCTTACCACTTATTCATAGTAAGTTTCTTCCATCACATCATATAGTTCATATTATCTGCTTTTTCCTCCCCCGCCCCTGCCAACCATGGGCTCTCCGGGAGGGATTTACCCACTTTTTTATCACTCGTTTGCAACCCTCTTGGGAGCCTCCCTGTTATAATCTGAAATTGGCCAGAGGGCAGAGAGAGAGGAGGAAGGAAGCAGGCCACCGCAGGTTGGTAGGTGGCAGTTTTAATAAGCAAAGGGCACTCTGTAGGAGGCTTGTCTTGGCTGCGGCAAGATGATTGGATGCCTGCACCCACCCGCCACACCTTAGAAGTTTATATAGAGGCCTTAACTGGGTTCGGTCCGTGCAGGTGTTCTCAACATCACATCACTATCTCAAGGGTGTGTCCCTGGAGGAGTTTCCGGGAGCAGGGAAGGCAAGCAGAACCCACATTCCAAGGACGGGGGAGGGGGTGAGGAGCCTCCTATTGGTGAGGTCCAGCTCACAGGTCAGCTGCCGGTTCCGCCTTTCCATGACCTTCCCCAACAGTGATCAATCAATAATTACTAATGACGACTTATCTTTATTTGCAAGGCACTGTGCTTGATGCTTGTGAAGGCTTCAAGATGAATAAGATGAGATTTCTGCTCACAAGGACTTTATAGAGATGTGCCTGTTTTCAGTTCGTGAAGCAGTGAGCTTTGGGAGGTATCTGTGAAGTCTGAAAGGTAGGACAGGCTGAGTTATGGCCCAGATTTTATGCAGGTGGCCTTGCGTAGCTGCTGAAGGTTTTTGCGCGAGGGGATACAATGGTTCAGAAGATTAATCTGGCCACTACTGTGCACGGCGGAGACCATGCTAGTGTTCCAGAAGATGGACCCTGGGTCGTCTGCTGCTCCCTTGTGAGAGAATCTATCTTCGTCCACTCTGTTATCAGATGGAGGCCTGGCTCTGTATTTGCAATTTTGTGGGAGGATGTCTTAGAGGAGACCAGGCAGTCATCCCGTCTCCCTCCGTAGCCAGCTCTTGCTCAGAGGTGTTTCGAAGTTGCTGTTACGATCTCTATTTATAGATGAGGAACTTGAGATCTGGAGAAGTTAACAGGTTGTGAGTGGTGAGGTTCGAATGCAGGTGTGCTGGCCACCAAGCCTGAGCTTGTGAGCATGTCCTGCTGCGGCAGGGACGGGGAAGGAGACCTTGTGGCCCTCGAAGGGGTTGGCAGGAGGAGGGAATGGTGACCACCCCGTGGGCGCCAGATCCAGCTGCTAGGTACCATCTGGAACTCGTCCTGAGGTAGTACGGATTGTTTAAAAATATTCAAAGACCGTTCTGCAGCTTGTGGGAAGAGATTTGTTCTTGGTTCAGAGGTATTTCTGCACTTAGACCTGGCAGCGGTTTTCGCTCTTTGCTACTTGGAATTCATTGGCGATCAGGATACCTTATCGATGGAATCCAACTCATGAATGCTTTCGTGCTGAGGTTGGTTGTGTGTTGGACCTTGTCCTGACGAACATAAAGAGCTGAATTGAATGGCTCTATAATAATGATAGTGATAGCAGATAATAATAATAATGTTCATAAGAGACCTTCATTGAGAGCTTACTGGCCCAGGGGACATCTAAACGAGATCTTCAGAGGAAAAATGGCCGGAGGAAAGAGGCTGTCCAGGCACAGCCTGTGGATGTAGACTGAGGGAGGGAATCATTTATTCTCAGCCAGGGGGAAAGATAGACAGTGCCCTTCAAAGTCAACTGTTTTCGGAGCAAATCATTTCCAGGCAACTGTTTTTTGGGAAGGCGTTGGTTTTCAACAGTCTGCCAGTCATGGATTTGAAATCAGATGGCAGCAAACAGTTTCGTCATTTTATGCAGATAGGGTTTCTTAGAAGGTTCTGGAAGGCTGGTGCTTTTCAAACCCAAGCACTGAAAGCATTGCCCTCTCTTCTTTCCTCTGCCCCTTTCCCTTTGTCTTTTCTGTCTGCACAGTGTGTCAGTGCACACTCACTGTTGGTCTGCAGTAAAGAGGACTTGAGTGGTATCAACAGGTCAGGGAGGGGCACCTGGGTGGCTCTCAGGTTAAGCATGCGACTCTTGATTTTGGCTCAGGTCATGATTCCAGAGTTGTGGATTTGAGCCCCGGGTCAGGCTCCGCGCTGGCAACACAGAGCCTGCTTGGGATTCTCTCTCCCCCCTCTCTCTGTCCTTCCCCTCCCTCAAGATAAATAAAGAAACTTAAAAAAAAAGTGATTCAGGGACTTCAGGTGCTGCCTGACTCCCTGCTATTCTCCTCCCCACCCCCAAGCTAGTGTGTGTGGTCCGTTTACCCACTTTGTTGTCCACACTGCGTCCCATTTACCCACTTTATTGTCCACACTTTTCTCACATGCACCGTCTTATTAAACGTCTTCCCTACTTTCCTGGTGTCCTTGAGGACTAAGGTGTCTTTTCTGGGCTGACCTAAATGGGTGGCTTCACAGCCGCCAACCTGTTCGTGGAAAGAGAGACAGTCTTAGCGAACTTTTCACTCAAGTCCCTAAAGGAGATGCTGTGCCTTTCCCAGGGCTTTACTTCTCCTGTTCTGCAAAGGCGGTGCTCAGAGGACATGCTGATTAAAGGCAAATTAGGGTCGCTTGTTTTCCTGTTTTCCATATGGAAAGAAGGTTTGAACATGCAGAATGAGCCTGAGTCCATATGCTTTGAAATGTGTCCATGATTCTTGCTTTGCTGAATTGCAGAATCTGATGCCGTCAGTGCACCGGGGTCTGGGTCACAGTGTGATTTCTGCCCTTTTAGGTCCTTATCACCTTCTCCGAATTCTTCCAAAAAAGACTCAAAAAAATTGATGGATTTTAAAATGCTCTTAGATTTTCATAATTTAGATGTTATCTGGGAAATAATTTCTCTGTGAAACTGCATACAGCTTTCTTTCTTTTTTTTTTTTTGCAAGAAAGAATAGAATCTTTGTATTTGCAACAGATTTCATAATTATTAATAGGTGTTTTTTTTTTAAGACTACACGTCTCACACATGATTGTTTAAAGTGCTTCGGAAACATTTCTAGAAGTGACATGGCTAAGTCAAAGGATGCCATTGAAAATTTTTGATAACCTATAGCCAAGCTGCTATCTGGAAATTGTGTACCTTTTTATACCATGACCCATGTGAGTTATAAAGAGCTCTTCTAGATGTTTTATGTATTTGCTCACCTAATCCTTGCAAAGGAGAGAACAGATAGGGTCAGCTACCTGTTTAAGGTCACGCAGCTATTAAGTGATTGAGCTAGAATTTGGAACCCAGCATCTTAGCCAGACTCCACATTGCACACTGTTGCCTTTTGTGCTCTGTTACTTCCATGGCAGCCGCTGTGAGAAAATTAGCAACACGATGCTGTGATGAGCCCCTTCCTTCGATGAGCCCTGGGTATGGATATCATCTCTTTAACCATCATTCTTAATGCATCAGAAAGGATAGGTGCAGAATGATTTCCCTGAACTGAAACCTTTGGTGTGTACCAAAGGTTTTTTATTTTCTTAAGTTTTTTTATTTATTTTGAGAAAGAGCAAGTTGGGTAGGGAGCAGAGAGAGAAGGGAGACGGGGAATCCCAAGCAGGCTCCGCACTGTCAGCACGGCGGAGCCTGATGTGAGGCTCGAACTCACAAACTGTGAGATCATGACCTGAGCCAAAAGCAAGAGTGGGATGTTTAACCCCCTGAGCTACACAGGCACCTCATGGTCTGCACATTCTCACTGAAACTGTGTAATTCAGCGGTCACGTTCCTCAGTTCTCCCTCATTCCACAGGCTCCAGGCTAATAAAGGCAGGAGGCGGGATGAAACCTCCTACCCTCAAAATCTCCTCGTCTTCTTGCCTCCTGGTCATCACGAGGTTACCAACATCACCCGTCGGGCAGGGTCAGATGCAGGTGCAAAGGTTTTACAAAGTTCGGTTTAAGGACTCCAGTATTTATTTATTTATTTATTTATTTATTTATTTATTTATTTTCATTTTGCGTGTTATTGAAGTTTCTCTTTTCTTTTTTCTTTTTTTTTTTTTAACCAATTGTTTATTGTCAGGTTGGTTTCCATATAACACCCAGTGCTCATCCCCACAAGTGCCCCCCTCCGTGCCCATCACCCCCCTCCCCCCCCACAAGGACTCTAGGTTTTAAACCCATGCATATCTTTGCTGGCGGATCTGGTGGGAAGGATCACACCTTACCCCCCCCCGCAACAAAAGTGTTTTCGGTGCAGCCCCAGGGTCATACAGGGTCAGACTTCCTTATTTAGAAAAAGCCCCAGACAGCTCACTTACCTTCTTGTTCTATCCTTGCTCGTGGGTGATTTGTATTCTTCATTGTACCATCCTCAGAGCAGAGACCAAACGAAACAGAAAGTGTTGGGAAATGCGACAACTCTGGCTGTGTGTCTTCTTTCTGATCTGCAGCCCCCAGGGTGACTTTACCGCTCGTGTTCCCGAAATATTCCTGACTTGGGGCGGCAGCCGTCAGACCAGCACGGTATCCGAGTAAAGCTTGGGAAACACACCAGCTTCCGAGCATTTACGTTTGAGGACCTGAAGGGCACATGTGGATGAGCACTGTCCGCTCAAGGCTGAAGCCTGTTTGTGGACACTGGGTCCTCATGACACTGGAGCTGTGATGGGGAGTCAGCGCGGGCCAGGGCTAAGCCACAGCTTCCTCTTCCTCAAATGGTAGCAATTAGAGAGCCTAACTCAGAGGGTTACTGTGAGAGTTAATGAGATCATGTCTACAAAGCATAGACTTCAATAGCAGGTGCAGCGTGGGTGCAGTATAGATGGTATCCACCCCTACCGCCGTCATGATCTCCTGAAAAATCAGAGCATTTGTGGTTTTTTTTGGAGGCCAAAAAAATGCCTCCCAAAATGCATATATTTAGACATAATTCAAGTCAGTAAATGTAAACGCTGATCTAGGTGCTTTGGCCCTTACAGGAGGAAGGTCAGGTCTCTGGGAGGTCTTCACCTTGACTGTTGTTAGCGCTAGTGTGTTTTCTTTCTTCACATGTGCCCATGGCTCTGCGAACTGAATTTCTGCCCAGGTTCCACAGACCCTAAACAATCCAGCGTGTATTGTACTTCTCACATCGCAACGATATCTGTGCTCTTCCGCTTGAAATGGTTTTATGTGATTAAAAAAATGATGCAGGTAAACTTTCCAGACAGTTCTTTGAGTCAGTGTGCATTTGTGCCACGGTAGGTACTTACTCTCTGTGTTTCCCAAGATGGTGGCCACAGGGGGGTTCTGTGAAATGGGAGAGCGGTTCGTGTGCCCATCTCGCTCATACCGCACAAACAAAAATAAAATAACCTTGTTCTAGCTTGGCACTCCTAAAATTATTTTTGGTAATACATTTAATTTTGGAAATGAAATGTTATAGAGAAGGAACGATGTCATCACAAATGGCATCGTAAAGGAACTCTAGGGAGGGTGTGTGAAAGAACTTTTTAAAAATGTTTATTTATTTATATTGAGAGAGAGAGAGAGAGAGCAAGTGTGGGACAGACAGAGAAAGGGCGCGTAGAGACTCTGATGCAGGCTCCACTGTCAGCACAGAGCCCAACACGGGACTCGAACTCTAGAACCCTGAGATCATGATCTGAGCTGAAGTCAGATGCTCAACCAACTGAGCCACCTAGGCGCTCTGGGACAGAAATTTGAATCCTTATTTAATGCTTTTCTTACTTTATAAATAAATATTATATACGTTAGATTGGAAAAGTAAAGACATATCCATACTGCTAGGTAAATCTAGCATAGAGGCAATAATAATTTTTAAATGGTTACTTAAGATTTCAACTTTTATAAAAACATTCTACTTTCATGCCAGAGAAAAACTTCAGGACTCGGGCGCCTGAGTGGCTTAGTCAGTTAAGCGTCTGACTTTCGCTTAGGTCATGATCTCGTTGTTCATGGGTTCGAGCCCCGCGTCGGGCTCTGTGCTGACTGCCAGCTCAGAGCCTGGAGCCTGTTTCAGAGTCTATGTCTCCCTCTCTCTCTGACCCACCCTTGTTCACACTGTCTATCTCTCTCTCTCCTAGAAATAAATAAAAATTAAAAAAAAAAAAAAAAGAAAGAAAAACTTCAGGACTAAAATGTGTTGTTATTCACTAACTTAATACTGTGTGCCAGATTAATTTATAATGTAAGTACAGTTTAAGGAAGACGATGCTGATTCCCTTGTGTAACATGGGAACACTAACACATTCCAAGGATAGAAATAGCTTGAAATTAATTACGGAGCCCACATCTCTTGTTTGCAATCCCCAAAGCCCCTGAAAACGGACCGTTTTTGTCGTGACTCATTTGGCAGTGTGGTCTGCCCTGAACTGGCATAGAGCTTTCAGGAATCCCAATCCGTGTGAGTGTTCACGCTTTACTGCACAACTGTTACTATGTGGATTAAAGGGTTCTCTAGATACTGCTGGGGGTGTTCTTGTTCCATATGGTATATGCACTATATTATATTTCTAATATCCCCACACTGCTGAGTTCTGAAACCTACCTGGCCTAAGGGCTTTGAATAAACGAGCAGGTGTCTTCTATAACCAGAACAGCACCCCCATCCTGGTTTTTCTAGGGACAGTTCCTCTTTACACCTGTTTAGAGGCAAGGTATAACTATTTATAAGGCCCCATTCACACATCGAAGTGTTCTATTTTGGGGGCACCTGGGTAGCTCAGTTGGTGAAGCATCCAACTCTTGGTTTTGGTTCAGGTCATGATCTCATGGTTCTTGAGTTCAAGCCCCGCGTTGGCTCTGCATTGCAGGTGTGGAGCCTGCTTGGGATTCTCTGTCTCCGTCTCTCTCTCTCTCTCTTTCTGTCTCTGCCCATCCCTCGCTGGCGCCTTCTCTCAAAATAAATAAAACTTAAAAAAAAAAAAAGAGAAGTGTTCCATTTTGGACAATACATGATTTGGTCGCCATCCTGACCATCTGAGTTCTCGGTGATGGGCAGTGTGATGCTGATGGGCATCAGTAAGTTTCCAGTGAGTTCTATATAGGGCTTTAAAATAAGGTTCGGGGCGCCTGGGCGGCTTAGTCTGTTAAGCGTCCGACTTTCGCTTAGGTCATGATCTCGCGGTTCGTGGGTTCGAGCCCCGCGTCGGGCTCTGTGCTGACTGCCAGCTCAGAGCCTGGAGCCTGTTTCAGAGTCTGTTTCTCCCTCTCTCTCTGACCCTCCCCTGCTCACGCTGTCTCTATCTCTCCTAGAAATAAATAAAAATATTTAGAAAAATAATAAACAAGGTTCTAGATTATATCTAGACCACCCTAAGGTAATTGGAAACATTGTTGATAATAAATAATTGAAAAAGGTATACCTTACAGCTTTCTTAGATGGGATTCCCCACAGCATTTATTCACATCTTTTTGTCATGGCAGATCCAGATCCTTGTTTCCTTCTCATAATTGCTTGCGTATAGCTCTCTTTTACTAGTTCGCAAGCTCCTCTCCGTTCCCCCTTCCATCATCACGGGTGCCCGGCATACACGGCAAATTCGGGGGTTATTTGCTGGGCCTCAGCCTTTGCCGTAGTCTAGGACCGTGCGCCTAGAGAGCCCCTCAGAGCCGTGAGCAAGCAGGTGCGGCCTTGGGCCCTCATGGAGCCTCTCGTCAAGTCGGGCAGACAGATTTGGGGGCCTGGCCTGGCCTTCGGGGACTAAGGAGGCTTGTGGAGGAAGTGGTTTCGAAGCTAAGACGGGAAGAGTGTGAGGTGGCCGGGTGGAAGGGGACGCTCTGGAGGCCCCGGCACAGTAGGGCACAGTAGGGGTGGAGGTGTGGGGAGTAGGGGAAGGGAGGGAGGTGGAGCTGGGGCCCTGCCTGTGGAACAGTGGGCTCCGACCAGATCGGATCCGTGCATCTGCGGGGGTGGCTGGCTGCAGGGAAGCTACCAGATTGGGGCTGGAGGGCGGGGCCGGGCGCCCAGAACTGCCCGGTACTGGGTCTGCCGAAGGAAGGGATTGTTCCTGGCCCACGGGTCGCGGCTCTTTCTGTTCCCACAGTGTTCGAGTTACTCTCCCGGAGAAGAGTAAATACGTGCTCTGCTCCGAACTGTGGGGCCGAAGGAGTCCGTGGAATGTTCCGCCAGCTTAGCGCAAGCAGCACTGAAGGTTATTCAGGCTTCCGAGTTCTGCAAGATGAGGAAAAATTGTAAATGAGAAACAGGAAGCAAAACCCTGACTCATGGTGGGTGTTTCTGGAGCCAAGTGCCCGACAGGCTGAGGGAGGGGGGCCATCCTCATGAGAAGGATGAAGCCAGGCTGGGAAGGGCGGCTTCGGGGGACGGTCAAGAGCCAGCCTGAAGTGGCCTCCGCGGAATAAGGCGGCGTGGGGCCCCTGGATGCTGCACGTCTGCAGCAAGGCAGCGGGTACTTCTGGGGCTTTGCTGTGCTGCTGACCTTGCCCATGGGGCGAGGCAGTGTCTCTGGGAAACCACCCTGGTGTTTCCAAGTGTAGAGAGCTGATAACCGCTGTTAAATATTAGCACAAAGGTTAGGAGGCAGATGTCTCCTGCTTAACGCCGAGAGCCTTCTCTTACATATGCACCCTGGCTCTTGGTCTCTTCTGGCTTTCTAAACAACCTGCACTTTAAATGAATTCTGGACCGTTGCCCCCTCGTCTTCCCCAGGAAATGAAGCTGCGAGTCTCCTCCATCCAGATCACTGTTGGTTGATTGCGTAACGTGATTGATGCATGTACTTAATCCCGTCGTGGTGCCTGGATTGGGCAGGGGGAACCTGCCAGCAGTTTCATTGAAGCACCAGAGAGAGAATTTTCTAGAATGTGTTGTATTTGCAGAAGAATGTTGTGTTTGTTGTGGTTTCCCCCTCCGGAATGTAAATCACTCCTGTACTTTGTTTGCTCTTGTCTTTCTGGCCCAGTCCTTTTTTCCTTGCAACTCATTTCAGACTTTTGCGCTAACGTTGCAAGAACACTACAAAGAACTTATTTTTCCTGACCCTTTGGAGAGTAACCTGCCAACAGTAGCATCCCATCACTCCCGAGTGCTTGAGTGCGTGTCTTTCCTGCAAACAAGGGCGCTCTCCGACGCAACCGCCGTGCAACTGTCCGAATCAGGCCGTTAACGTTAGCAACACCTGATCCACAGCCCAGACCCCGTCCGGGTTTACCAGTGCTCTTAACAGTGACCTCATGGCTGAAGGATCCAATTCAGGCTCCGGTGTCATGCCTCTTTAATCTTCCCGTAACTTCTGTGATCTTGACATTTTTGACAGTTACGAGCCAGTTATCGTCCGGATGCCAATCAGGTAGGGCTTGGGGACCGTTCACTCGTGATCAGATTTAGGTTCCGTAGTTTCTGCAGGAATATCACAAACGAGTACTCTTCCCTCACTGCGTCTTCTCAGATGCCGAATGACTTCGATGCGCTCCTTTCTTGGTGATGTTCATTTGATCATTCGACCAAGGAGGTCAGATTTGTCAGGCTTCTCTTCGGTAAGGTTATTCTTTTTCCCTCGTAGTGAATATTTTGTGGGCTGTCCTTCGAGATCATGTCCGCGTCCCATTTCTCACCAGCCTCTTACACTCCCTGGTTTTCGCAGCTGTTGATGTTTCCTGGCAGCAGAATTACTTCCCTGATAGCAGCTCCATGGTGACTTTTAGTTCCATCGTCTTTCGCCACTGACTGCTTGACATTCTGCTTTGTAGGAAAGCGTTCTCCTCTCCCTGTTTACTTTTTCATCGATTCCTATTTCATTCAGTGGACCGTGACACACTTGCGTCATTGCTTTGACGTTCAGATGGTCCCCGATTGGCTGGTGGGAGCCTTCATGTGGATTGCCATGTCCTCTTGATGTTCCCAATGTTCTTTGGACACGTCCTTACTTTCCGGCTCCCCAGAATGGTTCAGCCTCGTTTTCCACTTTCCCTGCCCTAGACCTGCATGCAATCAGCCATTTTCCCAAGGAGCCTGATTCCTTTTAGTGGAGAGTGGTATTTAGAAACTAAGATTTGGGCGTAATGTGTGCTTCTCACCAGTGGTGTATTGCTGCCCCCAGACCCTCGTAGTGGGCAGGGTTAGGGAATAGTGTGCTACGTGTACCTACACATATTTGTATGGACATATATATATGTACCTACATGTATTTTTTACATCTACATTTCTTTCCGTGTTTATCGAGATATATGAACTAAGTCCTTATTCTATTCCAACACCCAGATTTCTTTCTCTGTTTGAATTTTCTTCTCCAACAGTGAGAAACCTGGCTTCCGTTACCCCTAATGTATTAATTAATTTACTCAGTTGCCTGCATGTATCTAATCTCATGGCTGCGTGGCCGCCCCGCTCCAAAGGAGTTGCCCTCCCCACGTCACTCCTCAGGCTTCTGCACTTTTGGTCGAGTCTGCCGCCCCTGGACAGGAGCCCGCTCACCCCACTTGGGCCCTGACACCCCACTCTGGGCTGCTGTCCCTCCCCGCAGTGTCTATCCTCAGTGCCCTACCTGGGCTTCAGGATCTGCCATACTATGTGCCCCCGCCTCCTTCCACCCAAAGGGTCACCTCTTTATGCCAATAGTCCTCACTAGCATGCTCTGTTCCGCCCTCCTTATGTCTGCTATTTTCAGATCGGTGGGGCCGCCATAGCAAAGTGCCGCAGGCGGGTGGCTTAAACATCAGAAATGGATCGTCTCCCGGTTCTGGAGGCTGGAAGTCTGAAAGCAGGGTGATGGCAGAGTTGGCTCCTTCCGAGGGCTCTAAGGGAGAATCTGCGCCATGCTTCTTCCCTTGCCTTGGTGGTGGCTGGGAGTCCTTGGCATCCCTTGGCTCATAGACGCATCGCCCTAATCCCTGTCTATGTCTTCATCTGGCCTCCTCCTCTGTGTGTGTGTCTGTGTCCAGATTCCCCTCTTGTAAGCACGCCAGTCCTGCTGGATTTAGGGCCCATCCTAATCCAGGATGACCTTGTTTTAACTTGATTATATCTGTCAAGACCCTATTTCCAAATAGGGTTCATTCACAGGTTCTGGTTAGACGTGAATTGGGGCAGGGGGAACACCATTCAATACAGTACATCTGCTTTCCTCCATTCTCCTGGCACTCATTAGGATGTGACGTTACGATGCCTCGTGGGGACTGTGCCGCCCAAGACACCCTGCGCTGTAACGTTATTACAGCCTTTTGGTCACTGTGGAGCACTGTCCTCACCTGGTCTGGGGCCGCCGGGCTGGGGCGTCCCCTCTCCCCTAGCCGCCCAGTTCCAGGCCAGACAGCTGTGTCGTAGTGCCCATTGTTGGACCCGTAACAGGCGATGCCGGCCTCTGAGAGAGTCGGCCAGAGTCCTTGCGGAGGATGAGGTCTGGCTGTCATCAAGAAGAGAGCCCTGTGTCAGCGCCCCGACTCAGCAGCCGTGGGGATGCCGCCCACAGACAAGCCCATCCCAGAGTGTATTATAGTTGAAAAATGACCTTTGCTCCCTGCTTTTTTTCACTTATTAACTTGTATTATATTCTGAACTATATTTACATACATATGACTTACATAGAATATGTAAAAATACATGGAACATATGAATACATGTAGTAACTCTATACTAATGTGTATATTCTGATCATTGTCCCGTACAAAGGAAATACTGTTCCAGAGTCACACTATTTCATTATTCGAGTCTACCACGTGTTATTTAACCACCTCCATACCATCTGGTATTGGGATCAATGTAAATGTTTTGCTGCTATAGAGTATGTTCCATCAAATAATCCTTGAGCAAATATTTGTGTCTGTGGAAACCATTAATCATTAAATATCTACTGTTGATGAGATAGTAAGCGAGGCACTTTAGACATCTGCTTAATACTACTGCAAATCCTAAGGAAGTTATCCCGATTTTGCAGATGAGAAAACTGAGGCCTAAGGATGTGGGGCTCTGCTACCTTTTGTGTTTGGTTCCTGAAGATTTGCCCCGAGGAGTGGCTGTGTTGCCAAATGAAATATTCCTAAACCTGAGCGGTCCCTACTAGGATTGTGGAGAAAGTGGGAGATACTAAGAGGTTTACGAGGTTTTAGGGGAATGGCAGGTGGATTTCTCATTCAGGGTTACAACGCCCCCATCCTAGCCTCATATGGGGCATGGTGACAAGGATGTGGCGTCAGCAATAGGCTCACCCCTTGCCCACCTTGGTGGGTACAGGAGCCTCCAAAGCCTTGCCTGGTCTCCACCCTGCTGGTGGGTGTCTCGAGTCATTGTGTCTGTGAGTCCTGCATCGTGGCACCATCCTGCTCGATGACAAATAAAGACAACTAGGCCTCATGGAGATCGTAATCACTTATTAGGAAGCTCTAGGTCAAATTAATTAGCCAAGAGTCAGACAAGATCAATTATCGTTAACATCCAACTATGTCTTAGAGCCAACGTATGAACAGAATGACTGTTGTGGTGATAGTTGGACCTGTAATGGTCAGGGAAAGCTTTTGGGGAAGGGTAGCTTTAAAAGTGGCCGCTAATTCCAAGAGAGGAGTGAGCTGGTGTGGAGGGGTGTGGGGCAAACAGGGTGCAGGGAGATGTCCCCTGGTTGCTGTGGCTTTTGCAGGCATGAAGTCTGGCTCTCCCTAGAAGTCCTGATACTAAAAATAAGGGAGAAGCAGGATGCCCTCCCAGCCCACATTTGCTCTTCACACACACTGACGGGGATGGAAACTGACAGATACCCCAGTGCTTACCACCCTAGAGATTTCGGTACCTTACGACAATGGTAGTGCGAGATGTCCATTGAGCATCAGCTTGTCTAAAAGGGGCTTTCTTGTGCTCCTAAAATAGTTCTTGGGGCTCATCAGTAATAGGCTGAGCCAGGCCGCACTTTCTTCTTCCCCTTCTTTCTGAGGACCGCCCCAGGGACCCAGGTGGCCTGTGCCCTGGGCCAGGTGACCCTGCCTTATGGCAGAAACAGAAACTAAAACTGGAGAATACACCCAGTGACAGACAGACAGACCAGCCAACCCTCTGGTTCTCTCCCCTGTTGGCTTTCTTAAAGGGGGGGAGATGGAGGGTGGAAAGTGGAAAAATCGTTTTATTTTGGAGTGGGGAGATACTGTTTTCCCAGAACAAACTACGAAAATTAAGCTCTGGCCGGACAGGACATGCAGTAGGCCCTGCTGGTTTCCACCAGCCAGGAAGGCACTAGACGGGCAGGAAGTGTGAATTGACGGGGGTGGTGCTGGGCAGTGGAGGTTTGGGAAGCTGCTTTTTATGTATCCGCCCGACTAGTGCAGCTCCGGCAGTGCTTGCTGGCCACGCGGCCGCTCGGCCCTGGCTGGGAGCCCCTTCAGCACAGGCTCCCAGTGTGGACTGGGAGGTACTGGGCCCTCCGCGCCTCCTTATATGGACCCCAGTTTGGCCTCACGGTCCAAAGGCCAAGTAAGGGCCCAAGACTCCTGTTTAAATCTGAACTCAACCACTCGGTAGCTCTGTGACCTCGGACAGGTTACTTATTAATCTTCTATGTCTTAGTTTCTTCATCTATAGAATGGGGATTTTAGTAGCACCTACCTTACAGGATTGAGGTGAATCAAGGGAACTAACACTCCTGACAAGCTGAGAACTTGTCTGACGCTGTTAAGCATGCAGTGCTCATCCGCTATTGTTCACGGCATTGGAGTGTAGCATGGAATTCTGTGTGCTCCGTACCTGTCAGCTGATGGTGTTTTCAAGGGCTTGCAGGTCGAAACAGGGATAAGAATTATTCACACAGACGCTCCCCCCACTTACCAATAGGTTGCCTTCCAAAAGATGATTAAGCCTACAGAGTGTGAGTCAGGCTTTTCTCAAAAAACAAAAAAACACCAAAACAAAACAAAAAAACCCTCCAAAACCAAAACCAAAACCAAACCAAACAAACAACAACAAAAAACCCCCAAGCTTTTCTCAGAATAGAACAGTTCAATGTCAGGTGCTAACCTGACTCTTCAAAAACCCCACAAGGGTGTCCTAGGCAGATAGTTTGTTTTTACCAGACACCTGACCGCTCACCGCGATTTGGAAAACTAGAAGTGGCCTTGAAACTATGTGTCTTTGTTTTGGGGACAAATGGTTCCTCATTCACACTGGCCACATGCGGGTGTTCAGTGGCCACATGTGGCTGATGGCTCCCTTGTCGGACTGTATAGATCCAGAACGTGTCTGTGTCGGCCTAGTGGGTGCCCGCTGGGTGCGAAGTGCAAGGCTACGCAGATCTACATGTTAACCGACGTGGCACTTCACACAGGGTTCCAGCTTGAAAAGAGCAGAGGTTGTATTTTGGAGGCAGGGTTGTGGGAATTCAAGGGGTGTTTTGAGCTGGTCAGGATGGGCTTTGCGGAAGGAAGGGCATTAGAACTAGCTGTAAAGGCGTGGCTTCCTACTTCCCGGCTAGATCTTTCTCCTGAGCTCTAGCCTCATGGATTGAATTGCCCACCCAGCACTTTTTTTTTTTTTTTAATTTTTACTTATTTTTTATATCCCAAGGGCAGTAATTCCCAAACCAGCCTCAATATTTCTCTGCTTAAGCCTTCCACATTCCCCTTGCAGAGAGTGGCATTATCACCTGCCCCGTCTAAAGGGAAAAAGGAGGTCACAGAAGTCCAGATAAGTTTGAAGAGGGAGAGGAGTCAGAAATTCGGAAAGAGCCTGGTGGCTTCTGTTTTCCTCCCTGAAGTCAGAGGCAAAACCCCTTGTGGGGACTGATCGGTGTGGAAGTGAATTCGGCAGCGTGAGGATGGAAAGATATGATGAGGGGGAAGCAAAAAAGGTGCGCAGAAATCTGCACGCTCGGGTGAGGTGATAAAGCCATCAGTGTGCCGTGGTCTAGCCAGGACTGGGCATCATTCAGCCCCGGGCGTGGGTTTGTGGCACATGAGCAAACAGGAGGGAGGAAGTGAGACCCATCTGCAGTGGAGAAGCGCCAGGGCAGCTGTGTTGGGCAGAGGATGGGGCCGGAGACTGGGTGCTCTGGGGAGACGGGCCTGGGGAACGGGGCTTCCTGGGCAGGGATGGTCGGCAGGGCTCTGGGCCCCCCCTCCGAAAAGCTCACATTTGCATACAGAGGATATTCCGTGGTTTTCAAGGCTGGCTCTCTCTGGATGCAGGACTCCTGATCGCTTTGGGCTGCATTGAGAACTCTTTCCTAGAATGACCGTTGGCTCACCTGCAGAACGGAAAACCAGTCATATATTTTGGTGTCTTTCGAGCACACAGGTGGAGGCCAGAAGTCAAGTTTCAGTTGAAATGGTGCAGAGCAAGTTACTATCAGAGGCTAAATCACCCTGTTTCAGGTCCCAGACCAGTTTGTGGTCAAAGACCCGGAAATTTTTATCAAGTAGCTACGGTACTATCTTCACAAAGGATATAGAAAACACGTCCAATGAGAAAATTGTGGGTAGGATAGCAGATCTGCAGAACTGTAATTTGGATGATTCTCAGCATGGGAAACTTGTTCTGTGGTATTTAAAGGCATTTTAGAGTTTTAATTTCATATGCATTCATGTTCCATTCATGATGAAGTCTATTCGCCATTGGCGCCTTGCTTTTCCTACGACTCATTTGGAGATGTTTCTTAAACATCCAGAATCTGGAAAGGCCATTGAGCTGATGGGTACTGAACAGCAGTGATACCCATACTTAGCTGCATATTCAAATTGCCCTAGGATAATAAAAATTACTGTTCCTTAGTGGAGATTCTATCTCAGTGAGTCTAAAATGGGGGCCAGCAAGTCTTTTTTTTTTTTTTTTTTAATCCTAGGTAGCAATGTGGCCCAGGCAGTTTGGGGCTGCTGCTATAGGTGAATTGAGTAGGGCAGAAAACTGTGATTATGGGTTATGATGCCTCGAGGAGAGCCTTTGCCAGCCATCCTGCCCCATTGTTCAAGGTTGAGTTCCTGAAAAACCCACATAGTAGGAGAATTCATGGTTGAATTGCTTAAAAACCTTGAGAAAAACTGGGCCCGAGACTAAAGTTATTAAACGAATCTATGACACGCATCTTTCGAAAGTTCAATAAAAGGAAACAGCCGAGTGCATGAAATAAGGACTACATCAGTGACAACGAGGAGTGTCACACACTTGCTTTGATTTCCATTGTGTATTAACTCTCCTGAAGTTTATATATTCTTTTAATGTTCATTCATTAATTTTGAGAGAGACAGAGAGACCGCGAGCAGGGTAGGGGCAGAGAGAGAAGGAGAGAGAGAATCTCAGGCAGGTTCTGCGCTATCAGCACAGAGCCCAAAGCAGGGCCGAGACTCATGAAATATGAGATCGTGACCTTAGCCGAAACCAAGAGCTGGTCACTCAACCGCCTAAGCCACCCAGGTGTCTTTCTCCTGAAGTTTAACAAAGCTTTTTAAAATCGGTTTTGCATGGGTGCAGATACCATGTCCACTGAGAGGCATGTTTTCTCTATGTCCAGCACCCATGCCAGGGTTAACACGTCTTCCTGATTTCATGAGTGGTAATTGTTGGACTTCATCCTCTGGGGCCCCACGGGAGTATGCAGAGTGATTTGAATACTGTAGGCAGAGAAGCACTGAGTAGAGCCAAATGGGTGGGTCTCCAGCCCTGCCCTCAGATACAGAGTGCTGTTATCTCACTCTGAACATGATATTTTCGTATCGGGTACTTGGTGTTGTTAAACTTCTCTGTTTTCCAGGAGTCCTTCTGGTTCTAAGGTTTGCTATGTCCTTCTCTTCTGCTTCCTGCTTTCCACATGACCTTCCCCTTCCACCCCCCACCCCACATGCTCACACACATCTGTGTATACACCTGGGGAGGGGTTCTGCCGGGTGCAGTGCTTTTTATACTCTTTTTTTGTAATGTTTTATTTATTTTTGAGAGAGAGAAAGAGTGTGAACAGAGGAGGGTCAGACAGAGAGAGAGACACAGAATCCGAAACAGGCTCCAGGCTCTGAGCTGGCTGTCAGCACAGAGCCCGACGCGGGGCTCGAACCCACGAACTGCGAGATCAGACCCTGAACTGAAGTCGGACGCTTAACTGATGGACCCACCTAGGCGCCCTAATGTTACTTTTTTTTTTTTTAATGTTTATTTTTGAGAGAGAAAGCATGAGTAGGGGAGGTGCAGGGGGAGGAGGAGGAAACAGAGCATCTGAAGCGGCTGGTGCTGACAGCAGAGAGCCCGATACAGCACTTGAACTCATGAACCGTGAGATCATGACCTGAGCCGGTCGGACATTCAGCCGATTGAGCCCCGCAGGTGCCCCTGCTTTTTAGACTCTTTGACCACGGTACCAGTATGATATAACGTAAAATTGAAACCACAAGTCTAAGAAAACAAGTTTACTCTTATTTGGGGAACTCTGAGAGTTTGTGTTCTGTGATCACATACATTAAACTTGAATTGCTGATCTTAATGCAGTAAATTGATTTCGTGACCCATTGTTTGAAAAACACTGGCCTAGAGGCTTTGGGCATCTTCTTTGGCTCCGAATCCTAGCTTTACCACTTAATAGCTCTGCACCTTGGTGACCAGCTTCATTTCCTAATCTGAAAAATGGGAGATAAGATACTATACCTCCTATAATTTGTTTGAAGATTCAGTGAAATAATGCACAGAAACCCCCTGGCTTAGTGTCTGATTCCTAGGAAGCACTCGAACAAGATGACGGGGATGGTGATGGTGATGATGATGGTGATGATTTGCAGTTTTCAACTCGAGCTTTCTCTCAATTCACATAATTTTGAACTAGAAATTAACTTTTGCCAAAAAGGTGTGAAAGTCAACGTGAGGGGTGTAGACTGTCATGCAAGAGGAACTTGCATTTGGGGAAAGATTACCAGATGTGCAGGAAAAGTTACTACTAAAAATTGCTATCGCATTCTTACACCTGTGTTGCCACTTGGTTTTATTTCCTGTACGTTCCCCGTAGCCACCATCTAGGACCAGAGCAGTAGCTCCTGGCTCAATTCCTTGCCTCAGTTTGCCCCTGTATGGGTGCTGCTTGGGTCGTGGCTAATCTCAGCAGTCTAAGTAGCCTCTAAAGCTGGACAGTCAGGGGTTCAAGCCTTGGTCCCTTCTCCGTGGGGCTTCGGTGACTTGAACATGATTTTCTTTTTTCTTTTTTATAAGTTACTTTCTCAAGCTATGCTTTTCCCCCCCACCCCCAAAACAGGGATAATAATATTTAACTTGTTGGGGCCGGTGTGTGGATTAGCGATGATTTCTACAAACCACCCAGCCCATGCTTCTCACTGCTCACTGACTCTCACAAAGCTCCACCCACATTGGGGCCTAAGTCAGTTGCTCTGCCCACAGCAGCAGCAAACACATCTTCCTGGGTGCTGCCCCTGGCTCTTTCTGCTAACTTCACTTTTGCCCTGTCTCTGCCTAGGGAATTCTTCTCCATCCTGTAAGTTCTCCCTTTGCAGCACAGCCTTCCCTTACAAACCCATCCAATAATGACTTATATATTCCTCATGAACTAATTCACCTAGTTGGCAATTAATCATCTACTTCCTTCTGATCTCCATTGCAGTCTTTTATTATTATAATTATAGTATTATTAGGTAGCTTTATATGATTTATGTCACATATCCCCAGTTAACTTATTAATTCCTTGAGGGTAGAGATCATGCCTCACACATCTCTGATCATCCATACCATTTAGCAGAGTTCCCTGTAATAACATGTGTTTAATAAATACTTGTTGATGCACTGGCTGGCTGGATACTGCAGATGGCACTTGCCATAGAGCTGGGAGAAAAGGTTTAATGGATGAAAAGAGATTTGAACGAGCTTTTGTTAGGAGGGTAACACTTCCACAGGTTGGTAAGTGGGGTGGGCACACGGTTATGCACGGAGGGCTGTTAGGTGCCCGGAGCCCTCGTGGGTTACTGAGAAAACACATACACTTTGCAGCTGCGGAAGAAATGGGATGGAACACGGCTGTGGTCAGCTTCCGTGACACAGACTCACACCGAAGCCCCGATATTAGCTGCATAGCACCGACACTCTGGACTTGACCGTTCCCGGGTGTGCCCTGCGCCCCTGCAGCTGCGAATGGATGAGCCGTGGGGCTGCTGGTGGAGATTCTCTGTTTTTCTCTGAGTGAAGATGCTTTTATTTCTACTTCATCCTTGAAGGAAGTATTTGCTGTCTGTAAACTTTTAAAAATAGCTCTTTCAGTACTTTCGAGACACCTTTTCCATTGTCTTCTGCCTGCCTTGGTTTCTGTTGAGTGGTAACTGTAAGGCTTCTGGGTTTTGTTCTTTGTTCTCTGAAGGGGATACCTGTCTCCCCTCCCCCCCACCCCCAGCTGTTTTTAAGATTTTTCTCTAGAGTTTTGGTTTTCAGCAAACAGACTATAGTATACTTAGGTGTGGTTTCATTTGTATTTGTCTGTTTGGGGTTTGTAGTAAGTTATTAAGTCTGTGATTGGAAGATAATTGGTCATTGTCTCCAAATACCGCTTTTTGCCTTATTCTTTCTCTTGTGTTCGTGGAACTACAAACTGCTCATGGTTTAAGATCATTCAGATCTAAAATAAAATCTCCAATGGATTTCATGTTCTTTTTAACTTTTTTCACTCTTTTGTCTCCAAGTACTTCATTCTGTTTATTTCCTTCTGACTTGTGTTCCGGCTCACTTATTTTTTTTCATGATGCCTAATATATTGGGTGCACCCTTCTGTTGGGTTCTTATTTTTAATTATTTGCCCTTCTGTTTTATTTAAAAAATTTTTTTAAACGTATTTATTTTTAAAGGCAGGGGGCAGAGAGAGGGGGAGAGAGAGAACCCTAAGCAGGCTCCATAATGTTAGCACAGAGCTCAAGGCAGGGCTCGAACCCACGAACCATGAGATCATGACCCGAGCCAAAATCAAGTTAATCAATGCTTAACTGACTGGGCCACCCAGGCACCCCTGCCCTTTAGAGTTTCTTTTTTGAGTTTCCAGTTTTCTGCCAGAATTTTCCATCTTGTTTTTTGGAGCACGTTGTGCGTTCTTATTTTAAAGACTGTGTCTGAAAACTTGGTATCTTGTGTATCCATTACATCTGTGAAAGACCTGTGTCTGAATCCCTGTGGGCCTGTTTTTGTTGTCCATATTTCATTGATGTTTTATTTTGTTGTCTATGTTCCTTGTGTTCTCAGCTAAACTGATTGAATGCTCGCCATTGCGTATGAAAAACTCCAGAGATAATATAAATCCTAGGATAACATTGTCTTCCTCAAGGTGATTTACGTTTACCTCTGGGAGTTCCAGATAATTTTAATTTGCACAGGGATTGGGGTGATTCAGAGCTAGGCTTCAGTCTCTCAGGCCAGTCTATTTCCGTTTAGTTTTACCCCAAACAAAGCTTGTGTATGTGTGTGTGGGGGGGTGGTTTCCAGGACTCCCTTTTCCTACTTTGGTCCTGATCTTCAATTTTCATCCCCCCAGCCACCTGAGCATGTAGAAGCTTTGCTCACCTTCTGTGCCCTGCCGTTTCCTGTTCTGGAATCAGCCCCCAGGCTCGGAGAAGAGTGCCCCTAATGTCAGGCTTACCTTCCTGGGTTTCATTCTTCTCCCAGACCCTGCTTTCCTAATTCTTTACTACCTTGTTAACTCTCTAATTCTTTTAAATGGATATAAAAAAAACACCATGTTTTGTACAGGTTTTCTTGTTATTCACCTTGGGGGTTGGGTCTGAATTACCTATTGTGTCATTATCAGAAGTGCACCCCTCCCCCACTCAGCCAAGAATTTTATTATCTTAAATCCAGCAGGGATGTTGAGAAGTCTCTAGAACAGAACATTAACATGATTTAAGTGGTATTTTAGGAAATTTAGTATGTCAGTGGTATGCAAAGCAGACAGGAGTTGGGAAAAGCTCAGTAAGTAGAACAGTTAAAAGACCATCATAACTGGGTGCTTCTAGAGTAACAAAAAAAGCAGGTGTTGCCTTTCTGAATCTGGGCATTTCAGAGAGACCTGAATGAGAGTCTTGGCTCTCCTGCGTACGAGGAGGTTGTGTTGAACAGTTCCTTTACCTATGCCCTCATCTGTAATATGGAATTTTAAAGTTCCTCCCTTCCAGGGTTATAAGAATTACACGAGAAACTCACAGAAACTCTGATTTGGCGTATAGTATGTGCTCAGCAAATAGTAGCCATTTCTGTTACCATTCCAAGATCCAGACTTTGGTGATTTAGGTTAAAATTCAAGATCACTGTTAATGGCCCTAAGCAGGACCATAACATTATCATCTTCCTGCAGGCTGTTCACTTCCTATGAGTTCAGTTCCTGTGTTCCAGAGAGCAGCTTGAATGCGTTTATGCAGCGTCACGGTGCCCTAAATACCCACCATGTACTGAACTGATTTATAGGCTGATGCCGTGGTTTTAAAGATGACCCCAACCTCACATCCCAAAGGTGTAATGATAAGTGACTTTAGAAAGTGCCTCTTGTCGGGCTTGATGGTAGATGCTTTGTATTTTAGGTTTATGGAACCATAAGACTTTAGCATTTTGCTTTTTAAGAACGGCCGAGTGTACAGTGTACAAGAATAGATAGAAGCTACCAAAAAAGATAAATCAGATTATGAGCCTTCATGTTACAAAAGGATTCCTGGAGTCATGGATAACTTGACATACTATCTTTTTGAAACCTCTTCATTTTCCTGGATGATCGATGGCAAATTCAGGACTAGAACACAAGTGTGTTAATTTCCAGAGTACTTTGGCTTTCTTGGCAAAAATAGCCCCTCTGTGTCAGTTTTAACCAGTTCCACGCCTTCCCGAACTCTCTGAGAGTTTCATCAGGGCCATAGGAACTGGTGCCTATGGGGAACTTGCCTTCCAGAAGGAAGATCAATCTGTCACTGTGAATTCATTGACAGAAGCTGGAAAATAACATGCCGAGCAAGCATCTTTTCTCAGTATTTGGTCTTGGACCTTCTGTGACTGTCATCCAGCCTTTTAATCTCTAGAAGTATGACATATTTTTAGTTCACACTAAGTGGGGAGTTTCTGGCGCTAGGCTTAGTACAGACTTCCACCTGTGCTTTCTTTCACAGAAGTCAGGATGCACCACTCACCTTCTGATAGTCGTGGGAAATCTGTGTCTATAGCACCTGTCTTCTTCTGTGTCATGTGGCGAGACCCCTGGTAATTCATTACTTGTTCAGTGTGGGAAGTGGGGCCAGGCTATAAAATCCAGTATAAATAGAGGGCATATCTTCACATAAAAGGATTACGTTTTGTTGTTTAACATCAGGGATGTCCTAGCTATTTAAAACCTAACAAAACATAAGAAACTGAAATAAGTGAAGCCCTTTAAAGTTTTTTTTTTAACGTTTATCTTTTTTTAAAGAGAGAGACCGCGTGAGAGGCACAGAGAGAGAGGGAGACACAGAATCCAAAGCAGGCTTTGCTCTGAACTGTCAGCATAGAACCTGACACGGGGCTCGAACTTGCAAACCGTGAGATCATGACTGAGCTGAAGTCAGATGCTTAATCGACTGAGCCACCCAGGCGCCCCAAGTGAAGCCCTTTATAACAGAGTTTGTCCTAGTCTGATAAGGCAATACTTACATGTATTTGCTTTTCCTAAAAATCTGCTTGTGACTAATGACAGCCCTGATTAAAGATTTAGAAAATGTTTTACATGTGTAATTTCCATAGCATTTTGGCTCTGTAGGTAATAGCCTGGGGTTTGTTAGAAAGGCACAGTGTGTGAATGAATAAGGTATGGACCAACAGACAGATGATGCACAACCTGAGACACGGAGACTAATGGGGGTGGTCTGCCTGCCCGAATGGCCAGACTTCGCAGGAAGTCACAGAAGAGCAGGTGGCTCATAATTAAAAATGAAAGGCAATCTAGAGCCTTGCCTTAGAGTCTGGTTCCAGGACGCAAGAGTTTATTAGAAAAATGGAATCATGGGGCATCTGGGTGGCTTAGTCAATTAGGTGTCCGATTCTTGATGATGGCTCAGGTCATGATCTCACAGTTTTGTGAATTCAAGTCCTATATTGGGCTCTGTGCTGACAGGATGGAGCCTGGCTGGGATTCGCTGGCTCCCTCTCTCTCTGCCCCTCCTCTGCTCATTCTCTCTCTCTCAAAATGAACTTAAAAAAAGCAACACAGAAGCACAGGGCTCACCTAGACCTACCAGATGAAGATTTGTGTGCATGTTAAGGTTGGTGAGTGCTGGTCTGGATTCTGTAATCTGCTCTTACCTTTCCTGTTAACAGAATGGGTCATATCATTTCATCTGCATCAATCTCCTGTTTCCCCTTCAGTCTCGGGATGATGGCCCCCATCCCTGGCATGGTTTTCTAGGCCCTGCAGGGCCAGCCCGTCTCCGGCACCCTCTCTCCTGACTGTTTCCTAGTATCATTCTGTACACAGGACCTGTCACGTGGTGTGGAAATGCCTTCCGACCTGTCTCTTGTTCAGCTGGGAGTTCCTAGGTGCTAGAGGATGTCTTACCTTTTCTTGTTCTCCGTAAACATCTCTGACTGGGTGGACGATTGAAAATGAGTGGAAATGAATGAAATTGAGAACCACGAAGAACAGCGGTTTTGGGAGCTCCTTTGGGCCTGTCCCTGAGGTTCCTGTTACTTATCTCACAGAGTGGCCCAGAGCCCCCACGGGTGCCGACCGGGGGCCACTCTGCAATGGCAGCCCAGGCTGGTGGACCTTCAGAGCTGGCCTGCATCTTGTTTGAAAGTGTCCTGGGTGGCAGCAGCATTCGGGCTTTGTAGGAATAGAAAAAGACCTATGAGAGGTGGGGTTCCTACTCTCAGAGAGCCTCCGGTTTGGTTAGGGAGAGAGGGGTGCGCAGCAGGGAAGCTCAGAGCTAACGTAACAGTTGGATAAGAACAAAGACAGTGTAGAATAGCTGTCCTAAAGCAGCGTTTGATTCTCAAATGAGCAGCGTAAGATCAGTGAGTATTGGGGGAGTCCAGGAGGGGAGGGATTTCTTCAGGTTGGAGGGGTCTGCGGAGGCCCGTGGAGGAGGGGGGCAGAAGGGGGCGGAGGATGGGTAAGGATGGACCAGGCCAGGGAAGGAGGAGCGGAGAGCGCGGTGTGTTGAGAGAGCAGAGCCCGAGGCATCTGCAACCATTGAGTGCATCTGAACCGGGAGAGATGTGCAAGGGAAACGCAGGTTCTAGAATGTAACCAGGCCCTAGAGGCCAAGGACGTGGCCCCACGTGGTTCACGCAGTGATGCTGGCACTCTGGCATGAGCTGGGGGAGGCACAGAGGAGAGAAGTCCTCAGCAGGCTGCAAGCGAGTGTAACTGAAACTGTGCTCATCTCCATGCAAATTCGTCTCAGTGGAATTTTCAGAGCTCATTTGTGGAGGAGGAAATGAATAAAAGAAGGAAGGCACAGCAAAGGGTTGAAGAGAGGATGATGTCACACTGTCCGTGAAGTTTTGTAGAGTGGGGGCTTGAGTCGGCTTCCTCTTTTTTCTTTTGAATCCCACCTTAAATTTAGATTTGCGTGCAAATAGGATGCAGATGAGTGACAGGCAGTACTTTGTTAGCGATTCCCCTCTGTGGATGAGGGAAGAAAGACTTTCCAGAAAGGTGTCTGGGAGGAGGGGAGAGAAGCATTCTATGGGCTGGAGAAGAACCTCGTTGAGACCATGCAGCTGTTTTCAGAGGGAAGGAAAGCAAAAGGAAAGGAAGGGTGATCCATCTCAGGGCAGGGGTGGGGGGGGGAGGGACCAGTAAAGGAAGACCCTTGAGGGAGCAAGAGAATGCATTAACGGGAGCGCAGAACAGAAGCCAGAGCAACATGGTGCTGTGCTCTGGAAGTAGGTAGGACATGTCTGAAGGGAAGAGCTCGTTGGTGAAAGACCTCAGAGTCAAGTGAACTGATTCTTAAAATTGGTAGTTCAAAGCATTTTGGTAACCCAGATACCCAGAAGCGATGAATTGGTTCTAAGAGCTTGTACCCATAGCTGTTTTGCTCTGTCCACCCTGGGCCCTTAGAAGGATAATGCCCGACGGCATTGGTAAAATACTGGTCCGCCCAATACCAGCCTGTTAATACATGGATGGTGTCTGCTATAAACACAGCCAGGTTGGGGCAGGGGGCTTAAGACCTTGCATCAGGCCAGGTCAAACAGGGGCGTCTGGGCCTTTGAGCCACAGAATTTCTACCAGCCCAGACCTCCTACATCCATGGAACCCTTTCAGCTGAGAGCAGGCTTGGCTCAAACCACTGACCCACTGAGACATCTCCTCAGGACTAAGCGTGCCCAGGAAGGGCAGGTGGGCTCGACTGCAGAACCCGTCAGTACCTGCTCTAGCCCTCCAGGCCCCATGTACACATCAGGGCTGTGGTTTGGGGGAGGAGAAGGGGACGGTGGAGGAGGGTCAGGCCGGGGTGTAGAACTTTCTAGTGCAGACATGACAGGCAGTGGCAGAATTGCCTAATATTGTGTTTCTCTTCTGCAGAAGGGTACCATGCCCGTGGAAAGGATGCGGATGCGCCCGTGGCTCGAGGAACAGATAAATTCAAATACAATACCAGGGCTGAAGTGGCTTAACAAGGTAAGTGTGCTGGGTGCTTGTGTGTTTGTGTGAGAGAGAGACAGAGAGAGAAGGAGGGTGGATTCTTACATGCATGTAGACCGCCAAAAAGTAAAATTGCATTCTTTGTGTTCAAAATCTTATGCCTATTAATTATAAAACCAACCCATCCTAAATGATCTCTGTTTTTCTTTAATGGTTCTTACCCTCTTCTTCTCTGAATTTTTCTCCTGCTCCTCCTGGTTTTCTAGGATCAGAGGATGTGGAGATTCTTGGGTTTTATATTGGGAATGGAGCATCTTGGCTTTCTTTTCAGTATTCTCTATAGAGAAAATTTTCGGCTTTGTCTTAAAAAATATTTTTAAAAAAGGTTTATTTATTTATTGTTTGAGAGACAGAGACAGCATGAGTGGGAGAGGGGCAGGGAGGGAGAGTCCCAAGCAGGCTCTGCACTAGCAGATGTGGGGCGTGATCCTTGGAAGCGGCAAGATCATGACCTGAGCTGAAATCAAGAGTCAGACACTTAGCCAGCTGAGCCACCCAGGTGCCCCTGTCTTCTCTTTTTATTGTGAAACACTGTGTGCCTACTTGTCCTAAAAAAGTAGTCTGTCATTTACAACCCCTCCACATATGTACACATACATACACACGTATACATAAATAACTCCCTTACTTTATCAACCTCAAACTCTCAGTCTAATTGATCCTATCTGTTAGGAATAAATCAGGAAGAGAGTGGATGTCAAAATAAAGAACACTTGAAAATACATAGTTATCAGCTAGAAAAGCATCTAACATATCACCCCGTCTTTAAGAAGGCCCAAGGGAGAAGTTTCTCTCCCACTACTAGGAATATCTCAGTTCTTCTGAGTAAACTTCCTTTTCCCCTTCTGCCTCCCCACTTATTTTAATCTTAAGGGCCCGATGAATAATTCAGCTGGTCAGGCTTTATCTTTGTATCGCGTGCTTGAGTGCTTAGAGCCTGACGTGGCCCACTTCTAACAAGTATGCCGGATACTACAGCATCATTGTGTTTAATAAGATCACTCCTGGCTTCATCTTTGGTTTTCAGACATCTCTCGAGCTTTATTCTTTTTTCTCATCCACTTTTTTTTCCCACTTATTTTAAATGTATTGTTTCTTGAGTGCATCGGTTTCGGTGGGTCCTTTCTGAAAGAAGGGTGGGATATGAAGTAAATAGAAATAACTTAAGTAAACCATATGCCCACTTCATGAGAGCTGTCGTATTATCTTAAGATCTCATGGCAAATAAAAGTTTTCTAGGCATGCTGGATCTCTGCTGTTTTAGATTTGTATCCCAGAGGGGTTTTGTAAGTAGCCTGCTCCAAAGAGACAAAGAAATCAATCAGGTTGGGCCCTGGTGTCCTTGGTCAGCAGGCGCACAGGTGGAATTCTAAGGAGAGGGGAGGCTGTTACTGAGGAGAGCTGAAGAAACGGGGTACTCAATAATGATGATAATAATAGTAAAAACAGCTACTCCTTGAAGCAAGATACATGCATTAGCTCGTGTGATCCCCACAGTGGGGTGGGTACTATTATGTTTTCCATTTTACAGACCAGAAAGCCAAGGCACAGAGTCATTAAGTAGGGTTATAGTTTAAAAAAATTTTTTTAATGTTTATTCATCTGAGAGAGAGAGAGAAAGTGAGAGTGTGAGTGTTGGAGGGGCAGAGAGAGAGATACACAGAATCCAAAGCAGACTCCAGGCTCTGAGCTGTCAGCACAGAGCCCGATGCAGAGCTCGAACTCTCCACCCTGAGATCATGACCTGAGTCCAAGTTGGAGGCTTAACCAACTGAGTCACCCAGGAGCCCCAGTAGGATATTTTAAAGAACGAGATAACATTGCCTATATCCATCAATCAGAGTATGAAATTAAAACAGAAGTTCCTGATTTCTGAAGAGAAGTAACTTTTTTCTTTGTACAAAAATACATCCACCAGTTTTGGCTGGCTTGATGTAGTGGCAAATTTAACATGTCATCGCGTCCCCTGTAGGGGTAGGCACTCGATGGGGTGCAGTGAACTGTTCTTTGAGTAGGGCTGAATTGTGCCCCCACCCCTCAACCCTGCAAACCATATATCCACTTCTACTCCCCTCCCCCAACCTGTGAATGCACCCTTGCTGGTAAAAAGGGTCTTTGGAAAAAGTTAAGGATCTCAAGATGAGATGCTCCTGGATCATCTAGCTGGGCCAATGTGATGACAAGTGTCCATATAAGAGGCAGAAAAGAGAAGATCCAGGCAGAGCAGAAGACAGAGCGACGACAGAGGCAGAGATTAGAGAGATGGATCCACTTAGCCGAGGAGCACCTGACCCCACCGGAAGCTGAAGCTGACGGTGGAGGGAGGATTGTCCTTACAGCGTCTGAAGGAGGTGGAGCCCTCCTGACTTCCGGGTTTCCGGCCTCCAGAACGGTGCTGGGCGGTACGCCGCCCGGGCCCTGGGAAACGAACCCGCCCCCCTGGGCTTGCTTCCTGCCGGGACTCTTCCAGCGAGACACCTTCTCTTCCGTCTACTTCGTCCGTCTGTGGTTTTCCGAGAGAGGACCGCGCGGGCAATGGATGCTTTTCTGTGCGGCGAACACCCCGCCCCTGTCAGGGGGCCTCCCGCCGAGCTCCACGCGGCTGGCTCTTGGCTTGTTGACTTCTCCTCCCTGGCGGCGCGGGAAGGGAGACCCCTCGGCCACCTCATCGTCTGTCCCCGCTGCCGCCCCTCCGCCCGAGCCGCCATGGCTGCCCCGGTGAGGCCTGTCAGGCCCCGGGAGCCGCCGTGGCCGCCGCGGGGAGGCCTCCCGGGCGCTGGAGGCCGCGTGCGCCCAGGGGCCCGTCAGTCAGGCCGCCCCCCGGCCTGGGCAGTGTCGCAGGGTTGTCTGTGCTCAGGCAGGGCTGTCACCGTCACAGTGCACCTCGGATGGCCTGAGGACGTCTTCTCACCGTACCCTCCCCTCCCCCCCCCAGGGCATCTTTTTATAGGTTTCTGCTAATTTAGGCTTTGGCATTCATCTGCCCACGTAAACCTCGGAGACCTTGCTCTTATTTCCTTCTCCCTGATGAGCACTCTGCCCGAAATCCCCGCTGGTGTTCCGTGGCTTGAGGTCATCGTCAAATGTCTTCTCCCACTTAAGACTGGTGGTGACTCTTCGAAAACGGCCGTCTTCGGTCAGGCCGCCCTGAACTCGCCGGATCTCGTCTGATCTTGGAAGCTAAGCAGGGTCGGGCCTGGTTAGTACCTGGATGGGAGAAAACGGCCCTGTCCCCGGCCTCTGTTACTCTCTGGTGCCTTAGCTGCGTTGTTCAGAGTGTGTTGGCGCGGATGGGGGCTACTCCGTGCTGGAAGGCCCTGGAGGGCAGGCAGGGAGGCCTCGGTTCTTACTGCCCGCTGAGGGGTGCTGGGCCGCCTGCCTGGCGCCTTGGAGCCAGTAGGTGGATGTGGTCCCATGAATACGTGGGAGAATGATGTGTACTCAAGGAGAAGCAGCTTTGGTGACTGTTTAGGTTGTTAAGATAGACTTAAGGACATTGGCTTGGCAGGGGTGCTGGGATGGTTCAGTCGGTTGAGGATCCGACTTCGCTCAGGTCATGATCTTGATGTTTGTGGTTTCAAGCCGTGCATGGGGCTGTGTGCCGAAAGCTCAGAGCCTGGAGCCTGCTTGGGATTCTGTGTCTCCCTCTCTCTGCCCCTTCCCTGCTCATGCTCCATCTTTCAAAAGTAAAAGTAAAAAAAATAAAGAAATAAAAGATCATTGGCTTGACAGTTGTCCTTCTTCTCTTAAGTAGAGAGTCCGTCAAACCCAGTACATTCTTTTTTTTTTAATGTTTTATTTATTTCTAGGAAAGAGAGAGAGAGAGAGAGAGCGTGAGCAGGAGAGGGTCAGAGAGAGAGGGAGTCACAGACTGAAACAGGCTCCAGGCTCTGAGCTGGCAGTCAGCACAGAGCCCGACGCGGGGCTCGAACCCACGAACCGCGAGATCATGCCCTAAGCGAAAGTTGGACGCTTAACCGACTAAGCCACCCAGGCGCCCCAAACCCAGTACATTCTTAGTAAGAGACAAATAGGTGGCTGATTAATGCCTTAACTTTGTTTCCGTCTCCTGTTCTCAGTACGTTTTGAGGAGGACGGTGGTGGCATGTGTCCTTTGCACTCTGCAGAAGGAGCAGTGAGGAAGTTTGGTGGAAGCAGCGTTATCAGTAGCTCATGAAAGAGGCCTTGGATTGGCCCGTTACTTTTTGTAAATTTTTGCAGAAAGGGAAGGGGGAGGGAGAGAAGCAGAGGGAAAGAGAATCTTAAGTAGGCTTCACACTGAGCATGGAGCCCCATGGAGGGCTCGATCCCACGACCCTGGGATCATGACCTGAGCTGAAATTAAGAGGGGGACACTCAATTGACTGAGCCACCCACGCATCCCAGTGCCCATTACTTTTTATTAGGAGTATTTGTGCGCACACACACAGTAGGTTTAAATGGTATAATGACTAGAGAGGAGTGTAGCAAAGTCCCATGTAGTGTTAAAATTCACATCTAGATTTAACTGTTACTAATATTTTTTAAAAAATGTTTTATTCATTTTTGAGTGAGCGAGCACAAGCAGGGAAGGGGCAAAGAGAGAGAGGGAGTTATAGGATCAAAGCAGGCTTCACACTGACAGCAGGCTGACAGCTACCTGACATGGGGCTCGAACTCACGAAGTGCAAGATCATCACCTGAGCCGAAGTCGGGTGCTCAACCAACTGAGTCACCCAGACACCCCAGTTAATTAACATTTTAAAAACTTGTGCGTGTATAGCATTTGAAAGCGACTCCCTGGGAGTGTACATCTATAAGACTTAAAACCGTTTTCTATATATTCCCAATACTATTATCAATTGTATAACCATAAATTAATCATAAGTAATCATGCACATCATCATGCATGATGCATAATATCATCACTGCACCGTCCATATCGGAAATGCCTGACTATTCCCAAAATGTGCTTGTACAGTTGATTTGTTCAGTCAGAATCCATAGAAGGCACACAGGTTGTATTTGGTTGTTCTGATTTGAAGTGTCTCCTGATTGTCATGTTTATGAACAGTAGCTCCTCTTTTTTTCCCTTCTTGCCATTGACTTGTGGAAGAGACCAGGTCAGTTCTGGATTGGTTCAAGTGCTTGCTTGTGGTTTCTCTGGGCCATTTCTCGAGGAAGGAAGGAGGCAGCCATATCCAGGTTCGTTTCCTTTCTAGCTCTGATTGATTCCCACTCTGGTTCTTCTTCTCATTTCGTGTGGGACATCTGCCTGGACCCCGGGGCCCCAGCCACTCCCCAAGTGTACAGTGTCACTAGGTGGTTTCAGACCTTATCCTGTCATTCACGAGCTGGCTTGTGCTAACATAAATGTGAGGTCATCTCAGAACAAGGTAAGGAGTCTAAACAAAAATAGCAGAGCAAATTGGAATATCTTATAGATAGTGGAGGAGAGAAGAAGCAGAGGAAGTTAAACGAATGAGTTTCCATTCGGGGCCAAGAGATGTTTGTTCTGCATTAATCAAGATAATCTTAAATGTTCTTCTTAATCCAAGCAGTGCTTCTCCCTCCTGCCCTCAGGCAGGCAGAGTCCTCTCACTGTATAAACGGGTAGAGCCTGGAACATTCTGTCCTTCCATAGATGGTAGGCACATCCTATGTGGATGGGACACTCAGGGCTTCTCATAGGAAATACTGATGTCCCAGGGTTTACAGAGACACAGAGCAATGCCATTACCGTCCCATAGGACATAATGATCTATAACCAGAATGTTTACTGGTCAAAATCTCTTCCAATTAAAAAAAAAAATTTTTAATGTTTTTATTTTTGAGAGAGAGAGAGAGAGAACAAGCAGTGGAGGGGCATAGAGAGAGGGACACAGAGAAGCCGCAGGCACCAGGCTCTGAGCTGTCTGCACAGAGTCCTAGACGGGGCTCGAACTCATGAGCCACAAGATCATGACCTGAGCCAAGGTCGGGTGCTCAACCGATTCAGCCACCAGGTAGCCCCAGAATCTCTTCCAGTTTTAAAATGAGTCTCCCCCTCTTTACCTTTTAACATAGTCTTAAAAAAATATATATGTGATATATTCATTAGTTGTTTATTTTTTGCAACATGAAAAAGTAGTTAAAAGTTAACATGTAGTTTTTTGGGGATACCTGGGTGGCTTCCTTGGTTAAGTATCCAACTCTTGATCTCAGCTCAGGTCATGATCTCATGGTTTGTGAGATCAAGCCCCTCATTGGGCTCTGTGTTGACAGTGTAGAGCCTGCTTGGGATTCTCTCTCCCTTTCTCTCTGCCCCTCCCCTACTCATGCTCTATCTCAAAATAAATAAATACACTTTAAAAAAAGTTACATGTATTTGCAGAATTTTCATCATCCCGAGAGGAAAACACTGTGCCCATTAAGCAGTCACTTTCCATGGCAAGGCATTGCAAATCTTTCCCTTGTGCAAGGCATCTACTAGTCTGGTTTCTGCCTCTTTGAATTTGCCTTTTCTGTACCTTCCTATAAATGGAACCATTCAATATGTGGCCTTTTGTGGAAGGCTTCTTTCACTGAGCGAAATGTTCAAAGTTCATTCATGTTTGTAGCTTGTGTCAATAGTGCTTTCCTTTTTGTGGCTGAATAATATTCCATTTAATGCATATACAACATTTTCTTTATCCATTCAGCAATTGATGGACATTTGGCTATTGTGAGTAGCACTGTTATGAACATTCATGTGTAAATATTTGTTTCAACACCTGTTTGTGATTTGTTGAGTGAAATTCCTGGGTCATGTGGGTACTCTGTGTTTAACTTTTTGAAGACTAGCTGTTTCTACACCATTTGACATTCCCACCAGCAATGTGTGAGTATTCATTTCTCCATGTCCTTACCAATAACTTATTACTTATTTTTTAACTTTTTTTAATCTAGCCATCCTGGGTTAGGAAATGGTATCTCATTGTTTTGATTTGCACTGGCCTAATGATTGGTGATGCCGGGTGTCCTCATGTGCTTATTGGCCATGTTATTTATCTGCTTTCAACAAAGGTCCATTCAGACTCTTTGCATATTAAAGAGGATCCAGGAATCTGTGGTGGATAATTGCTAGGTTTAGTCATTATGTTTGTTGTTACATGATTTGGGCATAGTTTCTGTAGGACTAGGTTTGGTAGGGTGAGTGTGTGTGTGTGTGTGTGTGTGTGTGTGTGTGTGTGTGAGTGTGTGTGTGTGTGTGCGCGCATGTGCGCGCCTGCTCCCATGCACACAAATGCTTGAGAAGATCTATATACCAGAATCCTTTGTGCTTAATGAGCTAGATTTCAGCTTGGGTGACTGACCTCCAGAACTCCTTTGACCTACAGAAAGGTCCAACAGCTAATTCTTTGAAGGGCCTAGGTCTTGAAGCATAAGACTTTAGATTCTGGTTGCTCTTTTGAGGAGAAGCTTTTTCACGGAAATAATTTTTTTTTTCATTTCCCTGTGAACATCAAAAATGACATTAAAATGATTTTGCCCTCTGATTTTCATCTACATTAAAAAAATAAAATTTCAACGAGCCCTTTGCTCATCCCTGCCGTTTGGAGATGGCTAACCTGAAACCATGCAGTCTCGGTCGATGATACAGAAGGAACAAGGAGAAGTTTATGAAAAGCCTCTGGCTTTCAGTTCTTTTTAATTTTAACAGTTTTGGGGGAACTCTCAAATGTTCTGAAATATTTTTAGTTCAGGCTTTGTAATCGGCTCTATAGAGAGGCACTGAGTCCCTTTTTGGGTCAGTTGGGACCCTTTCTGTCTTTCACTGTGTGAAACCAAGGTGGTGGAAAATCCCTACAGACATCGTCTTCTCTTCCCCAGTGTATTTTGCAGGAGTCCCCATTCCTAGAAACTACCAGAACTACCGTGAGGGCTTCAAAAAATACAGTTTTTCCCGGGCTTAGATTCCACAGAATCCAAGACAACAGATGTGGCATAGGATTGTCTGGGAGACGGTGTGTGGTTGATTAAGTGATTGAACATGGGATCACCTGACATAGTTTTGAATTCAGACACTACGATAATTTCCTTGGCTATAGAATTTAATTCTGTTTCTCGGTTTCCTCAGCTGTGAAACAGAAATAATAACATACGTGGAGCTCCATAGGTTCTTGCAGAAAACAAAACTGAGACCATGTGACCATGTGGACAGTCAGATGTAAAGTGTCACAGGAACTCAGTAATTGCTGGTCCTGTCCGGAGAGCTGATTGAACATGTTGCACATGAGCATGACTTTGTTTCCAAAGTGCTGGCTTCTAATCTTTTGCTTGCCAGGGTTGATTCCAGTTACTTTGAGTTACCTCTTGGGCTATAAGAGAGATGGAGAGGGTCTACTGTAAGAATTGCACCAAGACACTTCTCCAGAAAAGTAGTATCATCTCTGGACACTCAGTACATCTTCGTTTGCCCGTCTTGCTCTTCCATGCAGGGCAGGAGATGCTTAGGGGTTAGGACATTAGACCACATCTTCAATTTCTGTTGGCTACACAAGTAGATTGAGGTATTTGGTCTCTGGGCCACTGACCTCAGATAACCCTGATTTCCCTTTTAGCAGCACAAATGGGTATCATTCTGGAGAGTTGCCTAATTTTTAATTTACCTAAGGCAACCAGACTTCCTCTTTAGCAAACGATGGAAATCAGTGGTAATAATAAGCATTAAAAGTTGCAGTCAGTGGCTGGTTATCTATAGTCTTTTAAGGAAAAATGACGCGGGTAACAGGATGCATTGGCACATCCCCAAATCATCACCTTTGACCTTGGAATAACATTCATATGCTGCCAGGCTCCACGCAACTCTGAATCTTTCCAGAATGGGCTGTCAAGATTTGGGGTCCAGAGGGGAGGTGGGTTTGGTTCATGATAGATTTCAACGTATCAGCAAACCCAGTGACACTCCGTAGAGAATCTTACTGGTTGGGGCTTACAAACCTCCCTCCCGCAAAGGTGGCCTGAACCCCGTGGCTGCAGTTATTTTTTTGCTTTTGTTTTCCAGGAAAAGAAGATTTTCCAGATCCCTTGGATGCACGCGGCTAGACATGGATGGGATGTGGAAAAAGATGCGCCACTCTTTAGAAACTGGGCCATCCATACAGGTATCAAAATGCCCTGCACTGTTTCTAGAGGCAGACGCCGTTGTTGGTGTGCTCACATGTCTTCTGTTTCTTAGACTGAGGTGTAAATTGCCAAATAAAATTGTAAGGTATTTAAAGTGTGCAATGTGATGATCTGATGTAAGCACTGTGAAAGGATTTCCCCCTATCAAATCGATGAACACTTCTGTCACCTGTCACATTTACCTTTTATTGTTTTTGTTTTTAGTGAGAACAGTGACATTTTACTCTCTTAGCCAATTTCGATTATACAGTTAATACACTGTTAACCATCGTTTTGTGTTTTTTTCTCACTACACATGTATGGCGTACGGCCTCGTGAGGATAGCTCTGAAAAACTGGTGACGTGTCCCCAGGCACATCCAGGACACATGGGGTACACACTTCATCATTCAGAAGTGATGCTATGCCCATGCTAGAGAAACTTAGTCCTTAAGTTTCCTGTACTTAATGTGGGATTCTGATTGTGTGCCCCAGGTGTGTGCCAGGGGAATATAGAACTCGTTTATTCTGGAATGGTAAGCTTGGGTTGGATTTATCTCTCCAAATGGTAGTCAAGAATATATTTATTTATTAAAGGTCAGTTATTTATTTTGAGAGAGAAAGAGAGAGTGAGGGAAGGGCAGAGAGAGAGAGGGAGAGAGAATTCCAAGCAGATTCCACGCTGTCAACACAGAGCCCGACACGGGGCTCTGTCCCATGAACTGTGAGATCATGGCCTGAGCCGACATCAAGAGTTGGACGCTTTATAACAAAATTTAAGTAGGGAGCTATTTACAGGAATAGGCTTTCTGATTAATATTTGAGTCAGATGACAAAGAGACACTCCAGTTATCAGGGTTTGTTGGCCTCCTGGCCTTCCAGCCTTCTCTGTTACTTACCTAGATTCTCCTTTCTTCTTCTGTTATGAAGTTTTTCTCAAGCTGTTTGGTAGAGCCAGAGTGACCAGTTTGTCCCAGTTTGCCCGGAAGTGTCCAGGTTTTAAAACAAAAATTCTCACATCCCAGGAATTTAGTCTTAGCCCCAGGCAAACCAGGACAGTTGGCCACTGTAAGTATAGCCTTGAATTAAAAGGCCTCTCTGCATTACCTAGCCAGCATTCCTTATGCTTCCAGACATTTTTACTTATATTTTCCCCCTCTTTTTCTTTTTTTTTTTTAAATAAATTTTTTTCCTACCTATTTTTGAGAGACAGAGAGAGAAAATGTGTGTGTGAACAGGGGACGGGCAGAGAGAGAGGGAGACACAGAATCTGAGGCAGGCTCCAGGCTCTGAGCTGTCAGTACAGAACCCGATGTGGGGCTTGAACTCACGAACTGTGAGATCATGCCCTGAGCTGAAGGTGGATCCCAACCAGTTGAGCCACCCAGGTTCCCCTTCCCCTCTCTTTCTTAACCTTCATTCTTTTGGCTCTTTTGTTAGGAAAGCATCAACCAGGAGTAGATAAACCTGATCCAAAAACATGGAAGGCGAATTTCCGATGTGCCATGAACTCCTTGCCTGACATTGAAGAAGTCAAGGATAAAAGTATAAAAAAAGGAAACAATGCCTTCAGGGTATACCGGATGTTGCCGTTATCTGAACGACCTTCTAAGAAAGGTAGATAAAGAAATTTACTGATGAAAACCACGATCCCCGTATATACATTGTAGTACCTTTGTGGTTTCTGTATTTCCACGCCTGTAGTCACTCGAGAGAGGGAACACTCGTTCACACTGTAGATGATGGTTCTGCCTTCACCTCGCTGGGGGAAGTGACGGTCCCGTCACCAAAGGCAGCCAAACATTGGAATTTTGATGATATATACATTAAAACATGTACAGTTTCATTGAGAGTTTCAGAAAGAAATTGAGGGGACATGTTCCTCTGTGTGTTCTTCACAAATTAACCCAAAACTGTTTTATTTGTTGCCACAGGAAAGAAACCAAAGACAGAAAAAGAAGATAGAGTTAAGCACATCAAGGTAATCTTTGGTTATCCAGAGAGAAAGCCAAACTTGTGACCGTATCAATGACTCGTATTTTGTCTCGTGAAAACAAGTAATGGGATCTCTGTGAAGTACTTAATCTTTCCTCTTTGGCTGTTGTGTTTTATGTGCTTTGCATGTCTCTCTTTGGCCAGTCCCCTCTTGTAGACTCCACACGCATATCCCCTGCTTAATCCGATTTCACTGAGCAGTTTATGAATGAAGTCACAAATTCACGCTGATCTGGACTCCAGCCTCCATCTGTTGCCAGCTGGTCACTTAGTGTCCGCAGACCTCCAGCAACCAGCTACTGTCCTGGTCATATGTCCAATCATATGAAGTATATTTTTAGGCTATTAAATATATTTAATGTATTACTAACTAGTATATACTGATATTACAGTGTAGCACCTTGATATTATGTTTGTATTCCATGACAGGCCGTTAGGTTAGGGGCACAGTGGTCCATTTGAACACCCTGTTAGTGCGGCTCTCAGCAGTTTCTTTCTGTTCCCCTCCCCCCATCACCCAGAGCTACCTCTCATGGCTCCCAAAGGTATGTTTGTGTATGTGAGCGTTTCAGTAGGCTGTGTGGTCTGGAACCCCCTGCAGTGTGAGGGGATTGTATAGTCCTTGTTAAATAGCCAGAGAAGAGCCAAATGTCCCCTGGAAAACGGAGGATGAGCTCCCGTTGCCAAGCAAAGAGCAGACACTATGTCCCCCAGGCCTACAGACCAACGAAGAGAAGATTGTCTCAGGGTTCACTGCACACCATTTGCAGGTGGGGAAACTGAGGCTCCAGGGAGTTCAATGATGTGGGCCCAAAGGCTGTAGGTCATGTGGCCAAGGTCACATGGGCCTTTAGAACTGACCTTAAAGGTGATGCCAAGTATTATGATCCCTAATCCACTATCACTTTTGAGGAAAAAAAACAAAGTGTCCAGACCGCACAATGTTTAAAAGCAAGCCAGTTGGTAAAACAGGAGAAAATACAAGATTATTTACTTCTGATATAAAGTTAATCTTGTGACGGTAGACAGAGTTTGAGGGGAAGCTGAGATAAACTGGAAAACAAATATTTTAGGCAGAGTATTAGTGATGCCCCCAATTTCATTCTAAATATTTTCACTTTGTGACTTATTTTATTTTATTATTATTATTTTTTAATATTTTTATTTATTTCTAGGAGAGAGAGAGACAGCATGAGCAGGGGAGGGTCAGAGAGAGAAGGAGTCACAGACTGAAACAGGCTCCAGGCTCTGAGCTGGCCGTCAGCACAGAGCCCGATGCGGGGCTCGAACCCACGAACCGCGAGATCATGACCTAAGCGAAAGTCGGACGCTTAACCGACTAAGCCACCCAGGCGCCCCACTTTGTGACTTATTTTAAATACAGAATGGTACTAAAGCCTAGTTTTAACTTTGTAAAAAAAATTTTTAATGTTTATTCATTTTTTGAGAGACAGAGAGACAGAGCATGAGTGGGGGAGGGGCAGAGAGCGAGGGAGACAGAATCTGAAGCAGGCTCCAGGCTCTGAGCTGTCAGTACAGGGCCTGACACAGGGCTTGAACTCATAAACCACAAGATCAGACCTGAGCCAAAGTTGGAAGCTTAACCGACTGAGCCACCCAAGCACCCCAATTTTAACTTTTTATTGTAGAAAGATTTTGTGCACACAGAAAGGCGACAACTGAGTAAAATTTACTCTGCAAGCATCACCCTAATTTCCACATTAATCGGCTCATATCCATTTAGTTTTGCCTCCATCACTTCCCCCCCATCCCATGTGAAATTGCAAACTGCAGGCAGACATTTTTAAAGGTTTATTTTTGAAAGAGAGAGTGTGAGTGGGGGAGGGACAGAGAGAAAGGGGGAAAGAAGATCCAAAGTGGACTCTGTGTGGACAGCAGTGAGCCCGACTCAGGGCTGGAACTCATGAACAGTGAAATTGTGACCTGAGCTGAAGTTGGATGCTCAACTGACTTAGGCACCCAGGTGCCCAGCGGATAGCCATTTTTGACTCCTAAAAACCATTTCAGATGGTTCAGCTCACTATTCTGAAGCAAAATCCACATCGTCTCATGTTTCCCCATAACTACTTCAGTATATATCTTCAAAATACGGACACTCTTTAAAAATTGCTCTCAACACAGTATCATTATTGCATCTGAAAAGTTAACAGTAATTCCTCAATAGCATCAAATATCTGGTGAGTGTTCAGATTCCCAGTTGTCTTGTAAGTGATGTAATTTTTATATGGTCTGTTTACTTGATTTAAAAGCCATGTAAGGTTCCCACATTGTGATTGGGGGGTATGTCTCTCAAGTTTTTTTAATTTGTAGGTCTTCCTTAGCATCACTTTAAAAAAAAACAACTTGTTTTTCCTTGCAATTGAAAAAAACCTAGTTATTAGTTTCAGGTTTCCTGGAGTTTGGATTTTTTTTTAGGGCCTACATTTTAATTAGTGTTGTTTAGTCTGAAAAGTTTAACTTCCCCACAAATATGTGAGTTTGAAGAATTTGTACAGTCTTAGGTATGACTGTGTCATATTTACACTGATTTCATAGCATCTAGCTCAATGCTTGGTATGGAACAGATACTTAATACATATTTGATCCCTAAATAGATGCACAAAGAAATATAACATGTGAGGTGGGACCGCAGGGTTTACATTGCAATGCAGATTTAATTTCATACTCTCCGTTAATAGACAATAAGAATGGAGTAACAGATGTTCACTTTCAACAAACCTGGCTCTTACATATTTACCAGAGTCCATCAAAAATAGATGCCAGTAATTATAAGATATGCCATTCTTTTAGGTATGTCCATGCAAGAAAAACTGCTTACAATGAAACTTGGCCCATAACCGAATGACAAGGCAATCCTATTTTAGGGCTGTGGAGATGTGCCTCTTAGAATAGATGACTCGGGGTGTTCTTGTAAGCAGAAGACACCTTCAGTCACATAAGCAATGGAAGTATCTTTCATATGGCCACTCAGTTGAGCAAGTTGTAGAAGGGGCGGCCCTGGATGAGGTTTGGCCATATTGGTCCAGGGGAGCAATCGAGAGCTTTCCCCTTACATGCAGCTCTGTAGGTCAGGTTCCATCCCAGCCAAGTGTACATAGTGAAATCCGCCAATGATGACGGTATGGTTCATCCCTGAGACTTGTCCCTCAGATAGACATTGTTCCTTCGCAGAAGGCAGGCAATTCATCAGAAGTAAGCACAGCCTATTTTTTATTTAAATCTGCTTGCACCTGTCACACAGGGTAGCAGCAGAGTCTAGATAAGGCCTGTAGCCTTCCCAAGTCCTGTGGCTCGTGACCGCTAAAGCCACTATGTTTCCTAAAACGTTCATGTAAAACGTTTCCAAAGTTAAGTCTCCGGGTTGCCTGGGATCATACAGTTTAAGGGCTTTACCCTTACTGAGCTATATACGTTACTTTCTGTCATCACAGTGCCTGCGCTCTGAGTTAATATGTCCTGTGCCATTGTGCAGCTGGGTCGACTGGATAGGTTTCTTGCACTGAGAAAATTTGCCTTGTGTCAGGTAACCAGGTGGGAGAAATTGCTATTGAGACAAGCACCTCCCAGTCTTCATTGAGTTCAAGTTGAAGTTTTAACTAGCAAATGATGTTTCGAACATGTGGGCTAAGTGTCAGCATTTTTCTTGGGTAGGTCAGGCAGTTTCTCTCCATGATCCATGTTCCCTCAGCCAGCAGCTTCCCCAAGACTGGGAAACTGAGGCCCATCGGCCATGCAGGAGGTGCAGAAACTCTGCCTTGATATTCCTTAATGTTCTCTTTGTGAATCTGTATGTTCAGAGCTCAGTGAGCCATGTTTTACTGGAACTGGGCTTTGCCTGTATGAAGGTAACCATCTAAGGAAATAAGACTAAGACACACAGCAGGGAGCAATACTATATTGTGCATCTTCAGTGTGTATATGTGTTTCAAAAAAATGTCACCAGGCCAAGATCAATAAGTAGTGAAGTGGATAAACAGAGGGTGGAAGCTGACATTTTAGAGCCAAGTTCTACCAAGTTCTGAGCTCTTAATTATTATGTCACTTAGCTCTCCCTGTGATGGGCAGATTATGAGGAAATGGGGGTACAGGGAGTTGAGTAATTGCCCCAAGGTAGCACTGCTTCATGAAACTGAGATTTGAATCGGGGTTGGTCTAGCTCCGGAATCCATACTCTTTCACCACACCTGGTGCCTCTTGGCCTTTCGGAAGCTGTGGGACCTGAGCAAGGGTTTGGGGCAGGGATCAAATAAAATGGTCATCAGTCCCCGGCACCAGGAGCATCAAATGAAGGCCAGGAAGTTAGAGTTGCTGTTTGGTCTTCCCTGGATGAGTCAGGAAACGGGCTTAATTAGAGCAGGAGTCTGCGTGAGGCAACAGTGGGAAACAAAGACTGTGGTGAGGAGGATTAGAAATTAATACTTCCCGCCTCATTGGATTGTTTGCAGATGAAACAGACATGCTTTGAAACTATAAAGTGCTCCCAGATCAAAGCATTGGTACTATGATGGGAAATACATTTGAAGAGGTTCCTCTAAAGCCACTTGGTAAAGAGCAGGCCTGGTGTGTATTAGTTCTGACAGCAGACCTCTGGGTAGAAGTTACAGAAAAGCAGGTATTTGGTTTTTATTAAAAACCTTTTTTTGGGGCGCCTGGGTGGCTCAGTCGGTTAAGCGTCCGACTTTCGCTTAGGTCATGATCTCGCGGTTCATGGGTTCGAGCCCCGCGTCAGGCTCTGTGTTGACTGCCAGCTCGGAGCCTGGAGCCTGTTTCAGTCTGTGACTCCCTCTCTCTCTGACCCTCCCCTGCTCACGCTGTCTCTCTCTAGAAATAAATAAAATATTAAAAAAAAACAACCTTTTTTTAAAATGTTTGTTTATTTTGAGAGACACAGTGCAAGTGAGGGAAGGGCAGAGAGAGGAGACACAGAAAAAAGCAGGCTCCAGGCTCTGAGCTGTCAGCACAGAGCCTGATGTGGGCTTGAACCCACAAACCATGAGATCATGACTTGAGCCGAAGTCAGAGACTTCAACTGACTGAGCCACACAGGCGCTCTTGTTTTTAGCACAACTTTTTTTTTTTTAATTTTATTTATTTATTTTTAAGAGAGAGACAGAGTAAGTGGGGGAGGGCAGAGAGAAGGAGAGAGAGAATCCCAAGTAGGCTCCATACTGTCGGCACAGAGCCCAGTGTGGGGCTCGAACTCATGACCTGTGCTGAAACCCAAGAGCTGGGTGCTTAACCTACTGAGCCACCCAGGCACCCCTAGCGCAACTTCTTTTTTTTTTTTTAATTAAAAAAATTTTTTTTTAATTTATTTCTGAGAGAGAGAGAGACAGCGTGAGCAGGGGAGGATCAGAAAGAGAGGGAAACACAGAATCTGAAAAAGGCTCCAGGCTCTGAGCTGTCAGCACAGAGCCCGATGCGGGGCTCAAACCCATGAACTGTGAGATCATGACCTGAGCCAAAGTCGGATGCTTAACCGACTGAGCCACCCAGGCGCCCCTCTAGCACAACTTTCTAAGTGAGCTGTTGGCTCTGACGGTGACTTGAGCTGGATTAAAACAACATGCTCCCTGTCACTGTCCAAAGACCACCTGTCATTGCCTATACTGGAACAGTTGCTTCTATTGGTCTTCAGTTTTTACACCTTAAAATCAGATGAAGACACAGGCTGGCAACCCACATGAAGAACAAGTAAAATCAGGGCTGCCCGGGATGGAGCAGGTGAGGGGCTTGCCCTGCCTGTTTGGCACTGGTGCCTCCTTCCACTCCTGGCAGCTCTTGAGGGTACTGCTCCGAGCACAGTGCCGAGGCTGGGTGGTTGAATAACCTCTCTGGATGGTGTTGTGAAGTAGGGCCTGGTTGAACTCCTTGGGTAAGATCAGAGCATAATGGAGTTGATAGTTGGGAGTAGGATGGAATGGACGAGAGGAGACCACGCTGGGAAGGGTAGATGAAGATGGCGGCAGTTCGAATGGAGAAGAGGAGAGTTTGCACAGGATATAGAGGGTGAAGATAGGCGTGCATCAAAGAGGAGGCCCTGACTCCAGCCTCATAGAAGGGAATGTTGGGAGTGGAGCATGTTTTCTGGAGAAGAGGGTGAGTTTAACTTGGGACGTGTTGAATTTGAGATGACAGACCCCCGCAGCCAACGTCAGGTAGAAGAGTTGGATCTGACAGGCCCCAGAGCGCAGGTGAGGGTGGGGGCGTAGGCGTGTGGTCGTGTACTCCAGAATGACACTGGAGGCCTTGACAACAGATGCCGTCTCTAAGGAGAAGCTGTATGAGATGAAAGCAGAGACCCAAGGACAAGACGAAGAGAAAAGGGAGCCAAGGAGAGAAGTCAAAGGGAGGTTGCAATGAGAGTAGGAAGAGAATGAAATTCAAGGAAGTTCTAGTTCTAGGGAAGGAGGGAATGTGTCGTGGGATGCGCAGGAGGCGTCAACCTGTATTATTAGAGTTCTTGCTCTTAGTGGCTTCATGGTATGGGGGGTGTAGGCTCCTGGGCTTTTATGAAGCCCAGCCATCAACCTGAAATTTTAGTTAGTAGAGACACCCAGAGATGTCCTTAAATTTGGCCTCAGGGAGACGGGCTTTGTTCAGATGAATTAGGGCATTTCTGGCAGTGGGGGGCTGGGTCGCCCATGGAGATAGTCATACGGCCATTGTATTTGGCCTCAAGGAAAGGGATGTCTGGACAAGGAGCTGTGGCAAAGCAATGAGATGGAACCAGCTTGGAGCAGATGGCTGAGTGCCCCTTGCTGGCCTCTGACTTGGTCCATCCCAAACCCCTTCACCAAGTGCAGCTTTTGAGACCACCCAAGAATGTATTACTTTAGAGGCCTAAAGAGGGCAGCCCCTGCCCTTGAACTCTCTCTTGTGCCGGTTTGCTTTTGCATAAAATCCCTTCAACTGCAGACCAAACTGTAGATTCTGTACGGAGAAAAAAGTTTCTTGGTTGTAAATATTTGGCAGAGTTAATGCACCAGGGAGGGGTCTGAACCTAAGCACAATCTTTAGTTTTTTGGGGGCAGTTTAGAAACCGAAACTACTTGATTCACGGGACAGCCTATGTCTAAACTAAGAAAGGGAACTGAAAGAGGAGGCTGGTTCAGGATTAATCAGACCCGGCTGTGGTACAGCAAGGCAGGGGGCAGGGCAGGCATGGGCACCGTACGGGAGCAGGAGAGGCTGGACAAAGTCCTCTATGCACATGTTCCGTAGAGAACTGTGCACCCCCTTTCTTAGTTTGACTTCTTTGCTTTTTTAAACATTAATTTATGAGTGTTTGTTTATTTTTGAGGGGAGAGAGAGAGAGGTTGTCAGGGAGGGGCAGAGAGAGAGGGGGACACAGAATCCGAAGCAAGCTCCAGGTTCTGAGCCATCAGCACAGAGCCTGATGCAGGGCTCGAACTCATGGACTGTGAGATCACGACCTGAGCCAAAGTCAGAGGCTTAACTGACTGAGCCACCCAGGACCCCCCTCTTTTTAAACTTTTTCTAAAGTACATAGTTTAGGTTTGACTGAGTACAGTGAAGATCCCTGTTGTTTTGCCCCCTGGGTGGAGACCTTCTGAGAGGCTCTACATCCCACTCCTCAGGTTACCATACTGTCCTTCCAGAGTGATAATACCGAAGAGATGGTTTGCACCGAAGACTTCAAAAGCAACAGGGCATCTCTGAAGTAGGATGGGAGGAATAAAACCATGTTTGAAATAGTCTGACTCCTCTCCACTGGTAGAGTGTTCTGTTCCATTAAAGACGTAGCGCAGGGCACAGGGCAGGGATGGGGTGGGAAGTCAAACTGTTGAAAATAGTTCTCTCTGAGTCTCTGTGGGGAGTAGTGCAGGGTTTACTAAGACAGAAGGCTCCTGGAATCGGATCAGGTTGCGTGACCAAAGACTGGAGTTCGGTTCTTGTATCTCCTTAGGCTAAAAGTAGTGTGATCTTGGAAAATTAGCTTAGTCTCTGAGTCATAGTTTTCTCAAGTGTAGAGTTGATAGAAGTATCACTTGCCACTAATTAAACTGTAGATCATGAGAAGCACTTGAGAGGCCTTCAGTTGAGATCAGAATAATTTAGGTTTTTAAATCTATGCACGTTTGGCTCCCTCATTACTTTTGTAAGCAACCTAGAAGCAGAGTGAGTAAAAAATAACTTCACAACCTAAGAGAGGCATAAAGATTAGCAGCTCTTTTCATAATTCCTTTACATGTTCCACATGTAGTTCCTTTGGGGCAATTGAGGAAAAGGAACATGGAAGAATGAATTGAGGGGCGTGACTGGGGAGGGAGATGTGGAGAAGGGGCCACCGAGGAAGCAGCGAGAGAGGCAGGTGGCGTCAGAAGGTGGGGAATTCTAGTAACGTCAGACAGTCACGTCAGGAGGGATCTTGCAGTGCCCCCTGTTGGGTGGGGCTGAGGGACAGGACTCAAGGGAAGGTCATTGTATTCTCGAGCAGTTCTGATCTTGAATAACAGAAAGCATCTATTTGATACTAAGTGCCAGGTGCATATTTATCTCATTTAATCTTCACATCCTGCCTGGACCGTGGGTCCCTTATTGTCCTCAGTTCACAGCTGCCCACAGAGCCCTAGAAAAGGCTTGAAGAGGGGTAGATGAGGTCCTGCATCCAGTACGAGGTGGATGAGACAGGCTGTGAGCCCAGCTCCGTGTGACCGCAAAGCCTGACAGACAGCAGGCTTGTCTGCCCAGCCCCACAGGAGCCGAGAGCTGGAGCCCGCGGCTGGGGTGGCGGCCAGACCCCAGGCCCTGATAAGGGTGCGGGTGAGGAGGCTGAGGTGGGAAAGGCAGACACCTCTTCAGAAGTTTGGCTAGAAAGGAAGAGAAAAGATGGAGACTCCTGTCACAGGCAAGCGAGTTTTCCCCAGAGCGGCAGAGTTCCTATTTGGACTTGTAAAAATGGGGAAACGCAAGGCTCTGCAGGAGAAAGGGAGAAAAGGGTAAAGACGGTGCCAGGGGGACTGCCCTGGGCCCCTCTTCTGTTGGCCCTGTGCCGCCTCTTGTCAGCCGTGCAGTGTGGAGCCTTATTAGGACTGAGCTATGTAGTGAAGTGATGTCTTCGAAGTTAGAGTTACTGACCGTGGTGGGAGTCGGCCAGGTGGGGTCGTGAAGGAAGAGGTAGTTTCTTCCTCCTTCCCACTGATTCTGGGTAGCACATAAATAAATTGTTAGGAGTACTTAGCATGCCTTAGAGGTACCCACCACTCTGGATTTTTCAAAGCACAGGCATGTCTACCCCCAGTGATCTTCTGCTCCCGTCCTGTTTTCCTTCTGCCCCCACTCTTCATTTTGGTTTCCCGAAGGAGTTGTTCTGTGTGGCTTTTTTTTTTTTTTTTTTGTCTGACTTGATTGATCATAGATGCAGATACAATCTTACCTTGAGGAAAAGCTGTCTCATCAGAATGCTGCAAGTCAGTATGTTCTGGACAGGCTCCCCCAAAGTTAGTTGGCTTTCTCAGAGGTCGGAGGGCTCCGGTGCACTTGAATAAGGCAGAATTGAGAGCTACCCTAAGGAAAAGGAATTTGTTGCATTGTGTCAGTAGGATGAATGAGTAGTCTCAGGCTGCCTGGGATGTTCAGGCACTCGAAAGGCATTTGTGTGTAGCCGTGGGTGTGGGGTTGCCCAACTGGACTCCCATTGCTGGAAAGAAGCCTTCCATGCGGTCTGGCCCATGTTATCGGCCACCCTCCTAGAACAGGGTGCTCAAGTGACCAGGGTCCAGGGCAAACCTTACCTGAGGAGAAGTCATTCACAGAGTCCCCTGGGTTCCTGCTCTTGGCTCAATGGTTGAGGCAGACCTTTTCCTCAGAAATAATTGTAAAAGACATGGCATGATTCCTCACCTTAGGATGCCAGGAGTTGACCCTCTTGAACACTCTCTCAAAGAAGGAAGAGTTAAAAGCTAGGTACCTGGTACCCAGACAGTGACACAGCCCTGCTCAACCCCCCAGACCATCCTCTATAGGCGTAAGCATGTCATTAAAGCAAACCAAATGTGCTGGAGCCCTTTCCTCGAAGGAAAATACAAGAAGGCAGTACACAGCAGGTGTACTCTATGCAGAAACATGCTTCTTTAGCTTCAGGCCGATTCAGATTAGCAGGGTACGCATTCAGGAGACGAACATGAGCCTAACATTAAAGAAAGTAGACAGAGGGTAGAATTGAAGCTAAGAAAAAGGAGGGAAAAGGAAGTGTTCTCAATTCTTTTTTCTTTTCTTCTTCCTAGCAAGAACCAGTTGAGTCATCTTTGGGGCTTAGTAATGGAGTAAGTGATCTTTCTCCTGAGTATGCCGTCCTGACTTCAGCTATAAAAAATGAAGTGGATAGTACGGTGAACATCATAGGTAAACTGTTTTGACATCTCATTTTTCATATATACAAGCAGCCCCCTGGGGTCTGAAGTTTGTAAAACGTAATTTGCAATAACATAGTCAGTGGGAGGAGGTCTTGGAACCATCTCAGGACGCAAAGGTCCAGCCCCCAGATTTGAGGGCTGACAAAGAAAGACCTTTGAGGTCAGATAAAGGAGCTTGGGATGGGTCATCCTCAAGAGTGACTTTCCCCGAGAGCCTGGTAGGTGAAATGGTTCTTTTACCCCCAGTGGCTCATGATTAGCGGTTTTCCGTCTTTTCAGTAAACGGTCATACGGACAAAAGTGTTATCATTCATTAAACTTGGGACCAAGGAGAGGGAAGACCGTCCTTGTGGGCCCTCCCTGCCCCTGCACCCTCGCGGACCTACCATATAAGTGACCCTCGTTCTTACAAATGAAGGAACTGAGGCACAGAGACCTGTTGCCAGAGGGCACCCTTCGTTCCACAAAAGTCTTGAGCGCCTTCTATATACCAGACTCCGTGTTGGAAATTGGTTGGGGAGTAGGACAGTCTCGAAGGAGACAGTCAGTCCCTGCATAAAGCCACAGATACCTACAGCGCTCGCATTTGAGAAGAATGCTGCAAAGAAAAGAACAAGAGAATATCTGGGCCCAGGTTTCAACTGGAGGCTTCTCTAAGGAGCACCATTTCCTCTGAGGTGGGTGGGTGAGGAGGGCCCGCATGGGGCAGGCCCCAGAACTGCGGGTCACGGATTCCAGTGTAGGAACCCCAGTTTAGGAGCCCACTTGGAGGACTGGGAGGAAACCCAGAGGGCTGGGCAGGGTGAGGTTCCAGCAGAGGAGGCCCTGAGGCGGGGGCTCAGGGGGGCCTGTGCAGGGCAGGGGAAGGACTCTGAGTCTTATCCCCAAACTGCCGGAGGGTATGTTTCAAAATACATATTTTTTAATTTTTACTATTTTTTTTAATGTTTTTCTTAAATTTATTTTAGAGAGAGAGAGAGAGAGAGCATGCGTGCGCATATGTGCAAGTGCGGGAGGGGCAGAGAGAGAGGGAGAGAATCCCAAGCAGGCTTCACACTGTCAGCGCAGAGCCCAGCGCAAGGCTCGGAATGAACAGTGAGATCATGACCTGAGTCCAAACCAAGAGTCAAGACGCCTCACCCACTGAGCCACCCAGGCTTCCCAGATATATATTTTTTTAAATTGAAGTATAACAGACCGTAAAGTGCACAACCATTTTATATACACACGCAATGTAAACACCACCCCTTGGAGGGTTTTAGGCAGGAGGGTGACCAGTGTGAATTTCATCTCAACCCAGTCCCACTGGGCCGCTGCACGGCGTGGACAGGTGGAGGCTCTGCATCAGTGGAGGCCTGGCCGTGACCCTCTCTTCTAGCTCCAGCCCCAGAATCTACAACCAGGCTTTGCCCTCAGGTGCCTTTGGGTCCCTTAGACTCTTCTCCACGTTGTAGCCTGTCAGGGCTTCTGATGCTCGTAAGAACGAGCGAGATCATACAGAACTAAGAGAGTCTTCATTTCTGGAGCCTCAGCCGAGTACGGATGGGAGGCTGCGGACGCTACAAATGTCACTCGCCCCTCCTTCCCCCTGGGTTTTGGCGACCAGGATGTAGGATGATGTATGCTTGGAGGGACCCCCCTGAACACTGCAGGCTTTGGCAGAGCTCAGTGTGAAGGAAGGGTGGCCGCTCACTGTAGGGGCAGATAACGGCCCTGCATGCCAGTCGTCCTGTCCTCCAGGCTGGCGGCCTCTGGAAAGCTTTGCCCATTGAACCCTTTAAAAAAAAACACACAAAAAACCCGAGAAAATTTGCCAAGGCTCCAGGGACTTTAAGATTCAGCTCTTTCGAGGGAGCTGATTGGTTTTGAGCTCCGCATCATTTATGAGGTGCATTCAGCCTCAAATAAAATGGCAAACAAAAGCCAGAGTGGTATTAGAGTTTTCTTTGCCCTTTTTTCCCCCCTTAAACATTTGCTTGAGTCTTTGGCATGTAAATTCTCTGTCAGGTTGATTGTTCTTTGCCCTTTTGGTAGCATTAGAGCTCAAGGGGCTGGTGCTCATTTAATGAGTCATTACTTCCTTACTTCCGGGGCAAAGACTGGATGCCGAGTTTGGTTTTGAAAATCACCTGCTTGATTACATGAGTCTCTTCCTTGGCCTAATAATAAAATAATAATTGGTGGCAGTAAAAGGAGTTTGAATATCTCTAATTAGTTGGTGGCCCTCACAAAGGTATCTAATAATATACCAAGTATCCATGCAAGTATTTTAAAGAGATGGGTAATTTGTGATTCTTGTTAACAGTAGCGCTACCTTCAATTTTAAACTGTTCACAGATTTTTTTTTTTTTTTTGTCTCCACTCCCACACAACCATTAATTAGCCATTCCAGCCTGTGTGATTTGTGGACGGAGGTGAGAAACATAGGGATTCTGATTCCAAGGCCACTGCGGAACTTGAGAGATTCTGTCTCTCTTAACCTTTTAAAAATGCTTTATTGAAAAATGACACCATTTCTCACATTCGGTTCATTTGTTTCTAAACCTGGAGTTCATTCCAGTGTTGTATTTAGGCCCCAAGAGGAAAGCTTCCAGATGTTTTCATTCTAAGCATTATGTTGATGAGGTTAAAATTGGGAAATGAAATGAAGACTTGATCTGAGAGCAACTTTTTACATTGTGTATAAGCTCTGAGGCTGGCCACCCAGTACCTTTTTACTCCAGACAGGGTGGAGATCACTCTGAGTGAATCCAGTTAAGTGCAGAGTAACGGGGAACGGACCGTGGCCCGGACACAGGGACTCTTGCTTGATTGCTGTTCTGTTTGACTTTTATTCTTGCCACAAATGACAGCGGGAAGTCACACACAGGCTTGTAGCCTTCGGCGAGCTGGGCCCTGGTCTTGCCTTCTTGAAAGTGCTGAATGCACCTTCAGATTTACCTAGGGGTGCACACCAAAAATGAGCACGGTGTCCCAAATCTTAAGATTTGTCTTTTACTTATTTATTTTTTTGAAAGAGCGAGTGGTGGGGGGGTGCGGAGGGGGGCAGAGAGAGAGACATACACAGAATCGGAAGCAGGCTCTATGCCAACATACTGACCGCAGAGAGCCTGATGTGCGGCTCAAGCTCACGAACCGTGAGATCATGACCTGAGCTGAAGTCAGACGCTCAACCGACTGAGCCACCAGATGCCCCAGGATGTGCCTTTTAATGTTCTGTCGCTCCTGTCTGGTTAAATACACAGGTTAGCATGCCCAGCGACCTATCCCTGCCTTCTTTTTAAGGAGTGGAAGAAAAAAAACTCCTTTATTTTTATTTTTATTTTATTTTAGCATTGAATTCTGTTGGGGGCGGGGGGACTTCTGTTTTTAGGAAGTGGAAGACGCCAGCAACATGTTGAATTGTTCTGACAATACCCCGCTGGCATCTTGCCTGGGTTAGCAGTGCTTTTGCAGAGCCGTATTGAGATCATTCCCGAGACAGTGTAAAAAGTTTGCAGGTGTGGACATTCTGTCTGACTTGCCTGGGCAGTGCTTTACAATGCCATTGTGTTTCTTGATAAAAGGTAACCCCACCCTTCAATAAAGCAAAGATTGCTGTGAAACAGAGGAGGCTATTCATTACTTCAAAGTAAATCGAGCAATCCTTAGTCACAAATAACAATTAGGAAACAACGTAATTTGGATTTTATCTAGATTTTGTCTGCCCAAATGCACCTTATGGGGTGTGTGTACTTTTTTTCGGTAATTGCTTCCAAATTTGACTGACTTTATTTAAAAGTAAAGCTTGGTAGGAGAGCCTGGGTGGCTCAGTCAGTTAAGCATCTGACTTCAGCTCAGATCATGATCCCACGGTCTGTGGATTCAAGCCCTGCGTTGCGCTCTGTGCTGACAGAACCTGGAGCCTGCTTCAGATTCTGTGTCTCCCTCTCTCTCTGCCGCTTACGCTCTCTCTCTCTCTCTCAAAAATGAATAAACATTTAAAAAAATTTTTTGTTAAGTAAAGCTTGGTAGCTTTTTTGGACAAGCTCAGAAACTCAAGTATCACCAGGATGAACTTGCAGTTGCAAGAGAATGGATTCACCGTATACCACCTGTGGGTCCCCACGGGGACCTCAGGGTTAGGAGTCAAGGTTGGCAGCCTCTGGCACCAGAATTCATAATGCTGTGAGGTTGGCCAAAGGTGGTGCAAGGCAGTAGAACTGGTCTTCATCTTTTCCCAGCCCCTTTGTTCACTTTTCTTTTTTGCTGTTTTTACTGGTACTTAAGATGTAAAAAACTTAATCTACAAGAAAAGTGATAGCTTGAGGTGGACCTTTATTTTTTTTTCATATTTTTTAAAAAATTTATTCATTTAGAGAGAGAGTGCAAGAGTAGAAGGGGCAGAGAGAGAGAGAATCCTAAGCAGGGTCTGAGCTGTCAGTGCAGAGCCTGACGTGGGGCTCGAACTCATGAACTGTGAGATCATGAGCTGAGCCGAGATCAAAAGTTGGATGCTTAACTGACAGAGCCTCTCAGGTGCCCCTTGAGGTAGATCTTTAGATGGAAGGCACCCCCTGGTAAGGGGGAGGGCGTGAAGGTCTTCCATGCTCCTTCTCGGAGGAGGGGGTATCTGTGTGCTATGCTTTCTGCCTTTCCCCACGAAGGCTGAGCTGTTCACCCCTCTGGAGACAAGGCTTCCGGTTCTGTTAGCGCTCCCGGAAAACGCAGAGCAATAGGAAACTCCACGTGAGATGAGAACCCGGACCCAGAACCCATAGTGCCTCTTATTTTCCTCCCTGGACCCGACCTAGAAAAGCCTGGTGGCAGAGGTGGGACTGCACGGGACGCCGTCTGTCGCCACCCGTGTGCAGAGCTCTGGCAGTAGTTTGAGCTATGTCTTTTCAACCTTAAGTTTTTATTTGCCCAAGAAACCTGCCATCCTTTTATGAGGCTAAATATTTCTCACCCTCCCCTATTCCTCGCCACTCACACCTCATTTATAATGAGCCATCAGCTCCTCTTGCCTTCCTTCCCGTTTCTCAAATCCGGCCCCTTCTTTCTGCTTCTGATACTATTCCCGGTCACCTTCGCTGTCGTCGGGCTCCGCTTCCGTTCTCCCCCCACCCCATTCATTCTCCACACAGAGTGATTTAAAAAACAAAAATGCCAGTCCCACCGTGGCATCCTTGTCTTCAAGATGAAGACCTGAATCTCTCTTGTGTGTCCAGAGTCCTGATGACCTGGACCTTGCCCACCCCTTTTATATTTGTCTTTTTTAATGTTTATTTATTTTTGAGAGACAGAGCACAAGCAGGGGAGGGTCAGAGAGAGGGAGACACAGAATCTGAAGACAAGCTCCTGGCTCTGAGCTGTCAGCACAGAGCCTGACACGATGCTCGAACTCATGATCTGTGAGACCATGACCTGAGCTGAAGTCAGAAGCTCAACGCACTGAGCCACCCAGGTGCCCCATATATTTGGTTTTGAACTTGAATTATTCAGCATGTTTCAACTTCCATGTGCCTGTCCAGCACGAAAGCAAGGTGGGGTGTGGGCTCTGTCAGCGCAGCACAGAAAGAGATGGGCGTTTGGCAGTTCCACTGGGAAGTGTGAGCTGCTACCCCAGCACGACTCATCCTCATTTCTGCTCCCAGACTTCTGACCCTTGTGATGTATTGATTAACTGTACTGAGATTTTATTGGGACAGATTATTTGCTCCCCCAATCACACTCTTGCTTCGCCCTGACCCACATCAACCTGTTGAGGTTCGTACAGGCTGCCGGGCGGGCCATCTGGCCTGTGCGAGGACAGATCTTCAGCCTCTGAAATTATTAACCCTGTAGTAACTGTCTTTCCCACCATTGCTCTTGGACATCTATCTCAAATCATGCCTGCATTTTGTTAAAACACACACACACACACACACATGCACGTGCGCGTCAGATTAGAAGTTAAAAGACTTAGGTTCTAGACCTACTTCTGCAGCTTTTTATTTTTTTTTATTTACCACATGACCTTGGGCAAACTCCCTAACCTCTCTGAGACCCCATGTCCCCATATATAAAGTAGAAATAGTAATACTGATCCTGTCTACCGCACAGGGTGGTTGGGAGCACAAAACGAGCCTAATGGAAAAGTCACTGTGTAGTTAGAAAATAGTAAAATAATACTAGGATTAAGTAAGATCTGAGTAAGAAAAATAGCCTCCAATCCATGCCTCATCTTCAGAAGTTATATTAACAGCTTCACTTCTCAGAATTTCAGACAGGATCAAGAAGAAATTTCTCTCCATAATGCCACACTGATGGCTTGCTTTTCTGTGCCCTCTGATAAGCTTTAATGTTTTATTTAAGACAGAGACCGTGTGAGTGAGGGAGGGGTAGAGAGAGAGAAAATCCCAGGTCGGCTCTGTACTGTCAGCTTAGTATCTTGATGCTTAACCGACTGGGCCACCAGGTGCCCCCCACCCCCTAATTAGCTTTACCCTTGACCCTGAAACTACCTGGGTGACCTTGGCGGTTATTTGTCTGGCCTCTCTGGATTACAGCTTTCTTTACTTATGAAGTGTAGGACCAACCCCCCCCACCCCCCGCCCCGTCAGAGACCCTTGTTTTAATTTCTAATAGTCTCTGCTATTAAGAGCTTTCTGCGAGACATGGGGGCAACTGGGTTCTCAGGTGGAGCCCTCCACTAAGGCAACAATTGTTAATAAAGTTGTGATGACCTTTTAAGGAACCAAACTGGTTCATCAGTAACCAGCCATGAATAATATTGTTGTAATTCTTAGCAACTTGGTCCAGATAAAATTACATTCCTGTGGGGAGAGGGCGGGGGGACTCTTTTCCTGATGTGCTGGAGAAGCTTAGTGGATGTCAAGCCCCTCTAACCATTGGAGATTTCCTTGGCACCCAATAGAGAGCTGTTGAAAAGCAATGTCACTACTGGTTACGAACCCAGAGTCTCATTAAGGTGGGATGCGTACGCTTTTACCCTCAGATGGTCTTAGAAAGCCAGGAGGAGTCCGGTCAGAATTTCATGAGCTCTCTAGGTTGGAGAGATCTGGGAGACGGCATTGTGGAGCACTTGAGTTGATCCTTGGGGTCAAGGAAAGTGGAATCTAATTCCTGGTTTTGCCAGTTACTGGCTGTCTGACCTTGAATTAATGTTTCACTCTTCATGATGCCTTTTCCTCTTGTCTAGAACAGGGACAGTAATTGTGCCTTCCTCATGGGGTTGTGGAGCCTTCTAGGTGGGAGGTAGGGGGTGAGTGGGAAAGGCAAAGAGGAGTGCTTGGGAAGCCTTCGGCTTTGTTCCTTTTGTTTAGCAGTGAGGATAGTCAGAAGCCTAGCAGGGTGTCACTTCTGCCTTTATTTGCTGTTGGGGATGCTAACAAGTTTGCTATTGGCATGTCTTTTCCAGTGTCAGGAGTTAGTGTTACTGTCTGTTGTCACTTGGGGGCAAAGGTTAGTGGTTTAGGGAACTCATGAGAGCGAGACACAGAGACAGAGATCGTTCAGTTGAGTGGGGCTTGTTCCTAAATCACATCCAAAGACCATCTCAGATGTTGAGATTTCCCTCTTTCTCTATTGGGCTGGGACCTATGGGTTGGGCACTCAGTGATGTTCAGATATTAAGTGAAGTAATGTAAAATTAACCCCTTCTTGGCATACAGCTATATGAATTTTGGCTGGTGCACTCGGCAGTGTAACCACCACTATATTCAAAACCCAGGACATTTTATCACCCCTAAGCATTTCCTCCCTTACCCCCAGCGTCTGGCACCTATGGTCTGCCCCGTCTTCATCAGTTCATCTAGGTTCTTCTCCAGGAGTCCTGACATTTGCTAGGACACATTCATTGTTACATCTGGCATTCGCAAGTAGTCACGATCTCCTCCAGGACCCTGGCTCCAGTCAGTGAGCCGTGCTGTATTCATCCATCTCTTTTTTTAGCAGAAATTTACTAGCTGCTCTCAGGCGTCCACCATGAGCCTGTGCTGCGACTTGACACACAAAGTTCTAATCCCGGTTCTCGGCTCTCTCAGGAGCCACGATTTGGTGGGGTGATGATGCATTCAAATAAAACGTTACAGGGAGACATAGAGAATTAACTTGCGGTAGGAGGCAGAAAGTCAGGAAATGACATGACACCATGTTGTTAGTGTTGCCCGAGCAGTGGGGACCGCCAGTGAGGGGTGCTCTGCAAGGGGATGTCAGACAGTCCTGGATGGTCAGGAAGAGGCTCTAGAAAGACAGGGGCATTCCGAACGCTGCCTTTTACTCCTCCCCTGCCAACTCGTGTGACTGCCTCACTGAAGCCTTGGATTCTTCCAATTGGGAAGAAATTCTCTACGGTCTCGACTCTTTGATGTGGCCTCTCCCCGGCCTTCTTCCCTTCTGTTTCTTTTCACAACTGTTCTAAACTTTGCTTCTTGAGTGTTCTCAAAGCCCTACCAGCGTGCTCACAAAATAGGTCCTTGCCGGCTTAGTCATGGCCTGCCCTCCCTAGTATGTGACAAGTTCTCCATCGAAGTAGGTGCTCAGTAAATCTTCTGTATGTTGAGTGACTGAGTCGGGCATTCAAGGGAAGAGCAGCGAGGGCGTGAGTTCCTGGTCAGACAGCACAGGGCTGTTAGAGAGAGAGAGGAAGATGTTCGACGTGCTACCAGTGCATATGCTCCCAGCTCGCTTGCTGTCTGCAACAACCGTGCAAAAGAGAATTGAATTTTGGAGTATCGGAAGTTAACGTGGCTTTGACTGAAATCAAATATACAGAAGACCGTAATTGCCTTAGTGTGCAGGGTGTCACTTGTAGCCAGCTTCTCCTCGTACACATGCACATGCGCACGCACACACGCCCCATTTGGTTTCTATCTGCCAACTGCTTTCAGGACTTGGGAAATCTCGTTTTCCTGCTGTTTTGCCTTCCATGCAAGAAGAGGCAGAAGAAACTTGAGAGCGGTCGGTGTCGGCACTTGTCTGTGTCTGGTGAACTGCATAATTGATGCTCTCATGCTCAAATAGGCTAGCGCAAAGGATAAAATAAAAATTGGAGATTCTGCCTGCCGTATATAGCCTGCTTTCCTCTTCTTTAATTGTATTCCCTCCAGGAGAACTTAAACAACATTCCACTTCCCTTCCCTTCTGAACGCAGTGGCTCTGTGGACGGTTATCACATCCCCAGATCTCCTTCCCCAGCCTCTTGAATGCCTTTCCTCTCTGCCTTCTGGAACCTGAGAATTCTCACTCCCCTCACAAGCCTCCTCTGAGTAGAATCAGGTCATGTTCTCCCTACCTCGTGCTGGTCATTTCGTCTGTCTCCAAAAAAGCAATTAAAACAGAAACTCATTTATAAACAAAAATACTAGAGCAATGAAAATACTTTGAGCAGTTAAAATAAGAATTTGTCCATGGTGGCAAACTTCTCAAGAAGATTGGAACATGATGGCCCTCTTGCCTACCTTGATGGCCCAGAAAATGTGAGGGACGTTGACACTGTACGTAATCCACAAACTTTGTGACTTTGGAGAAGTCCGTTTACTTCTCTGTGCCTGAGTTTCTTAATTGATAATAGGATTATGATGGTTTGCCTGTCATGGTCTTGGGTGGAAATGTTAAAATATCTTACGTGAGTAAAACATTGACTCTACTGACAGAGTATTTTGAGGCCCTTGGGAAAACATGGTTGTTCCTTTACTATTTCCATGTGTTTATGGTGCCAGTTTTCAGGGATAGTTCATCCAGTCAGTTGCCAGTAGAAGTATAAGGCCAGTTCTCTTTAAAAGTAGGGGAGGGCATTAGGGGCATTCAAATTAAAACCACAGTGAGATACCACTGCACACCTATCAGAGTGGCTGACACAGAAATACGGTGGTAACACCAGAAGCTGACCGAAATGTGCATAAATGAGATCATCCATACTTTGCTGGTGGGAACGTGAGACAGGACAGCCACGGCAAGCCACAGTTTGGCAGTTTCTTATAAAATGAAACATGAAGTTACCGTATGATCCAGCAATTGCAGTCTTGGGCTTTTATCCCAGAGAAATGGAAACTTCGGTTCATACAAACCCTAAACACTCATGTTCATGGCAGCCTTATTTGTAACAGCCAAAACGTGGAAACAGCCTCCTTCCCCAGCCTCTTGGGTGCCTTTCCTCTCTTCCTTTCATGGGTGAAGAGTTAAACAGTCCGTGGTATATCCACACCATGGAATATTACTCAGCAACGAAAAGGAACCAACTTTTGTTAGACACAGCAACTTAGGTGAATCTCTAGGGAATTACACTGAGTGAAAAAAGCCAATATAAAAAGGTTACTCTGTGAGCTCATTTATGAAACATCCTTGAAATGACAAAAATTATGGAAATGGGGGACAGGTTAGTGGATGTCAGGGATTAGATACCTTAGGGAAGAGAACCTGAAGGAAGGTAGATACAGCTATGAAAGAGTAACATAGGAGACGCTTGTGATGATGGACCTGTTTTGTATTTTGATTGTGCTGGCAAACATGAAACTCCATATGTGATAAAATTGCATAAAGCTAATTGTGCACATATGCGCGCGCACACACACACACACAAACACACACACACAGGAAAACTGAAGAAATCTGAACAAGATGTGTAGAATATTATCAGTGTCAGTATGCTGGTATTGTACCTATAGTCTTAAATTTTAATTTTTTAAGTTTATTTATTTTGAGAAAGAGAGAGCACGCACGCATGCGTGAGCACAAGTGGGGTAGGAGCAGAAAGAGAGGGGAGAGAGAATCCCAAGTGGGGGGCCTCGAACTCATGAACTGTTAGATCATGACCTGAGCTGAAACAAAGAGTTGGCTGCTTAACTGACTGAGCCCCCTTGGTGCGCCAGGTATTGCACTATAGTCTTGCAGGATGCTTGCGTTGGAGGAAACCGGATAAAGGGCACACAGGATCTATCACTTCTTCCAACTGTATGTGAATCTATAATGACTCCAAACTAAAGGATGTCATTAAAAAGAAGTTGAGGCAGGATTCGGAACCAGGGTGGTCAGAATTCATCTTGTCGGTGTGCTGGGGAGCTGGTGCTGCTAATCTGGTTGGGAAACCATTTTGATCCATTGTTCCGATATTTCATCCAGTGGTCACATTGCCGGCAGGGCAGGAAGGGGCTGGGACCGTGAACAGAGCCCCCACAGCTGGGTATGACACAGTAGAGCGGATTTTGGTGGTCCTTTCTCCTTAATAAGATTTGATAACGTCTCTCTGGACCCAGGACCTGGAAGATGGCACAGCAGCTTCCCTCAGAGCAAGAACAGAGGAAAGAAATGGGTCAAGTTCAAAGCACCGTCTTTCGGGCCCAGGGTCTAGGTCTGGATGCAGCCTCTGGACCTGCAGGCTTGCTGTGACTGGATTGAGGTTGGGACTTTGCCACATGTAAGCACCATTGGCCAGCATGCTGGAAATAGCCCCGGGGAGCCGGCATACTGGCAGGCTGCATCGAGGAGACATTAACCCAGAGCTAAAGCTATTTTTCAGTTTCGTGGCTGATGACACGTGGTCACTGAGAATCGACTCCTGACTATTCAGCTCTTTGGGGGAAGGTTTTTTTTTCTTGAGGACATATGTTACAATCATGATTCAGGCATCGGCCCATGATGGATGTCTTTTCTTTGAAGTTGTAGGACAGTCGCATCTGGACAGCAACATTGAGGATCAAGAGATTGTCACAAACCCTCCGGACATTTGCCAAGTTGTAGAGGTGACCACCGAGAGTGACGAACAGCCGGTCAGCATGAGCGAGCTCTACCCTCTGCAGATTTCCCCTGTGTCTTCCTATGCAGGTAAGGGGGCAGGAGGGGGGCCCTGGAACTGGGCAAAGATCAAGTTGGGGCAGCCCTTCAGGGTGGGGCCACCCGCTTCTCCACACAGCAAAGAACCTCTCCTCCATCCTGGGAATTATTCTGGCTTTATTGTCTCAGCCAACTTCTCCTTGGGTACTTTTGTTCCCAGAAGACTTGGCCACAGCATTTCTTTACTTGATCGCCCATAACATCTTCATGCATGATTAACAAATAATATTTCTTCGGAGAAGTACTTTTTCTAAGTCTGTTTTATTTGCATAAATTATCAGGAATCTGGAAGGATGTTTTCAGTGGAATCTGAGTTTAGCCAAAAGCTGGATAGAACCTCGGGGACCATTTCTTCCAGCTCCTGCCTTTTTAGAAGTGAAAGCACTTGTTCTAGGTCACATGGCCAGTGATGTTTTGGGTCAGGACTTGAACTCAACCTTGAGACCTCGACCATCATTCCATTCCAGCAGGTTTACTTGTTTCCACATATCTTCTCCTTCTTTTCCAATTCAGTAGAGCTTCTGATCAGGCCAGGTGACTGAGCCCATATCTGATTCCCCAGGGAAGGGCCACAGAATTAGAACCGGATTAAGTTGGTTCTTCGATCGTTATAGGACAAACTCCTTTATCTGCCAACATTACATTATATACTCTCTGGTGATCTCTGTTTAATTTTGGGGGGACTCGATTATAATTAAGACATATACATCCTGAATCAATGTTATTGCTTGCAAACATAACAAAAAGAAAGCAGAGGCCCTATCATGAATAACTACAGTCAGCTCCCATAAATGTTCAGGAATCCTTCCCAGTGTCCTTTAGTGAGATGCCGCTTCCGTGACTGGCACACAGTCTGTGTCAGAATTGAGTTGATTTAAATGACAGGTACTTTGTGAATTATCAGCCACTAACCTAACCATTTAGTTCCTGAACATCAACTTTCTGGGTTTGTTTGTTTGTTTTTTTAGCTTATTTTTAAAAATCGTGGCTAAGTAGACATAACACAGAACTGACCATTTTTGCTGTCTTCAAGCGCACATTTCAGTGGCAGTAAGTGCTTTCACAGCATTGTGCGGCCACCCCCATCATCCATCTCCAGAACTCTGAAACTCTATCCCCATTAAACACGAAGTCCCCAGCCCCCTGTCCCCAGCCCACCAAGAGCGACCACCATTCTACCTCTGTGAATTTGGCTACTGTGGGGTACATCATGTGAGTGGAGTCAAATAGTATTCGTCCTTTTGTGATTGGCTTGTTTCCTTCATTGTCCTCAAGGGCCTAACTTTCCTCTGTGCTGGGAACATAAGATGAATGTGAGATCAAACCTTTCCTGCAAGAACCTTCTAATCTGTCAAACTGGATAAGCTTGTTATTAGTTATTTATTTGTCACATTTTGAGCTCCTGCATGTACCTTTTATGGTCTTTGCTAGGCCTCAGTAAGAATAACTACTATTGGCTGCATGTTTATCGTGCCCTGGGAACTGGGCTAACTGCCTGGAATCAGCTGACTTGTTTGATTATGAGAACGACCCTGTCAGCTTGGGTATTCTTGTTATTCCTGCTTTAAAAATGACAACACTCAGGCCAATGTGGGTAAAGCATCGTATCCAGGGACGAACAACTGGTGAAACAGATAGAATCCCCCTTCACATGGTTGGCGCCAAAAGCCTGTTCTTAACCCTCACCCCTCCACTGTTATGCTGCCCTAGACAGCTGCACAGAGCTCTTTCGTTCAGTGTGCGCCCACCGACGCGATCCTGTTTGGTGCGCGCCCATGGTCCCGATCCCGTTCGGTGCGCACCCACGGTCCCGATCCCGTTCGGTGCACGTCCACAGCCCTGACCTCAAAGACCCACCAAAGACACAGAACAGCATGTTTATGCCTTAATTTTGCAGTTGAGATAACACTAGGTTACTTTGCTTATATTTACAAAGCTTTGGCTAAAAATGTGTGAGTTTCTTCTACATCATGTAGCTACAGGCATTATTCCACCCCTTGTGGGTTTTTTTTTTTTTTTAAGGGTTGTAGTTTTAGAATAGATGTTTCTATTTATCTGTTGAAGACTTTCCTAAGGCTTCTTGAAGATTCTGGAAAGACATCGTCTTGCTGTTCTGCCTTCAGTGGCATTTTGCCTAAGCAGAAGAATCCCAAGGACAGCTGACCCGTGCAGAGAGAAATGGAAATTTCATTACCCTTTTCAGGACATTTGCATAGATTTGAAAAGAAGGATTCCAGTGCCAGACTGGCAGGCAGCTGGGGGGTGTTGTCGGAGCCTGGCTTTTCTGTCTGGCCTTTGGTTCTTTCCGTTGTTTTCATTGTCTGAATTCTCCAGAACCTTTTAGAGTGAGGCTTACTGGCTAGAGCCAAAATGTTTCATCACGACTGCTTTTCCAGAGCGTACAGACATGAAATGTACCTGTTACACACCGTGGCTGGTTTAAGTCTTTTCGACAGTTTTCCAGCTTTCTGCTAAAAAGGACAGCTTTTTGGTTGTAATTCACTCTTCTTACTTTATGTTCCCCCAAAGAATAGGCTGTTTATTTTTTAGTGATAAGATTCCTTTGCTTGGACTGAAATTCAACTGAACTTCGACTTCCTCCAGCCATTTTCATTCACTTGTTAAGGAAACTGGTATTCAGAGGCTGTTATTTGTTAGTTTTTACCCTCACTGATCATTGAAATCTCATCCAGTAGTCTTACAAAACCGCATTCAGTTTCGCAAGCCTGTCTAAATTTTGTGGTGAGCAAGGAAAGAGGCAGTTTCTTTGAGTGGAAGTACTTGTGTTGGATGTTTGAAGACAATATAAAATTCTCGCTGGGTTTTTAAAACTCTCACCCTGGGGAGAGATAATCCCAAAGCCCAACCTTGGGAAACTCTGGAGGACGGTCATTTTATATTTAAAGGTTTACTATAAGGTGGCCTCTTGGATGATGTATGGTTGGCACCAGGATTTTATTAGTAAAAGAAAGCCATAGCAATATTTTGTGGAGGGCTGGACAAGAGGATGGAGAAGAGTTAGAGCAGAGAGTCTAAAACAAAGGATTGATTGGTTATAACCAAGAGAATGGAGATTGCCTACTGACCAGCAGTTGACAGTAAAGACATTGGGTCCTTATGGAAACCATAGTAGGGTTGCATTTGGTTGAGTGGGGCAGAGTGCTCTGAAATTAAGAACACTCTGATTTGAATCTTTTGATTGAACTTTCCAGTGAGTTGAGCCAAGGAGGGAGGAACAGAAATCCTTGTCAATCTTATTAATAAAGCTCATTAAATGAGAGCCTCCCAGAAAATGTACCAGCGTATCCGCATGCAAAAAGGCTTTAACATTACACATATCGTGTCCCTCCCCATAATGTTCCTGAGGTGGTTGGACAGTAGACATTGGGCTGAAGTGGAGGGGCAACCCAGGACTAGTGTCATCCAGGTCTAGCTCTGGAAGAATCTCAGAGATCAGCCATCCAAAGGTTGGCCTCCTCCCCATCTCCCCCCGCCCTCCCAGTTACTTTCAGGGAAGCTAAGGCCACAATGTTGACACGAGTTACTCACATACCTGTTACTGCTCTGCACATACTTTCGACTTAATCCCTAGTGTTGTCAAGCAACTCCAATTTTTTTTTTATTCCATTGTATTCGCAACCAATGAAAACCCCAAATCCAAACTAATCAAAAGGGAAAACAAAGTAACACTGCACGCTGATATTCGGCAGTATCATTTACCCAGAAGCAGAAGCTCCAGTGAACACATTTGTCCTACAAGAAAGGATCTTGGGGCACCTGGGTGGCTCAGTCAGTTAAGTGTCTGACTTCAGCTCAGGTCATGATCTCACAGCTTGTGAGTTTGAGCCCCGCGTCAGGCTCTGTGCTGCCAGGTTGGAGCCTGGAGCCTGCTTCTATGGAGATATTGCTGTAATTGTTATGAAATGCAGTTACTTCAGAAGCAGGTGATCTTAATCTAGAAACCACGCTCTCGACTGACATTTGCGTTAAGTTCAGAACATGTATGTCTTTTCTGGTCCCAGACCATCTCCCTGAAGCTGAACACTGGGTACTTAAAGGCAGTTAACATTCTGATGGTGGTCATGGGCTGTGCGAGGTCTTACCGAGGAGTCTACTTAGGGTCTGGCTTCCAACCCACCCTGCAGCTGGCGCTTGGGCTGTGGCGGAACCCCAGGACCTTGATGGTAACTGCTCAATTTCACATATTTCCAGACGCCAACACAGGCCTATTGGTGTCTGTTTTTATTGTGAGGGGAAAGGAACCGAAGATGGAGGCATTTACGGAGGGTACTTAGGAACAAAGGGGTCTAGACACGTAGGAAAGGAAGAGAAACCTTGGCTTTGGAGCACAAAGAAAGCTAAGCCTAAAAATGGAAAGGGGATCTTGAAATTTCAGCCGGAGCAGCAGGAGAGGCTTCAGGAAGCAGGGCTGCTGCGTTCGGTGCCCAGGGCCCTGGGCTCAGACGCGCAGTTTTGTTTTCTCTCCCCTGTGCTGACTCAGGCCACAACTCCGGCAGGTTTCTCAACATCTCTGTTCCTCATTCTTCTTGGGAGTGGCAGTCCTGATTCCTGCCTCCTCGGGAGACTGAGCTAGCCGAGGGTTACGTGAGCAGGGGGATTTTCCTTTTCTGTTGTTTTTAACCTGTTTTTGTGTGGAAACGTTTCTGGTGCCTGGTGTCACCAGTTTGTGTTGACAGCCAGGGTCGTAGGCGGCCGAGGCTGGGCCTTGTCCCGGCAGCTGTTGCTCCCAGCTGGAGTCTGCTCAGTCCGATGAGAGATGAGAGGAGAGGCCGTACCCTGTCCCGTTGCTCCTGGTCAGCCCTCGGGGATCACCCATGCCCCCTGCGGGGGTGAGGGGGCTGGGGGACATCACTGGAGAACAGCGGCTGATCCAGATGTAAAAAGGATCCACAGTGGGCCCAGTGTGGTCAGCATTCTTGATGTCTGGTTAAGGAATGAACCTGTGGCTCCGTTTATCCATTTGTTCTTCAACCTTGACTTCATTGAGATCCTGCTCTGTGGCCAGTGCTCCGGGTGGGTGAAAAGGTTCCATCTGGGATGGAGCCATTGGGTCCTGGCTGTGCCACCCGCCAGATGTGAGACCGGCGGCCTGTTCCTCAGTAGGTTTAGGATGGAAGGAGGTGGAGGGTGCTAGAGCACATGAGCTCTCCTGCATAAGGGGGACGGGTGATAGGAAGCTGCTCCCTGGCTGACGATCTCAGGGCTGAACGAGACCTACGTGCCAGGATGCCAGCACGGCCACCACGCGGCTCTCTGTCAGTGTCGTCATTATGCTTCCCCTAGGCCTGGTCTGTAAGCGAATGACCAAGACTCCGAGATCTCTAAGGGTCAGTGTTATTTCTCTGCCCTCTGTGCTTTCGCTTCTTAATGCTATGAGCACCGTAGAGCTGCACACCATCATTTTTTTATTTAAAAATATTAAATTTTTTCACCTAAGAAATTTAACTGATTATCTGTTTTTAAGTTTTTAATTTTTAATTTATTTTTTAAAAATACATTTTTAATAATTTTTTAAAATTTTAACTTAATTTTCTTCTTTATTTAAAGAATCTTACATGTACAGGTGATATGTACTCAATCATTTGCTATTGACTTTGACTGTTAATCTAACGTGTTGTGCAAATCCAATGTTGAGGAAGGCTGATGAGCTCAGGACAAAGGCGTGCTATCGCTTATTGAGTGTAAGCCCCATGCTAGGCTTCTCCCCACACACCCCCTCACTGATTCATCACTTAATCCTCTTTGGGAGATGTCAGTACTCCCGTTTCACAGATGAGGAAACTGCATTTTGTGAAATTCAGTAACCTGCTATGTCTCACAGCTGGCAGAATGGCAACCTCATTGGTTATCTGTCGCTGAGCAACAACATAACCACAGACTCACTGGCTTAAAACAACACACATCTATTATCCCACCCCAGTTTCTGAGGATCAAGAGCACAGGCACGGCTTAGCGGGGGTCTCTGCCCAGCACATTGCCTGCACAGACCTGTGGTCAAGGTATGGTCCAGGACTGCTAGCTCATCTGAGGACAGAAGTGGAGGGGAGTCTACCTCTAAGCTCACATGGTTTCGGATGGAATGTAGTTCTTCGCAGGTTGGCAGACTGAGAGCCTCGGTTTCTTGCTGGCTGTTGGTTGGAAGCAGCTCCTACTTTTTGGTCATGCAAGCCTCTCCCAACATGGTTGCTTGTTTCCTCAAAGCCAGCAAGGGAGAAAGTCTCCTCACGGGACAGGATTCCGTCCTCCTTAACATAACCGTACACATCCCATTGCTCACTGTGTTCCGTTGCTTCAAACCAAGTCTCGGGTCCCACCTACACTCCAGAGGAGGGAATCCCAATGAGCAAGTAAACACCAGGAAGGAGACGAGGATCCTGCGAGCCCCCGCCTAAAATCTGTCCACCACAGTAGCCCGGGTGGGAGATGCAAGTCTCTAAACCCAAAATAGAAGTATGCAAGGGACATGAGATAAAGGACCAGATCTGAGTAAGTGGGGATAATCCAGAAAGGCTCTGAGTCGGGACTTGAGTGAACTGACAGGAATTGGAAGAAAGCACGAGTGGGGCGCACAGATGGATCAGCCCTGAGGAAAGGGGGTGAGGCGGCCACAGCAGAGAGCAGATAGGCACCCTGGGGACCAACACCCCATCCTGGGAGGTAGCAGCCATGAGAAAACATAGCCTGGCCCCTGGAAAGGGAGCTACCCCCAACTCTAAAACTTTTCTCGGAAGGGCTAAAATCAGAGAAATAAAATCCATGGTAGCATCTCCCAAGTTCCAAGTGCTTATTACCCTTACAAAGGGGGTGAAGAGGAGTTCACGGACCCATTTCTCTTTTGGAAAAAAAAGAAGTGCTGATATATTTTTTAAACACTGCCTGAGCCTCACGACAGTTTGAGCGGCAGGAATGATGGCCCTGTGTTTTTCTCTCTGTGAACAGAAAGCGAAACTACCGATAGTGTGCCCAGTGATGAAGAGAGCGCCGAGGTAAGCATGGCGGCCGCCACTCGGCTCCAACCGACGCTGTGGGAAGCCATTCCCAACCAGCACCTCGGTGTCCTTGCTGCTGGTTAAGCTGCTCTGCATTTGATCATGAGTTTTCCTGGAGGATTGTGTGTGTGTGTGTGTGTGTGTGTGTGTGTGTGTGTGTGTGTTGTTGCAAAATATACATTACATGAAATTTGCCACACTTTTGGAGTTTGGATTCTAAATTTAAGCTTTGGGAACTGAACGGGAGGAAGGAGAGTGAGATGTTACTATCAGAGAAAGAGGCTATGACGGCAGGAAAAGGAAACTAAAGTGGAGGCCAGGAACTGTTGATATTCTCACCACTATAAACATCCCAATTCAGCGGCAGAAATAGAACGTCCAAGTGGCCAAGAGCAGTGACCGGAAGTAACTGTCAGAAAGTGCTAATAAGCAAATGTATCTCCCACCTTTACCTGGAGTCCCCTCTCTCTCTGATCAATGCCCAGAGGCTAGCTGTGTGTTCAGTCTGGATTCTTAGTCGCCTGCTTCCCACTTCCCTGCTCGAGGCTGGGCTCACACAATGGCAGGAAATGTGAAGGAGAGCATTCCTGCTAATGGCCTGCTTTATGTCTGTGTTTGTGGTAGAAAGAGAGCGATTGACTGACTAATGGTTGTTTTAATTCGTCATTTCCCAGTGTACTAAATACTTCAAGTAGAGTCCAGGAATTCTGCAAAGACAGGAAGTGTAGATGCTGGCATGCCAAACCCTATTTCTTCAAGGTCAGAAATTCCAGCTCATCCTTTGAGCGAAGTCACCCCGGAGACCCCCTATTTGCTTGGCACACTTGAGCTGTAAGCTGTCCTCACTGGAAGGGCTTTCACCCTCCGAGTTCCTCACTTCCCTTTCTCTGAAAATGCAGATTGACTCAAAGATTGGATTGGGCCAGGAGTGAGGAACCAAGTCTCTATGACACACCAGCCATGATGACCTAAAACCTACCCAGTGATCAGGCTGGGCGGCCGGAGGAGAGGGAACCAGAAACCAAGTTGCTGCCTTGTTTTCCTGCCTTCATAGAACAGTGTTGGCTATTTTTTTTCTGGGAGGTAGCAAATGGGAATTGATAGAAAGGGAAATGAAACCATTGCTTGGCATGTGAGTAGCTGGTATGGATGTCAGCTGAGGGGCGTCGAGTTGCTAAGCTTCTGTTCATTCCACGCCTCTTAAGAAATTCATTTAACACACCAACATGTGGGAACAGTGGTGCCCTTTTGTAGAATGCCATTCAATAGAAGGCAAAGAAAAAAAATTTCTCTCTCAATTATTTTCTTTGAAAGGGACGGCCACACTGGCGGAAGAGGAACATTGAAGGCAAACAGTACCTCAGCAACATGGGGACGCGAAGCACCTACCTGCTGCCCGGCATGGCGACCTTTGTTACTTCCAACAAACCCGACCTCCAGGTCACCATCAAAGAGGAGAGCTGTCCGGTGCCTTACAACAGCTCGTGGCCCACTTTACCAGACCTCCCCCTCCCACCCTCCGTGACCCCAGCGCCCAGCAGCAGTCGGCCGGACCGGGAGACTCGGGCCAGCGTCATCAAGAAAACTTCAGATATCACCCAGGCCCGCGTCAAGAGCTGTTAAGCCTTTGACTTCCCCTGGTGGTTGTTGGGATTTCTTGGCTTTGTTTGGTTGGTTGTTTGTATTTTATTTTTCTCTCTGACACCTATCCTAGACAAATCTAAGGGAAAAAGCCTTGACAACAGAACATTGATTGCTGTGTCCAACTCCAGTACTGGAGCTTCTTTTTAACTCAGGACTCCAGCCCATTGGTAGACGCGTATCTCTAGAGCCTGCTGGATCTCCCAGGGCTGCTCCCTCAAGTTCAAGGACGTCATAGGACCAACACCCCCACGGGCAGCAAGGTGCTGCAATGCCTGCGGTCAAGGCCAGCACGGTGGAGTGGATGCCTCAGAACGGATGAGAAAATGTGAACTAGCTGGAATTTTTTTATTCTTGTGAATATGTACATAGGGCAGTACTAGCGACGTTGCAGTCTGCTTCTGCACCTTATCTTAAAGCACTTACAGATAGACCTTCTTCTTGTGATCTTGCTCTATTTCACGGCACATTTCAGCGCCCCCCCTTCGCCGCCCTTTGTGTCTGTCCCGCCCCTCGGCCTGGCCCATCCGCTCCCTTCCCTCCTAGTCCTCCCCACAGAGGCTGTGTTCCACATCCCTGAGGAGGAGAAGAAGAAAGAGCTTCTCCACAGATACCCCATTTTTTAAGACTGCTTTAAAAAAAAAAAACAAAGAAAGAAAAAGAAAATCTAATCTGCTGTGCTTGAATGCCACGCGGTACAGAGGAAAACTATCATGGAGATATTATGCAAATTCCCAGATCTGAAGACAAAAATATTCTAATTCTAACCAGAGCAAGCTTTTTTATTTTTTATACAGGGGAATATTTTATTCAAGGTAAAATTCTAAAGAAAATATAATTGTTTTTTATCTTTTCTACAGCAAATTTATAATTTTAAGATTCCTTTTCTTGTTTATCAGCAGTTGTTATTACATCCTTGTGGCACATTTTTTTTTTAATTTTGTAAAGGTGAAAAAGCTTTTATGAGCTCATGTAGCAATCAAATTATCCTGTGGATTGGTAATAAATGAATATGATATATAGTTAAATTTTTAATGAGCATCATGCCTGACTTTGTCCGTGTCTGCTTGGGGGCACCACCGTGGGACGGGGCTGGCCAAGTACCGTTGCTTCTTGGGGATCCAAACTTTCTCCCATTTCAACCACAAGAAACCCTGGGGGTTCTTAAGCAGGAGGCCCAAAAGGCCTTGTCTTTCTAGTGCTCTCCCTGAGCTCAGAGCTCACCCTGAGCCTGTTTTATGTGAGCTCCCTTCACACAAGATTGTGTCCGGCATAGGGACTTCTCTCCATTTCACGTGGAAGAAATGGCAACTTAAAATGCCTTTACTCAAGGTCACCTGGGTAGTAATCAAGGGCACGAGTTAAGGCAAGTCTGGTGTGACTGTGGAGGGAGTCGTTTTCCTGCTCCCCCTCTCCTTCTCTACCTCTCTGCTTTTCCTGTTCTTCCCCCCAAGCTTATACGTATGACGGAAATCTTGTGTTTATGTCACATACCAGGCCCGTGGACAAGACGTTTTCGGTAACAGGAGACACCTGTTGGGTTAGGTTCCTAGTCTACATCAGTCTTCATTCCAGGACCTGACCCTTAGATGAAGAAGCTGCCCCCAGTACGTGTGGCAGGTCTTTTTGCATGAGAGAACTCCAGACTCCGTCACCCATGTGTCATTGCAAAGTGTATCCTTGACCTTGGGAAAGCCACTGCGCTAACCTCTCCTGCTTCCGCGATGTCTATAAAATGAAAAAAAAAAAAGAACTGAGGCTCTAGCTGCCTGACTGCTACCTCCAGGGTTGTGGAGGAGATTGCCAAGTTAATGTTTGGAAAGGTTCCTTCAATGAAAGGACAGTGAGCTATTTTTATGCTTTTCTTCATGTGTGGCTACAGACATAATGAGTAGTCATAACGTTATCCAGCTCTGAACAGAAATTAACTGAAGCGTTTTACAGGGTGATGGGTTGTGTTGAAATGCCACATCTTGATGGTTGACTGCTTCTGTGAGGAGCAGTTTGTGGACCGTGTGTTTACCTCAATTCCATGGGAAAGCCTCTCTATCTTAGTGAAAATAGTCCCAGAGAGAAAGGAGCCGCTCTCCGCCTCCTAAGCACTGTGCTCTTCAGCTGAGACCGACTCTTCTTCAGGGTCCTAAATAGAGGAGTCCAGCTCTTTGTGACTTGGACCTAAGTCCTTTGATTTAGTCCCCCTGTTTTAAAATGGATTTAAAAAACCATAACAGAAAGTGGCCCAGCAATCGCTGGGTTGTGGGTAGCTCCCGGTGTCTGTCCCCTTCTCTCTTCCCAGCTCGCATCCTGCCCCTTTCCGCAGCTCCGCAGTCCCCAAACGCCTCCCCGCTTGCCTCCTGCACCTCTGTGGTTGTGACCAAGACTTCCAGAACCTGACCGGGTGAAAGAAAATTCAGGATTTGGAAGTGCCCAGTTGAAGTACCAAAGTACCCATGGCCACGGGAAACAGAATCATGTTGAAATTCTGTCTGACAAAGGCTGTATTGCTTCTAAGTGTTACTTGCCAGTAGTGTCGGAAAAGAATGCTGAGGGTTGACATGAGGAAGAAAAGCAAAGGGCATGGGCATCTCCGGGACTCAGCCTTAGACCTTGTTGTCAGTTAGAGGAAGTTCTGGGGACATGTGCTCTGTTTGGCTAGCGTCTGTGTGAGCTGATAATGCTTTTCTGACGGGCTGTGTGTGTGTGTGTGTGTGTGTGTGTGTGTGTGTCTAAGTAGCAAGTTCAGTGGTACAGCCTTTGGGACAATAATCTCCATTCTCTGCAGCCGGCATTCAGGTCTCTCCCCTGATAACAGAAACACTGTACAGCTGTGAACTGTGAAGCCAGTGACAGGATCTTCCTCCCAGTCGGAAGGCTGAGAGAACCCAGAACATCCTCCAACTGCACAGAGCTTCCAGAACACCATTCACAAGTCTCTAAATAAATCCAGGCTCAACCGTAGCATTTCTTCAATGTTTTGATGAAGTAACTGCCAAAGGAGGTGTTTAGTCTATTCAAATGTATTTATAGAGAAGAAATACACATGGAAAGAAACGCACACAAATGCATTGGGCAGCAAACCCCCCAAAACAGTGTCCCTTTTTTTGTTCTTCACATCTAAAATATACTAAACTATCAAGTACCCACTAAGGAGATAAAAATTTTAAGAATGAGGAATATTAGAGATCTGGTCTCAGAATTCTGAATTTTAAGACTTGTGCTTTTGGAAATACTTTGCATGTGAATGAAAAAGACGTTAAGCCCCAATGGCCTCCTGCCCTAAACCAGAGAGAGGGAACATTAGACATTCCATTTGCTTGAGGCTATTCTTTGAACGTTGAATTCATTAGGTTTTAAAAGCCCCTGTTATTCTAGCTGTGGACAAACAGACTCGGATAAAAGGTGAAAATAAGAACCCCACTTTTCTGCCAAATTTCTGCTGAAGAACAAAGGAAGAGGTTTGCATCGAGGTAGCCCAGACGGGGTCCCCAGCAGGCAGTGCCCGCCCTCCAGTGTCTCAGTACCAGTTTTGGTTTGGAAAGAGAACGGAAGCAGAAACTGGCTTTTACCTGGTGGTGGTCAGCTACCTCATCCTAAAATTCCATCGGGTGACATGCCCAGGGCCACGATGATCGGAGCCAGCGGGACCCGAGCCTGACCAGCCGCGGGGGCCGGGAGCCAGCTCTGCGTCCCTTCCCAGGCTGCAGCCGACCCCTTCCCGAGAGTATCCCGGCCCACGGAGCTGCAAGCTCCTCGGGGCTGTGCCTCAGTCATGTTTGCATCCCAGGGGGAGCAACGAGGTTGGCAGCCGCCCCCAGAATCTCCTCCTCCTCCTCAGGGACCCACCGTCCCAGTGTTGAGAAGACAGGGCTGGGACTCATGGCCGTGACCCTCGGGAACGTGGCCAGCCTCAGACCTGGAGAGGAGCCCCACGGTGTGCCAAGAAGGTGCTGGGTGAAACGTTAACATCCTGAGGCCGCCTGGCCTCTGGGCCCCAGCCCGCCCCTCGGGACACTGGCCCTGTCCCCCCGCTGCGGCTCGGACATCCCTGGCCGTGCGGTGGGGGCAAATGAGGGTTCGTAGAGTTTCCTTCTGTGGCTGTGCTAACAACAGGTGCCGGGGCTCTGTGTCTCTGCTACTGAAAATAGTGCCTGGAAGGAAGGAAGTGGCCAAGCCTAATAGCTGGTTTTAGCAGAAATGGTAAGTCTGTCCAAGAACGTGGGTCATGCTGTGAAGGAGCAAGATGCGGGACGTTTCAGAGCGCACACAGTCCGAAACACATTTCCTGGAGTCCTCTGGCCTGTTTCTATAGAAGAAAAGCTGCACGTGCACTTCTGTTCCTCTAAACAAGCTGCGCTTTGGAGGTTTGGTCCGTTGGCTCTGTGTCTGCTCTATAAACACATGGGAATGGAGAATGCTGGCTCCGGGGGATGTATTGTGTCGGGATTGTGCAAGCACCGCCCGGCGAACCCCTTACACGCGTGGCTGGAGAAACACCACCACCACATGCCATGGCCTGTGCAGCGCAAACAGTTGATTTTAATAACACAACTGTTTTTGCAGGTGCAGAAAATTCCAGAGTGATTGCATCTCTCAGTTTCAGTTTTGGTTGAGAAGAACGTTTTAAACTTGAAACACCCAAACGCCCATCCCCGTGAATCATCAGGGAAAGAGAATACCCAAGATGTTCTAGCTGCTAGAAGCTTGGGGCCTAGATCTGAGGATGTTCATATTCTCCAAATTCTCCTAAGGCACCATTTGAAAGGTGTTGACATTTCGAATCAACAAGTTATGTTTAAACCCGGTGTCTGAAGTTTCAGGGTAATGTTAGCAGCTAAAGGGGATGAGTTCCTTTGGATTAGGCATGGCTACGCCTTTATTCACTCCTAGAAATAACATTGATAAATATTCTCTGGAGTTCACTCTTCTAACTCACAAAGAGGTTATAAACTCGGATCTCTCTTGCCTTTCCCAGAGGATCTAACGCTTTAAATCCTGCAGTACCTTTTTCTCTGGGAGGTTCACATATTGTAGTTTTAATGTAACTATGAAATACAGAAGAGATTTCACTTCACATTCACAGGCTGAGCTCCAACACATCCAGGGTAGAGGCAAACAGGAATCTTAGTAAAAGTGCAAAATACAATTCAAAGCCTTTGCTCAAATTTCACACGATGGCTTCAGGGATCCAGTAACACGGCTGTGATCTGGGAAGGAAGACACAGGCCGGTTTAATAGATCAATATTTGCAAACTTATGTGCAAGGTCGGTTTAAAGTAATGTGATTCCAAATGCCTTTCTTTAGCACCTCATGAATTTAATTAGGGTAACCAATCATTTTGGTTTGCCTGGGACTGAAGGAGTCCCGGGATGGGGTTGGGGGTGGGGAGTTTAGTGGTGAAACTGGGAAAGTCTCAGGCAAGCTGGGAGGAGTTAGCTTAAATTTAATGCCAAGATCCAGAGAACAGATACCACTTTGTGTTCTTTGTGATTTTCTAAACCCAGGTGAAAGCTTCATGAGGAGGTGTTATTGAGGGTATATTGTTGATGAGTCTATTACTAACGCGTTAATTTAGTAGGAGTGTTCTGTTAAGAAAAGTAGATTCATTCATTTGACACTGTGTATTGTATTGACACTACCTGGCTGGGGCTCTGCTTTTTTTTTTTTTTTTTTTAATGTTTTATTTATTTCTAGAGAGAGAGAGAGAGACCGCGTGAGCAGGGGAGGGTCAGAGAGAGGGAGTCACAGACTGAAACAGGCTCCAGGCTCTGAGCTGGCAGTCAGCACAGAGCCTGACGCGGGGCCCGAACCCACGAACTGCGAGATCATGACCTAAGCGAGAGTCGGACGCTTAACCGACTAAGCCACCCAGGCACCCCTGGCTGGGGCTCTTCTAAGTGGTGGAGAACTGTACAGGGTTGAACAAAACTAAGGCCTTGGTCCAGCGGAGCTTAAATCCCAGTAGGGATGGACAGTCGACCAATAAACCATCTTGGAGTTATAATAATAAATACTATGGAGACAAATAAAGCAGAGTAAGAGAGATAGGGAGTGAACGGGGGATATTCACACTTTCATTTTAGAGCCTCGAGGATCAGTTGAAGTGCTGGCAGTTGCAAAGACCAGCAGTCAGTGGGAAAGAAGGAAAACAGCGTGTATCAGCAGGATTCCGTTGCAGGAAGCAGAAACCACTCTAGCTGTTTTAAGCAGAAAGGCATTGACCAGAGCGAAGCAGGTGTTTACCGCATTGTTTGGGAAGCTGGGGGAGCTGATTGGTTCCCTCGCTGCCACTGCCACGAAGGTTGGCAACCAAGAGGCTGTGGCTAGAAGGAATGCCTGGGGACACACTGCTGTCCCTGAAATCTGAGAATCAAGAAGTCCCTGTCACCCTCATTCTGACTGTCTCCTGGCGCCCATTAAAGCAGTAATGGAAAGCCCCAGTGTCTCCACAAGCACATTTGCCAATGGTCCCAGCCAAATCAATGGGAAGGTGGATTTTGCTTCAATTCTAACTTCCAGTCTCATGCAAATGTGTATAATTAGTTGACCCGAATTCACTGTTAGAAGTTCGGCTGCAAGAAAGACCAGGAAACACGGTTCTGGACTTCCAGCCGCTGCGTTAGAGAGAGACACACGAGAAGGCCCTGGGAATGGGTACTGAGTGCCTACTCACGACATCCATATGTCTCCAGGAAACCACTCTTTGCCAAGAATACCAAAGGAAGTAGAAAGTCCAAGGTAAGACTGTCCAGAGAATAAAACTTCATCCTGTACATCCAGTGTATATGGGAAGGCGACATTGTGTAGTGGGAGGAAATTAGGTGTTTGAAATCGGATAAACCTAGATTCAGTTCTCACTTGTTGATGACTTTGGGCAATCTCTTAATGTCTATGAGAAATGGCTCCTTTGTACATAAAATGGAGTATTAGCGTCTTACTTGGAAGGATGTTGTAAGCATTAAATAAGATAATGCCATTAAAATATAGAGCATATTGTAGGCACTCAATTCTATCACCCATACAACTTGTATGCAAAATAGTTACTAACCGTATTTTGGAGCACTGATTCCAAATTACCTATCCTCTCCCAGACTTGGATTAATTCAAGGATTCACCACAGAAGATCCCAAACCTCAATCGTGATCCCAGTTTCTATGTAGCTAACCCTATGAGCAGGGTTATTTTTGTTTTGTTTTGTTTTGTTTTTGATCCTGGGGCATCCTTTAATGGGACAGGCTAATTCTATTATTGAATAGCTGAGAAAGAGCTAAGAAAACATTCTTTTCTGGTTGAAGTTGAAAGAGTCAGAACCTATTAGTAGTTACTTTTAGTTTTTACAACATAGAATTAAACAATTTTTTTGAATGCCTTATAAAACCGCCAAGGGGAATTAAATAAACTTTTGATCACTGAGGTGATCCTAGTTTTCTTCATTCTGGGTCAGCAATGTGACACCCATCTATCATGGACCAGTTTGCACCATATTTCCCACAAGATTCATGTGGTGCTTGACATTTGACTCAGCAATTTCGAAATTAGGTATATTTCAACATACCTATAAGACAGGCTGTCAAACAATTAAGCTTTTGTGCTTTTTGTGCTCATGGATAGGACGAGGGAACTTACATGGCAGATGTTTGTCAGAGCCCAAACGTGTGCCAGATGTGAGAGCAGGAGTACTCCCTTCTAGGGCCTGTTCGCCTAAATCGATGAACATTGGGGCTGAGAACGTTCTGGAAGAAGAGCTAGAAGATAGAGACTAGGTCCTGGGAAGTGACCATCTAGAGTCAGTAAGGACTCTGAAGGTGGTAGGTGAACAGGTAAGCTGTTCTCATAGTGTCAAGACTGTTGCTTGAGGCCCTGAGGATGCTTGGCCAGCCTTGAGGAGTGTGTGTGCCCCAGGAGAGGATGGTGGAGGGTGTGGAAAACTGCCACCTGAGGGCCCCTCCCCCTCCCGATCTCCCTAGCTAGTGGTTTGATGAGTCGTGGCCTGAGCCTGAGTGGCAGATCAAGGAGAATGACCAGAAGGACTCTGGGAAGGGCAGGTGGCCGGGAGGCACTCTAAGACATTCTGGAGTAGGATCACCTCGATAGAGCCCAGGGTGGCTTTAGCCAAGGGATGAGAATTTGGCAACAAGTGGCAAGGCCATGGGGCTGGCAGGCGGCCCGGGAAAGCAGCCACTCTGAGCCTAGGGACGGAAGGAGTATACTTAGTGGGTGGGGGCGCGAAGCAGACAACCTAAGACACGGGAGCTGGAGGGGACCGCACAAATGGACGGCGGTAGTGGCAGGAGACTCTGCTATGGAAATCCTTAGATTGCACAGGTTGGCCTTTCAAGGTTAGGGCAGCTAGTCTATGTGTCATATGCTGTTACTTGGATACAGGTTGGTAAACATTGGGATGTTCAGATTACAAATGAATAATAAAAAGTTTTTTGGGGGCACCTGGGTGGCTCAGTCGGTTGAGCATCCAACTTCGGTTCAGGTCGTGATCTCAAGTTTCTGAGTTCGAGCCCCACATCGGGCTCTTTGCTGTCAGTGCAGCGCCTGCTTCAGATCCTCTGTCCCCCTCTCCCTGCCCCTCCCCGGCTCACTCTCTCAGAAACTGAATTAACATTAAAAGAAGCTTTTTCATCATAGTGTGACCATTATGATGTGAAAGTGTATTTCTTCTTCATTTCTTCAAGATTCTCAAGATTTCCTCTCTTGTTTCCTTTCTCCTCACCATCGGATCTGTAAGGAACTCCTTTGCTTCTCTGTGTGTCTGCTTCTCCTTCCGAAGCAAGGCTTCTCTCAGCAGTGCTCCTTCGCTCACATTGAAGATCCTACAGGGAATCAGTACCACACACACGTGGCTTCTAGAGAATTCTCCTGAGGGATGAGCTGCTTCCAGCAAGGGATAGGTAGAGAAAACTTCAACAAAAACACTGATGATGAAAATCGAATGTATGTAATTGCAAAGCTAACACCAAAGCAGAGGTGGGGGACGTGATCAGATAATACCATGCAAACATTATGTGTTCTGGCCAGGTGGGAAGAGTGTAACCAAATAATGGTGGGAGAAAGGAGGGAACCATCTTGTTCATCATTCATTCTCTTGTATTATTCATTATATCAATGATATTGACAGATATTGGGTATGAGTCGTATTGCACCACGTAAAATGGACAAGATAGATGGTAAAGAGTTAAGAAAAGGAGAAAACAAGGGTATTACAAAAGGTGTAAGTCTAGAAGTATCCAAATGTTCCTTCATCAAAGCAACTATGGCCAAATATCGTGATCCAGTAATATGCGTGTTACAGATGGTCTGTTTGTGTCCCTCCAGAATTCGTATGTCGAAGACTCTTTCCTCAATAGGATGGTATTGGGAAGTGGGTGATTATTAGGTCATGTGGGAGAGCCCTCACGAATGGGATTCATGCCCTTATTAAGAAAGGCTCCCTCCTCCCCTCCGTCATGTGAGGACCCAGCAAAAAACAGCCATCCCATGCCTTTATCTTAGACTTCGTGCCTCCAGAACGGTGAGAAATAAATTTCTGTTGTTTATAAGCCACCCAGTTTATGGTATTCTTGGTTTAGCAGCCTGAATGGACTAAAACAATGGCTCTGGAAATTGCTCGGTTCAGTGATTTGAAGGAGAGGATGAGGAAATGTTCACATACCAGACTCTGGGGGAGGGGAAAGTGTGTGTCTAGGGAAAAAAAACCCACAGTGCTTTGTCTCATTGCTTTGGTTTGTTTCTAGTTATGGAAATTTCATCTATTTTGAATTTTATAAACATTTCAATAGCATATGAGATCTTGGGGATGATGAAAGAAAACGGGTTCAAAAGGGTTAAGAAACACTGATCTAAGCAAGCTTCTATATTTGGAGGGTAAGTGCAGGCACCTGAAATCGCGTCTCTTCACACGCACCTTAAATTCAACAAGAGCACAAGAAAACCACCCATGGCCCATGACGTCAGCATGAGAAGAGAGAGAATACCCCAAACTTCAAATTACCAACAAGGAGAGAAGTGAACGCTGTATCCCGAGAGCTCCTACCACTCGTCACTGTAAGCTGGGTAAGAGCGTGGGAAAGAGGAAACTTAAAATCTCCAGGAAAAGGGTAAGGAGACATGGAAGACTTAGCTGTAGCATCGACAAAAAACACTCACAGGAAGAGCAGGTTTTAATACTTAAGTGAAATGTCCACAGCACAGTCAGGGAGAAGGTGCTTGAAAGTGAACAGAACTGAAAATAGCTGCTTCAGAAAAGCATTACTTTGTGGGAGAATCAGGTAAACCAGAAAAGGGCAGTGCGCCTTAGAGACTTGGCAAAGAACGGAAAGAAGGCGCTAAGAAGAAAATTTGATCTTGTAGAAGTGACACATCAATAAGGCCTTCTCCCCGTCACTGTCCACCAGAGACATTTTACTTCACTGCACTGACAGCTGAGGGCATTCTTGAATCAGGAACTCTGTGTCAAATGGCTCAGAAAAAGAAAAAATAATCAACCCAACCCTATAAAAAGATGCGATTAGAAGAACACAGAGGAGCGCCTGGGTGGCTCAGTCAGCAAAGAGTCCAATTTTGGCTGCAGCCATGATCTCACTGTTCATGAGTTTGAGCCCTGAATCAGGCTCTCTGCTGTCAGGTCGGAGCCCACTTCTGATTCTCTGTCCCCCTCTCTCTGCACCTCCCCGGCTCATGCACTCTCTCTCAAGAATAAACATTAAAAACAAAAAAAGAATAGGGGCGCCTGGGTGGCTTAGTCGGTTAAGCGTCCGGCTTTCGCTTGGGTCATGATCTCGCGGTTCGTGGGTTCGAGCCCCGCGTCGGGCTCTGTGCTGACTGCCAGCTCAGAGCCTGGAGCCTGTTTCAGTCTGTGACTCCCTCTCTCTCTGACCCTCCCCTGCTCACGCTGTCTCTCTCTCTCTCTCTCTCCTAGAAATAAATAAAACATTAAAAAAAAAAATAAAAGAACACTTGTCATTTAGAGGCTACCTGGGTAATCCAAGATGACCTAATGTCAAAATTCTTAATTACATTGGCAAAGACCCTTTTTTCAAATAAGGTAACATTCACATGTGTCAGGGATTTGGATAAGGACATATCTGTTTTGAGTCACTCTTCAATCCACTACAGGGCCTCCTAACTAACAGGTCAAATTACTTATAAGGGTAAGAATATTAAACTGACATCAGACTTCTCATGAGCAACTTATAAAGCCAGTCAATAAAGGGCAGCATTCTTCACAGGCTCAAGAACAAAGAGTGGGAGCCAAAGATTTTCTATCCAGCCAAGCTGTCCTTCAAATACCAAGGTGAAAGGAAATGGTTTCAATATGCAGTAACTCTGGGAGTACTGTGTACATGTGCAATAGTACTCTTCTATAGGATAAGCTTCATCTAACCAAGAGATAATTGGAAAACTTTAGCAAAAGGGCTAGTGGTGAAAATGTATTGTATGACATAATCTTATTATATTATTTTATTTTCTTAATATTAATTATATTACTTATGTTGTAATATATTTAATTGCATAGCTAGGACTAAAATGAGGGTGAGGATATGGATTAAAGAGTAGTATCTCTATATCTTATGTTCTGGAAAAGTAAAACACAGCCAAGAAAAAAGAGAGAAAGAGAGAAAAAGAGGGAAGGGAGAGAAACAGGAAGGTAGAACCGTAAAATCGACAGTTGTGTAGATAAGCGAAGAGGGATACAAATGGGCATTTTAGATGGCAAAGCCTTAGTAAGGAAAAAAGGGAGAGTAAGGGCACCATAAGTGGAACAAATACAAAACCCTCCACGGGGACAAACAAACAAACATTCTGAAATGCTGAAAACAATGAGCAAATAAATAGCAAAGAAAATATGCCCAATAAAGAAGGGAATACAGGAAATATAACACATGCATAATTATAACATAATATGATCACCTTGAGACCAAACATATAAGACATATCAATTAATGGAATGGAATGTGCTGGTTTCTTCTCTTTTCTCGCTCTACGGACAAATGAACCAATTCTCAAATTAACTCACAGGGCAAAAGCAGAGCCCGTATTATATTTAATAGACGCACCTCAAACACAGTGATTCAAAAGATCCAAAATAAAGAAATGGCCAAAAATACACCATAAAAATAAAAACAGAAGAAGACAGAGTAGTGACTCATATCAATTAAAGTGAATTCAGGCCATAAAACATTAAATGAGACAAAAAATACACTTAAGGCTGAAAACCACAATTTGCAATGAAGAGAGATTATAAACATCTCTGAACCAAATAATACAGCCACCACTAACATATGGCAGAAATTACATGAAATGAGAATAGAAGAAGATAGAAAATAGAGACTTTAGCACCACACACTCAGCATGATGAGTCTACACAAAGAACGTAAAGATATACGTGTTTTAAACAACTTAATAAATAATAAGGTAGAACTTGTGCATATAGATTTAATACTATGCCCTAAAAATAGAGAGTATATCTTCTTTTCAAATGTAATGGACATGGATCTTTTTGAAAACTTGATCATATGTTCATATTTACGGTCACACTAAATGAACCTGGGTTAAGTTTGGTAGACCTCTGCTTTTATTGTATGTGATGCATGTTCAGTGAAAACCTTCTCTCACTTTAACATGTATCCCTAACTCTTCCCAGACACAGCATCACTAATATCTCGTTTTGAAGGTCAGTATGTGGGCTGCTTAAAATAATGCCATGCTCTCGTGTCTCAGGATCGATACTCCTGTAAGTCTCCACATCTCCCGAAGAGTGTCTATTGCTGCTCCTTGGGCAGGTCACTCCGTGCGCCCGTCAGCTGTGTTGTGCGATCGTGCCGTGGCCTGTGAGATGGATGGCATCATCCCATTGCCGCTCAGCAAGGTCAGGGGCGAACATGGGAACCCACGGGTGCATCATACGTGAAATGTGTGCGGAAGACAAAAGCTGAGCGTGGCTTCCGTAGCACACGTGCAAAATGCCCTGAATGCTCTTGCTGTAGTGGTTTTGTCATTCATTGTATGGTCTGAATCCACAACTATTATTTTGATATTTAGTAACTCCTTGTTTTTGTTTGATAAGTAAACAATGTGAGGAACAACAGGCTTTTTAAAAAAGTACGCACTTAATGAAAAAAAATTATTACTGTCTTTTTTATTCCCAGCGAAGTTATGATGAACATGTAATTTACACTAAAATTTTCTGACAGTCACCATCCAGCCAGGGACTGCCCACAGGAAAACCTGTGGACAAAACCTGAACCTGCTAAAAGACTGTCAGCATCTATTTCAGAAGTTAGTGGTTATTTTAAGAAGATTGTGGGGGCGCCTGGGTGGCTCAGTTGGTTAAGCATCAGACTCCAGCTCAGGTCACCATCTCGTGGTTCTTGTGTTCAAGCCCGGTGTCAGGCTCTGTGCTGATAGCTCAGAGCCTAGAGTCAGCTTTGATTCTGTGTCTTCTCTCTGCCCTTCCCCTGCTTGTGCTCTTTCTTTCTCTCTCTAAAGAGTAAATAAACATGAAAAATTTTTTAAAAAGATCGTACTTGAAGTTGGCTATTTAACATAAGTAGATACCAAAGATGAATTTATGTGTCACTGCAAAGCAGTGCTGACTTTGTATTTAGATCAAATGTCTGCTTTTCTTCTTTCTTTTTCAAAAATTTTTAACGTTTATTCATTTTTGAGAGACAGACGGAGTGCGAGTGGGGGAGGGGCAGAGAGGGAGGAAGACAAAGAAACCAAAGCAGCTCCAGACTCTGAGCTGTCAGCACAGAGCCCGACGTGGAGCTCGAACTCACGGACCGGACCTGGAGATCATGACCTAAGCTGAAGTCAGAGGTTCTACCGTGTGAGCCACCCAGACGCCCCCAAATGTCTGTTTTTCTAAATGAACTTTTTCAGGGGCACCTGGGTGGCTTAGTCGGTTAGGCGTCCGACTTTCGCTTAGGTCATGATCTCGCGGTTCGTGGGTTCGAGCCCCGCGTCGGGCTCTGTGCTGACTGCCAGCTCGGAGCCTGGAGCCTATTTCAGAGTCTGTATCTCCCTCTGTCTCCGACCCTCCCCTGCTCACGCTGTCTCTCTCTCTCTCCTGGAAATAAATAAAACATTAAAAAAAAAAAAGAAAAAGAAACAAAAGACACCCTACACAAAAACAACCATACACGAAAACACACAAAACTGCAAAACTACTTCTATAGGATTAATTCCTAATTCCTGTATCAGATGTGATTGCTGTTTCACAATAGCTCATTCAAGTGAGGTTCAAGGCCGTCCAATGAAGTCGTTCAAGGCTTCATATTTTAGCACAGCCGTGAAAATACACATTTGCCTGTGAGCCTTCAGGAAACGAAGTCCAATCTGAAAGAAATTAGCCTCGTGGTATTTCAGGCAGGAAGTTTAAAATAAACGTTAACTATTGTCTTCTTCTTCCTTTTTAGATTGGTTTTCCCTCCACACTGTGCTTTGAATTGTTATCTCCAAGACTGGAGCAGGAGTTGGGATTACAGAGAGTCTGGAAGTAGACACAACTTTTTAGCTGGTGGATTCAGCTCCAGGTGTATGGGCTCAAAAGAATTCTCTAGGCCCTGTGAGTTTTTAAAACTGCCATATTTCCTCTAGTTTAAGAGGAAATTATTTTTCCTCCTTTTTTTTTTATATGGTAACGTTGATGAAACTGGGCTCTGTAATACATGCTGTGTCAAAAATATTTGCCAGCTACTGGGCAGAGGAGTGAGGTGCCCACGTGGCTGGGGGTATTGCCTGTGGCCACACAGACTGAGGCAGCAAGAAAGTGCCTCTTCGTTTTCCCACCTCTGTTTCATTGTTTGGTGGCACCGCACACTCCTAACTTAGACTTCTGTCCCTAATGGTCACTGAAGTGTCTTCACAAAGATTACACTGCTTTACTGAATTGAAGCGAACATATGTCATGTGTGCATAAGATTGCCTAGCACACGCCAAGCATTACAAACTGTCCCCATCATGCAGAGCGAGTTAGAAAGTTTTCAAAGCTGTGGGAAATTGTTATGACCATTTCATGCATCATTAAAAAAAAAAAAACCTGTTATTCAGAATTCAAAATCTGTAGAAAATTTCTAGTGACTTTCACCAGAAGCTGTTTAATGTTTATCCTTAACAAAAGGAAAAACAAAATTATAAATGTAACCAAAGAGGAAATGCCAATAAACCCCTAGGATTCTCCATGATGCCTTCAAACTATATCGTCTATCTTACCCGTGCTAATGAGGCCACATTCGTAAGCACGGCTGAAAAGCAGCAAGTCCCTACCAGGCTATGAAATGAATGTGGGCATCCAAAATGATTTGAAAGAATGCTTAATCTCTGATTATGAGATAAGCCAGAGTTAAGCTTTGGTAATTGTGAATGTGTAGAGTCTGTGTCTGGAATCATTTTTTTGTACGTGGACATCCATGGTTCCAGCACCATTGGTTGAGAAGACTATGTCTTTTCTCCTTTATATTGCTTTGCTTCTTTGTCAAAGATCAGTTTACTATATTGATGGGAGCCTGTTTCTGGGTTCTCTCTTCGGTTTCATTGATCTATTTGTCTGTTCTTTTGCCAATACCACACCCTCTTCATTACTGCAGCTTTGAGGTAAGACTCGAAATTAGGTAGGTAGCGTCAGCCTTCCAACTTTGTTCTTCTCCTTCAATATTGTGTTGACTATTCTGGGTAGTCTATTTTGCCTCTTCATATAAACTTTAGAATCAGGGTATTGGTATTCACAAAATAACTTGCTGGGCTTTTAGTGGAATTGCATTGAACTTGTAGATCAAGTTAGGAAGAACTGACATTTTGAAAATACTGAGTCTTTCTATCCCTGAACATGAGCTATTTCCCCATTTATTATTTATTTAGTTCTTCTCTAATACTCTTATCAGAGTTTTACAATTTTCCTCATATAGATCTTGTATATATTTTGTTAGGTTTTTAAAATTATTTTTGGGGTATGCTAATATAAATCATATTATTTTTTTTTTTTTATTTGAGAGAGACAGGGAGGGAGGGAGAGAGAGAGAGAGAGAGAGGATTTCAAGCAGGCTCCATGCTCAGTGTGGAGCCTGGTGCAGGATTTGATCCCACAACCCTGTGATCATGACCTGAGCCGAAATCAAGAGCCAGATGCTCAACCAACTGTGCCACCCAGGCGCCCCTGTTCATTGCTGGTATATAGGAAGACAGTAGCAGCATATAATTGCATAGATGTGTGAACGCTGAAGTAATTTAAGCATATATATGGTTACTTTAGCTCTCCAAGCTCTCCCTGTCTTTTTCCCTCCTCTCTTTCTTCCTAACTTCTCATATTTACTTCTTTCTTTCCTTTCATTCTTCCACTGAAAGGCTTCTATTCAGGTGATAGAGCATCTTACAACAGAAGCATCTCAGAATTGGGGAAATAGCCTCTGGGATGAAGGGATGGGGATGACTTCAAACAGGCAGGATTGTTGATTGTCTTTAGAGAAGATACTGAAGAGATCAAATCGCCGTAACTGAGTCGAGTGCAGATAAACAGAAGCAAAGGCAGAAAGGGTGAGTCTTGGTTTTGTGGGCTTGGCAAGTAGGTTAGTGGGCAGATCAGCAAACTGCCTTCTCAAAAGAAGGGAGGCAGTGCCGTTTGAGCATTTAGAGATCAAGTGCGCAACCTCCCTCAGGGCATTTGCACCTACTCGTTCCCTTTGCCCAGAGCCGCCTTCCGCTAGATAGCCTCATGGCTTTCTTCCTCATCTCCTGGGAGTGTTTGCTTACACTTCAATGTCTCACTGAGGTTTTCCTGGACCACCACATTAACAATCACAGATTCCTACTCCTCACATTCCCCGATGTCCTTCTCTGCGTTTTCTCCCACTGCACTGCAAAGACCAGAGAAAGAAACGGAAAGAACAGGGAGAAGGGGAAAGTGTGTCTCCCTTTATTTTCCAACCGGGAGAATTAAGCCTCTCATTTTTAATTTACTTTGCCCTTAAATGCCCCAGAATCTAGAACAATGCATACGGTAGAAGCTCACTAAGTATTTGTGGGATGAATGAGGGACCCTGGTGTGACTGGTGGGGTGCTTCATCAGTGAGCTCAAACCCCAATTACAAATTGTGTTCCATGTAAACATAATTCCAAGGGATGTGACTAGGCATTTCTTCCTTGTTCGACACTTGTTCTGTGTCATTTTTTTCCTTTATCCTCATTTTTAAAAAAGATTGTGACGTAACTTACGTGCAGTAAAATTAACCTTTTAAATGCGTTCAATTCTGTGAGTTTTGACGAATACACAGTTGTGTAGCCGTCGCCCCGATTGTGATATAAAATATTTTCTTCACTCAAAAACCTTCCCTCTCGTCCATTTCTAGTAAACCTTTCCCCTGCTCCCAGCCCCTCGTCAGCCTTCTGCTTTTACAAGTTTTGCCTATTCTGGGATGTCATATGAATGGTATTATACAGTATGTAGCCTTTTAAGTCTGGCTCCTTTCCCTTCATTCACTGTACTTGACATTCAGCCATATGGCTGCATGTGTCAGTAGTTTATTCTTTTTTGTTGTGGAGCAGTTTTCCATTGTATGAACGTATCCATTCATCCATTCATTCATTACATGTGGAGCGGAGGAAAAACACTTCTTCCTCTACCCTCTGAGGTTCAGTGGCTGGAGCCCTGCAAACTGAACTGACAAGAGACAAGTTAACAGGGGAAACAAAGGTTTATTTCATACGTGCATAAGAAGGGCTTCACAGAAATCAAAACCCCACAGGAGCCTGGGTGGCCCAGTTGATTAAGCGTCTACTTCTGTTCAGGTCACGATCTCCTGGTTCGTGGGTTCGAGACCCGCATCAGGCTGACAGCTCAGAGCCTGAATGAAGCCTTCTTTGGATTCTGTGTCTCCCTCTCTCTCTGCCCCTCCCCTACTCGCAGTCTGCCTCTCTCTCTCTCACTCACTCAAAAATAAATATACATTGAAAAAAAAGAAATTAAAACCCTAAAGAGGTTGTGAGACCTTAAAGCTTATATACCATTTTAGCAAAAGGGCAATAAATTTGTGGAGATATAGCAAGACAGAGGGAAAGGGTTTGAGCTTCTAGGGTAGTAAATTGTGGGAAGGTAAATATATGGGGAAACTAATGGGAGATAAGGTTTATTTAGTAAAGCTTGTTTGTGTAGGTCCATCTTGGTGCTGACTTTCCATCTGCGTTGTGGCCATAAAACTCCCCCAGGAGAGGGGATTTATAGCAGTCCTCATTTCTCAGAAGTTTCTGTTCTTAATCAGATAGGAGAGGCTCTGAGAAGCCCTCTTTCTTCATCTGTTGATTCTCTATTGGCTCTAGCTCAAAATAATCTTCACACCAAAGTGGCATATTTTGGGGTGGCACATTCCGGCCCCCTTCCAAGGACATCTGCATTGTTTCCACTTGTGAGTGATGATGAATGAAATGTTTTAAGCGTTTGTGTCCTGGTTTGCTGTGAATATAAGGGTTTTTTTTCCACTTGGGTCAATACCTCGGAGTGAGATTGCTGGCTGTATAGTAAACATACATATGGACTGAATGTGAGGACAAAGAGAGTGTGGCTTCCGTAAGCCAGGAAGAAAGCTTTCACCACAAACCGACCGTGCTAACACCGTGATCTTGGACTTGCAGCCACCAGAACTGTGAGGAAATACATTTCTGTTGTTTAAGTCACTCAGTCTATGGTCGTTTCTTATGGGAGCCCAAGCTACCACAGTGTATATTTGACTTTCTTTTTAAAAAAACTGCCCAGCTGTTTCCCAAAGTTGTGGTACCATTTTGCACCCTGACCAGCAGATTACAAAAGTCTCATCTGCTCGGCATTCTCACTAATACTTAGCATTGCCTGTTTTGTTTTTTTTTTAAGTCATTCTAATAGGGCGCATGGTTTAAATTTTCACTTCCCTACTTACTAATGATGTTGAACATCTTTTCATGTTTAACAAGGCTTTCAACCAAGTGGAACAGATTCCTTTCTTTACTGCAGGACTCCTCAGTCTTATTCTATTAATGCAGAGTGTGGGCCGCCTAATGGGAAGATCGCTGGGACTACGATTTTGCCTTGACTCGTGGTCAAGATTGCAAGGCTAGTACTCCAGTGAGAATATTCTGGCAAATGCTGGCCTGAATATATGGTCAAGTACACACTCTTTTGTGGTGCATTTAATCTCTTTGCAACCAGAGCATCCAGGCGTACTTCCTTTTGGTCTCTATTCCCAAGAGAAACATTTTTGAGGTATCCGTTATGCTCCCTCCAAGCCTTTGCCCATGCCATTCCACCTGCTTAAAATGCCTCCCCCCATTCCCTTCTTCTCCCTTAACCCACCCAGCTTTGCCCACCTGGCTCATGCCCACAGGGAGCTTTTCCGGCCCACAGCGATTGTTCTCAGACCTTCCAATGAGTGGGACACTCCTGGGGACTCTTGATCACATCCTGCCTAACTTTTTTCTATATTTTTCCCAGAGTTGCTCTGCTTTACTTTTGTAATGAGATACTTAGGGCAAGGCTTGGATATCCTAGACTTTTTAAAAAGTCCCCTGCTGTTGTGTGCAAAGCTCCTGCTTACAAACCGCTGTTGAATTCAGCTAAAGTAAATTAATAGCCGTTTATATCAGTTCACTTATTAAACGTTGACTCTCCATTTATCCAGGCACCAAGAACAAATGTCAAAAAGAGAAGTTTGGGGGCGCCTGGGTGGCTTAGTCGGTTAAGCGTCCGACTTTCGCTTAGGTCACGATCTCGCGGTTTGTGGGTTTGAGCCCCGCGTTGGGCTCTGTGCTGCCAGCTCAGAGCCTGGAGCCTGTTTCAGTCTGTGACTCTCTCTCTGACCCTCCCCTGCTCACGCTGTCTCTCTCTCTCTCCTAGAAATAAATAAAAATGTTTAAAAAAAAAAAAAGAGAGAAGTTTGTTCACAGTTCCTGACTGAATGGGGAGAAGATATTTAATGGAAACATGAAGCTCATGCGTGGGTCTCCTGGAACTTGTAGGTGAAACCAGGAGTTTGTGGCCAAGTGTACCAAACACATCCCCCAACTGTTCCTTCGCTTTTGGCCTGTTGGTCATGAAATCAGGGAGTTGGAGAGGAGACCACCCAGTCCATTCTTATCTTTAAGTTGGATTGCACCTGTGACTAGAAGAAACAGTGGAGCCTGTGACATTCAACTTTCTGTGCCCTGTCCCCTCTCGCTGGTCATCTTCCCCAACTCGGCAGACTGTCCACACCCAGCTCATCAGGCAGAGAACTGGCGAGCTCAGGCGGATGGTGAGTCGAGAGTGTGCTCAAGTGCTCCAGCATGATCGGAGAGTGGAACAGCCGCTCTCCCACATCTTAGCCTTTTCTGAGCACCTTGACCCTGCGGTAGCATCACACTGGGTGTCACAAACTGGCATGCGGCCAGAGATCAGTCAGTGGGAACACGATGTGCCCAGCTCTGCAGTAGATGCAGCGCTGACTATATTTCAGGCACTAGGGATTCTTGGGGGTTACAGGTATGAACGTAACATAATCCCTGACCCAGGGAGCTTCTAGTTTTCAGGGGAGACAAGCATATAAATACAACCTTCCAACAGACCCCTAGATGTAAGTCATAATTCCTGGCTTGTGCTGCTGACAGTGGTAGGAATTGGGATAGAGATCCTACTAGTAGTCACAGATTTGTATTGTTCTGACTCCCATCCACAGAAGTCTAGGAGTTTCTAGGGTCTTCCATAAGGGTATGAAGACCTCTTGGCTGTCACAGTGCAACACCGGTCTTCTTCCTCTGTCTGCCCATGCCCACTGTGGTCAGCTATCCTGGGTCCAGTGACATGTAGATATGAATGCCTGCCCAAGGCTCCCTGCACTGCAGATACTGGCGGATGGCACTATATACATGTCCCGTCCCACTTCCGTGACAGGAGACATGCCACCCACTCTGGCCAACTGCCCCAGCCCCCGTGACGATTCTCTACTCAAACCTGTTTCAACGGTAACTTCCAGTGGGCCTGAGTCCTCTTCACCCCAACTTGTACTCCATTCTGTTAGCAGCGCGCCAGAGTCGTGTTTCTTAATGTGTACGTCAAACTACAGTGGCGTTTGGGCTGCGCTAGCGCACGCAACACTCCTGCAAATTGGAAGCATGCATCTACTCCCTCCAGGTGGACGCAGCGCCAGGCAAGCGTGCCTGGCTCGGTAAGTAGAGGACGGCCTGGGTTTTGGCCCAAACTCACCCCCCTTGGCTGGTTGTCCTCGGCAGGACACACCCTAGCCAGGGGACGATCCTGATGACATGGCCCCTGGCTGTAGCATTGCAGGACACTGGCTATCTTCACAGTTGTTTGCTGGCCATCCATGGCCGTTTTCCCAAAGTTTTGTCAAACTTGAACTCAAGGGTAGGTCTCTCAGGGCCTTCCGTCTTAACCTTCTGATCACATTGCAGTTGACCCTTCTGAGGATGGCGTATCTACTGAGTACACCTGGCTTTTTCCAGAGACTGTTCCTGCTACCAGTTTGAGGGGGGGTGCCACTCTGTTCTGTACTGTGCCCACCAACTGCATGTGCCTGGGTTTTCATTAATTCCTCATGGCATGGCTGAGATAGCCCTAGAGCACTTAACAAGGTTTTATTCAAGGTTCAAAGATAAAGGAAGGAACATAAAACCACACATATATGTGTGTGTGTGTATGTGTGTATACATAGATATGTGTGGGATGAAATACACACACACACACACACACACACACACACACACACACACACACACACACACACACACACACATATATACATATACATGTCTTTCATCCCCCACCCCCGGAGCAGGAGAGAGTGAGTGAGAGAGAGAGAGAAAATGATATAGATACTGATATAGATTGCCCAGGAATGAATTTACAAATATTGTATAAACTAATATCTGCGCTGGGCTTTCTCACCAGACCACTGTCCTGCTGTCTGCATGGCTTGTGACCAGGGGCAGCTCATCCCTACTGCCGGAAATATCCGGGGCACCTCCGTCCTCAAACTCAGCCCAAACCGAGCCATGGCTTCAGAGAAGAGGAAGTTGTATCCCATCATCTCAATCCCAGGTCCTTATTTCCTGTCCCAGAATTTATCGTTCACCAGATGAGTAACAGTTGGAATATTATTCCCTTTAGGAGAACCCCACCCCCACCTGCACGAGGACTGGCCTGGCTGGAGCAGATCACCACATGAAGAAGTGACGTCAATATATTTGTCAAAGTTTGGTTTCAAAAGGCTAGGGATATAGGTTCACCTGTATTGTGACAAACACTTCACAGAGATCTCAGTGAAATGATACTTTACATTCTTGATGTAGTGCCACTATAGTCTATTTGACAGAACCCATGAGCTACAGGAGATCTTCAGACAGAGCTAACATAGCTCCTGTAGGCTCCAAATAGGAACTGATGGGCAGATTCTCAGAGCTCAAAAGAAGTGACTTTTTGATTGATGAAATTATGTATTACTTCATATAGTGGATGGTAGATTTGGGGGGACTTTGGCAAGAGAACAATGTCGGGTAAGAAAGGGCTATGTGTAAAAAAATAAAGGCAGTCTCTGAATACATATACAAATCCTTTTTTCTCAGGATTCCTGACATGCTTTGGTGGAATAGAAACTTCAGAGTGATGCCAAGCAAGGTCCTCTAGTTTCTCGAGTGACCCACTGTACAACTGTGCTAGAAAACTTCAAGTCTGTTGTTCTGAGAACTGGTAAGAGAACTTGTCTCTGGAAGCAAAGACCTGGGTCTGAATCTGGACTCAGCCACTTACGAACTCTGTGTTCTTGGTTATAAAGTAATTCTTTTTTTTCTTTTCTTTTAAAATTCTTTTTAATGTTTATTTATTTTTGAGAGAGACGGAGACAGCGTGTGAGCAGGGGAGGGGCAGAGAGAGAGGGAGACACAGAATCCGAAGCAGGCTTCAGTCTCTGAGCTGTCAGCACAGAGTCCGATGTGGGGCTCCAACTCAACAAACTGCGAGATCATGACCTGAGCTGAAGTTGGATGCTTAACCGACTGAGCCACCCAGGCGCCCCTTTTTTCCTTTTAAATGATGAAGTTAATTCTTATATCAAGACCTGCAAAGTCGAGGCTTCCCCAGTGGCATGGCCCACCACACAAATCAAAACATAAGTCTGCAGCCCTTAAGGGAAATGCGTCGCTGTCAAACTTAGCATAGGCCAATCACAGTCGTCCGACTGAGCTTTACTGTACCTTAGCCTAGAAAATAGGAACTCTTAGCTTTATAAGGAAGTCCCCACCCTCTTAGCCAATGATGCTCTGTTTCTGAGTTGCTGTTTCTTATGCTCTAAAAAATCCTCTCTTGCCCAAATTTCCTCAGGAAGAGTGCTTTACTGCTTGAGAAGCACGGTATTCCCCCAATCCGTGGATGGTTTTCCTATAAGTAAAGGACATCAAAGTCATTGCATTGTTTTATTTTTGTCATTTGACATTGGGAAAATCACTTAAGCTCTCTGAATTTCAATTCCCTTTGATAGCATGGACATGAGATTTCTTTGTCCACAAACTCTCAGGATATTGTCAACATTCAATAAGATACTACCTGTAGGGCCTGCCACATTGTGAATACTCAATAAATGGTTACAGGGTATGAACTCATTTCTACTATAAGGTTCTAAAGCTTCAGTTATAAAGAAAATATGACAAAATATGGATGCGTTTTCACAGGTGAGTGTTTCCGTTTGAAGCAACTGAAATAATTTGAGGGAGTTCATGATCTTGATTGAGTGATTTATTGTATATGAACAGGCATGTGGCAGGGGTCCTTCACATAACTCTATCCCATGGCTGTCCTCATAAGTGGTTATAGATGTTAAGTGGGTGGCATTGGGGTTCACTGTGAAATACCAAGATCATTCCATCAGACTTGTGAAGTTACTTTTGTCAACAAATGTCAGCTTTGGGATTTTTCCCTCTAACAGCTAATTCTCGTCTTCCTTAGAATTCTTAACTAGCTCACTTGAGATCCAGTGTAAGCAAGGAAACCACTTGCTTAGGAAGAGATGAACTATCTTAAGTACACACACCCTTGCAAAAGCCAGCCTTTGCGCTCAGCACTTTTTTTCAGGATTTGGGGTGGGGGGGGTCAATCTACCCTGTCAAATGTGATCCAAAAGACTTTTTTCTGGAATCAACTTCCAGTAAGTGATTAGCACGAGTTCTGAGGTTCCTTCTATCTTGTTTACATTCCTTGTGCATTTTCAGAACGTTGTGTTCCCTTTCTTGTAATTGCACAATAAAAGCACTGCCACAGGGCCCTGGAATGTTTCCCTGATCCATGCTGTAGTGTCCTTCTGGCTGGCATTCTTTGCAGACAGCTCTGGGACCTCCAGGTGGGCTGATTCAGAGAAGAGAACTTGGGCTTTAGAGACAGACAGACCTCCAGTTTTGCTGCCATTTGTGACATACACCGGAATCTTCCTTCCATAAAATGGAAATAGTAAGATTATAGCCTCTGTAGCCTCGTTGTGAAGACTGAGTAAGGCAATGCGTGTACATCATTCAGCAGAGTGCCTGGCGATGTTAAGCAGCACAAAAAATGAAGTCATTCACTTAATTACATCGCTAAGGGATTGTGCAGCCTTTATTTCTTGTGATCAACACCAAAGTGTTGCCCAATGGCTGTAAAGGAACACACACACATCCGCTGGAGAAGGTATTAAGCGATTCGGATTCTTGGTTTTAGTAACTATCTCTCAAAATATTCCGTGGCTTGGCAAAAAAGCTGTCTTGGTGACCCGCTGGTCACCATTTAAACCGATGTTGCTTTTGTGACATCTCCAGAGGAGGAACACCTGACTGTCGTCTGTGAAGCGGATACGCGAAGGGCCTTGTAACGAGGTCCGCCTGAACACGACGATCCAGAACAGCTGTGGTGTCTCGCAGCTCAGCCCTTGCGAGGTTGGAAAGGAGTGGGTGTGGCCACAGAGGCTATGCTATCGTCGTGCGTGGTTATGTACAGGGAACGCTCACTTGCAGTGATTCCACTGTCACCAAACTTGCTGTACATAGGGCTTACTCTATCAAGGTGAAGGCCTAGGCGGGCCCCGGGGCAGTCTGAGAAGCCGTCTATGGGTGAGTCCTGCCGGGGAGGGGAGCGGGGGCTGGTGTTTGCCTGGTGTGTGCTGGGCATTTGTTTTTGGCTGGTGGTGAGCACCTCATGGTGCGATAGTGGAGGGTTGGCTGTTGTCATCCTGGAGCGTGGTGGGAGGAGAATGCATTTTAAATGTTTTTTAACGTTCATTTATTATTTTGAGAGAGACAGACTGCAAGGGGGGGAGGGGCAGAGAGAGGAGACACAGAATCCGAAGCAGGGTTCAGGCTCCAAGCGGTCAGCACAGGGCCTGACGCGGGGCTTGAACTCACTAACGGTGAGACCATGACCTGAGCCGAAGTCAGACTCTTAACAGACTCAGCCACTCAGGCGCCCCCGAACGCGTTGTAGAGGTACATAGTTCTGGACTTGAATTTCAGCTCAGCCTCTCATCATTGACTTTGAACCGCCTACTTAACCTTGCCGAGGTACCTCCTTTGAAAACAAAACCAATGCTATCTACTTTACGGAACGCTTGTTACTGTTACACTCGCAGTGCTGGACTCTGTACAGTGCCTCGGACACTGGGATAGCAAGCCATGACGGTTCACATTGCCATCACTTAAAAATAATCTCCATCTACATCGAAGGAGGGCGAGGAGCCCACTGAGCGGGCTGATTTATTATGCAAATGAGCAGGTTTTTACACAGGCTCACTTTCCCGGGGCTTACATTGTTCGTAGCTGCTTCCAGAAGAACAAGAGCAGCTAGAATTTATTACTAAGTGAAATCCTGGCCAAGGCCTCGTCCCACAGCAATCTTTTTTTTTTCTTTAATGTTTTATTTATTTTTGAGACAGAGACAGACAGAGCATGAGCAGGGGTGGGGCAGACAGTGAGACACAGAATCTGAGACAGACCTCAGGCTCTGAGCTGTCAGCACAGAGCCCGTCGCGGGGTTCTAATCCGTGAACCGCCAGATCGTGACCTGAGCCAGATTGGACGCCTGACTGACTGAGCCACCCAGGTGGCCCACAGCAAACCTTCTTGATGCCCGGTGCTGGTTTCCCAAAGTCGGCCTGCAGGCACCAAACATGCCAATGTGTCCATCTGTCATTAAGGATGGAAGGAACACTTTGCTCCTTCACAAGGTCCTCCCACACATGGGAGAACCCCTTAGGCGAACGGATATGGGAAACACGAAAGGTCACGGCACCACTGTGCTGAGCGCAAGCACAACCTCATCCATCTGTGCAGTGCCATCATGGGGGGTCCCTCTCCCACCTCCACGGCACTGCTCCAAACTAAACGTGATGCAGGCCAGACAGCAAAGCACGGATCTGGTGGCACTGGGCTCCAGATTGTAATCTATGGCACTATCCCGTAGGCTTGGGGATGGATGGCATCCACAGTGTAAGCGAGACGGGTGGAGAAGTGTTGGTTATTCACCAAGGAACTATGGTCCCTTCCGTGTTGCTGGGAAGCAGATGGTCAGCCAGGGATAGCATTGCCCAGAAGAAACAGTTGCATCTAATTTGGGCCATGTGATGAGCTCTGGCCATCGGGATGTGGGCAAAAGTCATGTAAACACATCTAGGCCTGGCCTATAAAAATATGATGCTTTGCTCCCTGTGTTCTGTGTGTGGGTGGGATGTCTGTGCCGTGGCCAGCCCTGTGAGCGTTGAGGACGCTCGTGCATTTGCTCTTTCAGTGGGGGTCTCCAGAGGGCTGTGCAGAGTGGAGCCTTGTGGTCACTTGGACCCTACATGAGTGGAACATAAATTTCATAAGTAAAATTATATATTTTATATAAATCAATAATACGATTTTGCCTCTGAGGCTTGCATGTTTATGTGTGATAACAGCCAGTACCATCTTAACTAATACGAGGTGATTTGTAATTGGCTTTCCCCAAAGTGTCAGCACCGGTATGCTGGAGATTTGGTTAGTGAGTGATCAGAGAACTGAGGGTGTTGGGGAGGTGATTACACTAAGAAAGACTTAAACCAGTACTCAGTTCGTGCTTACACCTTTTAGGATAAGAAGAAGGAAGCCTGATATTTGAAATGTAAGTCTGGAGCCTCAGGTAGACTTATAATGCGTAATAAACCCCACTAATGTGGAAGGAAATGTCCATTTACTGCAGACTTTAACAAGTTCTTTCTTGGAATTTCTTTATGCAAATGAACAGTTTTGGAATTTCCTGCTCAGTAATCATTGATTGAATGATTGAATGGTTGGTTGATTTAAACATCTAAGAACTTTATATTCCCGTCCTGGTCCATGCACAAAGTATTCAGTTGTCTTAAGCAAAGAAAAATTATAGTTCAAATAACAATTTCTTGGATTCCTAAATGTCTTAACAGTATTGATCTGTGTCTCCTTACCTGTCAAGGCAATGATACAAAGTCTGCCAGGTTTTGTTTTTCATTTCAGCTGGTCCCCAGATAAGGAAAGGGTCCCCTGTTTGGACAGCTCACTTTCATTTCAGCACCTTCGGTGGGGATTATTCTCCTTTGCTTTATGAGCCTGTCACAGATTCCTTGGACTGGGAAGCTTGCCCGTCTCCTTACATGTCAGCCACAGATGGCAAAACTCACCGGAAGCATCCACTTCCCTTTTCTTCCCAGCAATAATTACTCTGTCCAAGCTTCAGGAAGTCCTGTGCACAGTCAGCTGTGGTGTGTGTGTGTGTGTGTGTGTGTGTGTGTGTGTGTGTGTGTGTGTGTGTGAGAGAGAGAGAGAGAGAGAGAGAGAGAGAGAGAGACCCACAATGTGGCATAAAAAAGACATATGTAAGCAGCAACACAAAGGACTATTACCAGGACTTCTTGGAAATCCCTAACGTGTCTGAGATGGGTCCTTTGCTGTCTTCCTCCCGCAGGGGCCCTTCCTGCCTAAGTTGGTGGTGGTCTTCCCTAGAGCAGGAAGGCAGTGCACCCAGGGGTCCTGGGGAGGGAGTTGTGCCTATTTTTAGCAGTCTGTAGGCACCCAAATTCTCACTTTTCTAGAAAAATGGTATGCTTCCCCCCAATATTTTTTCTTGCATCAAGTAACATAACTGTCTTAGAAATGATCCTCATAATGCTTTTCTCTCATCCAGAGCTGGAGAAGCCACTGACTGTCCTCTAGTTTTCCTGGGTTAGTCTGTCTGAGGACTTCATGGCTGTGGTCAGAACTCTGATTCAGGATACCCTCAAATAGTAAATTCAGTGAAAATACCGATACAGCTCAAACTTGGTACCCCAGTTACTGCTGCTGTGTAAGAAGTCACCCCCAAAGTTGAGTGGCTTAACACAACTTTCCTATTCTGCTCATGGATTGTGTGGTTTCAGAATCGAGAGTGGGAATGGCTGTTCAGTAATGACGGGGGCCTAGGCAGCCTTAGCACCACCGTGCTGAGTGCGAGCCGGGCCAGCACACCTCATCTGTCTGTGCCGGCACCATGGGAGGGGCCATCTCCGGGCTCCATAGCACTTAGGGCTGTTCCATAATGTGTGGAGTGACATGAAATTGAGGCATGTAGTCATCTGAAGACTCCACCACACACATATCTGGTCCCTGGTTTGGGATGAAATATTTGAAGGTGAGCACTGTGGACAGAGCACCCATCCAGGGCCTCTCCATGTTCCCACACAGCATGGCGGCCTCAGGGTAGCTGGACTTCAAACATGGAGGCTCAGGGCTCAAAGCTGAAGTGCTTCCACAACTAGACGAAAGCTCGATGAATGGCCTTTGTGATCTGGAAGTCGTGCAGCACTGTTTCCACTGCATTCTGTCTGTGGCGATCAAGCCTCAACTCTGCCCAGACTCAGAGGAAAGAGAATTAGACTGTACGTCTTGACAGGTTTATTGGCAAGGTTCTGGAAGGGCCTGATGGAAGATGTTGTCATCTTCTAATCTTTGGGAAATACAGTCAGCCACAGTGGGTTCTGCTTTTAGAGGTTGTATGTGGATTTGTGTTGCAGAATTTGAAGCCACATGTGGTCAGTGCTCTGCACTTTGCAAACAAAGTGCTCTGGGAGTCCAGGAGTGGAAGAAATCTTCGCTCATCGAGACGAGTCTGGTTGCGTTTTAGCTGCAGCTGGGAGGAGGAAGCAGGTAGCACATTTAAATACTGGGAGGTGCGAAGTACAGGGAGTTGTGACTGTATCATGAGACTACGGCTTGGAGAGAGGCTCATGGGCAGGTGGAGATAAACTTGAAATGTCTGTGGAACCGGGATTTGTTTGAGCAGTTGACTGACAAAGTGAAAGACCAGGGAAACTGCTTATATCGGTTCCTCCTGCCCTCCCCTTCCCTCCAAGAGTCTCTACATTTTAACGTTTTATTTGTATCGCTTGAAATAAAATGTGTATTCCTTTGCTCTTTGAATATGTTGAGGCATAAGCTTACTTTGATATCTTTTGGGGTCTCATTTTTTTAATTTAAAAAAAATTTTTTTTAATGTTTTATTTCTAGGAGAGAGAGAGAGACAGCATGAACAGGGGAGGGTCAGAGAGAGAGGGAATCACAGACTGAAACAGGCTCCAGGCTCTGAGCTGGCAGTCAGCACAGAGCCCGATGTGGGGCTCGAACCCACGAACCGCGAGATCCTGACCTAAGTGAAAGTCGGACGCTTAACCGACTAAGCCACCCAGGCGCCCCTCATTTTTTTAATTTTAAAGAGAGAGAGAGAGCAAGAGAGTGTGCAAAGTGGAGGTGGAGGGCAGGGAGGGAGAGAGAGAGAGAATGAGAATCTTAAGCAGGTTCCTCACTCAGCACGGAGCCCAATGTGCGCCTTGAACCCACAATCCAGGGATCAGGGATCAGTGAAAATCAAGAGTTGGATGCTCAACCAACTAAGCCACCCAGGTGCCCCTTGGATTCTAACTTTTATACCATGACATCTTTGCACACTTTGTCTTACCTGCCCTTGCCTCCACCACTTCAATTTTCCCCAAGACTTTATTCAAAATGTGGAGAGAACGGACCCTCTTTGACTCTCTTTCTCCCTGCTTGTCTTCTCCAATAATTGCAGCCCCTTCCTTGCTCTGTAAAACTGTGCTTGATCCTGTACTGCACTTATTCTTAGCTTTAGTTATATGTGTTATTCATGTTTTTAAAAGCCTGGATGCTGACCAGTCATCTTGGACATTTTGTAAGGCAAATGTATTGAAAATCGGGGCAATAGTTAATCATTTTTGTATCCTAGCAAGCAGGTAGGTAAAGATGCCATGGTTGGCTCACCACGACACACACCTGAGAGTACACCTGGGTGTTATTCAAATCAAGAGTCAGGAAGGAAAGTTAATTTGAAAATACCCTCTGAGTATCTGAATTGAGCAATTGCTGTGGGGAATAGAAAGACAAAGAATGAAGCACGAAGACGCAGAGGGGTAGATAACGGAGTGGTAGCAGAATAATGGCGCCCCTAAAAGGTCCACACCCTAATCCTTGGAAACTGTGCATGTGTTCCTTTACACTACAAAAGGAACTTTGCAGATACGACTAAATCAAAGCTCTGAGATGGGAAGTCGGCGTGGATGATCCAGCTTGGCCCGGTGTAATCGCACGGGTCCTTTACGCGAAAGAGGGAGGCAAGTAAGTCAGTTATGCAATATGAGAATGACTTGACTGGCCAATGTTGGCTATGAACCAAGATATGAAAACAGGTTCTTGAAGCTGGAAGAGGCAGAAGGGAACAGAGCTCTGCCTCATCTTGATTTTAGTTCAGTAAGACCTGTTTTGGACTTCTCATCTTCAGACCATAAGGTAAGGTATTTGTGGTGTTTGAAGCCACTAAGCTTGTGGTGATTTGTTACAGCAGCAATAGGAAACTAATACAAACAGCGAAGTGAAGTGAGACAAGAATCCAGAAAATGGTGTCATGGGTCAGTACCAGAAATCGTCAAATATTGGATTTTCTACATAATGCCATACATATATCCTCCCCTACTTAAAAGGAAAAAAAAAACCTCCTGTAAAATCAAGCATGAAAAATAGCTGAGCTATTAGCAAAAGTATGGTTGGGGCAAATCATTCAAAGCTTGTGAAATGTATAAGCAGAGCGCTACTAAAACAGTAACGCTAATAAAAATTTTAGCACAGTTAATCTCCACTGGCATGACATCCACCGCTGTCAGTCCATCCTGGGCTCTTGCTTTCTCCTTGAGAAGTAAATGTTCACGGGAGCGATTGTTTCTGATAATGATCTGCTTCGTTAAAATTAACAGTACAATCTTGGGGCGCCTGGATGGCTCAGTTGGTTGAGTGTCCAACTTTGGCTCAGGTCATGATCTCATGATCTCATGGTTTGTGAGTTCGAGCCCTGCGTCTGGCTTGCTGCTGTTAGCGCGGAGCCAGCTTTGGATCCTCTGTCCCCCTCTCTGCCCCTCCCCTGCTCACACTGTTTCTCTCTCAAAAATAAAATAAAATAAAAATTGTTTTAAAGTGCAGTCCTGAGATAGCTGACTTGGTCCATCATTTCTTTTTAAGCACGGGAGAAAATGTCTTTGCAAATTCTTTATCTCCGCTTACAACTTCCCCAGACGTACTGGAAAGTCCAGTTTCTTGAAGTGATGAAACCAGCTCCTACTTGCCCCATGGGAGACACTTTTGCAAGATGCTCAAATTCTCAGATTTTCTCCGAGTCTTCCTTTAGTGCTAAAACTTTCTATTTAACTCTAAAACCCTTGCTGGTCATCGCTTCCAAATGTTGATCTGCTTGGAAAAAATGAGCAAAAGCCGACTGTTATTGGTAGAAGCAGTGAGTGCTAGGAGTTCAAATAAGGGCGGCAGTGTGGAGGCAAAGGCCTCCCGCGGTAGGCGGTCTTGAGCAGAGCCTTGAGAATGAGCAAGACTGTGGCGGGTATAGAGTAACTTCTGGGTGGAGCAAAGGACAATGGCAGTAGCATCCAACATGGGGGTGGGGTGCCTGATGAGCTGTGTTCGGCTCCGGTACCACTGGCTGTCACAGTCACGATGGCCGGAGGCGGCAGACCTCCTATACCCCGGGCTGTTCCTCATGGTCTTGGACTGCAGGCACCGAGGAGCTTCTCCCAAGAAGGCGGTGCCACTCCTATGCTCTCACTCACGTACACTGCACCTTCCTCATGTATCCTTCGAGCTGCCTCGCCCCTGTAATTCCCTCTTCACGTCACCCTCCTATGATTTTGTGACCCTGGAACCCTTGGAGGAAATAAAAATATAGAAGAAGGTTCTAGACATGCATGCTGTCCCAACTTTTCCTTCAAACAATTTCAATGCCTCTGCTTATCACAAGGTGTGATCGAGAGAAAAAGCCTCACCAACAAAGCCACTATAAGACGGGGGAAGGGGTGGCCTTCAAACGCACACCCCACTGACAGATTTTAGGACCTCCATTATATTAATGTGCACAATGGATTGCACCCATTTCCCAGCCTGAAGCACTCTTAACCCATATCTGTTCCTCAGACTCCCCAACTTGTGGGGTCAGTTCCCACTCCACCACCTCCTCCCCCCATCCACACCCTCTCGGTGCCTCTTCCCCCCTCTGCCCTTCAACTGCATCCTCTAAATTGGAAGATGACGTTTGCACCGAGAAGGGGCTGAGGCTGTGGAGCCTCTTGGGCAGCCCCCGGCTTCCTCCTCACTGTGCACCCCAGAAGATCTTTGTGTGGTGCCTCTGTCCTTGACAGTCACCAGATCTGTCCTGTTTGCGCTACTGGACTTGGGGCTGGCCTTACCCTTTGTTCCAAAAGAGCAAGCATTCATCAAAGCTTTTCTAGAGTCTCTCTTGTCTGTTTGTCTGGTGTTCACTCAGAAGTACCTTAGTGATGGCTAATGCAGCCCAGTCAGAGAAGAAATAAACCCTTAAGGGCGTTCAGAAGGAAGCCACAAGGACAATGGGGGAAACTGAGGCCACACAACTTGGGAAAGAAGGCAGGCCGCTGGGGGACTTAGAAGAGGTGAGAACCCCCTTTCTTTCTGCATAGCAAGCAAGGGGGAGTCACCATTCACTGAATTCTGCTAAGAGGGAAGCATTGCATGGACGGCAATGAAGAAAATGGAAGCCCGTGCTCTGTCCCGATCACAAGATTCAGAAAGAGATCGGAGAATGAGCTACGCACATGCAACTTTTTCCAATCACCTACTCAAGAAATAATAATGAAAAATGAGTTCCACACAATGGATCAGTAAGTGCCGGTAAGGCACCGATTGAATACGTACGTGAATTGGATTTAAACTACTCACCAAGGAGCTCTATCGAGGGCACTTATCAGTCCTCATTTGAACAACTTTAAAAAGAGGATCGATTAAACTAGGCTGAAGTGGGGACCGTGGAAAGCAAGAGGAGGAAAGAGTTATGGAGGGAGCTTTCTCTGCGCAGGGCCCTCAGCCCCACCCAGGAGCAGCAGCGCCTGCAGGTGTAAATATTTGCCTGCCAGTTGGTTCAGCAAATCCTTGTTCGGCCACACCCACCTGCTTCCAAGGAAGCCGATGATAAACTGGTGCAGGGAGAATGATACTGGCCTTGGTGTTCTAAAAGAGGCACACGGAGCAGTGTGGACCTTGGCCTTCAGTTAACATCACAGAGAAATGATCTCCATAATCCACTGAACTCCCATCATCCCAGTGAATTAGTAACATCATCAGGTGGTTCTGTTCCGCTTACCATATTCCAGGGCAGTGCTCCCGGGAGGCGCCTAGGGGCAGCGTGTACCGCGTGCAGGGCGCGGCACTGGAGGGAAAAGAAAAGGGCTTACGTGTTTTTAAAAACTGCTGCCCAAAGATAAGGCTAACACTGATCAGGGGAGGACTCCCCAAAACCAGGCTAAAAAGAACTTCGGTCAGCTGATAAGTACACAGTTCAGGGTAGCCAGGCAGGGAAAAGGGTTGAGGGGGGTCGGTGCGTCTGAATAATCAAAGAACAATAGCTTGAAGGCATATCTGGGGCTAGGTGTCTTATTTAATTTCATTTGTATGGAATGATGATTTGGAGTCTGTATTCAGAAAAACCGTTTTTCTAATGAAGCACCAGACCACAGACACAGGTCTCTTAATAGACCCAGATGGTCAGTGGATTAAAATGATGACTTCCCATGTCCTGGGTACCAGATGGCTCTCCCCTTGGCCTCGCGCTGACCTCTGGGTAACAGAGCCTTGCCATCAGGGAGCAGGCACTGGGGAAGCATTGAAGCCAACTGGGGTGTTATAAAAGGACTCAGTCATCTCTGTGAGTCCTGGCTGTTACCAGGAAGTGATGTAAAAAATGAAAATAGATAAGCATATCAGAAGTCAGAGCAGATCTTTTACTGAAGAGTAGTCTGGAGAAGTTCATTGACTTCAAGGGATTAAACCCCAGTCTACCTCTGGGTGGAGACACTGAAATTTCCTCCATGCTGCTCTGGGCTCTGAGTGTGATCGACCATGGTTAGGGACCTCTGTCAGGTACACAGGCCCCAGTGGAGGAAGCCTTACTTGGATCATTTTGTAGCAGAGCGGTGACTTTGATGAACACTTCTTTGACCCAATGACAAGCTCTCGCATCTATCATTAGAGTTCAGGAGGCAAGTTCCAAAATCCTTCTCAAGCGGGACTTGAGATCCAAGGACATGTCATAAGCCCTGGGAATTTACCACTGGACAGAAAGACATGGCCATAACATAGGGGAAAATGGATGTGGGACTCCAGTCCAGCCATGGGCAGAGTTCTCATCAGATGGCACTCCACTGGCTATGCTGAGGCCTCTCTCCCAGGAAGATGCCAGCTCAGAGGAGACGGTCTCAACTCAGTGTCAGTGTGATTATTTATGACACTGGATGGGACTTGTGAGACTTCAGATTAAGATTTAAATGTTGGCTGAGTGCTTATGTGTGAATTATATTTTTAAGTCATGACTTCCTTCCTGTGTGTTGTGGCCAATGCGTGGGACAGTTGGTGTCACTCTGCCAGAGATGTTTCCCCAGATTTCTGGGTGGATTCTTGAGTCAACAGAAATCTGACAGGGCTGAGAAGTGAGGTAGCCCTTTTGAGTACAAGCTCTTGGTCCCAGAGACAGAGTATTGAGCACATCCATCCATCCATCCATTATTATTTGGAGCTGAAGACTCAGGACTAATGGGAGAGCTAATGTCTGCAACAGCATTTGCTGTTCCACAGCTGAAAGAGGAAGTAAAATTGAAGACAGGAAAGCAGCATTTTGAAAATACTATGGAGTTCACAGAGAGTTAACAAAGCAATCTGTTTTTCCCCCCAAAGCAATCTGTCTTTATTTTATTTTTATTTTTTTTTTTACAAATAGTTTATTGTCAAATTAGTTTCCACATAACACCCAGTGCTCATCCCCACAAGTGCCCTCCTCCATGCCCACCCCTCCTCCCCCACATCCACCAGTCCTCAGTTTTTGTCAGCATTCAAGAGTCTCTCATGGTTTGCCTCTCCCCCTTTCCCCCACCATTTCCGCCCTTCTTCTCCCCCTTGGTCCTCTGTTAAGTTCCTCCTAATCCTCCTATACGTGCACACATATGATATTTGTCCTTCTCTGCCTGACTTATTTCGCTCAGCATAACACCCTCAAGGTCCATCCATGTTGCTACACATGGCCAGATTTCATTGTTTCTCATTGCCATGTAGTATTCCATGGTATAGATAAACCACATCTTCTTGATCCATTCATCTGTTGATGGACACTTAGGCTCTTTCCATGTTTTAGCTATTGTGGAGAGTGCTGCTATGAACATTGGGGTACATGTGCTCCTATGCATCAGCATTTCTGTATCCCTTGGGTAAATTCCTAGCAGTGCTATTGCTGGGTCATAGGGGAGTTCTATTGTTAGTTTCCTGAGGAACCTCCACACTGTTTTCCAGAGGGGCTGTACCAGTTTACATTCCCACCAACAGTGTAGGAGGGTGCCCATTTCTCCACATCCTCGCCAGCATCTAGAGTTCTCTGATTGGCTCATTTTAGCCACTCTGACTGGCGTGAGGTGGTATCTCAGTGTGGTTTTGATTTGTATTTCCCTGATGAGGAGCGATGCTGAGCATCGTTTCATGTGTCTGTTGGCCATCTGGATGTCCTCTTCGGAGAAGTGTCTGTTCATATCTTCTGCCCATTTCTTCACTGGGTTGTTTGTTTTTCGGGCGTGTAGTTTGGTGAGTTCCTTATAGATTCTGGATATAACCCTTTATCTGATATGTCATTTGCAACTATCTTTTCCCATTCCGTTGATTGCCTGTTAATTTTCTGGGTTGTTTCCTTGGCTGTGCAGAAGCTTTTAATCTTGATGAGGTCCCAACAGTTTATTTTTCAAAGCAATCTGTCTTTAAAACCTCCTAAGAAATTGTCCCTGGGGATATATTTTTTCAGACTCTTGAGATGGTCTCTCTTGTAGCTGCCGTGAAATGGAAGAATTTCCCCAGCCCTGTTATTGCTTTTTGGGTCACCTGTTGGAAGTGTGGAGGATGTGAAATACCAGGAACTCCTTGCCGAGAGGAAATCCCTGGTAGGTTGCTTCCCCGAACTGGTTTTCCATAAAATGGTGTTTAAAACATTTTTTTCTACAGATGATGTTGGCTAAAAGAGATTGTTCTAGGACCTCAGATCATCTCGTTTTCTTTCCCTCTCCTCTCTGTATCTGAGCCCTGTTTGACTTAAATGTGTAAAGCTTTCGACCACTGAGGTCATTCACAGAACTGGGTTAGGAGGACGTTAGCCAGCAGTTTCCCAATAGCACAAGATTTCCTTTTCCTACTTTTCGTTCTTCTTCAGAGGGGAGGAGGGCATGTGGGGTGAGGACATGCCGAGCTGCCTAGGCAGGAAATACTGTCCCATGACACCGAATTTAAAAGGAAGAGATTTTTTGAAAAATGGTGATCTGTTTTGGTGTGCTTCTTTCATTTTGCTCAACACCACTGACTTCTTCATGCTTTTAGTTGTTCAAAATGTTGCTTGCAAATCCCAAAGTGAGCCCCATGAAAGTGACTTGAGTGGCTCTGCTTTTCCTAATATGCCGGGGATTTTTTTTTTTCTTCAAGGTTAATGTGTTTTTTCAGTTGGTCAGAAGATATGTAGAGACCATCCCCTGGGTGCACAGTGACGTCATGGGTCTTCAGGAACAGCAATTACCAAGCAGGCTTAGGTCCTGCCCAGCTGTATTTACAGCCTTATGAAAGGGGAGGCCTTGTGTGGAATGAAAGGCTTTACTCTTAGAGCCGGTGGGTTGGGATGTAAGCAGCAGAAGTGGCAGGGAAGGGACCCCGCCATAGGGGGCAGATCAGCAGAAACCTTCATCTAGGACCCCAAATTCAAAATTATACTGGGTTCTGGGAATAAAAGAAGTAGCCCAGGTAACGTGTGCCATTGTGAGATACTGGCAAGGAAGAGGGGACAGGAGGGGTACAGCAGTTGTGATGAGTGCGTGGTCATTCCAGACACGGGCTCTCCCTCCTCCTCTCTGTTTCCACACACATCTGTCCATCCAGCTCTGGTCCTCTTCCACACTGTGTTTTCTCTAAATAGAGAGGCTGTTGTCATGGAAACAAATGGCTTTGGAATGAGCCGGACCTGGGTTTGAATCTTCTGTGCTAGACTTTATAGTCCTTCCCTGTAAAATGGGCACACCAACACTTACCATCCAGGGTCCTTGGGAAGACTAAAGTACATCATGTGTGTGTCAGACACACGGCGCAGTGCCTGGCACATGACAAATGCTCAACAAAGGCTTGTCCCTCAGGCCCCTTAGGGGAAGCCAGTCACAGGGATTTGTTCCCATTCCTGTGTTGGTGGAATAGATAGGGCATTGACTCTGGCTCAGCTGCTCCCCAGGTTCAAGATCCCCCAGCTCCCCTCTTCCTAAAGAGGATATGATGTAAGAAGGTCATTGTCAGGACTGGAAAGAGAAGGCAGTAAACTTCTCTGTAATGTGCCATCCATGCCCCCCGAAATGGCCCATATGCAGCTGAATCCCTGGTATAGCCTCAGCTGGAGCCCCATCAGGAGCCTCAGCCAGGTATCTAAGCTGCCTCAAGGTCCCCGAGACATCCATTCCAAAACGAGCCTTGCTTCACTGTTCAGTGTGACCTGATTTTACCAGAGAAGCCAATTCCAGGGTCAGGATAGAGTTTCCCCCAAGGCCCGATCAAGCCTCATTTGTCAGCATGTCTGGGCCCTATCACACGTACCCTAGCCCTCTCCTTTCCAGGGCTGGTCTTGTAGGCGGCAGCTTGATTTGCACCCATGAAGGAAAAACCGGACGCGACAAACCTAAGGGAAAATCCAATAATAGTCTAAAGAAGTCAGTGCTCAGGTGTCCAAGGAAAATGACTAGCAGGGACAGTTACTGCTAGTTCATTAGCATCATTGTGTATCCAGCAGACTTCACATGTGCAGGGGAGGAGAAGTAATTTCCCTCTACCTTTCTGAGTTCTCAGCTGAGACCTCTGTAATAACAGACAGATTAGCAGGAGAAAAACAGATTTTCATTAACACGTATACCACCTGTATATGTGCCTCATATAATGTATACGTGTGTGCATTACCATGTACCCTTCCTAACTATGTGGGAGATACCCAGGGACAAATGAACAACTCAAAGAAGTGAATTAGAATTCAGGTTTAAAAGCCATCTTAATAGAGAAAGGGGAAGGAGAATATAGGCCCCTTAGGAGAGAGGAAATGATTTTTAGGAAAGACAAGTGGGCCCTTGGAAGAATGGATGGGTGGTGTGACATTTTGTGACAAAGTTAGTTTGGGTGCGGGTCGACTTTAGGCTTCTTTCCTATGACAAGTGTCAGTTCTCCCTGGTTGATGAGACTCACAGGAGGGGATGTATGACAACTGACTTCCTTTTGGAGGATCTGCCTTTAGGCAGATGAGGGGAGTTCAGAGAAAGCCTCCCCCTGTATTCGCCCACAGCTTAAAATAATCAATATACCAAAGCGGCAGGGCACCTGGGGGGCTCAGTCGGTTAAGCCTCTGACTTCAGCTCAGGTCACGATCTCGGAGTTTATGAGTTTGAGCCCCGCATCGGGCTCTGTGCTGACAGCTCAGAGCCTGGAGCCTGCTTCAGATTCTGTGTCTCCCTCACTCTCTGCCCCTCTCCAGCTCCCGCGCTCATGCTCTGTCTCTCTCTCGCTGTCTCAAATATAAACAAACATTAAAAAAAATTAAAAAGGTAAAAAACCACCACTGACATAGCATATTTTGGGGTGACATGGCATATTTTGGGGTGGCACATTCTGTTGTCCTTCATGTGCAGTCACTGAAAAGAGATGACAGTTTGGAAGAGAAAACCAGGAGCACCTTTGGGACCCTCTGAAGGAAAATAAGGGGTCCACGTCCCTTCCCAAGAGCTGCCCCACACAGAGTACACAAGGCATCGGCTTTTTAATGAAACACTCCCAAGTGGGTAAGAGGCAGGAGACTAGAAAGATTTCACTGGTATTTTGCACAGTGGAGTGTGAAATGCAAGTTTTTGCCGGTGTTTACACATCCCTGCCAAAACCCAAGGAGGAGAGGAGTACATGGGCATGAGGAAGAGGGGTTTGATTATCACATGGTTAAATGCGGCCTGAGAACGTTCTATTCGCAGTTTTGAAACAGTCAACATATGCTCACTTCGCTTCCCACAGGCCCGAATAGAAAACATCTGGAGGCACAGGCAGCAGCGCTCCGGGACACATCTGGGTATGAATCAGCCGCCGAGCCACACTCTATTTGTCGGCTCTGACTCCACGCCCACCCTTCCCGTCCTTGTCCGGAGGGACTGGAAGCCTGGGAACCCCGCTTCTCAGACTCCCCGCCAGCTGGCTTCCGCTTAGCTTCCACCCGTGGCGCAGACGAGTGGAAGGTGCTCGGGAGGCAGAAGAAAAAGCCAGCTCTTCTTTCCCGTCTGCGGGAGGCTTGGGCCGCGGCAGCGACAGCAGGTGACTGTGGGCTTGTGCTCGGGTGCTGGAACTTCCGTAGCCGTGGGGCAGAGATGCATCTGCAGCCTCCGCAGGCCGGAGCCCCCGAGCTCTGGCTCTGGCTCTGGCTCAGGCAGCCGCAGCGGCGACAGGTGGCCTGGGGGGGCCGTTCAGCCTCCCGGCTTCCTGACCGATGGCCTGTCGAGGACAGCGGGGCAGCGGGTATACCAGCAGCCCCAGCGACAGAGCGGTTGTGGATCCAGGATCACACCTTTTTTTCCTGTGCTCATTCAGCTTTAGAATGGTAGTAGCTTCCTGCTGTTACTCATCTCTGGATGATCTCAGCTTCCTCCAGCCCTTCACGTTTTATGAACCGCTCCTCTCTTTGAGATTCCTGTAGTCGTTCCTGTCCTGCTGACTGGACACTGACCAACGTAGACACATATAAACTCAACACAAAAATCGAAGGGACACCAAACTACCATTTCGATGTGTCTAGTCCCCTACTCCAGTTCCATTTTGGAATTTACAGAAAGGAAAGGATAAGCAAGACTTTACCCCAAAATGTAACAGAATTCAGTTCTTTGTCCTATGTCCTGCAGGCTTCACCAAGCCTGGGAAGAAGTTAACACAAGTATTTTAGCATTTTTTTTTATTTCTTTATTTTAATGTTTATTTCTTTATTTTGAGAGAGCGTGTGCAGGTGTGTGGGAAGGGTCAGACAGAGAAGGAGAAAGAGACTCCCAAGCAGGCTCTGCTCTGTAAGCACAGAGCCCGATTCAGGGCTCGATCTCATGTACTGCGAGATCGTGACCTGGGTTGAAACCAAGAGTCAAGTGCTCAACCAACTGAGCCACCCATATGCCCCAACACAAGTATTTTAAAAGAAAAAATTTTCCTTGAGGGAGGCCTATCTATAACCTTAGTCTTTATTTTTATTTTATTTTATTTTTTTAGTGTTCATTGATTTTTGAGAGAGAAAGAAAGAAAGAGAAAGAAAATGCAATTGGGAGAGGGGCAGAGAGAGAGGGAGATACCAAATACAACGCAGGCTCCAGGCTCTGAGCTGTCAGCACAGAGCCTGATGTGGGGCTCAAACTCATGAGCCATGAGATCATGGCCTAAGCTGAAGTTGGATGCTTAACCAACTGAGCCACCCAGGTGCCCCTATAACCTTAGTCTTTAATGACATTAATAATAGGTACAGTTTCCCCAAGTGTTTTTTATATGTTAAGGCTGTCAGACTTGTTATTTAATTATCAAAATAACTCTGGAAGTTGGTTATTATTCTAATTTCATAATGAGGAAAATAAAATATTTTTAATGGCACTGGTTGTTTAGTGGCCATATGTCCCTCTCTGGTATGCACACCCTTTACTGTGTGACCTAGTCATCCTTTCCGTGCAGCATTGCAGTTTGTTTCCCCTCCCCCCTCAGAATTGTGATGACCGTGTGACCTATTCTGGCCTATGGAATGTACCAGAAAAGACATACATGTGAGTTCCAGAGCCCAGGCTCAAGAAGTGCGGCAGGTTCAGCCCTCATTCATTTGGACCATTGTCCTGTAATGCCTATAACAGCAGCATGTCTGGCCCTGCTGGAGAATGTGAGGCGGTGTGGAGAAGAAACAAAATGCACCAGCTCACAGCCAGCACCTGCTTCTCACATGTGAGTGTGGCCATCTTGGACCTTCCAACAAACTGCCTTTCGCTGACTGCAGCTGTATGAGCAAGCCAGGCACGACTAGAAGAGGAACCACCCAGATAATCCACAGATTTATGAGAGATAAGAAATCATCACTGTTTTCTTTTCCTCTTTGTGTTTATTTATTTTGAGAGAGAGAGAGAGAATGTGTATAAATGGGGAAGGGGTTGGGAGAGAGGGAGAAAGAGAATCCCAAGCAGGTTTCTCTCTGTCAGTACAGAGCCCGACTTGGGGTTCAGTCTCACGAACCATGAGATCAAGACCTGAGCTAAAATCAAAAGTTGGATGCTCAACCTACTGAGCCACCCAGGTGTCCCTATTGTTATTTTCTTAAGCCACTAAATCTATAGGCAGCAATATATAACTGATAAAATGCCATTTGTTGTTTTTGCACCAAGCATCTATCCTACCTCATTTGCTGATAGCATCCCAAATCCCTCTGTTGCATGTGCTCATAAGATGCTCAGCCCTCTCCTGGTCAAGGGGTAGCCATGTGACTTGGACGGGTCCAATTGGATGCGCTGTCTCTGGAATGTGATTCATGACCAGAAGGAGGAAAATTCTGAATCAAACTATTAAGACCTGGTTTCTGCTGTCAAGATGCTCTGAGGCTGTCGGTGCTTATCTGTTCCAAATCTTTGCCTGAATCCATTTCTTTTTTTTTTTTTAAGTTTTTTTTTTAATGCTTTATTTATTTCTAGGAGAGAGAGAGAGACAGCATGAGCAGGGGAGGGTCAGAGAGAGAGTCACAGACTCTGAAACAGGCTCCAGGCTCTGAGCTGGCAGTCAGCACAGAGCCAGACGCGGGGCTCAAACCCACAAACCGCGAGATCATGACCTAAGCGAAAGTCGAACGCTTAACCGACTAAGCCACCCAGGCGCCCCTGCCTGAATCCATTTCTGATGCTTGTGGCCAAGTACCCCCAGCTGATAACACTGTGACAAATTAAGAAGGCGGTGTTAAGTCATACCGCCGTGAGTAGCGGCACTACAACTTGAATGCACATCTGTCCAGTTTACCTTCCACATATCCATGGTGCCTCCTCGGTTGCTTCCAGTCTAGTTTCCTGACATATTTTTGCATCTTGAGGATGCCTGGCCTTTCTCAACAGGCGCTGATAAGGACCAGTAATCCCTCTGTGAGCTGTAACTTGACATCATTATTGGTCTGTCACCCAATAATGGGGTGGTAGTAACCACAGAAGGGGCTTTTTAAACTGGAGAAATAGTGTGTTGAGTACCAAGTGGTGGATTTTTTTGAGTTTTATTGAAGCGTAATTGACACAGGGCGCAATGTACAATATTTGAGGGCATATATGTAAACTGTACAATTTGAGAAGTTTTGTCATACGTAGACACCCCCAAAACCAGCACCACAAACTGAGGTGATGAACATAAATCACTGGCAGAAGTTTCATTTCCTTGGGGCGCCTGGGTGGCTTAGTCGGTTAAGCGTCGACTTTCGCTTAGGTCATGATCTCGCGGTTCGTGGGTTCAAGCCCCGCGTCGGGCTCTGTGCTGGCTGCCAGCTCAGAGCCTGGAGCCTGTTTCAGAGTCTGTATCTCCCTCTCTCTCTGACCCTCCCCTGTTCACGCTGTCTCTCTCTATCCTAGAAATAAATAAAAATATTAAAAAAAAAAAGAAGTTTCATTTCCTTGTGCCCCTTTGTGAGCCCTCCCCTGTCTCCAGCCCACACCACGTAAAGTCAATCTGCTTTCTGCCACTATAGATTAGTTTGTACTTTCCAAAATTGTATCTAGAAATCACACATTCTACATCCTTTTCTCCAGTTTCTTCTATTCAGTATGATTTTGAAATTCATCTGTGCTGTCAGAGATCAAGAGTTTATTCCTTTATATTGCTGCGTAGTATTTCATCGCACAGATACACCATAGTGTGCTCATCTGTTCATTTGTTGAAGGACATTTGGGTTTGTTCTTGTTTTGGGCTATTGCAAATAAATCTTCTATGAACATGCACCTGCAAGTCTTTGGACATATGCTTCCATTTATCTTTGGTATATATTTAAGAGTGGAATGACTGGATCATATAAGAGGTATATATCTCAATTTTTAAGAAACTGCCAAGCTATTTTCCAAAATAGTTAACTCTTTTACACTCCCACTAGCAGTATGTGAGGGCTCAATTCCTCCACATTCTCGCAAAACTTGTGCTCAGTCTTTTAGATTCTGACCATTATAATAAGGTATAATGGTGTATCATTACAGTTTTAATTTACATTACTCTAATGGCAAATTCTATTGATGATAATTTCATGTAATTATTTTTTTTATCTTCTTCAGTGAAGACTCTTAAAATATTTTGACCACTTAAAAACTGGGTTTTTTTTTTTTTTACTGTTGAATTTTGAAAATTCTTTATATGTTCTGGATAGAAGCCCTTTTTCAGATATGTGCTTTGAAAATATTTTCTCCTAGCTCGTGATTTGTCTGTTTTAATAGCATCTTGTGAGGAGCAGATGTTTTAAATTTATCAGTTAATGTTTTGAATGCATCGTGTTTATGGTGGTATATCTAAGAGATCTAACCCAAGGTCACAAATATTTCCTTCTGGAAGTTTTATAGTTTTAGGTTTTCCATTTAGTTGTATGGTCTGTTCTGAGTTAGTTTTTGGATATTGTTCAAGGTATGGATTGAGCTTCTTTTTGCGTATGGCTTACCAATTGTGCTGGCATCATTTGTTGAGATGAAACAGTAGAAAAATAGGAAAGACTCATTCTCCATTTACTTGCTTTTTCGTCTTTGTAAAACATTGATTCTCCATATATGTGTGGGTCCCCTTTCCCCTGTCTCAAATTTTCTTCTGCTCCCTTGCTCTGTTTGTCTATCTTTATGCCAAAATTGTTCTGTCTCAATGATTGTACCTTTACAGTAAGCTTTGTGATCTAGTCATATTAATCCTCTTTTTAAGTTCGGCTCTTTTTTTAAAAAAATCTTGTTTTGCTATTCTAGGTCTCTTATAGCTCCAAAAACATTTTAGGATCAGCTTATTAATTTCCACGCACATACAAACCTGGTGAATGTTCTGATTGGAACCACATTGGATCTAGAGGCTAATTTCAGAGAGAATGCTCATCTTAACAATGTTGGATGGATTCTCTTTCCAAGAACATGGTCTATCTCCTTATTTGTTTAGATCTTTAGTTTCACTCTGCAGTATTTTATTGTTTACAGTGGACAGATCTTTTGAAGTTTTGTCAGATTTATTCTTAAGTATTTAATATTTGTGATCCTATTTTAAAAGGTATTGTTTCTTATCATTTCAATTTCAATGGTTTGTTGTTAGTATGTAGAAATGCAATATCCATTCTTGTTAAAACAGAAAACAAACAAAACCCCCCAAAACTCTTAGCAAACTAAGAATAGAAAAGAATGTTCTCAATTTAATAAAAGGCATCTGCAAAAAAGCTAAAACTGATGTCATAGACAGTGATAAAAGACTACATTTTTCTCCTGAAGATCCAGATCAATACAAGCCATGTCTGTTCTCATCACTTCTATTCATCATTGTACTATATCAAGACAGTGCCGATTAGGGTAGTAGTGGCTGTGGCAATTTCTTAAAAATAAGATAACCATGGGGCACATGGGTGGCTCAGTTGGTTAAGTGTCCGACTCTTGATTTTGGCTCAGATTGTGATCTCACAGTCATGAGATCGAGCCTGTGTTGGGCTCCTTGCTGGGCATAGAGCCTGCTTGAGGTTCTTTCTCTCCCTCAGCGCCCCCTCCATTCATGCTCTCTCTCTTTCAAAAAAATAATTAAAAATTAAAACAGAGCAAAAGTCATCTACATTGTAAAGGAAGCAAAACTGTCTTTATTTGTAGACAATGTTCTCAGTGTGAAATATCCAATGGAATTCACACAGAAACCTATTACAGGAGTAATAGATGACTTTAGCAAAATTGAAGTATACAAAATCAACATACAAAAATCAATCACATTTTTGTTTTTTGTTTTGTTTTCCTGCTGTTGATATACATAAAGTAATGGATACTAAGCAATTCATGTTTATTGCATCTTAACTTGTATGTTTATTCTTCAGTTGAATTCATAATTTTTATAATCTTAACCATCTTGCAGATGTAACACTATCCAATTTGACTAGTAAACCCAAGTAGAACAAAAATATATCATACTTAATGCTGACAGTCCAGAAGGCATACCTGTTTTTACTAAACCAGCAATATCAAACTTGTCCTATTTATCAAAGGTTTACTCAAATTACATGAAGTTGAAAAACATTTGCATTAGTGTCCATATTTCTAGGAGTTTTAGGAATATTTTATTTATATAAGCACTTAAAGCAATCTTCTAGCCAATCTGAATAGAGCTCCTGTATAGAATTTTATAAATTAATTTAGTAATACTACCCAGAGATAGAAAAATATCACATGTATATGTAGCATTTGTACATAGACACATATATACATAAACATATGAACAAATGCAAATGGAGTACTTGTAGCTTTCATTCTCAAACTTTAACCAGGAGTCAGGTAAATGCAGTAACTCAGAACTCTCTGGTTTATATAAAATATTTGGCTTTATCTTTGATCTACTTTATATATATTTTTAATCTGAATTTTATGTTTCTGGCAGGTAGAAAAGGTTAAGGTTACCTGTTTATTCAAAAATTTTTTTAATGTTTATTTTTGAGAGAGAGAGAGAGAGAGACAGAATGCAAGCAGGGGAGGGGCAGAGAGAGAGGAAGGCACAGAATACAAAGCAGGCTCCAGGCTCTGAGTTGTCAGCACAGAGCCCGATGTAGGGCTCAAACCGTGAGATCATGACCTGAGCCAAAGTCAGCCGTTCAACCGACTGAGCCACCTAGGTGGCCCTTAAAAAAAATTTTTTTTTAAATATTATTTATTTTGAGAAAGAGAGAGAGAGAGAGCAGGGGAGGAGCAGAAAGAGAGAGAGAGACAGAATCCCAAGCAGGCTCTGCACTGTCAGCACAGAGCGCAATGCAGAGCCCGAACTCATGAACCGTCAGATCATGACCTGAGCAGAAAACAAGGGTCAGACGCTTAACCTACTGAGCCACCCAGTCGCCCCCCAGGTTACCGGTTTAATACAAGGGCTGAGGTTTTCCACCAGTATTTGTGGAGGAAACTTATATTAAGATTTTCTTTTGCCCTGATATGTAGTTGCTTCTGGGAGTCCTTAAATTCCTTGAGAGTCCCTGATGGGCGTCAGGGGGCCCCACGTGACTGTAGGAGCTGAGGGGCTGGAGGGGCAGGTGGACAGAAGGATGGAGGAGGCAGGGGAGTAAAGGCAGCTGCATGAAAGGGTTCAGGGAGCTGAAGGGACGCTCAAGCGTGATGTGAAGGGAGAGGATGAGTCAGTCCGGGGAAGCCACAGAACTTCCGAATCATCCCGAGTAAAATCCTGCCAGCGAGACGACAGCGGGGTAGCGGTGCAGCGGCTAGTCAGGAGGGGTTTAAGAAGGGGAGGTTCAGCTGACTGAGAAGTGCCTGTAGAAGGAGGAGGATCAGGGCGCCTGGGTGGCTCAGTCGGTTAAGGGTCCGACTTCAGCTCAGGTCGTAATCTCATGGTTCGTGGGTTCGAGTCCCACTTCGAGTGAGCACGAACCTAGCTTTCGATAAAACACAAGGCCTGGGTGAGCTCCCCCAACCTCCCTCTCCCTCTCCCCCTCCCCCTCCCTCTCCCTGCCTCCCTCTCCCTCTCTCTCCCTCTGTCTCTTTCTCTCTCTGCCCCTCACTCAATTGTGCCCGATCTCTCTCTCTCAAAAATAAATAAATAAACAAACAAATTAGAAATAGAAAGAAAGGAGAGAGAGAGAGAAAGAAAAGAAAAAAGAAAAAAGAAAAGAAAAGAAAGAAAAAAAGATAGGATCAAATAGAAGAGACCTCACAAAGGTCCAGGAAAAAATGTCCCGCCCAGGAAGCAGGGAGTGAGTCCCCTCTAGAAGCAAGGAGCCAGGAAGGACCCCAGCCCAGCAGTCAGGGACCGAATCTGCACTGAACATTGCGGGGAAGAATGTCTGGGAAGAAAGTCTGCCAGAAGGTACCTTTCACACCATGAAGCCTGAGACTAACCCAACCTCAGAGACTGAATCAAAATCTGTCCTTCCCGAGCTGCAGCCCACCGTCACCCGGGGGACTGGCCGAGGAGTTGGACTCACCAGTGGGTCCTCAATCAGTGAGTCAGGACTGAAGACAAAGGCTTCAAAGATTTGCACTTGGCGTCTTGGGTGAGAGGTCCCAGGGTCCGATGGGGAATCCGGTCCAGGGCACCATACCTTTTAAGAAGAGATTATTCTGGGGCGCCTGGGTGGCTTAGTCGGTTAAGCGTCCGGCTTTTGCTTGGGCCATGATCTCGCAGTTCGTGGGTTCGAGCCCCGCGTCGGGCTCTGTGCTGGCTGCCAGCTCAGAGCCTGGAGCCTGTTTCGGTCTGTGACTCCCTCTCTCTCTGGCCCTCCCCTGCTCGTGCTGTCTCTCTCCCTCTCTCCTAGAAATAAATTTAAAAAAACATTAAAAAAAATTAAAAAAAAAAAAGAAGAGATTATTCTGATGCTTGTTAAAATGGTAAGGACGATGTATTCGGGACTATGTCATAAGGGTCAAGACTATTACAATAGGGGAGAGTTATGGGGCCCAACTCTGAACACGCAGCTGGAGACTTAAGCCAAGGAGTTAAGTCGGGGGTTGAGGGGGTTGGTGGATAGAAAATTACTGAGAGATGGGAGCACCCGGGCGGCTTGGTCGGTTGAGCATTTGACTTTTCCTCAGGTCATGATCTTGCAGTTCGGAGTTTGAGCCCCACATCAGCTCGTTGCCATCAGCCTGTCAGCACAGAGCTTACTTGGGATCCTCAGTCCTCAGTTCCCCCCTCTCTCTGTCTCCCCCCCCGCCGCTTGCGCCCTCTAGGAAGGAAGGAAGGAAGGAAGGAAGGAAGGAAGGAAGGAAGGAAGGAAGGAAGGAAGGAAGGAAAGAAGGAAAGAAGGAAAAGAAAATTACGAAGAGGAGACATTAAGGTACAGGATTCTTAGTAAACTGACTTAAGATTCTTGCTGATGGCAGGCCCGGGTGGTCAGGTATCATGGGTGGGAGAATATTCTCACTAAAGTGACTTAGCAGGATTCTTGCTACATCTGGTCTAGGCAGGCCACAGACAGGGGCCACTGATGAGGCCCAGTGAAAAAGAGGGCTCAGAGGGGCCTGGCTAATGTTTGGTCAAGAAGAGCATCTTTGCCAAAGACCCCCGAGTATGGTATTTAGGAAGGTGTTCTGGCTGGTGTTAACTGGGCCGAGATTGTGGTACTTCCCTAGCAAATCAAAAAACATCAGGCCATGTAAGAGTTATGGAAAGAAAATGTTGGAATTCAAATTAATTACTGGAGGCAAAAAAAATCGCTTCTGTGGGCAGGTTGTACGGATGAGCCAGTGAAGGACCTGAGCTCTAAGCGCTAACACATCGCCTTCTAAGTAGGGCTGGTCCAAGGAACGGGTGTGAGGAGACAGGCCTTGTCTACGGGCAGATTCTGACCAAGACTCCAGAGCACGGAGACAGGAGAGAGAAGGCTCTCTTAAGTCTGGAGCCCAGTTGTAGGTCTGGGTCCCCTGTCCCCTGACTGGGCTCTGATTAGAAATAATAAAATGACTTCACAGAAATGCTGTAATGTCTGCAGTGAACCTGAGAGGCCTTCAGCATAGGCAGTGAGGGGTCAGTGTCTGGTGCAGTGCAGGTAATGTTGACAGACTCTACCAGAGGCTGAATACACGCTCCAGGGAACGTTTGTTGGAACTGAAAGCAGTATCAGGATGCTTTTGCTCTAGAGGGTGCTAGAAAGCCCTTCCCCTGTCTCCAGTCCCCATAGGAACCAATGGCTTTGTTATTTAGCCGAATGGATCTTAGGAGTAATGGTCATTGGTGGCATTAAAGGTGTTCCAAATACATAAGCTTGTTCATAATACTGTATCAGACACTCCTGACCTTTCTAAACCAGGGTATTATAGGGGCCCCTGGGTGGCTCAGTCAGTTAAGAGTCTGACTCTTGATATCAGCTCAGGTCTTCATCTCAAGGTCCTGAGTTCAAGCCCTGCCCTGAGCTGTGAGCTGGGCATGAAGCCTACTTAGAAACAAACCAAACAACAACAAACAAACCAAAAAAAAAGCATCAGCACAGCTGGTCCTCCATGCCCTTTAAGTGCACTGTTTTAGGGTTTGAAACAAATCTGTATCCACAGCCTGTAGGAAGTTTCTCACACTTGACTGATTGGACGTGGAGCTCAGTCTTGCTGTTACAACGTTGTCACATCTGCCTTAAGCGAGTCTGTTATGCAAGGATTTTGTCCAAGAGCCAGTAGGACAGAGAACTGTACTGCACAGAATTTACAGAACTGGTTGTACAACTTTTTCATGCCTGCTGGCTTCCAAATGTTTATTTTATGGCCGAGTTCAGTCTGAGACTTGCTTTTGTTGTAACAAAGCACCTGGTAATGAAGTTCAGAGGCACATAAGCCCACATGCATGTGTCTGTGTCCCTTACTTTAACGAGTTCCCCCCAACTCCGGAGCTTGACTGACGTCTGCACGTATTGTTAAGGACCTTTGTTGTAACAGGTGTTCTTATATTTCTGGGACCTTGCATACTAGTTCTTCACCATTAAACCCTTTTAATAGCAAACCTCCTCAGCTCATTTATTAGAAGGACTAATAAAACTAAATGGTATTGAGCTAGGGGTGAATTAAAAGAACATGCTGCCACTCCGGGAACCATTTTTTTAAATGTATGTGTTCCCGTTTGTACGTTCCTAGGTATGGATGAATCAGTTTCAGCCTCTGAATGATACTAGGATCCAGGCTCGAGTCCTGCAGCCAGCAAAAGCCCCTTGAGGCAACAGTTTCTCCCCTCTGGCCTGACTCCAGTGTTCTTTTCACATCATTTCTTCTTTTTTTTTTTTTTTTAATATTTTTCTTTCTAGGAGAGAGAGACAGCATGAGCAGGGGAGGGTCAGAGAGAGAGGGAGATACAGACTCTGAAATAGGCTCCAGGCTCTGAGCTGGCAGTCAGCACAGAGCCCGACGCAGGGCTGGAACCCACGAACTGCGATATCACGACCTAAGCGAAAGTCGGACGCTTAACCGACTAAGCCACCCAGGCGCCCCATTTTTCACATCATTTCAAAAGGCACAGCCAACCTCCCCCGCTCCAAGTTACTTTTGCATCGACTTGGTTATCTTATTTGCTGGTCCTTTTAATATCGGTACGTGCCGGCACTCAGGGTGGTGTGCTTCTTCCTCTGTTCCCAACCTCACATCTCCGTACCATGGATACACCAGGCGGGGTGTAAGGACCCATCTGTGTCCAGCAACCTTTGTATTGCTAAGTAAGAAAACGCTTGCTTCTAGCTGTGGAGTGTGCTGTGAAATTCCTCTGGGGAACCCTGCAAATAAAATAAATAAAACCATCAGGAGCCTTTAGACTTATTAAAATTCCAGACTCTCTAAAACCAACATTTCCTGTCTAATCTTAACGTTAACAAAACGATCAGTTAAGAGCCAACATGTGATTTCTGGATGATCTCTTCCGGGCACTAGAATGTCCGAGTCATGGTCTACCTTAACCTGTCAGGGTGAAGCTTCCATTCTTCTGAGATGCACTTATAACCACCAAGTAAAGGCGTATCCGTATACGTCATGTGTAAGCGCGCACACACACCACAAAACAGCAGAGAAAGCTGACAAAAAGTCATACCGTCAATTCAAGTTTTTTCTTTTTTCTTTTTTTTCTGCTTTTGTCCTTGCACTTAGTTTTGTGACCACTCTGAGAACACCGCCGTATGGTCACACAAGATTCCCACGGTTGAATGATCCCACAGAGGTGTTACTGGACAGTGACGTTTTTAGAGAGGGCCTTTGGTGTTTGTCAGTGGCAAAAAACCAAAAAAAAAAAAAAAACCAAACACACAAGAAAGACAACAAAACAAAAATTTCCTTGAAGGGCAGTTACCTCTTTAAAAGCCTGAGGATGGGAAACAGGCAAGGGAGAAGGCTGTCTGATAGGAATTTATGCCAATGGAATGCAGACGAGTTGTACTTATAAGGCCTTGTGCTTGTCCGGCTGGGAGTGGAGCTGTTCACAAGAGCCAAGGAGATGGTGCGGTTTTGGATGCATCAAAACACAGCGATCATTCTCTCAGAAAAGCTTGGGCTATTTATCATTACGTTTGAGGCAGTAGAATGCTTCCTAGCTTTTTTTTTTTTTAATGTTTTATTTCTAGGAGAGAGCGAGAGAGAGAGAGACAGCGTGAGCAGGGGAGGGTCAGAGAGAGAGGAGTCACAGACTGAAACAGGCTCCAGGCTCTGAGCTGGCAGTCAGCACAGAGCCCAACGCGGGGCTCAAACCCATGAACCGCGAGATCATGACCTAAGCGAAAGTCAGACGCTTAACTGACTAAGCCACCCAGGCGCCCCGTATGCTTCCTAGCTTTTGAATCAAAACTCTGGGTGGGAGCACCACTTACCTAGTTCCTTAACCAATCTGAGCCTAGAGCTTTCTTTTGTTAAATGCAGATAGTATCTCTCCCCTAGGTGGGCAGCCTCATCAGCGGGGTAAATGAAAGTTCCTATGCCAGAACCTGGAACATAGTAGATCCTCAATAAAAGTTAGTGCTCCTTCATTAAAATCAATATAAGTGTACCCTGTGTTATAGCCTTAGTTAATTTTATGTTTGATTCCTGGTTATAAAATCGTTGAGGGTAGGGACCTTTTTTTTCCCCTCTGAAAACTTGATAGCAATAAACATAAAGGATTAATGTGTATTAAATTTTTGTTCAATGAATGACACTTCTTAAAAATACTTTAAAAATGCGAATACAAGGCCACTTCCTCTTACCTCTGGAGACAGCCTGGCGGTTATTTTTATGACTCAGTGAAGAAAATCCCCTCTGTACTGAAGATGGGTTAGCTGCGCTGAAGTTAGGAATTTAGGGAGTGACGAGAAATCCCCTCTCCAAATTTAAGTTTGTAGAATCCCTTTCTCTGTACACTAGGACAGAAATCAGAGTGCAAATAGTGCTTTGTTCAGCACCTAATCAAAACACAGGCTGCCTCTTTGCTCTCACTTTGTATATATACGTATGTATATGTATATATACATATATATTTTTTTAAAAATGTTTGTTTATTTGAGATAGAGAGACAGAGGGTGAGCAGAAGAGGGGCAGAGAGAGAGGGAGACACAGAATCCAAAGCAGGCTCCAGGCTCTGAGCTAGCTGTCAACACAGAGTCCGACGCAGGGCTTGAACTCACAGACTGTGAGATCATGACCTGAGCTGAAGTCACATGCTTAACCCACTGAGCCAAAGGCGTCCGTCTTTGCTCTCACTTTTAATGCATTGGCACCTGTGCAGGAAAAGAGCAGAAAAGGAATATTCTCCAGGCTTTCATGGCCCCTTCTGTGTTCGTCTGTAAACTGGAGTGTGGAGAATCGCCACACAGAGGCACGCACACAACTGACCCCTCCTTGGGTACTGGCCGGACCAACAAACAGTATGTTACATATTCTCTGAGGTCCACAGGGTTGAAATTGGGTCTGAAAAAATATCTTGTCTTCTGGGCTCACTCAGAATTATCTTAAGGTCAGGACAGCCAGGTATAGTAGCCCTAGGTCACTGACATCAGGAGTATCCACATTCCTTTGCCTCGACCAACTGGTCACCCTGAGTGTTGTAGAAGTTAGATTTATTCTGGTTCATAGGGGCACCAGTTTTCCATCTTACTCTCTTTAATATAGCTTCCTTCCTTAAAAATGAAGTTGGGAAAGTATTTTGAAGTTTAAATACTTGAACAGGCCCTCAGAGTCAGGAGGCTCCCAATATTTCTGCTGTTCTTTGATTTTTTCCAGAATCAATCTCCTTTTTCCATTTACCTTGTCGTTCTTCTCATTAAAATGCACTTCTTAGGGCATCTGGCTGGCTCAGATGGAAAGCATGCATGTCTTGATCCCAGGGTCGTGGGTATGAGTGCCAACTTGGATGTAGTGATTACTTAAATAAATAAACATTAAAAAAATAAAAATAGGGGCGCCTGGGTGGCTCAGTCGGTTAAGCGTCTGACTTCGGCTCAGGTCATGATCTCGCCGTTTGTGGGTTTGAGCCCCGTGTCGGGCTCTGTGCTGGCAGCTCAGAGCCTGGATCCTGTTTCAGATTCTGTGTCTCCCTCTCTCTCTGACCCTCCCCTGCTCACACTGTATCTCTCTCTCTCTCAGAAATAAATAAAACGTTAAAAAAATTTTTTTTAAATATAAAATGTAATTCTCTGCTAACTCCACTGTCTTTGCCTTGGGACCACCTAGCCTGCAGTTTGGTAAAGTTTTTGATTCCATGACTGTCAACCATTCATTATTCAATGGCTGTAGGTTTCGCTGTGTTCCCCCCTGCACACCACTCACCAAATTTTATAGACAAACAAAACTGAAGCTCAGACAATATATAACTCAACAGATCTAATTTCAACATCTAACAAAGAAACTAACTATAATCCACCTATAATTATGGATCCCTTTCCTTTTTTTTTGGATCATTTTGCTCTTAAATAGACTTTTCCAGCTATTCTGCCTAATTAGCTGCCAGTGTTACTCTCCTAAATATCTTAGTCGTTATTTTCTCTAGGTCGATATACCATCATTTCAAGAGAAGAATAGGTTTGAGATCAGAGGTTGGGAATAACTGTTCAGAGGGGATTGAGCCTTAATCACAAAATTCCTATATTTTTAATGATCCTGTAGGAGAGAGAAACCTTTCTTTTTCTCTACCTTCCCACAGTCAGTAAGTGGAGGACCCACAAATAAAGTTGACAAAAGACAGATTATCAAGAAAAAACAAAAGCCAGATTTCGTTATATCGGGATGCATTGCAGTTCGCAAAGAAATGGGAAGGAAAAGTAAATAGAATTGTTTAGAAAGGTTTGTTATGCAGATAAGAGTCATCTCAGGGGCTAAGAGTTCTCTGAAGGAATTCTCAGCTTGATAAGGAGATGGACACGCCTTTATAAATGGAAATTTATGTCTGGCTTTTAGAGAGAGGGGAGAGAGCTAACTTCCTTTAACTGCAGACAGTCCTTAAGCCAAGGTGGCATATTTGGGGGTGCTCTGTTTGATTTTCTTCATACCCAAGGGCCTGAACGTGCAGAGCTACTGATTTGGTATTGGCACACGGCACCCCCATTGTTATTTCTCTCTCCCGCAAGGGAGTAAGCTCCTTAAGGGGAGGAGAAATGCTTTCTTTAGTTTCAAGTTCATAGTGTTCCCTCTTGAAAGCTACCCTTTGTTTAGTGCCCATGCTACGTCACGTGATGTGGATACACTCTCTCCAGGACACTTCAAGGTTATACAAACATCTCCACTTTACAGATGAAGAAACTCAGGCTCAGAGAGGTGAACTGGCTTACTAGAATTATTCAGCAAATATGTGGCAGAGGACTCAGGCCCGTGCCCTAGGTCTGTGTGTTCGTTAGGATGCTCCAGAGAAGCAGAACCAAAGGATGTGTGTGTTCAGGGAGAGAATTTATCCAGTGGAATCACCTCACAGGATTAGGGAGGCTGGCAAGCCCACCTGCGGGGTGGACCGGTAGGCTGGCGACTCAGGAAGGAGCCACCAGTGCAGTTCAAGTCCCAAACAGAGAACCCCCTCACTTAGGGGGAGGTCAGCTTTTGTTCTATCAGACCTTCAACTGTTTGGATGAGGCCCACCCACACCATGGAGGGCAGTGTTAACCACATCCAAAAGCACCCTCACAGAAACATCCGGAATTATGTTGGACACAAAAAAGTAACTACCAGCATCTGTTAACAGCCAGTTCCACATTCATTTCTTCTTATATGTAGGTTCTTCTCAAACATGGGTTAATTGGTGACCTTGAGTCAGGTTCAAACAGTGCACACTGATCTTGTGCAAAAGCTTCCCCATTGCAGGTGAAGTATATAATCAGCGTTGTTTAAAAGGTCTTATTTAAAAAGAAAATCTTTAAGGGATTTTATGCCTCCTGGAACTTAAAGGGCAAACCTGATATGAGGGGTTATGAAGAACGCAGCCGTGCTATAAGCATCCTCGCCACAGAGCCAGCTGGAGAGACCTCCAGGCAAATTTTAGAAACCCATCTGGGGCACCCGTGTGGATTAGTTGGTTAAGCGTCCCACTTCAGCTCAGGTCATGATCTCATGGTGTGTGGTTTCAAGTCCTGCGTCAGGCTCTGTGCTGACAGCTCAGAGCCTGGAGCCTGTTTTGCATTCTGTGTCTCCCTCCCTCTCTGCCCCTCCCCCACTCATGCCCTGTGTCTCTCTGTCTCAATAATAAATAAACATAAAAAATTAAAAAAATAGAAACCCACCTGTACAAGGAAGTAAACAACATGAAAAGAGTGGTTAGGTTATGGGGCGCCCGGGTGGCTTAGTCGGTTAAGCGTCCGACTTTCGCTTGGGTCATGATCTCGCGGTTCGTGGGTTCGAGCCCCGCGTCGGGCTCTGTGCTGACTGCCAGCTCAGAGCCTGGAGCCTGTTTCAGAGTCTGTCACTCCCTCTCTCTCTGACCCTCCCCTGCTCATGCTGTCTCTCTCTCTCTCTCCTAGAAATAAATAAAATATTTTTTTAAAAAATTTTTAAAAAAAAGAGTGGTTAGGTTATTATATTTAAGCAAGGCCATTTTATTCTTACTTTCTGAGATAAGAGAAATGGCATAAGAACAAACTGGTCACGTGCTAGGAATCAATACCATGTGTAATGAAGTTCCCCTAAAGTTGCTGTTATATTTTGGCTTACTTTATATAGCAATTTGCACTTGAGATACTTAAAATTTTTTGATTAAAACCAAAACATGACGGCTTCAGATAAACTCATTCCCCAGTCTTTCTGTCATTCTGGAAACTTTCACTCGTGGGTCTAAGACTAGAAGTTGAGTGATAAAGTCAGTACACATGGTCAGGAAGGGGATGTCCAAGTGAAACAGGAAGTTTGCGAGTGATCTGGGGATGAAGAGCTGAGGAAACATGGTCTTGTCTGTTGTTCAGCAAAAGGGCCCTGCGTGGAACTTATTTTTATTTTTGTATTTTTAAAATCAAGGTAAAATACAACATAAAATTTACCAGGTTAACCATTGTTAAATTTACAATACAATGGCATTAAGTACCTTCACAAGGTTGTACAGCCATCACCACTATTTTCAAGACTTTTATCATCATTTCAGACTCTGTACCCATCAAACAGTAAGGCCCTTGGGAATCTCTGGTTTACCTTCTGTCTCTAAGAATTTGCCTATTCTAGGTACCCCCACATATGAGGAATCAGATGGTTTTTGTCCTTTTGTGGCTCGCTTCTTTCACTTGGTGACAGGTTTTCAAGGTCCCTTCCCATGTTGTAGCCTTTATTCCTTTTTATTTAGAACTCTGTTCCTTTTTACGGCTGAATAATAATCTATGGCATGTGTATACACCACATTTTGCTCATTTCTCACTCCGATTTACTATTTGAGGAGATTTTCACTGAGAACAAAGAGGACGTTTTCTCAAAGGATGATAAAAAGACTTTCCTTTCTGTGAAGAGGTTGTGGTAGGCAGATATCAGTGTGAGACTGGTAGCTAAAATCACAAGGGTAGTATTGCTTTGATTGGCACAACAGACTAATAAACTTCATTCTCTATTGCCGTATTTCCAGATTGAATTAATTTCCCGAGTGCCCAGGGCTTCAACTTCTCCCCATATCTTGGAGAAAGCACATTCCTTGTGTCCTAAATTTTGTGTCGTGAGAAAATGCTCACCTGATAACATTTTTGCCGCTGATTATACTTTGGGGGCCCTGGATTTTTAAAAATGTTTATTTAATTATTTTGAGAGCGAGAGAGGGGAAAAAAAAAGAGAGAGCAAGATGGGAGGGGCAGAGAGAGGTAGAGAGAATCCCAAGCAGACTCTGCTGTCAACACAGAGCCCTAAGTAGGGCTTGAACCCAAGAACTGTGAGATGATAACCTGACCCAGAATCAGGAGTCAGAAGCTTAACTGACTAAGCCTCCCAAACGCCCCAGGGGCCATGAATTTTTTAAAATAAAATTTCTACACAAATGATTATTTATTCTTTAAAAATCAGGTAATGGGGCACCTGGGTGGCTCAGTTGGTTACGTTTCAACTCTTGATTTCGACTCAGGTCATAATCTTGGGTTCAAGCCCCCCTTGGGCTCTGTGCTGACAGCAGGGAGCCTGCTTGGGGTTCTCTCTCCCTCTTTCTCTGTCCCTCCCCTCCCCACTCTTTCTCTCTTTTCTCTCTCTCTCTCTCTCAAAATAAATAAACTTAAAAAATAAAAATAAAAATCGGGTTAAACTATTTAAAGGTTTAAAATCTATGCAGAGAATTTATTCTAGAAGAAAATGTGTATTCTAATTCCAAGATACGGATTCTTACAGTTTTCTGGAAGTCTGATGACATGAACTGCCTTCTCCCTCTGATTTTGTTTTATCTTTAATTGCAGCCTCCAACAAGCCTCTTCATCATGCATTCACTGACAAACATGGCAGAATTAATTATTGTTAATCAATAATTATAATTATGTTAATAAGCATATTGCAAGTGATTATTAAATGACTAATAATATGATTAAAATTAATAAAAATAACTCTATAATAGTTATAAGCAACTCCTTAGTAATTAATAATGAAATAAAAAATAATTAATTTTTGCCATATTTATTCATGATTCTCTAAAAGGTCTCCCACTAGATATTACCGCATTGCCAATTGGACTTATTTTCTTGCGTCCTGCAAAAATCGCCCTTTAACCCTGGAAACATTGATCAGACTTGAGACATACCCTGCAGGCACACAGAATGAATGTCTCAGGAGGCTGTGTACACCCGCTTGGCACATACGTAATCATTATAAATCCTCTCCCAGAAACTTCCATGCATTCTCAATGCTTGTTAATAACTAACTTTACATGAGAAGTTACAATGGAGGTTTTTGCCAGTGTTAGGTCATTTGAGCCTCACACGGGACAAGGGGAGCAGACAGGTGAGGAAAGTGAGCTGTAGAGCATTTAAGTTGCAGAGAAGGAGCTCGAACTCCAATCTTCACCGCATAACTCCTGCCTGTCTCCTTCTACTCCGAAGAGTCTGTTTCTATCACACTGGAGAGTATGGCTTCCAGAAAGAGGAGGGCACAGGACTCTGCCACGCTTAGCTGAACTAGCTGATGAAAGTTCTCCAGGGTGAAGAAGCCAATGAAAGCTTGGATCTCCTCACCGCCCCCACCCCCCACCCCCCGGTAAAACTACGGTTCTCACTGAACAGCGAGGGTCCCACATCATGCATATGAGTGTCTAGGACAAATGGCTGGGTTCTGTCACTGGAGGTGATTATCCTGTTTCAGTCTGAAAATAAAAATTGGTGTCATGGTCCAACTGGACATGCCTGGTCTTCTTCCACATGGAAAGACCTTCCCGTTGTGAGTGATTGTGAAGGGGCAGGTCCTCAAACGGGTCTTCAGAAAGTGGGCCTCTGGCAGGTAAGGCGGAAAATCCTGAGGATTTCCTCAGCCTGATGCCTCCGGTCTGAAATTTGAGGACCCGAGAAATGCTCTGAAAGATTCTAGATGGGAGGTGCTCAGTGTGACCCCAGGATCTGGAGGGCAGTTTGCTGATCGTACAAGGTGTACTTTCAAATTCAGGATATTCGGAAGTCTTCCTGTGTTCACAGAGAGTCGCTATCTCATTCCATTACAAACATTCCAGTTAAATGGTTCGGTGGGTGAAGAAAACAGGGAGGGAAGATATTAGCAAAAGTGCCATATGCCTCCCCTTGCACTAGGTTGTTCAATAAGGGGGAGGTGATTGTCCCTAAAGCCCGTGCTTGAGGTCAACAGACCTCAGGGAGCAAACCCGTGGCGGAGGCTCGCTGCCCTTCTCAGTCAGTATTGGAGAAGATGCGGATTTCCCAAAGCTGGGAACCAACCCTCTTCGTGGTTCTGTTACTATTTCGAGGTCAAGCAAGAGAGACACACTGTGTGTCTATGTCAACAGAAGTTAAAGATTTCTTCTTTCAGGGCCTCTTTCACAGCCACAGCAGGCCGGATGTCCCCAGCCTTATGGGAACCGCCTCCCCTCTCCCGCCATCTTTGATGATCCGGGTCTGAAGTTTTAGGCTTTGTCACCGTGTGCTGCACTTTGCGGTCTCTTCAAACACCAGGATACATGACATGATGTCAAGAGGTGCTAAATCTTACGTCTTTGGTTTTTTAAAAATAATTTTGTAGGAAAAATTCTGGAAAACTGACCCCTTCAAAAATCACGAGCAGACGTTTCCCGAAAGAGATTAAACTTAAATTGTCCTGTGGGGCAGCCTGCTCCCACTTAACGGGACCCTCCCCACTCACTGGGAGGAACTGTGCCCTGTGCTAGTGGCTCTGTCCTTCCCCCTTTTCGGCGGCACTGATGGAAGACGGTACAAAGAGAGAAGAAATGATTCCTGTTGTTGACATGCAGATAGATGGGCTGGGTGTTGCTGTGTCTTCTTATTTGAGACGAGATGGATATCTTGATTGGGTTTTTTTTTTTTTAATTTTTAAATTTATTTCTGAGAGAGAGAGAGAGAGAGACAGCGTGGAAAGGGGAGGGTCAGAGAGAGGGGGAGACACAGAATCTGAAACACGCTCCAGGCTCTGAGCTGTCAGCACAGAGCCCGATGCGGGGCTTGAACTCATGAACTGTGAGACCATGACCTGAGCTGAAGTCGGCCACCCAACCAACTGAGCCACCCAGGCGCCCCTCTTGATTGTTTTTTAATGTGAAATATCTCAATTGGAATATTGATAGCAGTTCAGGGGCAGCCGGGCTCTGCAGGGATACCAGCCGCAGCTCTGTAGCCATCCTGCCGCACCCCTGTGCACGGGCTGCCTTGACGTGCTGATGTGAACGTAGTACCAGCCCCTGTCATAATCTAAAGGTCAGCAGATGCGTCCTGTGGCATTTGGAGCCCACAGGGCGCTTATACTGGAAGCCCCTGCCTGGCTGAGGCTGCGCCCATCCAGTTGGCTTTCAGGGGGCCCGGGGCTGGGCTAGAAGAGTGTTGGAGGCTACAGAAGCTGTCTGCTGCTGGGTGCGGGGTTGGGGGGCTGCCTGGGAATGGTGTTGGAGGCTACCGAAGGCTTCTGTTGACGGGTGCGGGGTGCGGGGGAGCTGGGCCTCAAGCGCCCTCCGCCAGTGGGCTCCCCTCCCCTGCCCTGCAGGATGAGTCATGTTAGCCTGCTTTCCCTCCTGTTGTGAGTACAGGGTTCAGGGCAACTACATGTCCTGTGAGAGGTGATAGAGATAACGAGACCAGGATGACAGGCCCAAAATAGATTTTCCTTTGATCAGACCCCAGATGCATGTCATGCAGGGAAGGGAGTGGCCCGGGATCTGGAGCCTCTCCCCTGCCTCCTGTCCGCTTCGGGGAATGGTTTGTCTGGGGCACCTTATTCTTTCAGGATCCTGTCTGCCCTCAATCTCCCCAATGGTCTTTATAGCCTGGTGCAATTTGGCTTTAATATGCCAGAGAAATATGAATGGGAACAGAAACATAACACAGATGTCCATAGCCTCTTCCCCCATGTCACAGAGCTATGTACGTGCTTTGAGCTAGCGGTTTTGAGGAATGATGAAAAACATGTGGTTTTACCCCAACTTCCAAGAATTAGAGGCAGATTCTATGAGGGTGGGGACTGTCTGAACTTAAAAATAGTAGCACAACACATCTGGTGAGGAGATATTACTGCCCATTAAAAGGACAAAACAGGAGTTCGTCTGTGGGGTAAGGGCATATACGTTCCCAGCTTTCCCGGCGAGGCCCAGCCGTGGGGGTGCCGCCCCTCCTTGAGCTTGAGGACTGATAAAGAAAGACTTCCTCCAATTTCTAACATCCACAGATAGCAGTGAACCTCCTGGTGGTGAGCCATATCCCCCTGGAATCTATCCTCACTTTGCTAGAAAGAAGTTTCTAGAACTCAAGCCTGACCTTGCACGTTACTCCGCCATTCAAATGCAGCCTTTGGCTCCCAGACTCAGCAGGTCGTACGAGACCCCTGACGTTCAGGCTGCAGCTTACCTCCCAGGTCCCCTGACAGTCTGTGCTCTCTCTTGCTGTTAGGTTTTGTTCTGTTTGTTCCAATTCTCTCTGCTTGACTAACTCTTACTTCAAGATTCAGGCTATGGGAGATCGCTGGGGTGGCTGCCCAGCCCTGCCCAGCCTGTCCGAGTTAAGGGCTTGGCACTCACGGTAGCCCCGACCGCCCATGTGTCTGACCCCGCGTTAAGTGCGTACTTTGAACGGTCTTTCTCCTTCTCTGTGTTTTCGGTCACATGATGCGATCTTCAAGTGCGGGGACCTCCTTTCCACTCTGTGCTCCCAAGGGCACGTTTTCCGGTGAGTACAAATGTATTGAGCTCTCCTTATGCCTTAGTTGCTATGCTAAGCTCTGTGGATGCAGCAGCAAGAAAAAAAAAATAAAAGCAGGAATAAAGACACGATGGCCACCTGTGTTAGTTTCCTAGGGCTGCCATCACAAAGTTCCACAGACCGGTGGCTTATGCAACAGAAGTGTATGTGTCACAGGTGCTGACGGAGAGTAACGTGACTGGCATCGGCCTGCAAGAAAGTCAGTCTCGGAGGAGAGCCAGGCCCGCGAGCCAGTCAGGAGTGCCGAACGACAGTGGCCGCGCGACACACATCAGCGGGGCGCAGGGGAAGCAGGAGGCCAGAGGACCTCCCGTCCTCTGGGGAGAAGGGCTGAGCGAAAAGGAGCCAGAGCAAGAGAGGGGGCCGCTTGGGAAGCGCTGCTGAGCGGATTTGGCCGAAGTCCCTCTGCCTTGGGCACAGAGCCCCCCCCCCTCCACCCCCCACCCCCCCCCGAAGCCGCTGCAGAGCTTTGTACAGACGAGTTACAGACTGTGTCCACACCTCCACCGCTGGGTATACTCTTTGGCTTTTTTTTTTTTTGGTTGAAACGTAGAATTCATGGTTTTGTTGTCATTCCTGGAGCGGGGCTGTGGAAGCGGATTGAGCTAATAGTCACAAAAGCCAGCCTCGCTCTCTCCTCTGCGTTGTCCCCAGGGAGGGAAACCTGGAAGGTCTCTGTTCCCAGGAAACCAGGTTGTAAACACGTGAGTAGAATAGAAATAATGGTAGGGGATGTGAGAGGAGGGGGGAAGGTGACTGGAGAAGATCTGGAGGAAGGAGGGGTTGGGAGTGATTCCCGGCGGAGCCCCAGGGGGGGTCACCCAATGAGGAGGCGGGGTGTGACCAAGGGTCACAAGGGGGCTGTGGGGGACGGGGGGCATGTAGTGGATTGCATAACCCTGGGAGCGGGATGATGCTTCTTTGTGGCGCGCGGGGGTGGGTGCGTTTGCTTTTCCAGTCACCTGTTGGGCTTGGGTGGCAGCCAGAGAGGGGACCTTGAGGGCTGACTCCCTATATGTGGTTAGGAACCTAGTCAGAGCCTTTTCTTTCTCACCGATTGTTTTCCTGAACCTCCTATCAGCCCTGTGAGATAGGTGTGGCCGGGATTATTGGCTCTGCTGCAGGTGAGAAAACAGAGAGGCTAGGCCAGTGGCCAAGGACACCAAGGGTGATGGAGCTGCTTCTACACCCAGGCTGACCTCTCCTTGACCCCCACCCCCCACCCCCCAGGGCTCACTCCTATTCCAGTCAAGGTCAAGGACATGTAGTGCCTAATCTTTTTGCAAACCGTGGAAACAGGATTGATTAAACTGGCAATGACTTTCGATTACACCCTAGGAAAACAAAATACAGAGAGCAGTAAGTCGGACCTGTGATTGTACCCAATGGAGCACTTAGAAGCAGTGGAATGTGGGCGCCTGGGTGGCTCCGTCGGTTAAGTATCTGATTCTTGGTTTCAGCTCAGGTCATGATCTCAGTTTCATGAGTTCAGGCCCCGCGTCGGGCTCTGCGCTGGCGGCGCGGAGCCTGCTTGGGATTCGCGCTCTCTGCCTCGCTTTCCACCTCTCCCCCACTTGCACTGTTCAAAGTAGATACATAAACTTAAAAAAAGAAAAGGCAACAGTGGAACGGATGTACACCTGGCAGCATGGTTGGACTCATGAAGCCACTGCTGAGTGAAAAGGGTAAGAAACGGCAAGAGATAAAGGACACAGTTGGTTTTAGGTAAATTAAAAATGCATGCATAAACCCACCACGTTTTTTAAATTGGCACAAATAAAATTCGTAATTAAACACATTTCAGTGGTTATCTATGGGGAATTGAGCAGTAAAAAGTTAATAAATAACCAAAGGAAAGACCTTGTCTGGACCGATAATGGCAACGTGTCATGATTTCTATGTCCTTACACTGTGTAGCCAGAGATACAAAACCCCGCCACAGATAAACAAATAAAATCAAGACAACCCCCTCAAAAATACTGCAAAGAGGTAAGAACTGTGAACGTCAGTTTTGCTAAAGCCTTATGCTTTGTTGACGGTGAGTGGCCGGTGGGCGGGGGGGGGTTACTGGGAGAGGGATGGAGGGGGTATGGGGTGGCAAGCAAATCTGTGCCTTTCCTTCTCTGCCTTCATTTCACAGAAAAACTCTTCCCGGTGTCTCTTCAATGAAATGATTTATAACAGCCATCCATCCACCCCTCCCTCCATCCATTCACCCATCCCAAACATCGATCAAGTGTTCCTAAATGTAAGAGCCTTTGCTTGGCACTGGAAAGGGGCAAACAGGTAAAGAAATCAGATCCTCCCCGGAGAAGTGTTTTATCCGGTTTAAGGATAAGATGTCAGGGACTGTGTGAATTTCGATTTTAAAACTTGCCTATACAGAGAGCTTGTAAAAACAGTACTAAAAATCTCATTTTGGTCCACTTCCCTTAGTTACAAAAGGCAAGAGGCGAGGGGGAGAGAGAAGTAATAGTTGGGATACGTCACGTTGCTGATTTTATGATGGAAATTCTCAGAGCAACTGAGAATTGTCGGCTTCTAAAGGAAAAGTTAACCTTAAACAACAACAACAATTCATTGATTTATTTCACTTCAGTGCCTGTTAGGGTTCGAGCATTTTCAGTCTTCTGCCTCCATGGTGTGAACGTGTGAGGAAGGTACCTCGATGATGCCCATTTTTACAGACAGAAGACTGAGGGGTACGTTGAGTAATTTACTGAGGGTCACACAGTGATGAAGAAGGGATTGAGCTTAGGTAATTTCAATTCAAAAGTACTTTTATCCCCTGACTCGGGAGGCAGTAATTTTTTTTTTCTACGAAAAGCTAGATAGTAAAGACTTTAGGCTTGGGCCACAAGTCTCTGTCTTGACTACTCAGCTCTGCTCTTGTACGACAACCAAATGGCTATGACCGTGGCCAAGACAGTCATGGTCCCTGCGTTCTTTTCGCACGGTGCTTTCTCATGTCCTCACAGGCACGCGCTCATCAGTGTTCCACCAAAGTCTCCACCCTGGGCCTCTGCACGTCTCTGGTGACTCTCTGGCAGGTACAGGCAGCCATGTCCTGGGGCTCAGCATCCCATTGCTCTGCCCCAGTCAGGGAAGGGCTGGGCTCAGGATGCACACTGTATTTAACACATTACATAGATTGTATTCAATCAACTCTTGCAGACCAGAGACTTAGACTTTCTTCAAGCCAAGGACAATTTCCCTCCACTTTAATTGTTACTTCTTCTCCATGGACACCTTTTCCGTGTACTGGAAAATCTAATAGAGGCTCACAATCGCTTATCTAAAGTATCTTTGGTTTTTTGGGTTTTTTTGTTTTGTTTTGTTTTGTTTTGTTTTTGCTTTATTTTGTGTATGTGTGTGTGTGCCTCTTAAAAAGTAAATTTCCAGGTGGGTGGCTCAGTTGGTTAAGCTTCTGACTCTTGATTTTGGCTCAGGTCATGATCTCACAGTTTGTGGGATTGAGCCCCGAGTCAGGTTCTGCACCAACAGCACGGAGCCTGCTTGGGATTCTCTCTCTCTCTCTCTCTCTCTCCCTCTCCCTCTGCCCCTTCCCCACCAAAATAAATAAATAAACGTTAAATAAATAGATTTCCAGCAAACACATTTATTGGAAAAACATAACCTGAACTGAGGTGAAACTATTTTTAGTCATCAAAAAATATTAGTGTGAGGGGCACCTGGGTGTCTCAGTCGGTCAGGCATTCGACTTTTGATTTTGGCTCAGGTCATGATCTCATGGTTTCATGGTTTTGAGCCTTGCTCTGGGCTCCATGCATGGAGCCTGCTTGGGATTCTCTCTCTCCCTCTGTCTCTGCCCCCCTCCCACTTGTGCTGTCTCTGTCTCTCTCAAAATAAATAAATGAACTTAAGAAAAAATACTAGGGGCACCTGGGTGGCTTAGTCGGTTAAGCGTCCGACTTTCGCTTGGGTCGTGATCTCGCGGTTCGTGGGTTCGAGCCCCGCGTCGGGCTCTGTGCTGACTGCCAGCTCAGAGCCTGGAGCCTGTTTCAGTCTGTGAACTCCCTCTCTCTCTGACCCTCCCCTGCTCACGCTGTCTCTCTCTCTCTCCTAGAAATAAATTAAAAAAGAAAAAAGAAAAAAAAGAAAAATTACTAGTGTGTGAATATTCCGTATATTTTGGTGCTGAAAATGCTTGATTTCTGAGTACCTCCCATATCCTCCTGGGGACGTTATATAGTATGTACTATAATTATATAAATGTATGTAATATAAAATGTATATAAAAATATATGTAATACACATAAAAACAGAAATACATACATACATACAAATATATGTAACTGTATTATTTCTAAAAGCTGAAACAATCTAAATTCCCAAACTTCTTCTGGCCTCGATGTTTTCAGATATGAGATTGTAAATCTGTAATCACATATCTGCTCTCCTGAATCTATCCTCAAAGCTAACTTTTTCCTCAGTATTCCTCAGTCTTTGAATTTTTTTCTCTAAGTTTTTTTTAAAATTTTAATGTTTATTTATTTTTGAGAGAGACAGAGCATGAGTGAGGGAGGGCAGAGAGAGAGACACAGAATCCAAAGCAGGCTTCAGGCTCTGAGCTGTCAGCACAGAGCCTGATGCGGGGCTGAAACTCACCAACAGTAAGATCATGACCTGAGCTGAAGTCGGACACTTAATGGACTGAACCACCTAGATGACCCTCCTCTAAGTTTTCATCTCTATTTCCACCAGATCTTCCTAACTACTTGTCAGGTCTCACTACTCACCATCATCCACTTCAATTTGTCTAAGCTTGAGGATGGGAAATCCTGATTTTATTTGTGGTATCATTAAATCTCGTTTATGTTCTCTCTCCCTCCCTGTTTTTGATAAAAATGGTGTCTGCTTCCTCCGGAAGTTCTATTTGAGTAGGAAGTGGTACTAACAGTCCTACGTAATAAATTCCTTAATAAGTGCTGTAAGAGTGATGGTGTGGCTGTATTACAAATGACTGATTCCTTCCCACCATCAGATGAACACATCCAGCTACTCAAACAAGGCAGATGTTAATTGTCACACAGACATAGACAATTCCAGACTGCGGTATGTCGACTCCGCAGTTATCAAGGAACCAAGTCCTTCTCTTCCATGACCTTACTATCTGCACCATTTGGCTTCCACGTTGCAGATGGAGGTGGCCGTGATGTCAGTAATCCAGCCAGTAGGCACGAGAGGCACAGCAGCCTGGCGGTGAGCTTCCCTTTAAGGGCATTTTCGTGAAGCTGTGTGTGCCAGCTCTGTTTCCATGTCATTGGACAGGACTTGGTCAGTGACCACGCCCACCAGTAAGTCTGAGATACCTTGGGATGTCAGATGCCCAGGTAAAGATCTTTCTAGAATATGGGAATAATGGACGTTAGGAGAATCCTGGTGGTCTCTGCCACCACCTTCTAGAGTGCCTTATTTTCCTTCCCTATTCATGAATGCTGTTCATCCCTCATGCTCAGATCAAGTAGTTAGAGTGACTTACGTGGCACAAAACTGTGAGGCATGGATGTTGATAGTCTACATCCTTGAGGGCAAGGATGACACTTGACCATCTCTTAAGACATACATCTTCTTGGAAATTGGTACAAAGGATAAAAGTATAGCTTTGTCATTCATGGATATAATAATAGGAAAATACTGAAATGCAAAGTTTAGAAGCAGCAGACTTGATTTAAATGTAAGCAGAATAAAACAGGAATATTGAGATAATCATCTTCATGTGCACCTTATAATCGTCAAGATGTTTCCACATTTTGTTTTTTTAAAAATATTTATTTATTTAGAGAGAGCAAGAGAGAGCACATACGCGTCCATGAGTGGGGGAGGAGCAGAGAGAGAGAGAGGTGGACTGAGCAGGCTCTCCGCTCAGTGCGGAGTCCAATGCGGGGCTCGGTCCTACAACCCTGAGATCATGACCTGAGCCAAAATCAAGAGCCGGACACTCAACCAACTGAGCCACCCAGGCACCCCTCCACATTTTGAACGAACATTATTGTGCTCGATAATAAAAACCACTGTTTATAGAAAATTGTATTAGTTTCCTCTTGCTACTGTGATAAGTTGCCACAAACTTAGCTCAAAACAACACATTTTTATTATTTTATAGTAGTCCCAGAGGTCGAGTGTGTCTTGTGGGACTAAAACTACCGTGTTAGCCAGGTTAGTTCCTTCTGGAAACTCATAGGTGAGTCCTTCGCTTTCCTCTTGCAGTTTCTAGAAGCTGTCTGCATTCCTTGGCTTGTAGCCACATGGCGTCAGTCTCTGCTCCCATGGTTGCACACTTCCTATTACTACTCATTCTGACCTCCTTCCTCTCAGGTAAGGGTCCTTGGGATTGCACCAGGCCAACCCAGATAACTCAAGATAACTGCCTATTTGAAGAGTCTTGACGTAATTACCCCTTTAGCCATGCAAGGTAACAATCACAGATGCCAGAGATTAGGATGCAGACATCCTCATCAACCGCAAAATGCAACTGTATTCCATATACGGTGCTCACTGTTATCTGTATGCCACAACACCCTGTAGTGTAAGTGCGATAGTCAATAGAAGTGTTACATTCAGTTTGCAGATGAGAACACTGAGACTCAGAGATATTAAATAACTAGCAGGTGTCACACGCTCTCTAAGGGGTAGAGACAGAATTCAAAGCCACATCAGCCCCACTAAAGCTCATGCTCCCTTAATACCTGTCAGTATCCCCATTTGACAGATGATAACTGACCATCATTGAGAACAGCCCTACACCGGTCAGGGAGGCATCAGTGACTTTATGGAATCTTCCCTCTGTTTTGCACAGTTCTTGCATGTGATCCGGAAGTCTGGGCCAGTATGAATCATCCATCTTTACTTCAGGAGAAGATGTGTCTCTCTGAGGCTGAGCACATAAACATGACTATAGAACAGAATGAAACTCAGGACAGAAAATCACCCACGGTGTTGAAGAAAGGAGACCTCTGTGCCATTTCTGTCTGGGGAAATAGTGACGGAGTCGTGGAGGCTTCTCTCCCAGCACTGAGTACCGTGATGTCCGTGGAAAGAGCATGGCTGTGTTCCTCTACGTGTTTTGCAGTCCTTCCTGTCTTCTGGTCTCAAGGACATAAGCACAGTCATTTTGTTAACTACCGGAGCCATGGACTCCCTTTTCTTTGGTAAACACTGCTATGAGGTCTTTCTGCTTCCTTTTTGCAGCCATAGTAACCGTTGTTGGGTAATCCCGGGTTGCCAGACTCCTCCACTGGAGGGAGATTTTGTTAAAAACCTAATGTCATATCCAGGACAAATAAGAAAGGTCCTTTTAACCATACTGGTCTCCTTTATAGCTATGGTGTTTCAGAAGAAATTTATATGTCCTAATATCTCCCTTCCTACTATGTGGGAAAGTGTAAGTCACACACAGACATTGGTCTCAATTCTGAGAATAAGTGGAAAAATAATGATTGGAGCTATGACACACAAAATGCTTCTTGGATCCAGTCAATCCTCACAACTGCCTTAAAGTAGGTACTAACATGATTGCCATTTTACAGATGACAGAGTCGACATTTAGAAGTCTGAGCCGTGTGTCAAGACTGCATGTCAGCCAAGCTCAAGCTGGGATTTGAACCTGCAGCAGATGATCCCAGGTTAGAGTCAGGGCTGTGAAAGCTCACTAGTGCACCATAAGTCTAGTTTACATGTCATCCACCATTTATGTGCATTGATTACCAACTAGCTTCCTGGTTCTAGAGATCACACCATGGACCGGCTCTTCAATTTTTCTTTTTTTTTTTTTTAAAAATTTTAATGTTTGTTTATTATTGAGATAGAAACAGAGCATGAGTGGGGAAGGGGCAGAGAGAGAGGGAGACACAGAATCCAAAGCAGCACAGAGCCTGACATGGGGCTCGAACCCATCCATGAACTGTGAGATTGTGACCTGAGCAGAAGTCGGATGCTTAACTGACTTAGCTGCCCAGGCGCCCCGGTACTTCAACTTTTCATTGAGTGAGCTTTTCCCTAGAAAATATGGCCCTTCAAGAAACAAGGAAAATCAAAGCAAACTTTTTCTAATGGGGAGAAAGGGAAGATTAACTGCCAGAAGAGGGAGAAGTAAAGGGCTACAGGTCTCCCTCCAGCTGGATGTGGCAGCCTCGTGCTCCAGCATGTGTGACAGCAGAGGCAGCCCTGGGGCCTCAAGCAGTTCCAGCTCCTCTGAAGAGTGGCCAGGCATTCGGGACCTGTGACGACCCGGCATAGGTCACCTCTCCCTCAACAGTGAGCCTCTGGAGCCTAATCACACGCAGACACGCCTACCGATTTATCGCAACAGGATCTCAGCCAGCTTTATAGTCAGTAGAAAATACGGAGACGGAAGGAGGACAATCTTCTAAAAAGTTATATTTATTTGTTTGAGGGGCTCTAGTCTCCCAAGTGGATTTTCCCAGAGGCACCCGTCCACGGCAGAATGTTACTACACTGTAAGGAATTTATATTATTATTTATAGGTTTATATGATTAGGAATTTATATTATTATTGTGTTGATATATTAATACATTATGTTACATACTAAGAATATTATTTTTATTGAGCTGTCCAAAGTGTACTGAGCCCTCAGACATAGGTTAATATTCTCAAGGTAAGAGTTCTTATAAATCCATGCAGAAATAAAGATGATCAGCTGGTCACAAAAATGGGAGAAATAAATAAGCCATTCACACAAGAAGAAATATTAAATGCCCCAAATTATAAGTAGACAAACTTAGCTCTTTTTTTTTTTTTTTTAATGTTTGTTTATTTTGAGAAGGAGAGACAGTAAGACGGGTCGGGGGGCGGCAGAGGGGGAGAGAGAGAGAATATCTTAAGCAGGCTCCACACTCGGTACAGAGCCTGATGTGGGGCTTGATTCTACAACCCTGGGATCATGACCCAAGCTGCAATCAAGAGCCAGACACACAACCGACTGAGCCACCCAGGCACTCCAACAACCTAACTCTTTTTTTTTTTTTTTTTTCTTATGTTTTATTTATTTCTAGAGAGAGAGAGAGACAGCGTGAGCAGGGGAGGGTCAGAGAGAGAGGGAGTCACAGACTGAAACAGGCTCCAGGCTCTGAGCTGGCAGTCAGCACAGAGCCCGACGCGGGGCTCGAACCCACAAACCGCGAGATCATGACCTAAGCGAAAGTCGGAAAGTCGGACGCTTAACCGACTAAGCCACCCAGGCGCCCCGCCCCTTAACTATATATATATATATTTTAAATGTTTTATTTATTTCTAGGAGAGAGAGAGAGAGACAGCGCGAGCAGGGGAGGGTCAGAGAGAGGGAGACACAGAATCCAAACAGGCTCCAGGCTCTGAGCTGGCAGTCAGCACAGAGCCCGACGCGGGGCTCGAACCCACGAACCGCGAGATCATGACCTAAGTCGAAAGTCGGAAGCTTAACCGACTAAGCCACCCAGGCGCCGCCCCTTAACTATATATATATATATTTTAAATGTTTTATTTATTTCTAGGAGAGAGAGAGAGAGACAGCGTGAGCAGGGGAGGGTCAGAGAGAGAGGGAGTCACAGACTGAAACAGGCTCCAGGCTCTGAGCTGGCAGTCAGCACAGAGCCCGACGCGGGGCTCGAACCCACGAACCGCGAGATCATGACCTAAGCGAAAGTCGGACGCTTAACCGACTAAGCCACCCAGGCGCCCCCCCTTAACTATATTTTTAATATTAATCACTTTTTACAGAGCCTAAAAAAGAAAGTAAATCTGGAATAAGTTGGTGAAGGCATTCCCAAAACTTCTGTACATTCAGAGAGCTTAACTCTTTTTTTTTTTAAGTTTATTATTTTGAGAGAGACAGCATGCGAGCAGAGGAGGGGTAGAGTGAAAGGCAAAAAGAAAGAATCCCAAGCAGGCTCCACACTGTCAGTGGAGAGCCCGACGGCAGGCTTGGACTCATCAAACTGTGAGATCATGACCTGAGCCGAAATCAGGAGTCTTAACCAAGCAAGCCACCCAGGTGCCCCCAGAGCCTAACTCTTTTGAATCACTTTTCCACTTAGCTGTTGATATGTGCACGTTTCAAAAAGTTAAAAAAACAAGATTCTCATGCAGGTATAGAACAAACAGCTGTCAAAGCGTAACATCTAGATTGAAGGAGAATTCCAGGAACAAAAGCTTTAGGAACACTGGAAAAGTATGTTGGAGTGTGTGAACTGTACTCAATTTTTTAAAATAAGGAAACTGGAAAAAAAAAAAGAAGAAAAAATATGTTGGAATAAGATGGCTAGGTTCGCAACAAAGCTGGTTAATGTCCTACAGGGCAATAAAACATACCTTCGAGTTATCTTTTTTAACGGACAAAGATCATTTGAATCTCTACCAGACAAAATGTTATGAGTTAACATGTAACTCCACAAAACATGAACTTTTACCCAGTAGTGGACAGCGAGTCAAACAGAAGTGCTTCGCATTAGGCAATTAAGCAACCTACATGACATTAAACATTAGTGGTACAGCAATTTCTTAAAATAATCCATTGAAGAACCAAAACCATGGGTCTGACTCTGAAGCTGGCTTTACAGTTATGCAGCCTTGGCTAAGTTTTCTTTCCTCCCTCAGAAATGTTGCTGAAACAACTGTCTGATTCACCACTTCCTCTGCCTCCTCTTCCCAGTAATTAGATTCCTACAGTTGAAAGTGTATTAGATGGTTATTTCTAGGACTTTCCTCCAAGTCACTCCAAGTTTTGCTGCTGACTCTTTAATGTTCCATCATTTTTAGGCAATGGTAACCATAGCATGACTGATACTTGGCAGACAATGATTGTGAGAGGCTGTTGATTTTAAAGTTCTCAGTTTCAGAGATGTCAAATGATGAGGAAGAAACACATGTCTTAGAATCGATGAAATGTGGCATGTCGTAGAGTAGCTGAAAGATTAAACTGAAAGACTAGTTTACTGTGTAGCCTGTACGGAGACATATGAGTGAACCATCTATTTTTGGTTTTGCATAACTCTGTAAATGTCAGTGTTCCTTTCCTCCTCCCCAATATGAAGTTTAAGTGACAAATCACAGGGACATCTTCCTCCTACAATGAGCAATGCAAGGCACCAGAGAAGAGTTTGGTCTTGGAGGGATTCCCCAATGGCCAGCTTCTACAGACCCTGGCTCTCCCTTTATGTTTAGCTTTGTGGCCATTACGTGACAGGGCAGGATGTCTACCTGCTGTCATGAAGTCACAAAAATGCCCCTGACAGCCTATACAAAGCAAGGCAACTTGCATCACAATGTCCTTAGATTTGGGGGCAATAATGCTTCCACTGACACCGCAACACCTCGCAAGATCGCATTTGCTGTGAAATAGTGCTCGGGAGCGCCTCCTAATCTTCTTCATGTTGTGGCACACAGAGCAGATGCTAACATTTATGCAGCCACTGGGGTCAATGGAGACGTGTCTCCAGACTAGAAGTGGCTGGGGTGGGCTAGGGGGGCAACCGCCCAGCCTTGCCTGATGTCCTGAAGGCTGGGCACACTGTGACTGTACTCTGCGGCCTTCTGCTCTCTCGTAATTCTGAGCCCGCTGTTGGACCAAGAGCAAAACCTTAAAATGAGAGAGAAAGCAGGTCATGCTCTCACAGAAGAATAGTATAATTTCTACCTACTGGAAAAAAAACCAGTAACCAATCTTTCGAGATTACTACTCAGAATTCGACTGTAGCGTGGTCACAAGACTACTTAGCCTGTACTCAGATGGACAGAGCAAATGTGTCTACTTGTCTCTGGCCAATCTGATTTTCCTCGTGAGCCCACACCCACTGAGGAAAAGGAAAAACAAACTAAACTATGTTTAGAATGATCTGGTGAACTCAGTCTGTTTGCAGCAACATAAACTGTCCCAGTTTTTAAAAAAATGCTCTGTCCCTTTCGCAGAAGGGCTCAGGTTTTCAGTTCCCACTGTCCTCCTTGGCTCCTCTTCAAGATGATACCTATCTACCGAATAGAGTGACCGTTAGAATTCATCCTTCAAAAAAATAAAGTGTTTTTCATTTTTACAAACACCTGCCTGGGGATGCCTGGGCGGCTCAGCTGGTTAACGTCTGACTATTGATTTCAGCTCAGGTCATGATCTCAGCATTTGGGAGTTTGGGCCCCGCATCAGGCTCTGTGCTGGCAGTGCAGAGCCTGCTTGGGATTCTCTCTCTTCCTCTGTCTCTGCCCCTCCCCCCATGCTCTTTTTCTCTCTCAAAATAAATAAATACATATTTAAAAAACATGCCTGGTACAAGTAGCCATGCATTATAAAAACAGGGCAATGCTTTCCATGTCTCTGCCCAGTCCCTGGGTAACTACTGTAAGCAGTAGCCTTCTAGATATGCTCTCTGCAGATGCACAGACACAAAGAAGTCTTATACATATAGGTGGCTTATTTTCCTTAATAATAAATGGAATCACTATATGCACCTTATTCTATAGTATTTATTTTACAACCATTCATATCAATCAATTTACAACTTGGAGGAAGGAAGCACTATTAATAACTAGGCCATGACAATAGGCATGAATGGTCAAGGTTGTTCACCTGGGTATGGCTTGTACAACCTCGTGGTGGAGGAGCCCACTGGGTTCATTTTGTGTCCACCATAAATAAAAATTTACACACCAGACTATAGCAACAGGTGACTGGATTGGACTACCTTCAGCACGGGTCCCCCTGAGGGGCTGCTACATTCGGGTGATGTGCTACAGCACCCACGGGAGTCTGGAGACCTGGCCATTTTTTCTGATCTTGAGGTTTAGAATCACCAAGGCTTTGCTGAAATAATCCAAGATCCCAGAGAGCTGATGACTTTCTAAGCATGGCTGTGTTCTCTTCTTGGAGGGCCTGGGTCTAGTGCGACTCCAGGATGTCACATGCAGGCTCAGGACATCCAGAAGCCCTGCCTTGGGTTTATCTGTCACCCACTTGCCATGACCTTGTGCCATTGTGGATGCTGTACTGAGCTGAAGGCTGTTGTTCTCTGAGGACCTGAGGGAAACTTCCCCTTCATCTGTCCAGAGAAGTGGACTACCAGTCTTGGGTTCCAGGTTCCATTCAGTGACCTGGGGGTTTCTAGTGCTCTTCTCTCCCTGCTCAAGCAGGTCCTGAGACAGGAGGTAAGCCAAAGACCCAGAGTCTGTCTTCCTTAATCCATCTCTTTCCTGTCCTCCTGAGGCCTCTCAGTTCCAGAAGGGATAGGCTCTGGGCTTTCCAGTTCTTCCATGTCATGGCATCCTTCTGCCTAAGAATTACAGCCTAACCAGTTTATCTGTCATTGAACGACAGGGGGATTTTCTCTGTGTGTGTGGAAAAATGATCTGAGTCATCTAATTGGGTTTCTGACATACTAAAAACTTGAGAAAAATATCTCTCTCAATAGAAATCTACTTTCACATGGACTGCCTTACTACAGACACAAACAAAACCCTACTTTGATGGTCAGAGTTGAGCAAAGATGTCATGGTTATGGTGGAGATCTGCCTCTCCCGCCAAAGCACTCAACCCACGTTACTAAAGGGTAGGAGACTCGAGTAGTTAGACTGCAGAAATGGTAGCACAAGCCTGGGTATTGTCCAGGCCTGCCACACTCTTTGGCTGTTTTATGGGTGACTCACTGGCCCTGGTCTCAGGGCAGAGAAAGAAGGCAAGAAAAGTGAGAAAGGGGGCTCCCGCCACCCACATAACCACTATCATTCCAGCTCATCAAAACAAGAGTCTAAAACAGTTGCTGGAAAGTACCTTGAAGGATCCCATCATAGAAATAACAGCAGAGGAAAGTCTGTACGATGAATGTTGGGCAAACACACATTCTTCCACCTGTTCTGGGCCCCTCTGTACCTTGCTTCTTCCAACAGCCACGCTTTAAGGTCTCATTTCCCCCGGGTTCTTCTCTTCCCCCCAGGGTTTAAGAGAACCAAGTCCTGTTCCCAGAGCTTCTGGACAGGGTTCTTGGAACATGCAAGGTGGGGACTAGACAGAGGGTGGAAGAAGCATAGGATTTGGTCCAGGTCTGAATCCCAGTTCAGCAGATATGTGACTTGCTGCACTTTACTTAATCTGGGTCTCAGTTTCTGCATCTGTAAAATGGGAGTGCTACTATGCTTCGTAGGCTGTTGTGGGAAAAGAATATGCTCCTGGGACGCAATCAGTTCTCTGTTGGAGAGACACAGCGTATGAATGATCAAAGTGTGCCTTAAACTGTGCAGCCATCTACAGGGGCCACAGCTGGGCTCTGGGGGGCATGGTGATGGCCTTTTTTGCTGACTTTTTCCTGGCCACTGCCTGTATAGTTTCGGAAACAGAGTTTAAATTCATTTCTGGGGAAAAAATTTTAAATATGTAATTTCAGATACATATTTAAAATACTTAGTGGATGCGAGAAACATGTTCAGCTGCAAAGAGCTCAGGACCGTGAGTTCAAAAGCCAATGAGTACGAGTTCAAAAATAAGTGCAACAATAAAAATAATATTAATAACTTCACTGCAGAATTTCCAGGGGTATGATAGAAAAAAGTGAGGTTACCTAAACCCTGAGGTCTAAGGATCAGCAATGTTGGCCATCATCTGGGAGCTAATTCGAAATGCAGAATCCTGGGTCCCACCCGAGAACTATTGAATTAGAAATCTGCATTTTAACAGGCTCTACAGGGGATTTCCAATGCACATTAGTTTGAAAAGCACTGATCTAAAATCCCTTGAGAAATTAAAACATCTCTGTGTTGAGAGGTCACAAATTTATATTGTTCCTTAAGTAAAATAGCATCTCGTGGAAAGATGTCATTACAGGTTCAGTTAGATTCATATATGACTGGGGCGCCTGGGTGCCTTAGTTGGTTAAGCATCCGACTTCCAGCTTAGGTCATGATCTCACAGTTCATGAGTTCAAGCCCAGCTGTATCAGGCTCTCTGCTGTCAGTGCGGAGCCCACTTCAGATCCTCTATATCCCTCTCGCTCTGCCTGCCCCCCTGCCCTGCCCCCTCTCACCTTCTCTCTCTCTCTTTCAAAAATAAAATAAACATTTAAAAAAGATTCATATATAACTGAGACAAGCACAGGAACTTTCCCCTTTTCTTCCTCCCTTTTAGTAGTAATGGGGAGAGTTGCAGAAATGAAAAAGCTTAGTGCTAAGGTGTAGCAAGGTTGGGAAATGACTAGCTCACAAGTGTGGGGAATAGGAAGGGAGAGAAAAAGATGAAAAAATGTGACCAAGCAGCTTCTGGGATTACTGTAATTTAATAAAGTTCTGCTGAGGTGGGTGATGACTTTTCCCCTCACTGCTTTTGGAGTTGAACTTCTATTTCTTTTGGAATACTCCAAACTCGCATATCCCCCGTCCCATAATTCAACTTCTTATGCCACCACTGTCTGCCCAACATAGTGCCAGGAAAACATAAATACTGTAAAGTGTTCAAATATTAATTTAAAGTTTAATGGGACTTTAGATGTCCTAACTCCGAAAAACTCACATTATGGATGAACATCTTTCTTTAGAGACTCAAAGGATGGGCCCAAATTCATACCGAAGAGCCTGGCTCACAGGCTGGGCTGTATTCTCAACACTCATCACAAACTAACGACAACAAAATCTGAGATCCCTGACTCTTCTTCTGAAAACTTAAAAGCATTCGATACACTGGGTCTTGTGCACGGCTCAGGAGGAAACCCTGCACTATCTGGAAGTCACCCAACTCCCATGGAAACTCCCAGTTGACACCCCATTTGTAGATACATGAAGTGGTTTTTGGAGAGCAGACAGCGGAGACTGAGGGAAGAAGCCAGCCCTGAAGGATTCCTCCCCCGCAAGGAGGCAAAGAGCCCAAGAGTGTGGCTTCCTTCCTTTCCAGAGGGGTCGTCTTCCTCACGGGTGGGTGCTGACCCCCGCAGAGGCTGCTCCAAAGGCACGGAAGCATGGTGGCCCTGGTCCCCAGCAATGACTCCTTGCCCAGCACCACCCAATTCTTGGGCTCTAAGAAGTGTGCTTTCTCCCAAGCCCCTTAATACAGTTCTCTGTAAGATCTGAAAGAGTAGGGCTCGGGTGCGCTATTTCAGTAGCCTGAACTCCCATCTAGCCCAGACTTTTCTATTTCATGCCACAGCCCAACTCCAGACAACTCTTATTTTTTTTTGTCCTGGAAATGAGAAGTATAAACCCAGGAGGAAGGGCAGAGGAGGGTAGGGGGAAGTGGGGGGCAAGGGAGAGTGACTGCTGAGACTAGTGTTGGGGTTGGGACTGTGGGAGCAGCACCCCAACAGCAGCCGACTGCGGGGGTGGGGGGCAGGGGAGTATAAACAGTGGCAATCACTGGGTGGGGGTGGGGGGCAGCTCTGTCTGGCTCAACTGACTAGTGTCAAAGATAAACAGAGCTGGACACTGTAAGGCCAGATGTTAATCAGTAATAGGGAATAGCCTCGTGTGAACGGAATTTAACTTCGATTGGTACAGAAATAGCTGAGCATTTTAAAGGAAGAAGGAGGCAACCGGGAGGGGGCCGAGCTGGGTTCAACAGAGTCAGGGAAGTGAAAAATAACAAAAAGTGAGAAGTGGGGGGTTGGTCCATGTGAAGCCCGTCTGGGTTTGTTAACTGGAATTTATCAAAGTTAGGGTCCTACCCTTCCACGGAGAAGGGAAAACGAGAACCCCACCTTTAAGTGTTGGCTGGAGCAACCAGTAAATTCTTTTGCTGGCCTTGAGTTTTCTCCGCTCAGACAAGCACTTTAAGGGGTGGGGAGGGGGGAGCTTCGGCACATCCTAGGGATGTGGCCTTGAGCTGTTAGAAACTATCGTGGTGTCTTGTTCAAGTCTTTATAGGCCAAGGTTGAGGCCTAGTTGAGAACTGGGCTCAGAAGAGCCTGGCTAGTTTGGCCAAGGAGTCTCTGGCTCGTGGTGGCCCCTTCATTTGAGTTCTCTTCAACAGTGGTTTTTAAAGCAGCATTCCTTCCGATTCTGAGGGGGCTGCCTCACTAAACACATGCAGCTGATATTTAGGGTTGTACTGGGCCGGGCACTCTGACCACATGGTATCTCCTCCTGTGGGGAGCAGGTGGGACAGCGATAGCCCGCTTTCAGCCCATTCCCGGAAGCTCCAGACGCAGAGGACATCAGCCAACTCGGAGGGGCCACGGAAACAGTGCAGCTTTGGCACTGGAACTGGGTCGGAATCCTGATTCTGCCACTGGCTGTGCTCAAGCTTCCATTCCTCCCCTATGAAAGGAGGGACGGGCCTCTCCCTTTGGGCTACTGGATTAGATGCAATCGTATTGTAAAGTGGGTAGCATCTAGTGAACAGGCAACAATGCTCATTCCTTTCCTTCTCTTTTGGAAGAAAGTTCAGAAAAGTGCCTGATTTAACAAACAGGCTAAAGACCAAGATTCCCCTTGTAAGCTAGCTGGAACTCAGAAACAAATTTACATTTCCAAGACCACTCACACTCACTCACTTATGCTAAATATAGGTAGTTCGCTACATATTTAAAACAGAGTGCATGAGCAAAACACATTTTTACGCAGCTGTTTTGATGTGTAAAGTGTTCACAGGTGAGACAGGGCTTTCCGGAAGTAAGCCTGCGGTGAATCGCGGAGCGCGAAGCCAGAGCACTGGGCCTGACTCTGGTCACCCTCGCCCAGAGCTGTCTGCAGAAAAGAACACGTTTTCGTGCTAGGCAGACTGCGGGCGTACCTCCTAGGTCCTGCATTCAGTAATGTGTGGTGTGGGCAAGTCATTTGATTTATCGAAGCCTCAGTGCCCTCATCTGAGACAGGGGCCAACCACAGTGTGTGTCTCCGAGGGTTCTCCGGGGGATCCGAGGAGTAGACGCATGGGAGGTGCGTGGTGGAGTGGCTGCTCGGGTGCCATCACGAGACCCAGCGCCCCTTGGGCGCGTGCATCTTGGGACTGCAGGAGCTTCTGCAGGGCGGCCGCTCCGGGTACCCTTTGAGAACTGATCTACCCCACCACGGAGAGGTAGGGGCCTCCTCCGGCCATTACGACAGCTGCGCTTTACGGCACCCACCCTTTACACTAGCCATATTTTACGACAGCCACGCCTGACGACTCTCACTGCGGCTTTACGGTTTCTGCACGTGGAATTGGCGTGGAACGGGCGGAAGCGGCCGTGCACTGCAGCCGCGTCCCCAGGCCTCCGTGCGCGTTCTGTCTGGAAACCCACGCCCGAGGCCGTGTGGGCTCCCAGGCCTCGGAGCAGTGACTCGGAAGTGGGTGGTCCTCGAAAATGGAGACTCGCAATGGAAGTTTGCATTTCATCCCAGTGAAGACATGTTGTTGGAGGAAGGGTAAGACTCTAGAAAATAATCACTCCTTGTCGATACCCCTGCGAGGCGTCCGGAAAGCGTGGGCTTCGGCCTGTAACCCTAGTGGGCTTTAAAATTGAGATGATGACACCACCGTTAGCTTCCTCGTGCGTTCGTTCATTGTGCACCAAAGAGTCCACCCACTGTGTGACCGGCACAGTTCTGGGTATAGCAGGCACAGCAGGGAACAAAGCAGAAAAAACCCTGTGTGCCCACATGGGGCTGACACGCTGCTGTGCGCCCATTTGGCAGAAATAATTCCAGAATATGAGCGTCAGGAAAGAAAGAAAGAAAGGGGCAAAAAGGAAAATAAAAAGGAGTAGAACAGCGCCGGGAGGGGGGGGGGCGGGGCGGGGGGAGGGTGAACAGATGAAGGAACCCATGTCAGGGCCTGGAGGAATCCACCCCACTTCTTCAGGGTGCCGCTGATGTTGCCATGGTTACAGGTCTGGAAGGGCCATCAGTGACATTGAAAGTGCCTTTCTTATTTTTGTGACATTTATATGTGACGGTCACAGAGCCTCTGCGGGGGTTGGCTAAAATCCACTGGTGAACATCCAGTGCTAAGGAAATGACCCAGAAATTCTCAGCATTCAAGTTTCTCCTCCATATTCTCCTGGGTATATCTACAAAAAAAGCCAGATATCTTACACAAGGAGTAGTAAGGACTTCATTTGCCTCTGTGGTGACTGTATCAGAATATGGCTGCAGATTTAGCAAGTGGGCCCTATAGACTTAGGAAGTAGGGAATCCAGAGGTGGAGGGAGGGTGAAGGTCTAGGAAAATCTGAAACATGGGCATCTCTAGGACAGGCATAGGTGAGACACCACAATAAGATGCCCACATTGGCCTGAAGCCTTGAATTAGTGGGAATTTGATGCCCAGAGGTCCTGAATGGGGCATGGCTGCATGTGACAATGGTTCGTTGACCCACTCTGCCATTTTTCAAGGGTCAGCTCTACCCACCTGACCTCACAGATGATTCTCCATGTCACTCACAGAACACCAGATGAGCTCCCGCTTTGCCTCTCCCAAAATGTAAACTGATTCTAGAATTCTTTTGGAGTGGAAAGGCCCTCCTCCCATCCAGGATGGCAGAGCCAAGCCGGTGGGAAGGAGCTCAAACCAAGCTGCTACCCTTCCCTTCCCCCCTCTGCTGTCCCCCCTGGGTGTGCCGCATCAGATCCTGCAGCCATCAGTCTCAGCCTCACGGAGAATTTGCAGCACCTGAGCTGTTCAGGTGGCACTGCTAGAAAAGAAAAGTATCCTTTTCCTCTGATTGCAATCAAGACCATCAAGAATTTTTTCTAAGGATTGTTCCATAAAACGAGAAGGAAAAGGGCCATAAAATTCAGGAGCTTAGAAGTGAGTCAGCATAGGCCTCTCTGACAAGCATCTAAATTCTCTGCCCAGGCTGAGTTGGGCTCAGGTCACAGTCCCCAGGCTGTTGGAAACTAGACTGAGCTCTTGGCCTTTTCAAGCGAATTTAGCTGGCACTGACGGGCCTTCTTGTTCTTTTCACAACCTGCCTGGAGAGTTAGAGGAATGGGAATGGGGCAGCCTTGGGGCCATCCGTGGCTTCCATCTCCCTTTGCCCTGGTTCTGTCTCTTGGATGAGGACAACTTGGCTCTACCCGGCCTGCCCTTCCTACTCAGACCAGGGTCTCTGCCCTGCCGCCCACCCTCACTCCCAGCCCCACCCGGAATGGTTGAGGGATAGAGGATAGGAGACAGCAGCTGTTTGCATACTCGTGGTAGTGATTCAGTAGGAGCCTTGTGGGCAGAAGGGGGCATTGTTGGACCGGTGTCCTTAAGTAGACAGGAGGTCACGGGGTCTAGAATATAAGTGAAGCCGTAGCACGTGAGTGAAGGAAGTGGGAATGGGAAGAGGGAAGGCCTGGCCGGCTGGCTGGCATGTGTTGGTAGAGCTTTTATTCTGCCAGCTTCTAGTCTTACAGTGAATTGATCAGCCTTGTCATGGGCTCGTGAATGGTGGAGGAGGAGGTGCTGGTGGCTCCTGGGGACAGAAGGTGTGGAGTCAGAGTGGGAGCCTGACCGCGTTAGGGAAATGGCACAGAAAGTACTCACTTGAGATTTATGGTCATGAATTAAAAGGGCCAGTCAGTGTGGCTTTGGGATTTCCTCCAGGCCCATTGAGCTTCCCAGTATGTGGAGAGTTGGATTTAAATAGGGTTGTAGTTTCGCCAGGTGAGTGACAAAGCCAAAGAGGGTTGAGGGAGCCGAACGTTTATGCCCAGGAGGGACTGTGATGATTTCCCATGGGATTAAGGTCTGTGCAGAAGAGAGGTTAGGACTGGTGAGGTGAGGGATCTGATGGGCTCAAGGGATTAGGAGTCTGGGTTGTAGAGGGAGTAGGTAGGAAAGAGAAGGGTGGTGGTCCGGGAGTGGGCCAGATGGGTTGAGGTTAGAGAGGGTGTCAGTTCTTAGAACTGGTATGGTTGTGGCTCAGGGTGTGAACCCGAAAGTGGCTGAGGGACGTGATCGTTAGAGCAATAAGCTCCATGAGCTGAGAAGGCTGGTTTGGTAGAATCATCTAAGTCATTGGTGGGCAAACTATGGCCCCGGCCAAATCCAGCCTGCTCCTCATTTTTTTAAATAAAGTTTTATTGGCTAGATACACCCATTCATCTATGTATTTTATATGGCTGCTTAGCCAAATATAATTACCATCCTGCCCTTTGGAGGGAAAGTTTGCCCGCTTCTGATCTAAGTGGATATTGAACTCCCCACTGTTTTACAATTTTAAGAGAACAGGCAGTGTTCTACAACCAAAAAAATTTACACCAGTGTAGTTTCCTGTAATAAGTGTTCATGGTGTGATGGTTCTAAGCCAACTGCCCTTGAAACTATGAAAACAAACTTTTCAATATGCCAGAAAAGCTCTTTGCCCTTGTTTAAAGCAGATACTCAGTTCACTTTTACGAATAAGTACCCATTTGACTTGAATGATATACTAACACTTCTGTACACACTCACTAAACATTACCCTGTTGCGATTATAAGATGAAGGAGAAGCTGTCTTGTCTGTTTAGTCAATTAAGGAATAAAGTGCTTTTACTTTTCATTTCTGTATCGGTTATGAGTTCTGGTTGTGTGATATCTTTGCAAGTGGGTCAGTTCTGGACCTAATTAAATACTGTGAGGCCAACATATGAGTGTTCTGTTCTTTCAGAGCACCTCTGCTCCAGAAGAGAAGGAACTGGTAGTTCTTTAGAGAGATCTTCCCTGGCTGTTTCATCTAAGTAGGTCTCCTCACCCCTGTGTCTAAACCATCACCCTATTCATTTTCTTCATAACAATTATGCAATTATGCACCAAAATAAGTCAGAGTATTTTCACTTACTGTCAAAATTTTCACTCACATTTCCTGATTCTTGTCAATATGTGGAATTTTTAGATAAAATTTTTATTAGTCGTATTTTTCATTGTATAATTTTTTTTTTGAACTATAATGTACATACTCATTTGGTCTCTATTTTGAAAGTATATTTGGGGTGCCTGGGTGGCTCAGTTAGTTGAGTGTCTGACTCTTGGTTTCAGCTCAGGTCATGATCCCAGGGTCCTAGGATCGAGCCCCCTCCCCCAGCCCCCCACCATTAGGACAGGCTCCATGCTGAGTGTGGAGCCTGCTTAAGATTCTCTGTCTTTCTCTCTCTCACTCAAATAATATAACAAAATTAAAGAAAATATATTTAACACATCCTTTCAGACTTAGGCCTATGATTGAATTAAAAATATTCCTACTCACTCCATCTATAGCATAACTTCTCCATTCTTGGGCTATCCCTTTTCAGACGGGATGAGTAATCTTTCTGTGGGTACCGTTTTGTTAGCCGTTGCATATGTGACAATACCTTTTTGTTTTCTCTCATGAGTAGCAATATTAGCTCGCTGTAGAACCCTTGAGTCATACTTGTTATGTTTCAAACCCCTAGATGTCGTTCCACGGCCTTCTGGGAATTCCTGTTATGGAACAAAAGTCCAAAGCCACACTGATTTCACATTTTTCTCTACAGATAACTTTGAACGAATCTGATTATTTATTTTGTAAATTCAGGCATTTCTCAAGGAAATATCCAGCAGCTGGACTCTTCATTTTCCTTGGCAAAGGATGAATTCTTACATTTTTAGACTTGGGTATTGTTTGTTACAGGAAATTGTCCCTTTATCTTTATCATTTTCATTCAATTGCTGTGGTTTCTCCTTTAGAAATACCAGTCATCCGGAAAAGAGTTTTGTATTCTCCGTCATCTTTCTTGTCTTTTTGATCTCTGCTCCCTTTTCCTCTGCATCCTGGGAGTTGGCCCTCTGCCTCTTTATTTTTAAAAAATTTTCTTTTAATATTTGTTTATTTTTGAGAGACAGAGCACAGGTGGGGGAGGGGCAGAGAGAGAGGGAGACACAGACTCTGAAGAAGGCTCCAGGCTCTGAGCTGTCAGGACTAAGCCCGACCTGGAGCTCGAACTCAGGAGCCGCCAGATCATGACCTGAGCTGAAGCTGAACACTCAACCCACTGAGCCACCCACGTGCTCCTGCCCTCTGCCTGTTTAAACTGCCTGTTTGTCTCCCTCTGACTGCCCATTGTTACTTCAGTTCCAGGCCCAGTTTTCTCTTCCCTGAGTCGAGACCCTCTATCTTTTTGCTTCCTCTGTAGTCTCTAGTCCATTCTTTATACAGTGGTAATTAATATATATATTTAAATATATATGTGTATATATGTATGTATAAATGCAAATAAATACATACAGATATTTACAAACACACACATCCATATCCATATATATGAACACTCAGTGACTTTGTTTCATATTTAAAATCCAAGATACTTTTCCTGGCGGTAAAGGTCCTATGTGGCTGGCCAGTGCTTGCGTTTCCAAATTCATCGTGTACTGTTCATCTCTTTTAGGTTCCTCAAGCAGTCAGGGCCCTTTTTTCACCTTAGGACAAACCGCTTTCTCTGGATATTCTTTTCTTGTTCTTCTCAGAGCTGGCTCCGAGTAAATACCACCCCGTTATAGAAGCCTTCCCTGATGTCTTTATCTAAGTAGGTGTTATTTCCTCACTCAGCACCCTTTTCATTTTCTGCGTGGCAGTTATCACTTATTAAATTATCTGTTTACTCTTTTGTTGTCTGTGAATCTCATCAAAGTATGAGTTGCGGCAAAAGCAGCCTTGCGTCTGCTGCCCCGTCTCCGGGCTCTCTGCTTCTGACACCGTGCTTGGCTTACGTTGCGTTCTTAATTACCTGTGGAAGCATTAGTTTATCTCGTAGTGCTCCATTTTCACCTCCACGTCTTCTTTCTTTACGTTTTTTTTTTCTTTTTTTCTTTTGCTCAATAGAGGTAGTATCTTTTTGTACCCCCTAGAGGATGCCAGTTTGTTGAATCTTGTGGATCCTGCTGTATCTTATTTATTATTTTTAGACCTATTATTCTACTGGATCAGCAAGATTAACTCCCTTTCCATTGTTCTGCAGCTTTTTACAATGAGCTCTGTTGCACGCTGCCTCGCCCCGTGTTTACTCATCCTCGAGTGTGGTGGCGCCGTACAGAGGTGGTATCTGTTAAGAGAGAGCAGGCCGGTTGTGTGTGGTCTCGTTCTCTGAGCACTGGCCAGAGGGACACCACACGTTCCTGTTCGCAGCTCCCGGCCGATGCTCACCCCCAGGAGCTCAGTTTTACCACACTGCCAGCTCCTCCCCGCTGATCGGCTCTCCGGTACTGTATTCCAGGTCCCAGAAGTGCCTGGAAAACTCCGGTGTCTCCAGCCCGCTAAACAGATTTCTTTCCCATTCTTCTGTTACTTAGTGAGCTTTGCTCGTGGGGGACTGTTTTCCCTCCAGGGTGACGAACTACCCTCAGTTCCTCCTCCTTTCTGTGCAGTTTGGCGTTTTCTCAGTTCCTACGTCTGAATGAAACTAGATTAAAAAGGGCATGGGATGGGCCATGGAAGCACCCAGAACTCGTTATCTCGAAGAGTAGCACCTGTGTGCCTGTCTGCTTGTTCAGGGTTCGGATCCACGGTCCTGCGGGGGCCTGTGGGAACGGCTTCTGACCTTTCCCGGTGGTCTCAGTCTCCTGAAGTGAAACCCTGGATAAGTATGCCTTGACCAGAGGCGCGTCAGTAGGTGTTTCCCCTGCCCGGCTCCCTCTGCCGTGTAGCCAGTGGAGTCTGTCTGTTTCTTCCATGAGGTTGTCTGTCAAGCCTGGTTGTTGTCAAGCCTGTGAGGTTTTGTTTTCTTTCTTCCTGGGAGGCTGAGAAAAGTTGCATGTTAGGGCCGCTGATCAGCTGATCAGATCTCATGAAAACCTCCCAATTTATTTTCTTACATTCCACACGGACAGGATTTTCCTCAAAGCAGCATAAATAAGGAGTACTAAATATATGCTCTTTTCACCCCTCAATCTGGATGTTAACACCAGCACTAAAGGAAATTACGAGAAGATTGTCATATTTGGTTGGGGCTATTAAAGCCTTTCTTCCTCGTAGCTACAATAGACTCTTGTTTCCCTCTGCTTTCTGCCCTAATGAAGCAAGGAACAGTAAGCAGTGCCTCTTTCTCTTTAAATTTAATTCCTCCCTTTCTTTTCTATTTTCAACTATATGTGAACAGATGTACGCTAGAGAAACATAGAATTAAATACCTTGAACGGGTCAATAAAAGGGCTTTTCTGTGTTTTCAGGGTTTTTGATGATTATTAAGGGGAAAACAGAGCTGGAGAAGTTACAAAGCATGTATCTGTCACTCAGCAACAGAGAAAATTTTAAATGTGTGTTTAAAGATATTATACAAAATATATTTAGCATATTACACATAAATATAATAGAGAATATAGTTAATAGATATCTTATGTATAATTGGGGATACAAAACCGGTATTTATCACTCAACAGCAGAAAGGATTTTAAATATATAGAGTATGCAATTATATAGAATGCAATAAATATATAGTTTGTATATTAGAATACATTTAAATATATCTAAATATAATTACACAGAGACATATTAAGTATATTTTACATTTAATATATATAATATAAAAATATATTTTATGTTAGAATACATTCTAAATATATATTTAAAAGTCTCTGTTGCCAAGACAAATACATGTTTGTAACTTCTCTGGTTTGAGTTTATTTTAAACACACACACCCCCCCACCCCCCATTGTATTTACTTTTAAGGCTATAATCTAGGGACCAAAATGGAAAGGTTTAGCTCATGGGGACCTATAGACGATAGACTTTAGATTGGCATAAAATCTGGATGGGAGCCAGTGGATTTGGCAAGCAAATCCTTGTACTAGTCTTTGATATTTTCAACCATTTGAGCTGAAACCCATTTCATAGCTCAAGGATTAAGACTTTATTTTGAAAATAGAGCTCCACCTAGTGGTCATATATAGGCTGACTTTTAAAGTTGAGTTCTAGGAACTTGCCAGTTTCAGGGGAACATCTACCAATTTGTTTTCTTTCTGCTTTGATTTTCTGTCCCTCTGCTCCAGCTAGATTTCAGCTTCTCTTCACCCACTGGATTAGGAGCTCTTGTGAGTTCTCCTTCCATCTGGATGATGGTAACACGCCCTTTCTAGAGCATGATCAGATAGGATAGAGGGTCAGGGCTCACTTTGGCTGCTATTTGATGGTTAGAGAGGCAGCTGGAGGCTGGTGGTGGGAAGAACCCTGGGCTAAGACCCCAGTACCTGGGGGCCGTATCATTCACTGGTACACTTGTTTCCCACTATAGGGCTCAGAGCCTTTATCTGTGTAACCAGAGGCCTGAAGGAAGACTACTTTTCAGGGCACCATCCCCTTCTGAGATCCTCTGGTTCTAGAGAGTGTTTCAGAAGGAAGAGGGATGTCAGATCTGGCACCTGCCGTTTCTCATAGGGAAACTTCATCCACACACTTGGCCCTCTCTAAAGTCAGGTCATGTGGCTGGCCTGGGGCCTAGGGAGAAGAAAATCCAGGCACAGGGTGCCTGGACAGCTCCAGGCACTTTAGTCATGGGGCGTCCACGTCCTCCTCAGAGGGGATTCTGCTGATGGAAGGTTCTGGGAAGAAGTAGTCAGAGGAGGAAACGGCCTTTAAGATGGGTAAGCACAAACGAGGGACTGTAATTAATTAATTAAATTTATTTTTAAAAAAGTTTTTAAGTTTGATTTTGAGAGAGACAGAGACAGTGTGAGTGGGGGAGGGGAAAGGAGAGAGGGAGAGAGAGAGAATCCCAATCAGTGCAGAGCCTGATACAGGGCTTGAACTCCTGAAACTGAGATCATGAACTGAGCTGAAACTGAGAGTTGGACTCTTAACGACTAAGCCACCCAGGTGCCCCAAGGGACTGTAATTTAAATCTTTGAAATTAACAAAGATCATTTTTTAAAATATTTTTATTTTTATTTCTAGGAGAGAGAGACAGTGTGAGCAGGAGAGCGTCAGAGAGAGAGGGAGACACAGACTCCAAAATACGCTCCAGGCTCTGAGCTGGCAGTCAGCACAGAGCCCGACGCGGGGCTCGAACCCACGAACTGCGAGATCATGACCTAAGCGAAAGTCGGACGCTTAACCGACTAAGCCACCCAGGCGCCCTACAAAGGTCATTTTTAAAAAATGTTTGCTCAGTGTAGATGAACAAGCTGACGGGAGTGTAAACTGGTCGACCTTGTATGTGTGATTGGGCCACATCAAGAGCTTTAGAAAATAAGTGTTATGGGGCGCCTGGGTGGCTTAGTTTAAGCGTCCAACTTTCGCTTAGGTCATGATCTCGCGGTTCGTGGGTTCGAGCCCCGCGTCGGGCTCTGTGCTGACTGCCAGCTCAGAGCCTGGAGCCTGTTTCAGTCTGTGACTCCCTCTCTGTGACCCTCCCCTGCTCACGCTGTCTCTCTCTCTCTCCTAGAAATAAATAAAACATTAAAAAAAAAAATTAAAAAAAAAAAAAGAAAATAAGCTTTATCTTCAGCCTGCCATTATGTTAGAGAAAAACTAGAAACAACCTGAAGGTTTAGCTTTAGGGAGGAGGTTGAATAGTGCAGCCTCCAGTTCTTTTAGTACTTGTTTTTTCTTGGAGCCTTTCTTCAGGTGGAATATTAGGTGGAAGTCTCAAATGCGAAAGGATTTATTCAAGAGGGGAAGGGGGTTCTATTCCGGTGCCCCACCTGGAGGGGAGGACCCAGTCAGTCCAGGTGAGTGTAGGACTCCGTGGCACAGCGCAGAGCCACCCAGGCAGTCTGTCCCTGGATATTAATTGCATTTCCCTCTGACTGGGGGAGTTCTGGATGATTCTTTCCCAGATAATTTTGCTTTTTATACTTGGCGAATTTTTCATCATGGTCTTCTTCTTCTTTTTTTTTTTTTTTTTTTGCCACAAGATATTTATGTTAAGATATTAAAAATAATGTCAATTTATTTTTTTAAAGTTGTATGCATAATTGTCATAGGAGCTATGTGTCAACCTGGCAACTTTCTCTTTCTTCTCAGCAGGTTTTCAGGCTTATTAGGGAAACTTGAACAAACAGATAAGCAGTGTTAAAAAATAAAAACCACTCATAATCCCACCACCTAGAGAAAACCACCATTAGTATTTTTAGTGTATTTCCTTCCTGATTTTTTTCTATGTGAAAGGTGTATGTGTATATATAATGTATTATTATACATAATAAATATACTATGTGTCTTACATGTGACATTTTATTATAAAGTTTTACATCCTGTTTATTTCTGTAAACATTAGATATTCCCAAAACATGAGGCCTGAAAACATGCTGTTTAATGGTTTGTCAATATTCAATTCTGTTGGCAAAATATAATTTTATAACGGACGTTTTTACTTTGATAGCACTCATGTGAATGTATTGTATATCAGTCTTTTCCATATATCTAATTCCTTCCTTAAATTATATTCCTAGAGAGAGTATTACTGGGCCCACGAGTATGCATGTTTCCCAGGAGGAAGAAGCATGTGGCTAAGTTTCCCTCCCATCAGTGATGATGACACAGAGCTGAAAAAAAAAGTCTTCTCCAAAATAAGTGACCAAATGAGCTCCATATTTAATAGCGATTGATTGAGGATTAGAACTATATGTGCAGAGTAGCCTGTTCGTTAGGGATTAAGTCTATTTATTTAGACCATAATTATAAACCTGTTTGATTTACATTTGAATGTTTGTTTCAAATTGAGCTAGAATCTGTTACACGTGAAGGAGTCCTCATGTCAGTTTACAGCCCGTTAAGGTGACACACTTAAAGCCAAGTACCGGCTTCATGTTCTCCGTCACTGGCCTCAGGTAAAGCACCGACCAACAGCAGTCAGTTTTGGGCCGAGAACAAAGGCAAGAGCGAGCAAGCCCACAGCAGCCCCCACACTCACCGAGCGCAGTCTTCTCTTCACAGAACACTGTGCCGGCCGCCCTGTTTTCTCAGATATTCCCCGAAGCTTGCCTTTCCTGTTCCCCATGCTTCCGAGGGGGCCGGAGGGGGCGGGCTCAGGCAGTGTTTACTCATCCTGAGTGCGGGCTCAGGCAGATGGAGGCCCCGCCCTGCAGAGACTGATCCTTCCCTCCATCCCCAGCGTGTCCTTGCTGATGGGGCGTTTCCCCTCGGCCGAGGGCTGGCATGACAGTGTCCTTGCATCTGAGCACTCAGAAATTACACGATGGGAGTGAGTCGTGGTTCACATAAAAACCTGCATATTCTTAGTTTTTAGGAAGTGACTTAGTAGGAACTTTTCAAGGACAGGAATCCTCCAAACCTAACACAGTGTCCGACAGGGAGGACGGGCTCCATGGAAGAGTTTTTGAGCTGAGAACTGGGAGTGTACAGGTGGGTAACGTCAGGGGAGTGTTATGTACTGAACATTATTCATTTTTCTAGGGTAATTCTAAAACGGGCGCCTGGGTGGCCCAGTCGGTTAGTGTCTGACTTCGGCTCAGGTCATGATCTCACCGTTTGTGGGTTCAAGCCCCGCGTCTGGCTCTGTGCTGACAGCTCAGAGCCTGGAGCTACTTCGGAGTCTGTGTCTCCCTCGCTCTCTGCCCCTCCCTGCTCATGGGTCTGTCTGTCTCTCTCGCTCGGAAATAAATAATAAATATTAGAAAATCTTTTTTAAAAAATCTAAAATAACTGGGAAGACCCAACTTTGAGAAAATTAAGCATTTCATCTAGGATTGTGGAGATGTTTTAAAATTTATTTTGAACCTCCTCAAGTATTCCTATCTCTGCTCTGTCCTAATCATGAACAGGAAATCTCAGACCATCACAAAGCCCCCTTTCTTGCTGCTCCTGTGTTCCTGTGTGGCCTCTGGTGCAGCCCTGTCGGCCATCTTTACTGATGCCACTACTTTTAAATGTTAGTGACACTTAAGCAGCGTGACGCCAGGGTCTTAACAGTTGTAGTTTCCAAGGGTCCCTTCATGTGTGTTATCTCATTTAATCTCACTTAGTTAATTCATTAAAGCATCTCAAATTAATTAAAGCACAAGACTGTGGATTAAGTATTAGTGCCCTTGCTATTTCTATTGTATAGCTAAAGAAGTGGTATCGAGAGACCTTGAAGAGCTTACTCACCTAAGTGTCCAAGCTGGGAGTCGCTTTTTCCTGTACTACAAACCCCCCAAAAGTGTGAAATAAATTTGGTTTTGTAAGTACAGAGTCAGGTTGCTCCCAGGGACAGCGCAGTCGTCAGAACATCTACTCCCTGGTTGTAAAAAGTCGAGAAACTGCAACACCCAGAAGATTGCACGAGTCCACTTAGGCCACAGGGGCAGCGTCTCCTAAGTTGTCCTTGAGCATCCCTGTCCGTTCGCCAGTGAGGAACAGCTAAAAAGTTGCAGAGTCCACATAACTCAGAGCCCAGGTCATGGATTGGGAGGCAGAGCCTCTCCCACAGACCTTTCCTTTCTCCCTCGGCTTGGCTGGCCCCTAATATCCTAATGGGACAGTCACCAATACTGCAGGTATAGGGAGGGACGGAAATATTCTCCAAAAAGGTAGACTCTCTGACACCGTGCTGGACTCAGGCATCGTCTCAGTGCTGCGCCCAGGCTGGCTCGTCTAGGCAGCAAACAGCGAGTCTGCTGCTTCGCGTCTCTGTGCGTTCTGGAGCCGGGCGTCACATACCGCTGCTGTCAAAGCATGCAGATTCGGACAGGGCTGTCATCCCCGTAACCCTGTGAAGATGGGTGGCACTGTTGCAGTCATCGCACTGAAGCCGAGGGAAGTTTCTGTTTAGACTCGGAGTGTAACATGTACAAGAAAGAGAAATAGTTTAATCGTGAGTCACCTGTTAGATTCAATGACAGTGTATTGGGAAAAGAATGAGCGGTTTTCTGTCAGCAGTTTAGCGGGAAAACAGTGCAGCTCCACTTGTCAGATCATGGTTGAACCTGTAGATTGGCTGCAGATACAGGATTTTGGCAAAAACCAACAAAAGCATTCTTTGAGAATTAGTTGGACAGATGGAATTTTCAACAAAGTATAGTGTATGTTTTATTATTATTTGTAGATTGCATGCTATACATCCTTTGTGTCAGGTGTGCATATGTTGGTGATATCAGTTTTACACATATCAGATACACATATGTTATCTACACATATCCACGTGTGTCTCTATATTGAGACCTGCCTTTAAACACTGACCAGAACACCACTGCTTCTGGAGGGAAAGGAGGTGCTGGTCATACAGATGTTGGAACAACAGGTGAATCAGGACTAGGCCCCCCCAAATGTCCCAGGTTTTACACTGACTTTCTCCAGGCTGGCTCATTTCCTTAGCAAGCCCCCTCACCCAGAGGCGCAGGATGATCCCTCCAGGAAGGCTTTTTCTCGGTCGGCTCGTTTGCCTCAGGGAATCACAGGAACGAACTTCCTTACTCCATCCTGCTTGATCGTCTTTCCAGGCCCTTTGCTTTAGAACCATTTCTGGCGCTTATATAAGAGCTATAGGAGGGTGTCTTATTGTCTGGTGAACCTTAATTTTCTTACTGCAAAATAGGCCTCATGGCATCACCTTGCAGGATTATAAAGGTAGAAATAGAACATGTCAAGTGCTTTTTTATATGTTTGGCCCAAAATAGATGCTCAGTGACTGGTATTAGTTTTCTTACCACTCCTACTTCTTCTGTTATGATTATTACTACTCTTTTGTTTGATGCTCCAGCCTCAGACTCCATGTTTTGGAAATACTTCCATTACCTAAAGTCTCTGGACTTTGATGACTCTGACCCCTCTACTCCACCCTGTAAGCTGAGGGCTGCGTCCCCCTTCCCGTGCCCAGCCCTGGCTCATGGGGTGGTGGTTGCCCAGAGGGGTAACCTGTGGTCACTCTGCTCATTATCTAGGAGGAGCCCTGATACTTAGTGCTGGGCCTCTGGGGACAGCTGTGGGTCCCCAGCCGGTGCCTTCCCCAAGCTAAGTGATCTGGGTGTGGGCACCTGTATCCAGGTTCAGCCAGACTATCTTAGCTCTGATCGCAGTGGTCGGTCCTGACGGCCTACCTGTGCGAGCCAGGCCGGTAAGAATGCCTCCTGGACTTTGTGAATTGGGCTGCAGGGAGGATCGCAGCACCGGCTGGGAGCTGGAGGGCCGGGAGCTGACGGAGACCGCTTACTTACCTGGAGGAGCCAAGGGGAGAGTCTCAACTGAATGGCAAAGGGAAGCAGACTCCAGAGATGGTGGGAGGGTCTTGCTGGGAGTGTTGTCGCCGAGGCCTGGTGGCTTCCTGTTCCTCTCTGAAGGGAGACTGCTGTCCCCAGGGCTCTCGAGAGTGGTCTCCACTTCACCTGGGCTCATCCAAGCCTGCTTCCCTTTGCAGCAGCAACAAAATGTCTTTTTTTTTTTTTTAAGTTTATTATTTAGAGAGAGATAATGAGAGAGCGAGAGAGAGGGAGGGAGAATCCCAAACAGGCTCCTTGCCTTTAGCGCAGAGCCCGACACAGGGCTCGAACTAATGAACTGTGGAATCATGACCTGAGCTGAAATCAAGAGTCGGACGCCTAACCGACTGAGCCAGCCAGCTGCCTCACAACAACACAACTCGTAATGAGTATTTCTGGAGTCCCGAGCTCCAAGGAGGGGAAATGAGCTACCCTCTGCCTCTGCTGTCTGCACAGTGGGTCCCCATTTAAGGATGGGGCTACCTCGGAATGTTTTATATCAAATGCTCCAGACAAGCACAGAGCTTACCCCAGGGAAAAGGAACGGGACGCCGGTGCCCGTGCCCCGGGCAACCGGGCTCTGGGGGCTGCTGTGCCCTGGGAGGACCTGAAGTGACTCCTGTACCGTCCGTGCTTGATCCCTGGATGGGAGCTCCTAGAAGCCCATGTGAATGACAGACTGACCGCGCTGCTTTGCTCTGGAGTGGACGCACCGTGTGTGATTCGGGGGGAGCAGCGCCTTCACGGCCTCCCCCGGGTCTGGGCTGGGCGTGGCCAGTCAGTCACAGCCGTGACAGTCGAGCTTGGGTGCGGCCTCCGAGCCCTTCTCTCCACGGGTGTGCCTGGTCCTCCTCCGAGAATGCACCAAGCCTGTCTTCGTGGTGGAGTGGCGCTCGTCTTTAAAGGCCACACAATATGAAATGACCGTTTTGGGTTTGGCTCTGTGAGTTTTTGCATATGGGTATTCTGTGTTCCACAAAGCCACCTCAGCTTCTGAAAGTCAGAAGGGAAGGGGACAGTCCACTTTAAAGTTACTGGTGGGGTGAAAGGGATGGGGCAGTAGGAATGGACAACTGGGCCCATGGAGCAGCCGGGGTTTCCACAGAAACACGACGCAGGTGCCTCAAACCCGTGAGGAAATGTTTCCCCGCAGATTTTAAGCCGGAAAAGGATTTTTACCGACCGTGCAGGCAGAGGGAGATCTCTGCTCTGGAGGAGCAGAGCCCCCCAGAAAGACAGCTAAATGCAAATGGTGGAGGCACCTCACAAAACCCTGTGGGACCCCAGCCCCCTGGGCGGCTGTCATGGCCCATGTGCAGAGTGGTCTGCTTGGGAAATAAATGTTTCTGTGACTCATTCTGGGAACGGCCCGCCCGTAAGAAGTCCTTAAGCAGCACAACGGTGGCGATTTGGGGTTTACTGGAATACGGTACCACACTTTGCAGGCCCAAAGCCTCCAATTTACTGGGGACTTAGTTAAGGAAGCCCAAGGCGTAGTGCCGTTGCCAGGGGAAGGTTCAGCTGGAAGGCTCCAGAGCTTCGGCCCCTCGTTCAGGGCCTTCGTTCCCCAGCAGCCTGTCTGGCCGTAGGACACTTCTGCTCACTCTTTCCCTCGGGCGGCGTGTGTAAACTTGTGAGCCCGTGGTGGCTGCCTTCCTGGGGGCTCAGGAGAAGCTGAAGGAAAGCCCTTTGTGGGGGATGTGGCTAGGGGTAGTGGGGAAGAACATCCATGGTTTCCTCCACATTTCTTCCTCACAGCAGGAAGCAGGAGTTCCTATCCAGCTAAACGGCTGGAAAAGACTTCTAGTAAAAGCCCTGGGTTTTGCTCTGATGCAAGTAGCGTGGAACAGACAGTTGCAGGAACCAAAGTATCATCGTTCCTTTATCAGCCGCTTGAAAAACTGAGAACTCTAGTTTCATGGAACTTGTAGAGCTGGATGGGACCAACGCGGTTTTTTAACCCAACCCTCTCATTCTGAACGAGAAGACACCTGTTGAGCTTGCAAGTGTGCTTAGCACCTGGCCAGGCTTTGGGAGAACGGCTGGACCAGCCCATCTCATGTGGGAAGGAGCATTGCCTAGCTGTCCTCTTTGGGGTGTGTGTGTGTGTGTGTGTGTCTCCATGTTCTCGTGCCTGGATCTCAGTCAGATTTGAGTCTTCGCAGCCCGTGGGACGAGGCTTACTGGCAGGTCATTTCTGAAGAGCGAAATGCAGCATCTGACAGTATTTCCCATTTCCTCTGGGAAGGCAGTTAAGGTGCATATCAGTTTCCTTTTGCTGCTGTAACAAGATACTGCCAATTTAGGGGCTTTATACTGTGTACATTTATCATCTTAGCAGTTTTAGATGTCAGAAATCTAAAACCTCACAAGGCTGAAGTCAAGGTGTCAGCAAGACTGTGTTCATTTCTGGAGACTCTCAGGGGGAATCCATTTCCTTGACCTTTCCAGCTTCTAGAGAGTTCCCTGGCTCCTTGACCCTTGCCCTCTTCCTCCCTCTTCAAGGCTAGTGACATTGGTGCAGGTTCTTCCAGTTCTCACAGCACATCGCTCTGACCCCTTTTCTGTTTCTCTCTCTCACATTTAAGGACCCTTGTAATTTCATTGTCCAGGATATTCTCCCTACTGACTTTTTAAAAATGTTTATTTGTTTTGAGAGAGAGAGGGAGAGAATGTGTGTGCGCGCACAAGCAAGGGAGGCTTAGAGAGAGAGAATCTTAAACAGGCTCCCCTCTGTTGGCACAGAGCCCTACCCGGCACTTGATCTTGCAAAGCCTGAGATCATGACCTGAGCTGAAGTCAAGAGCTGAAGTCAAGAGTCTCGGATGCTTTCGGATGTTTTGCCGACCGAGCCACCCAGGTGCCCCTCCCTAGCAACTGTAACTCCATCTGCTACATTAATCCCACTTAGCCGCGGAACCTACCTTACACACAAGTTCCAGGAATCAGGACAAGGACATCTTTGGGGGAGCCATTATTCTGTCGATGCCAGTGCAATCCCAGTTGGTCAGGAGCAGTCCCTATAGCCACAGTCTTGACCCCTGAAGATTTGCAGGTTCTTGGTTTCAGCTATTTGGGAATGATAGTGAGGGTCCCTGACATATAATCATTTGCCATTTTACTTTTTTTTTTTTTTACAGATAGTTTATTGTCAAATTAGTTTCCACATAACACCCAGTGCTCATCCCCACAAGTGTCCTCCTCCATGCCCATCCCCCTCCCCCCACATCCATCAGTCCTCAGTTTTTGTCAGCATTCAAGAGTCTCTCATGGTTTGCCTCTCTCCCTTTCCCCCACCATTTCCGCCCTTCTTCTCCCCCTTGGTCCTCCGTTAAGTTCCTCCTAATCCTCCTATACATGCACACATATGATATTTGTCCTTCTCTGCCTGACTTATTTCGCTCAGCATAACACCCTCCAGGTCCATCCATGTTGCTACACAGGCCATTTTACTTCTGTGCTGCTGCGCCGAAGCCGCTGTCTTCCCAGTGCGTGCGCCTGGCCTGCCTCCCAGCTGCAGCATCACCGCATCCCTGTTGGTTGTTTATTGAGCTCAGATTAGTTCTCATAACAGCCCTATGAAAATTGATATTATCATTCCCAGATTTCTGGCAAATATGCTTATACAATTAAATACTCTAACGATATTTCTCAAAATCAAGGATTATTTCCACATTCTCCACAAAAATGTAAAGGTTCTATGTTCTTAGTGGACCCATGCTGCTTTGCGGCCCGAGTCTTTTTTAAGAAAAATCTTTGGCCGCTAGAGGGAGACAACTCTTTGAAGAACTGAGGCCACTTCTTTTGTCTGCGGGTATAGATGGATGAAGACACTGTTTATATTTGAAAAATGGGATTCAGGGCTGACCTGACAGGTGGACAGTGAAGGGGAAATTCCCGCACTCATCCCCAGTGCAGGCCTCAGTGATCAGCTTTCACCATCATCCCCTTGGCTCCCTCTTCCATAGTTGACTACCCATGCCATGCTAAGGCAAGGATCCTTTTTTTCCTTTTAAGCTGCACTGGCAGCTTAAAATTAAAAAAATTTCTGTCTTTTCTCCCTGAGGGGAAACTTTGTGGACAGAATGCCCAATAAATTGTCAGAACTTACACTATATAGGGCCACCTGGGTGGCTCAGTCGATTAAGCATCCAGCTCTTGGTTTCTGCTCAGATCATGTTCCCAAGGTCATGGGATTGAGCCCCACTCAGGCCCTTCGCTGACAGCATGAGGCCTGCTTAGGAGTCTCTCTCTCTGCTTCTTTCTAACTTATGCTCATGAGCTCTCTCAAAATAAGTTTTTTTTTTTTTTAAAGAACTTATACTGTATAAAAGCATAGAATCCCAGAGATTTCAGGTCTCCAAGTGTTGTCACATAGGGTCTAAAATAGTGGCCACTGCTCACCCAGACACGCCCTGTTGGAACCTCGTGTCATCTGAACAATATTGTTCTGAAATGGGGACCAGGTACGTCTTCCCTGTTAGAGCGTTCTGGGTTCCCTCACATAAGATTTGCTCCTGACAGCTCATGGTTCAAAAAATGCCACTTCTGTAATAAAGGGATTGATGTCTGTGATGTAAAATGGCTACTGTGGTAATCACGTGAGTGCAGTTGAAGCACTACAGAGAAAAATCCGGCACAGAGACAAGATAGTCATGTCCGGGATATAGTGACTGCAGAAGGGACCCAGTAGGAACGAAACAGAATGACTTTAGCCCGAAGCTATGATGGCTTCCAGACACTTGAGGGCGTAGTAGGTAATAATACACATGTTCCTCCCCTCCCTCTTTTACGTTTACACAGCGATTCTGGTTCATCCCGGGAAGCATTGTTGCAACACCACTGTTAGTGAAAGGGATGTGCTGATGTGTTTTGAGGAGGTGGAAGGGTCTCACATGTGATTGTAAGTTTGTAATACGTCTTTGAGAAGCCAGCCCTATTGTTTTTAGTTATGCCTTAGAAATAGAAAACAGGAGGGGCGCCTGGGTGGCTCAGTCGGTTAAGCATCTGACTTTGCCTCAGGTCATGATCTCACAGTTTGTGAGTTCGAGCCCTGTGTCCCGCTCTGTGCTGACAACAGCTCAGAGTCTAGAGCCGGCTTCAGATTCTGTGTCTCTCTGTCTCCCTGCCCCTCCCCCACTTAAGCTCCGTCTCTCAAAAATAAATAAATGTAAAAAGAAATAAAAAAAGAAATAGAAGACAGGATGGATCAATGGAAAAATATATGAGGATCAAAGGCATTGCAAACAAAATATATATATATTTTAAAAATTATTGGATGTATGGAAACAGTATCTAAGTGTGAGGCCCATCTTAAAGAGATGCCAAAATAGGATGGTTTGAACAAAATAGAAGATTAGTTTTCTTTTTCTCGTTAACCTTCAAAGGGCTGGGGATGGCTGACGGGCCTTGCTTCGCAAGATCAGTAGGCACTCGGGCCGGAGGGACTTTCAGCTGTGGAGTCTTCTCTCTGGATCCTCTGTGGCTGTTCTTTTCTCCTTCCACGGGAAGGTGGAAAGAAGAAATGCAGAGTGAACAGTTTTGCCTTTGAGGAGATGTAACTTCTACTTCCATCCCAAATCGAGTCACGTGGCCACTCTTGCCTGCAAGGGAGGCTGGGAAGGAGGTCTCTAGCCACGGAAGCGCTATGCCCAGCTACAACTTTGAACAAGAGGAGACTAGATGCCAGGGGACAGTTTAGTAGCTCCGGCCACAGTGCAGCTTCCTGGCTACAAACTTCCTCATGCACACCCTTCTTCACATGGAGAATAAATGCACCTGCCCCCAGGGGAAACAAACCAGAGTGCCATTCTGGGTGGTGGGGAGGCCTTTGAACAGGTCCAGCTGGGCGGCCTTGAGGTCCATCAACCCAAAGACCAGCTGTATGCCTGCTGCCCTCCCCCGTGGTGGAGTAGGAACGAGATCACCACAGTACAAACTCCCACGGGAAATGGCCAAGGGAAACACGCAGCAGCCACCGTCTGTGGCATTCAGGTCCTGCACGGAGGGTTTGCAGAGAGCGATCTCCCTGTCGCGATGTGCGGCGGGTTCTGTGATCAGCCCCCCTGGCATCTCCAGCTCTCCTCTGGAAGAAATTCCCTTGGCCACCATCCTCTCTGGCTCCAGGTCCTCCTCTGGAAGATTCCTTCTTGTCCACTTTCCTCTTGGGCCACATTTGAAGCAGGTGTGAGAAGCCTTCTCTTTGTCAGGCTCTACGGCGCTCACCACCCGATTCCTCTATGTGCATTTTCAGGGGGTCTAGGGAATGATTTATGGGTTTGAATTGTCACAGGCTTTGGCCAGGTTTGTGGTTTCTTTGGCATTATAATTCTTTTAAAAATATAAAAAGATGTCAGTCTATTTTAGTCTGTCAATTTCATGAGCAAGTAACCACAGTCAAGGATCTTGACTGACATGTAATTATTTTACCTGCAGATGCTGGTCTTTTAATAAATTGTCCTCAGAGCTCAGTTCATTTATTTCTCTTGCTACCAAGTAGCACTTACCTTGAGACCATCCAAAAAAAAAAATGAGCTTGAGTGGGGAGACCCCCCACTTAATTGCCTCCCCCTCCCCCCCCGCCAAACTCACTGTTACTGAGATGACATTGCTTCTAGGCCTTGTTGGTAAACAGACCTATCAGTTTAAAAAATAATACGTAAGGATTTTTATTGTCCTTTTCAAATTTTATATAGGATGGATATGTAGCATTTTTGTTTCTACTATAGTATCTATTTTCTATCTGACCTCTATTATTTAATTTCTGATGCTATTAGAACCTAATTTTTCCTTATTTAGGTGACACATACTATTATATTAGTTTTAGATGTACAGCATAGTGATCTGACAAGTCTAGAAGTTTAATATAGACTTTTTTTTTTTTTTTTACTACTGTGTTTTACTGTGTTCACCACCAGTAAGAACCGAATATTCTTGAGTCGATTTTGGTAGGTTATGGATTTCTGGAAATTTGGCGGTTTTCTCTGTTTTCAACTTTATTGACATTAAGTTGTTCAGAATATCTTAAGTTTTGATCACCACAGGATCTGTACTTCTGTCCCTCTTTCCATTTCTATTACTGCCTAATTGTGTGCATTCTCTCTTTCCCTCTCTTTTTTGTTGAGCTTGCCGACTTTAGGTTTTGTTGATCTTCTGTTTTGTGTTCATTTCTATTTCTTTAATTTTGGCTCTTTTTATTTATTTGCTCTTACTTTTTTAGGGTTTATTCTGTTGTTCTAGTTCTAATTTCTCACGTTGGGTACTTAGTGCATTCATTTTGAAGCCTTTTTATTTTATAATATAAATATTTAAAATTATAAATGTCCCTATAAATACAACTTTAGTTGCATCTACACATTTTATCATGTAGTATCAATATTATCATTCCGGGCTGAATATTTTATAATTCTCATACTGATTTCTTCTTTATCCATGAATTATTCAACATTTTCTTTGTTGCTAGACATATGTAATCCAGGGTGTTATCATTAGAAAAATAATTAGAAAGTTATCTTTTTACTGTTGATTTAAAATTTAATTAGGTTTTTGCCAAATAATGTGGGCCGTATGATATCAAATTTTGAGATTTGTTGAGTGGGTTTTTTTTGGGGGGTCCATTTTGCACAGATGTTCCACATGTGCTTGGAAAGAATGTGAATTCTCTGCTGGTTTGCTGCAGTGTTAAGTATGTGTCCATTAGATGATTCCTGTTGACTGTGCTGTTCAAACACCATCCTTACTGATTCTGAAGCATCGGTTATTTGGAGAGGTGGTTTGGAACCTGCCATTGCAGAACAGATTTTTTAATTTCTCATAGTTCTGTTAGTTATTGCTTTATATCTTTGGAGACCATATTATAAGTTATTAGAAGGTTAGAATTGACCCATTTTCCTGGCAGACTAACCTTTTTTATCATGCAGCTTCTCTTCACTCTAGTTGTGATTTTTCCTTAAACTCTATTTTGTCTGGTTTTAATATTGCCACATCTGTTCACTTTTGTTTAGAATCTTTGTACTACTTTAAAATTTTCAACATTACTATAGCCTTCTATTTTAAATGATATAACTGGCATATAGTTATTCATTTGTTTATGTATTTATTTAAATTCAAGTTAGTTAACATGTAGTGCAGTATTGGTTTCAGGAGGAGAATTCAGTGATTCATCACTTAAATATAACACCCAGTGTTTATCCCAACAAGTGCCGTCCTTAATGCCTGTTACCCATTTAGCCCATCCATCCGCCCACCAGCCCCTCCAGCAAACCTCAGTTTGTTCTCTGTATTTAAGAGTCTCTTATGGGGTGCCTGGGTGGCTCAGTTAGTTAAGCATCTGACTCTTGATTTCAGATTGTAATTTCATGCTTCATGGGTTGGAGGCCCACATCAGGCTCCACGCTGGCAGTGTGGAATCTGTTTGGGATTCTCTCTTTCCCTCTCTCTCTCTCTGCCCCTCCCCTGCTTGCTCTGTCTGTCTCAAAATAAATAAATAAACTTAAAAAAAAAGTCTCTTATGATCTGCCTTCCTCTCTGTTTTTATCTTAATTATCCTTCCCTTCCCCTATGTTCATCTATTTTGTTTCTTAAATTCCACATATGAGTGGAATCATACAATATTTGTCTTTCACTAACTTATTTCACTTAGCACAACACAGTCTAGTTCCATCCACACTGTTGCAAATAGCAAGATTTCATTCTTCATGATCATCAAGTGATATTCCATTGTGTGTCTATACCACATCTTCTTTATCCATTCATCAGTCGATGGACATTTGGGCTGTTTCCATACTTCGGCTATTGTTGATAGTGCTACTATAAACATTGGGGTACATGTGCCCCTTTGAATCAGCATTTTTATATCCTTTGGATAAATACCTAGTAGTGCAATTGTGTCATAGAGTAGTTCTATTTTTAACTTTTGGAGAAAACTCCACAAACTGCTTTCCAGAGTGACCGTATCAGTTTGCATTCCCACCAGTTCCCACCAAAAGTATTGCCCTTTCTCCGCATCCTCGCCAACATCTGTTGTTTCCTGAATTGTTAATTTTAGCCATTCTGATGAGGCAGTATCTCATTGTGGTTTTGGTTTGTATTTCCCTGATGGTGAGTGACGTTGAGCATTTTTTCATGTGTCTGTTAGTGATCTGGAGGTCTTCTTTGAAAAAGTATCTGTTCATGTCTTCTGCCCATTTCTTCACTGGATTATTGGTTTTTTGGGTGTTGAATTTGATAAGTTCTTTATAGATTTTGGATACGAATTCCTTATCCGATAGGTCATTCTCATACATCTTCTCCCATTGCATTGGTTGCCTTTTAGTTTTGTTGATTGTTTCCTTCACTGTGCCGAAGGATTTCAAGCTATGTTACAAAGCTGTAGTCATCAAGACAGTATGGTACTGGCACAAAAGCAGACCCATAGGCCAGTGGAGCAGAATAGAGAACTCAGAAATGGACCCATAAATGTATGGCCATCTAATTTTCGACAAAGCAGGAAAGAATATCCAATGGAAAGAAGACAGTCTCTTTATCAAATGGTGTTGGGAAAACTTGACAGCAACATGCACAAGAATGAAATTGGCCCACTTTCTTATACCACACACACATAAATTCAAGATGGATGAAAAACCTAAATGTAAGACAGGAAACCATCAAAATCCTAGAAGAGAACACGGGCAGCAACCTCTTTGACCTTGGCCAGAGCAACTCTGTACTGGACATATCCCTGGAGGCAAGGGAAACAAAAGCAAAAATGAACTATTGGGGCCTCATCAGGATGGCATATAGTTATGTTTTTAAAATCCAACTTCATAATCTTTGCTTTTAAAGGGGAGAATTTAGTCCTAATATTGGTTTTAAGTAATAGTCCACCTGGATTTGTTTCTGTCACCATGTTTTCTTGCCCATGATGTTCCTATGTTTTAACATTTTCTTTTGTTTTATTTACCTTTTCTTGTTTTGGATGGTTATTTTTCCTCCCCTTTCCCTCTTTCTCATTAGTTTACATTCATATATTTTAAATGCATACTTAAAAAATTTAATATGACACATTCAGTTGAAAAGTAAACCAATAGAGGTGTCTGCCGTGGCTCAGTCAGTTAAGTGTCCAACTCTTGGTTTCAGCTCAGATGATGATCTCATGGTTTGTGAGTTCGAGCCCCGCATCAGAATCAGTGCTGGCAGCATGGAGTCTGCTTAGGATTCCTTCTCTGTCCCTCCCCCCTTTGTACTGTCTCTTTCTCTCTCTCAAAATGAATAAATAAACTTAAAAAATATTTTTTAAAAAAAGGGAACCAAAAGCATGACCTTAGGTCTTCTTCAATTTTTTAAAAAATTGAGTTTATTTCTAACTTTGACCCCATGAGATCAATACTATCAGTGCTGTTTTCTCTACCAAATTCTTTTGACTTAGGCACGTATTCATTATTTCCTTTATTTTTCATTCCTTCTTGCATCTTAAACCTAATTGGACAACTTGCCTCATGTCTAAAGCACATCCTTTAGAGTTTCCTTTGATGAGAGTCTGTGAGAAAAACTCTGTCTTTACTTGTCTGAAAATACTTTTATTTTGCTCTCATTATTGAAAGTTATTTCCCCTGATTCTAGGTTGATCATTATTTTTTTATTTAGCACCTCAATGATACTGCTCCATTGTCTTCTGGCTTCTGTTGTTGCTGTTAAGAAGTAATTTGTTATTCTGTATTCTGTATTTCTGTTTTATTGGGTAATCTTTCCCTTTTCCCATGTCTGCGTTTTACCGTGCCTTTGGTGCTCTGTAACTTCACTATGATCTGCCTAGATGTATATTACTTTTTTCTGCCCTTGGCTTCACTGAGGTGTAATTGACAAAAACTGTGTGTATTTAAGGTGTACAATGTGATGTTTTGACATGGGTGAACATTGTGAATTGATTACCACAATCAGGCTGGTTAACTTATCCATCACATCGCATAGTAATCATTATTTTGTTGTATGGTGAAAACACTTAAGATCTATTCACTTAACAAATTACAGGTATATGATACAGTATTAGTAACTACAGTCACTGTGCTCTACATTAGATCTTTAGAACTTCATTCATCCTGTGTAACTAAAGTTTCTTCCCTTTGACCAACATCTCCCCATTTTCCCCCCCTTTTAGTCTCCAGCAACCCCTATTCTACTCTTTGCTTTTATGAATTTAACTATTTTTAAATTCCATATGTAAGTGAGATCATGCAGTATTTGTCCTTCTATGTCTGGCTTACTTCATTTAGTGTAATGCCCTCGGATTTATCCTTAAGTATTGCTTTTTATTTACCTATTTGGAACTTATTTGGCGTCCTGAATCAGAAGGCTGTTGATAGGGGCGCCTGGTGGCTCAGTTGGTTAAGCATCCGACTTCGGCTCAGGTCATGATCTCCTGGTCCATGAGTTCGAGCCCCATGTCGGGCTCTGTGCTGACAGTTCAGAGCCTGGAGCTGTTCAAGTTCTGTGTCTCCCTCTCTCTGCCCCTGCTCATGCTCTGTCTGTCGGTCTCTCTCTTTCTCTCTCAAAAATAGACAAATGTTTAAAAAGGAAAAAAAAGAAGGCTGTTGACAGTTGTCACTTCTGGGAAAGTTGCCACAGTTATCTCTTCAAAAGCCTGTCCCATTTCCTCCTCGACCTTAGGAATTCTGCTTAAATGTTTGGCTTCTTCCAAATCTCCTAAGCATTCTTTCATATTTTCTTTCTTTTCTTCTTTCTGTGCTGCATTTTGAATATTTTTTTCAGCTCTCTTTTCCAGTTCATTAGTGCTTTATTCAGCTTTGTCTAATCTTTCATTCAAACTTCCTCTAAGTTTGGAATTTTGTTTATTTTATGTTTCAGTTGTGGAATTTCTATTTGGTTCTTTTTCATATCTGTTTCTGTTGTAAATCTTTTCTTACTTCCTACTCCTATTTTTCATCCTCTCTTTTATTTCTTAAGCATGTCAAGTGTGTTTATTTTATATTGTGTAGCTGATAATTCCAATATCTGATTCTTCTGTTTTTTGTTTCTCCTGTCCTTTAGCCAAATGCCTGGTTTCCTTGTGTGTGTGTGTGGGGTGTGTGTGTGTGTGTGTGTGTGTGCACGTGCGCGCGCGTGCGGCGCGCATGTGCATGCAAGTGGTGTGTTTACATTCTATTCCTGGAACTTCATAGGTGGGAATTCCTGGGATTTCAAATTCAAGGTGAATTTCTTCAGGGAGGACTAGCATTTATTTACTAATTCCAGGTACCTGTATGGACTCTCAGCTTGGGGTAATTTGAAGCTACATTCTTTGCCTGGCAGTTACTTGACTCCACAAGTAGTGTGAATTGGGACAGAAACTCATATGGGGGCTAGATTGTCATTAAGAATTATGGAGTTTTCACCCACCAGAATTTCAAGAAAAGCAATTTTCCTTTCTTGTTTTCTTAGAGTGGTGGTGATAGGGTTTTTTGTTTGTTTGTTTGTTTTTAATGATGGTCTTTCATCTGCTTAGACTCCCATCTTTATGATTCTGTTAGACTCCCTTCATCTTTATCTGGCCTAGGATTTGTCTCTTGTTCCCTGCTGGGAGTGACACTTTAAAAAGCAGATGTCCAGAGCTAATTTTGCATTCTGACCAGTCTGCCTTCTTGTGTTCACTTGGTTTTGGGCCCCAGTGATGCTTTTCTTTCTTGTGATATTATTAATGCATTTTAAAGAAATCACTTCGTTTTTGTTTTAATTGCTTTTATCAAGCAGGTCAGTCTTGGTATATAGTTCATGATATTTCTAGAAAGGACAGTCCATCAGGTTCTTTAAAAGTTGTGCTTATTTCGGGACACCTGGGTGGCTCAGTCGGTTGAGGATCCAACTTCGGCTCAGGCCATGATCTCATGGTTCATGAGTTCGAGCCCCATGTCAGGCTCTGTGCTGACAGCTCAGAGCCTAGAGCCTGTTTCAAATTCTGTGCTTCCCTCTCTCTGCTCTTCCCTTGCTCACACTCTGTCTCTCTCAAAACTAAATATAAAAAACATTTAAAAAATATAAAAATTTAAAAATAAGTTCTACTTAACTTCTATAACCAAATTTAAAATTCAACTTCTATTGCAAGTGGCATACATTAACTTGGAATATCCAGTCTCTGTGAAATGTAGATCTAGCTCTTATGTAACGTAAAGGAGTGCTGCACAAATTTTTCATAATGATAGCATTTGGTTCTGTTAGACTCTTTTTTTTTTTAATGTTTTTTATTTATTTCTAGGAGAGAGAGAGAGAGACAGCGTGAGCAGGGGAGGGTCAGAGAGAGAGGGAGTCACAGACCGAACAGGCTCCAGGCTCCAGGCTCCGAGCTGGCAGTCAGCACAGAGCCCGACGCGGGGCTCGAACCCACAAACCGCGAGATCATGACCCAAGCGAAAGTCGGACGCTTAACCGACTAGGCCACCCAGGCGCCCCTTCACAGCCAAAATATGATGCAAATTCTTGTCTCCATGGTATCTCAGTGGAATCCTGTAATAAGTGGAACAGATTTTTACCATCCCTCAAGAGAGAGCTTGTTCACCCACAGATCTTCTGACTGTGGTGATGCACCATGGGCTCAGAGAACACCTCCTAGTGAACCTCCAGGCTTGCCCATTCACTGAACTGGCAAGTTCGCAGCACAAATGCTCTTGACTGAATACAGGCCTCTAAAATTTCTCAAGGAATTTCTCAAAGAGTCAAACACAGAACTGCCCTATGATCCAACAATTGCACTACTAGGTATTTACCAAAAGAATGCAAAATACAGATTCGGACGGACACATGTACCCTGATGTTTATAGCAGCATTATCAATAGCCAAACTATGGAAAGAGCCCAAGTGGCCATCAACTGGTGAATGATAAGAAGTATAAATACACAATGAAATATTACTCCACCATCAAAAAGAATGAAATCTTGCCATCTTCAATAAGGTGGATGGAGCTAGAGTATATCATGCTAAGCAAAATAAGTCAGTCAGAGAAAGACAAATACCATATGATTTCACTCATATGATGAATTTAGGAAACAAAATAGATGAATATATGGGAAAGGGAAAAAGAAAGAGAGGGAAACAAGCTGTAAGACATTATTTATTTGTTTAAAGCAGGCTTCATGCCCAGTACAGAGCCCAATGAGGGGCTTGCACTCATGACCCTGAGATCAAGACTTAGGCTGGGATCAAGAGTTGGATGCTTAACCAACTGAGCCTCCCAGGCGCCCCAGGAGACTCTTAATGATAGAGCACACACTGATAGTTGATAGAAGGAGGCAGGTGTGGGATGGACTTGATGAGTGATGAGCACTAAGGAGGGCACTTGTCCTGGTGAGCACTGGGTGTTGTATGTAAGTGATGAATCACTGAATTCTACTCCTGAAGCCAGTACTGCGCTGCATGTTAACTAACTAGAATTTAGGTAAAAAATAACATTTCTCAAGGAAGGAAACTGGAAACTTCTTTCTGGACCACACTTGTCAGACGCTGGATTGGAAAGAGGTACTTTGTGTTACTTGGCAGCTAGTAGCCTTAGTGGTGGTTGTTGGTACAAAGATCAGAGTCCCACTCAGATCCCCTTATGAGAACGGGGTTTATTGGAAGGAGACTATGGACTAGAAGCTGATAAGGATCCAAGGCAGAAGTAGGACTGGAGACATCTTACTTCTCTTTTCTGAACATACAGTATCTTCCACATCTATTTCTGCTTCTCTCTCTTCGTTTGCTCCTCTCTACCACCTTGATTCCTCTGCTTATTTATGGTTTCTTCTTCATGGCTTCAGCTTACATGTCACTGACACTGATCCAACCGATAGTTCCAGAGGAAGGAAACTTATGGTTATGTTCAAGGTATTCCATGAGTCCTATACAAGCTGTTAGATTAGCTGCCCTTGAGTCAGGGGCCCACCCTTGACCAGTCAGCTGTGGTTAGGTCACAGGACAGAGTCAGTGGACACAAAAATGGCTGACATAACAGCGGCCCTCCAGTAGGAGCTAGGGACTGGGGAAGGCTGTGTAGAAGAGGATTCTTAGAAGGAGCGTGGTCCGCCTCACGCCAGTCAGAGTGGCTAAAATGAGCAAATCAGAGAACTCTAGATGCTGGCGAGGATGTGGAGAAATGGGCACCCTCCTACACTGTTGGTGGGAATGCAAACTGGTGCAGTCCCTCTGGAAAACAGTATGGAGGTTCCTCAGGAAACTAACAGTAGAACTCCCCTATGACCCAGCAATAGCGCTGCTAGGAATTTACCCAAGGGATACAGAAATGCTGATGCATAGGAGCACATGTACCCCAATGTTCATAGCAGCACTCTCCACAATAGCTAAAACACAGAAAGAGCCTAAGTGTCCATCAACAGATGAATGGATCAAGAAGATGTGGTTTATCTATACCATGGAATACTACATGGCAATGAGAAACAATGAAATCTGGCCATGTGTAGCAACATGGATGGACCTTGAGGGTGTTATGCTGAGCGAAATAAGTCAGGCAGAGAAGGACAAATATCATATGTGTGCACGTATAGGAGGATTAGGAGGAACTTAACAGAGGACCAAGGGGGAGAAGAAGGGGGAAATGGTGGGGGAAAGGAGAGAGGCAAACCATGAGAGACTCTTGAATGCTGACAAAAACTGAGGACTGATGGATGTGGGGGGAAGGGGGGATGGGCATGGAGGAGGACACTTATGGGGATGAGCACTGAGTGTTATGTGGAAACTAATTTGACAATAAACTATTTGTAAAAAAAAAAAAAAAAGAAGGAGCGTGGTCCGTCCAAGAGAGGAAAAATGTCTTTTGCTGAGATTTAAAGCAGTATCCTGCAGAGCAAAGGTAAGCGAAGGTAGTTGGTGATTATATTTTAATTGACAGTCACGTACTTGTTTGTGGTTGTCCACATTAACACCTCATGCCTCCCTCATGCTTATTTCTAGGCATTTTTACCTTCTGCAGCTTCTCATGGCATTGAGTATTTTATTAGGACATAGGGATGGCCTGTCCTCTCTCTTTCTAACAATGCTCTACACTGACAAGGCATCACCAAGCCCTGTGGACTAAGGGCAAAGTATATATCCTTACCTAGTAACCTTTAGAGTTGTCTCCAAAACATCAGGTTTATGTCCCTACCCATATTTCTGGAGTTTATAAAGTTCTGAAAACTTAAAGGTATTGATAACTTTACTTGGGGAAAATCCTGATCTTAACCTGAATTTGGTAGAATATACTCACCTTGATATAATGTGAAACTACTAAGGGTTTTTATGTGTTTATCCCACTTAGCGTGAATGTTCATACATTTTTCTTTTCTTTTTTTTTTTTTTTACTTTGGTCGGGAAGAAAGTATGAGTGAGAAAGGGGGGCAACGGGAGAGAGAGAGTCTTAAGCAGGCTCCACTTAGTGAGGAGCCTGACCTGAGGTTCAATCCCACAACCCTGAGATCATGACATGAGCCGAAACCAAGAGTCAGCCGTGCAACTGACTGAGCTGCCCAGGCACCCCTACATTTTTCTATAGAAATGTTAACAGACTTGGTTATTGAGTGATGCCAGAAATGCAGCAGGTATTTATATAACATACTCTATATGCACCATGTTACCTTTTCAAATGAGAAAAACACCTCAATTTCAAAATATAGCTGGCCCCAAGGGTTTCAAATAAGGGACTGTGGACCTGACCCAGTAAAAGCAGGCAATAAATATATGACAGACAAATAAACAGAAGGGAGTGGAGTGGAAGGAGACACAGAATAAATAAAAGTGAAATGTAAAAAAGCATTAATATGGGAGATAACTCTGCCATTAGTTAGCTTGGCATTCCTGTATACCAAGTCCCATTACCTAGTTGACACTCAGCCCTTTCTTCTCCAAAATGAGGAGATTACAGTTGGATTATTTCTGCAGCCCCTTCCATGTTTACAGCCCTATAATTCTGTGCTTCTAATTCCCTTTTCCAAAGCAGTTCTTCCCATCTGGCCACAGCCAAGATGTGGCAACTTTTTGTCAAGGCATTTTCAGTTACACGCTACCGCATTGTCCCTTCATATTCCACATAGTTAATGTAAAGTCAAAGACACTTATTGCCATGACTAACCATTTTTCCAGTTTTCTTAAAAAAAAAAAACAAACACTGAGCAGTTTCAATTGGTTTTAAGTGAGTTTTTACATTTGACTGTTGCATAATTATTAAATGGTTCATTTTACTTCCCTCTGCATACATGATGATTTCTGTTTATCCAGCAAAGACGTAAAGAGGGAACATTAGGTCATTTGTACAAGAGTATTTGAGCCAGGACTCAGAATTGCTCATTCTTGACGGGTGTGCTGAGATCACTTCCCTAGTCCTATTTTGAAGATAAAGTTCCTTTGTTACCTTGGATCATGGTTTGAATTAGGTTAACTTTTCTCTTTTTTTTTCTGATTTATATGACGAGGTGATTGCTTAAAGATGGCAGTCTCCTACAGTACGGATCTTGACAAATGGTACCACTCTGTCATCTCAGGCAGAACCTTGGGATTCATCCAGGACCCTTCCCTATTCTCTACCACCCACACGTTCAATTAATCACCAAGACCTGCTGATTTTTTTTTTTCCAAAAGTTATGTTTCTAGCCTACAGAAAATCCAAGAGCATAATATAAACGCCATGTACCAACCCTCGGGTTTGTGAAACTGTAGCATTTTGTCACAAATATATACATCTCAGGGTTTTTTGTTTTGTTTTGTTTTTTGGTTTGTTTTTTAAATAAATAGAACATCACAGGCCAAGTCAGAACCCCCAGTGTACTGCTCTCTGATTTCATTCTCCTCGAGGTCTCCTTTCCAGAGGAAACCTCAGTCCTGAGTTTGGTGTTTCTAATTCCTCTGGTATTGGTGCTATTATATATTGTGCTGCATGTCTTAATGTCAATATTTTATACTGTTTGTACCCACATGCAGTTTGCTTTTCCCTTTCAGCATTGTTGTTGAGCTCTACCCAACAACTAGACGTTTAAGTCTACAGTCATCTCCCTTACTTGCCACAGATATGTTCCAGAACCAGCCACAGACAACACTGAGCCCTATGTATACTAAGTTCTATCCCATACATACACACCTCTGTTATAATTAAGCACAGTGAGAGATTAAAGGCAATAGCTAATAATGAAATAGAACAATGATACACTATAATAAAAGCATAGGTGAATATGGCCTCTCTTTCTCAGAATATCTTCTTGTTCTGTACTCCCCCTCCTTCCTGTGATGCTGGGGGTAGCAGGATGCTACATGGCGGGATGAAGTGCGGTGAGTGATGTGGGCGTTGTGACACAGCTTTAGGCTAGGCGACCACTGACCTCCTGACACTGTCAGAAGGGGGATCATCCGCATCTCAAGCCCGGGTGACTGCAGCTAACACACGTTGGAAAGCGGAATTGCAGATGGACTCACTCTGTTGAACAGCTGTGGAGTGTTCTGTTATACGAGTATTGACATCACTTACTCCTTCCCTCGCCAGTGGGCATTTAGATGGTTTCTCATTTTTTGTCATTACCAACACCGCTGCAAGAAACATCCGTGTGCCTCCATCCTTGTACAAACGGACGCATGAGAGCTTCTCTAGGGCTCGGTGGGTTATCACACCAGCGTCCGCACCCTAGTGTAGCACAGCACCGTGATTTCTCTTAACACACTTTTTTGGTTGCAGGGTTATAAACTTTCTCTTATTGGAACCAGTCAAACAAATCTTTGGATACTACAGAAACTCTTTTTTGCCTGTTTCAGTGAGGAGACTTAAGACTTGTTAACCACGCCAAGATGCAGAGTCAGCGTAGACTGACTGGTAGTGGCCTGCGTGACTACCTTCCTTTCCTTCCTTTCCTTCATGACTTTGACATTCTTAAGGAGTACTTGACAATTATCCTGTAATCTGGGTTTGTCTGGTGTTTTGCTCGTGATTAGACCGAGGCTTTGGATTTTTGGAAGGAATACCACAGAGCAAAGTGGTATTATCAGATCTTTTGAGATGACAGGGGTACCTGACGTCCACACGGTTTGACTGGTAATGTTAACCTTCATCACTTTGGGTAATGTCCTGTCTGGTAGATTTCTCCATCGCAGTTATTATTCCCCTTTTCCTACTCTGTTCTTTGGAAGTGAGTCTCTAAGTCTGGCCTGACTTTGATCAAGTTCCAGCACCTGGAGTGAGGAAATCAACATGTATTACTTGGAATTCCTTTGTAATGCATATTTGTCACTTCTCTCTTGTTTGTTTATTTAGTTATACAACCTATTTGTTTATTTATTTATTTATTTATACATGTCAGTATGGACTTGTATGTTTATTTTATACTGCGGTTTAATATGCCAATATTGCGTCGCTTAGTTTATGCTTGACATTGTTCTGCCTTTGGTCATTGGGAATCCTTTCACGTTGGCTCCTGGGTCCCTTTGACACGCCCCATCCTTCCTTCTTTTGAACACTTCCTTACTTTCCCCCTAAGTTTAGCCTCCGTGAGTATATGTTGCCTGTGACATTTATTTCCTTAGTGTTAATAGTGGTAATTTTCTGTTTCATTTGCTCAGTTTAATCAAGGTAAATGAAAGACACTTAGGATTTATTCTCTTTTCTTTCACACAGGCTTTGATTCTTCTTCCTAATTTCAAAAATTGAATGTATTCCCCTCAAAATGTAAGACTAGAAAAGAGGCCTGAGCTTGAATTTCAATTCTGACACTTCAGGCTACTTGACATTAGGCTTCTCTGAACCTTAATTTCCTTTGTATCTCAGAGGTATAAATACCTACCTTAAAAATTATCAAAAGGTCTTAATGAATTAATGTGTTTAGAGTTCTTGATATTAAAAACTTGATATTAAGGGTATTGTCATTCTTGCTTCTGCCCACACTGTTAGTGCCTCCACGTGGCTTCCAGAGCCTGCTTTCTAGACTGCAAACCTGATACAGACATGACCTTGCTCCCATTCGTCCATCGCTGCTTGTCATTGTCAGCATTGTTTTCCAAGCCTGGAGTTTGACGAAAATCTAACGAGGAGCCTTAAAAGCTACGTATTAACATGGTCTTACTGACTGGGATTTTGGTGGGTTGGGTTCAGCCCTTCTGGAGAGGTGAGTGCAGGCGCCTGCCACTGTACCTATGAGTCTGGGGCTCCGTCCGAAGCCCATAGAGGTTCTCACTCGGTGGCTCTGACAGGAGTAAAGACAGGGTCCCTGACCCTCACCTTGAAATGGCAAGATAGTGCCGAAGCATGAGCTGAGGACTCAGGCTAATGGTTTCTAGACCTTCCACTTAGTATTCATGTCATCCTGCTTAGTCATCTGCCTTTTGTAGAGGGAGTATGTTCCTGGAGAACTTTGTCATTTAAAAAGTGGACAAAGACTACCTTTCTGGTAGGAACAAATAGAATATTGTCATGCACTTTCTTTAATACCACCTTTGCCTCCTTTTTACCTTTAACTGTCATATTTTCCAGAACATTCTCTTCTCTCTCTGATTCAAAACATATAAATATATATACACATATATATCATATATATATATATAATTACCACATTACAAAATGATTACCACAATAAGGTTAGTTAACACCTCTATCACCTTACATAATTACCCGTGTGTGTGTGTTTGTGTGTGTGTGGTGATAACATTGAAGATGTACTCTCTTAATAACTTTCAAGTATATATGGGGCGCCTGGGTGGCTCAGTCGGTTAAGCGTCCGACTTCGACTCAGGTCATAACCTCATGGTTCGTGGGTTTGAGCCCCGTGTTGGTCTCTGTGCTGACAGCTAGCTCAGAGCCTGGAGCCTGTTTCAGATTCTGTAGCTCCCCCTCTGTCTGACCCTCCTCTCACACAGCTCATGCTGTGTGTGTCTCTCTCTCAGAAATAAATAAAACATTAAAAAAATAACTTTTCAAGTATATAAGTAATTATGGTCACCATATCGTACATTAGATCCTGGAACTTATTCATCTCATAACTGGAAATTTGTACCCTTTGACCAACATCTCACCATTTCCCCCACCCAACAGCCCCCGGCAACCACCATCCTACTCTCTGTTTCTGTGATTTTGTATTTTTTAGATTTCACATATAAGTTAGAACATAACAGTTGTTTGTCTTTCTCTGTCTGACTTATTTTACTTAGCATAATGCCCTCAGGGTCCATCCATGTTTTTGCAAATGGCAGGATTTCCTTCTCTCTCATGGCTGAATAATATTCTATTGTGTGTATGCATTTATGTGTATATACACACCACATCTTCTTCATCCTTTCATCCATTGATGGACACTTGAGTTGTGTCTGTATCTCGGCTATTTTAAATGCTACTGCAGCGAGCATGAGGGTGCAGTTGTGTCTTTGAGACAGCGATTTCATTTCCTTCTCCACAGCCTCACCAACACTTGTTATTTTTCATCTTTTTGATGCTAGTCATTCTAACAGGTGTGAGGCAATATCTCCCTGTGGTTTTGATTTACATGCCCCTGGTGATTCGTGACCACTGACCATCTTTTAATGCGCCTGTTGGCCATCTGTTTGTCCCCTTTGGAAAAAGGGTCTATTCAGACCCTTAGGTGGAAAGGACCTTCAAACTTCTGTCACTTTTCAGAGGAGAAAACTAAAGCGTGGAAAGGCATCTTCCCCAGAATCACACAGTGCTTAATTCCAGAATCCAGGCCATGGAATCATGTCTTCTTCCTGTAGGCCTCGGTCTCTTTTCTTCACGTCACCTGTCTTTCTCTGTGGAGGCGAGGCACCGGAGTGTTGACAGATCCGGGCAGCACACTCCGGAGAGCTCATGCGTGTCACTAGCAACTGCTTAAAGCTTTCAACACAAAGGTGGTTCCAGACTGGAGAATTTTCATGTTTCTGTATAGTCTGTGTTAAACCCCTGTGGACAGTGAGCATATAGCATTGTCAGTCTTTGAAAAACAAGTACTAAGAAGTTCTCTTCAGTATTAGGTGCTGATAACCACCCCCAGTAATCTCATCCAGATAACAGACACATAAGACTTTGGACCACAAGACTTGGGGCAGTTAATATTAACCACACTTTCTCAACTCCTGCTTCCAGCTTTTATTTCCAGACTTTTCCAGGCCAGAATGTAGAAGGCTAGGAGGAATCCTACTGCAGGCAGTGCTGGGATTTCCGTGGTTTGAATGCCATCCCATATGTTTCTTTCTTCCTATGTGGGAATGTTTATTAAGGATACTTACTTATAATTAATTGACCTAGAACTTTAGAGAAACTGTCTAAACATGATTGTAAAGCAGTAAGATCATCGTAAAACAACATAGGGCACATCACAGTGCCCCACCCAGATGCCTCACCGTGCTGTCACCAGAGCCTTGGGACCCTCTGGGGATCTATGGACGCTCGGAGCTATATTTTGGGCTGTGCCTCCCAACAGTGGCCAAGGAGTGTGGATACCCGATTTATATTCATCTTTAAAATTCGGAGTCCTTAACGTTTCCCCAAGTGAGCCCAGGGGCCGCCTCAAGGCAAATCACGTGGGCTTGCACTACGGCACCCCCTTTGCAGTCCGAAACCCTGGAGCCACTCAGGAGCTGACCGCGCATCTAGCCGTGTCTGCTGCCTCCATGGACCCTTCGACAGGACGAAAGTCTCTTTACTGTGTGATCAGTGCCTGGGCAGCCCACCAGCTCATCAGGACCTTTCCCCTCTCTTTTCTCTCTCCTTCATTTTTCTCTTCCTTTCTTCCTTCTTTCCTGCCTGCCCACCTTCCCTCCCTCCTCTGTCTCCTTTCTCTCTTTCCTTATTTTCCTTTCTTCCTCCCTTCCCTTCCCTTTTTCTTTGTTCTGTTTAGAATAACAATAATAACCCACAGCCCAAAGAAATGAGAATACCATTATGTTTTCAAACTAACAAACATGAAGAAAAAGCTCCTCTATTTTTCTTTTTTCTTTTTTTTTTTTTTTGCGAAAATCATTAATTTTGTTGGAAAAATGAAGTCTAAGCCTTGTTTAAGTCAGCTGAAGCAGGGATGGTAATTTGGCTTATGTGTTTCCTTTTTTGCTGCACAGTTTAGAAATGGTCTTGTGTATGGGTGTGACTCTACATGCAGCAGCACAGGAGAAGAGAGGGCCCAGGCTGCGGTCAGCGGTGGGAGAGGTGTTTTAGAATTGACCGAGATCAGGGGCGCCCGGGTGGCTCAGTCGGTTGAGTGTCTGACTTCAGCTCAGGTCATGATCTCGTGGTCTGTGAGTTTAAGCCCCATGTCGGGCTCTGTGCTGACAGCTCAGAGCCTGAAGCCTGCTGCAGATCCTGTGTCTCCCCTTCTCTCTCTGCCCCTCCCCCACTCACACTCTGTCTGTCTGTCTCTCTCAAAAATAAAATTAAAAAAAAAAAAATTGACCGAGATCAGGGTGGTTGGTGCTGGCTGCTGTCAGTCCTTGTAAAGCTTTGCCCTGGGCCTCGTGGCAGAATCTGAGCGATGTTATAATGCTGGTAAGAGCTAGCATCTGTATGGGCCGTGCACATTTTATAAGCCTTTCCACTTAACTTTCTGTAAAGTGAGAGACCCACCCCAGGGAACCCTGGCAGTCTGGGTGCAGTGCCCGGCCCACCTGTGCCTTGCTGCCCTTCCCTGATCTGGCCAGCTTCCAAGTCCCTCCTCTGCCCAGCCCTTCTTGTCACGAAGCCCACATGGTTGTATCTGCTTCTCCACCGCGGACTCCGGACCCCCCACTCCATCTCATGGCTGCTGTCTTGGGGCAGTGCTACCTGGGACCGATGTGACAGCAGCGACCCCTCGCTGTTCAACTCTGGAGCTTTCTCTTTAGTTCTGCAGCTCTGCTGAGAGCCACCCCCTCCTGCATATGGGTTTGAACACCAACAACTTGAAGAATACAACAAACACTGTTTTATAGACGCATAGGGAAGAGATAGGCGGCCGAGACACTGACAGGTAATTTGTTTCTAAATGCTGGCATGACAGAGGCACTGCTGAAATGTTCACACGTTTTATCATCTCTTGTTTATATACTGAACTAGGAAGTGCGTGCTCCTAAATTGTAAGTGAAGAAGGCAGTCGGAGAGTCTAAATGGGGCAGAGACGCGGGATAGCAGCGAATTAAAAGATTGGCCTTCCCCTTGGTTCCACCCTTTGGTGAGCCCAGCTGCAAAGTTAGCGTTGACTTCTGTCATCTTCTAAAATTCTACCTCTCTGTGGGTGCTTGTATTTCTGGAACTCTCACCCAAAATAACAAGGTCGCCTTCTCTCCCCCATTGTTGATTCTGGGTTGTTTGGAGACCCAGCTTCTCCAAAGGAGTTCATCTCTGGTCTTTCTAGTAAAGGGTGAGCATAGATGTGTTTAAAAAGGGGTGCTGTACCTTTAAATTCTGAAAGTGAACTTGGCTCAGGAAGGCCAGCAGTCAAGGTCCAGCCCCTAGAAGAGAGAATAGCTACAGATTCTCCATCCTCAGCCTCCGCAAGGGGACGGCTGTGCCAGCCGAGCGCGCAGGCTCCCGGCAGCATGGCAGCCAAGTTCAAGGCCCTCCTGCTGCTCCTCGCGCTCAGCCTGGCGCGGCCAGCCTCGGCTGGCCGGAAGCTCCTGGTGTTTCTGCTGGATGGTTTTCGCTCAGACTACATCAGTGATGAGGCCCTGGAGTCCTTGCCTGGTTTCAAAGAGATTGTGAGCAGGGGAGTGAAAGTGGATTACTTGACCCCAGACTTTCCCAGTCTCTCTTACCCCAATTACTACACCCTAATGACTGGTGAGTACACTGTCCTCTTCTGGCTGAGGGGGTGGTGGTGAGGGGCTGGAGTCCAACAGGGAACAGTTAGCCCCTGGCATTGAGGTCTTACTTAAATGTTCAGGTTTCCCTGGTCCTTGGGGACAGCAAAGTTCTTGGCTGAGACTTTTTCCCCTCATAGTAGTGTTGTTCTCCAGAAGTTATCCCAAGGACCGGTTTGGGATTCTCCGTGTGGAGAACAGAGAACCACATGAACAGAGGACTTTATAAGTAGGTATTTGTTTTACAAACCAAAATTCTGGTTAACTCCATACTTTCTAAGTTCAGGCTAAAAAGTCAACAGGTCCTTGTGTGTTCGTACCAAATTCCTCGTGTCCCTTTGCTCTGCAGTCCTCTGTCATCCTGGAGGTGTTTTGGCTTGTTTGTCATTGTGCTAGACGATGAAAATGACACGTGGGATTCCAGGCTTGCTGGGAGAGAATTTTTAGGTCACGAACTGAAGTATTACTTAGCAGTGCTGCTGGCCTCTCTTTTGTCTTCTTGGACCAGGTAAAATGACGTGGGGAAGAAAAAAAATTATTACATAGTTCAGATTCCCACCTTTAACTTTTAGTACCTGTTAAAACAAAACGTAAACAAAACAACTCCAGTGAACCCAGGATGCGCTTGGGTTTGGGAAAGCTGATTTTTGCCTGAGGCTGTCTTCACCTGGGACAGCCAGGACGCCAGCTGTGATTCCACAGCCTTGTTCCTCTCTCTGTGCAACGGAACGTACTTTCTGTTCACACAGTTGGATTCCCAGCTTACAGTTTGTTTTTTAGCTCATCTTTGTAAGGGCCAGCGAGACGCTCTTAGAAAGAATTTAGCAAACCGTCCAGGGAGGCTGTTAAGAATGCGCTGCGATCGCTGCTCGTGCAGGACTTAGCTACGTGCTCTGAGCACAGGGAAAAGTCCATAAATTATGTTCACGGGAAGGGGATGGGAACTCATGTATCTCATCTTGGATCTCCACACAGCGCCAAACCCAAAGGAGTCTGGAAGACGAACCAGTATCTCTGACTTCATGCACGGGTACTGGACGCATGTGTATATAAAAATGCCAGAAAATTAAGGTGGGAGGATACTTTGGAGAATTAGAAATCAAAGCATGAGGAGAAAGAAAAATCCAGATGGAACACAAGCAAGGAAGGGTTTTTTTTTTTTTTTGTGCTTATTTTTAATCTCCCCACCTCCCCCGCCCCCGACTCACAGACAGCCAGCAAGTGTAAGATAAAAAGGATGAGCACAAGTCCTCTTCGTCCTTGCTTGGCATGTGTGTGCCCTCGCGGGGAGCCGGCCTGCAGGCTGCTGGGTCACACACAGATGTTATTGTGCACCACAGCCCGGCCTCCGTTCTGCACCGGGAGGCTCACACCGCACACCACCCCCTCTCCCGTTGTCCTGTACACACTTGCTGGGAGGCCCCGTTCATAAAGTGCCACGTGCGGCTCTCTCCATCTGAGGGGAAAAATGAACAAAATCCATTTTAGAAAGCCAGACTCCAGTAGTAAAAGGAGACCGTTACAGCCTCCCCAGAGACACCGAGCCAGTGACATGGCCTTTTGTTTGTCAGACCCACAGTCCTGAGATTGGCACGGGCAGTAATGGTCGCAGGGCCTCAGCCACACAAAGATGCACCTTCTGTTCAAGCTCGGGTGTTTCCACTTGTGCAGTCATGACAGAAGAGCCCTTTCCATGGTGGGATGGGCAGTGCCCATTGGTGTTTGGCAAAGACCTCACCTTCATCTCCCCCAGAGAAGCCACAAGGGCTCCCTACACATTACGCTTAACAAAGTTTTAGACGTCGAATGTATTATTTCATTTGAAAGCCTACTTGATGCTTACACTGGCTTTCCCACTTTTATAGAAGTGATGTTTGTACACAGAATGTGTCCAGCAAGGCCCATGTTCACATGCACACGTCTCTGGGTTTGATTTGTCTTGTACCTGTCAGGTGAACGTGATGGTTTAGGGAAGGATGGCTGGGAGGTACCAGGCCATGAAGCTGGTATCGTCCCCACCGCCCTGGAACTGACTCGAGGCTACATTTAGATTACTGCTCCCAATATCCATGCTTATTTTCCCACCTGATGTTGAAAAATTCCTGTTTTCATTTAAGGAAGGATATATCCATTGGGAGTTGTACTAAACATATGGTTTGAGCATTTGAGCATTTTATGAATCAACAAAAGAAGCATGCTGGATCCTTTTGGTACTGAAAGATATGCTGTTATAAGGTTCATCAGCATGCATAAGAGAGACTGTGATCTCACTTCATTACATGAATTACTGCCCATAAAACATAAAGCCCTTGGTGTTCTTATTTTTGCATAATGAGGAGTACTAGGTTATTGACCTTGGAGCTGGAAAAACTTGGTTGGAGTCCTCTTGGGGTCAGGATGGTGCAGGACAACTTGAGGCCACCCACTGCACTGCCCCAAGCCCGTTTCCTCAGCTTCCGGGTCCCAGTCAGGTCAGGATCTCAGGGACTGCCAGATGCAGACGTAAAAATAAGCAATGCATAGGGAATTAGCAAAAGTTAAGACTGGCACCTCTCGGGACGGCTGACTATAAGATATTAAGCAAATGACTAAAACTCTAGAGAGGACAGTTGTTCGGGAAGCCACACGGAGGGTGCTGGGGCATGAACAGTCATGAGATTTGTAAGGAATCTGGGAAATCATCTAGTCCAGTCGCTGACATGGAGCTGCTGCGGCTGATATTTTTTCTCCTTCAAAGTATATTTGCATCAGGACAAATGTGAACAACATTCAGTAGTGATCAGGAAGCCTATCAAACAGCTGATTGCTGGGGGTACCCAGAATCTGAAAACAGGGCCTTTCATCCAGGGAGCCTGCACTCACGGTGAGGAGAGACACATCAGGTACCTACTAATATTCAAACATGTGCAAAGGGCTAAACTGTTTCCCTCCAAAATGTATGTGTTGAAGTCCAACCCGCAGTAGCTCAGAATGTAAAGTATGTGAAGTACGGTCTTTGAAGAGGAGATTAAGTCGAAATGAGGCTGTTAGAGTGGGGCCTAATCCAATCTGACTGATGCCCTCTCGAAAGAGGAAGAGACACCAGGAATAAATGCACACAGAGACAGGCCATGTGAGGGCACAGTGAGAAGGCTGCCATCTGCAAGCCAAGGAGAGAAGCCTCACCAGAAACCAAACCTGCTGACAGCTTGACCTTGGATTTCCAGCCTCCAGAACTGTTGTTTGGCTACCCAGTCTGCGGTGTTTTGTTACGCAGCCCTAGCAAACGAATACACAAGGGAGTGTGGGTGCTTTTCCTAATATGAGACAGAAGACCAGGAGGGAGGAGAATTTTCTTCCCGTTGGAGTGGGATGTTAAACATTTGAAGGAGGTGGGCCCTGAGCTGGAATAGACAGCCACAAGCAAGGGCTACATTGTATCTTTATGTATAATCTCTTTCCGAATAGCTGTGTGTGAATCAAGTTAATTGTAGTTAAGACACAACCACGGTGTAACTCCTCTGCTTTCTATTTTAATCTCTCTTACTGTGAGTCTTTTTGGGCAGCTCTTCTCTGTGAGGTAAATCCACATTTAAGTAAAGTTTAGCATAAAATCCAGGGAGGAAAAGCAGTGATTTGGTCAATCCAGACCATGGACAAGAGAAAATGTTGGGTAGTTTTAAGGCAGCATAAGTTAGCATCGTTTTGTCAAGGCCAACGGCAGCATTTGTTTGTAATTCTTGAATACTTCTGATTAAGCACTGGGGGAAAGTAGTCCAGAAATGTTCTGAGTAGCAGGGGAGCTGGTCTAGAATTTAATCTTTACTGAACATAATCTACCCAGAGACAAACATAATGCTGAAATTAGTTTGCTCTGCAATATGCTGTTATCAGCTCAGCATTTAAAAACTAGTAAATAAAGTGCAGGGAGGTTGGGAGCTTCACGCCAGACACCAGAGATTATCAGTAGCAGGACTGAGATTAGAGAACGGGCGTCAGGGGCCAGATTCTCACACGGAAATCAGCAGGGCCCCGACCCCAGTCCTGGAGTGCGCGGGAGGTCATGCGTAGGACCTGGGACCTGGCGACAGAAGTCTCCTCAGGAGCAGTCCAGGAGATAATAGGAGCCTGAATACACGTGCTTTATTGATCTTCTCTTGGAATCAAAGCCAGACCAAGGATATTAACCATTAGTATTGATGTTTGTGCCAACATAGTTCCTATTGCACATCTAGAAATTACACGGAAGCAAATTCTTCCCAGATATCAAGGATCCAACATTCTGGAGGAGGAGACGGCAGGTTAAAGCAGGCTTTTCCCCGGCTTTGCAAAAATAGTTGATTTAAATAAAAGCTGGCTGTCACTTGGACCAGCAGAGATCAACAGAGAAAGGACTTGAGGAATCCTGTTTTGGGACAAGCCCACATCCTCAGTCTTCAGGAAGATTCAGGGTTTAGTCGGTGGGCTGCCCACAGACCCCTGCACGCCCGCAACATCAGCAGCGTGGGTACGGCCTCCAGGGCTCGCTCTCCTCTCCTTCCCCGAAGATCAGCATCCGCTCGGGGACAGTCACCCCAGCACGTTAGCTCCCCCAGACTGAGCTGCTCCTTGAGGGCATGCTCTCTGGTATGGCCTCCACTTCTCTCATTCTCTCCTCTCAAAACCCCATCCCACTGTCGTTTCCACCAAGGACCTCCTCGTGGTCAAGGCTTAGTCCTCAGGCTTTGGTTTCTGGCCCAGGACCGGTGCTTCGCGGGGCTGGGCTGCTCCTCCTGGGCAGCTTGCTTGGTCTCCAGCCCCGGCTCCTTGGCCCTCTCTGTAGTTCCTCCACATCTCCCCCGCCCCCTTCTGTCTCAGCCCAAGCGGTCTGTACTTTCAAGTTGGATGGCAAAGCCTGTCTTTCTCTACCTCCATCCCTGGAGACAGCACCCTCTGCTGCCTGGAGCTTCCCGACAGCCCCTGCTCCCCCCACCCTCTCTGCCCTACCTTCCGCTTGTCTCCACAGACAACCAGAGTAGGCCTTCCTCAGCATGCATCTGATCGTTCTCTCCTCCATCCAGACTCTCCAGGACATTCTGCTCCCACGCTGAGTAAAATCGCAAGTCCTTAGAGAACTCACGTGGCCGCACCGTCACTTTCCGGCCTCATTCCTGACCCTCTTCCTCACCTGTTCTGGGCATATGGCCACCTCAGGACACTTGAACTTGCTGTTTCTTCTGGCTGGAATGCTTTTGACCAGAAAGACCCAAGGTTTGCTCCACTGACTTTTTCAGATTTCTTTCTCGACGTCACTGTCATGGATCTGCCCTTCTTGCCCTCTGCCTGAAGAGCCCACATAATGCCGTCATTCTGTCCTTAATTTATTCCCTCCTTAATTTTTCATCTCCGCAGCATGGATTGTTTATTCCGTTTTCTTCAAATAAGATGTGTTATTGTGAGGCAGCGTTACAATAATGATTAAGGGTTGCCGGGGTGGCTCCATCAGTTATGCGTCCGACTTTGGCTCAGATCATGATCTTGCAGTTTGTGGGTTCAAGCCCCACATCGGAATCTGTGCTGACAGCTCAGAGCCTGAAACCTACTTTGGACTCTGTGTCTCCCTCTCTCTCTGCGCCTCCCCCCTCTTGTGCTCTTTTTCTCTCTCAAAAATAAGTAAACATTTAAAAATTATTTTAAAACATGATTAAAACATTCAGAGTTTCAGGCAACTTGTCGATTATAATTTTGGCTACTAAACCAATAAGGAGGAGAAAATACTGAAATTATGCTTTACTTTATGAAAGCAATAAACAGCCATTTAGGCGAACTCATTACTATTTGTTTCTAATAATCTTATGTACCTCAAAATGTGTCCATCAGTTCTGTTTTAAGTTTTGACTATAAGGTTAGGGCAGCAAGAGGGTTGAAAGGAGAGTCAGCCATGAGGAGGAGGAGGCTGTGCCACAGTGAGGGAATCAAAGGCCCTGGGGTGTCGAGAAGAGATTTAACCAGAACACTAGCCATCAGCATAGCCCAAGAGATCGCTGAATTCTCGTCAAGATAGCTGAAGCCAGGAGAGCAGAGGCAGCGGTGAAGCATGAACAAGGCAAAGGGTTCGGAACCACTAGAACATGTGTGAGGACGGGGAAGGCCCAGGTGTCGTGTGGTCCTGGCTGTTGGACCCTGGGACAGGTCTGGCAGGGCCATCCTTCTGTTCTGAGTCCCCGGCCCAGATTACTTAAGGGGCCAGGCTATGAACACAGGCATCATAAGAGGCTCCTTAGGAATTGAAAATAGGAGATAGCACTGTGGACTGAATTGCACAAATGTATGTGTTGAAATCCTTACCCCCAACGCCTCATTTGGAGAGGAGTATCTTTAAAAAGTAATCAAGTTAAAATGGGGGCATTTGGGTGGGCCTCAGTCCAGTATGACAGATGTCCTTTCACGAAGAGATCAGGACACAGGCAGGCACAGAGGGAAGGCCATGTGAAGGCAGGGGCAAGACGGCCATCTAAAAAACAAGGAGAGGGGCGCTCGGGTGGCTCAGTCGGTTAAGCATCCAACTCTGATCTTAGCTCTCGTTGCGATCTGACGGTTTATGGGTTTGAGCCCTGTGTTGGGCTCTGCGCTGATGACGTGTAACCTGCTTGGGGTTCTCTCTGTCCTTCTCTCTGCTCCACCCTAGATTCTGTGCTCTTTCTCCATCTCTCAAAATAAATGAATAAATTAAAAAAAAAAAAAAAAAGCCAAGGAGAGAGGCTTTAGGAAAGACCAACTCTGACAGTGCCTTGATTTCAGATTTCTGGCCCCCAGAATTGTGGAAAATAAATTTCCATTGTTGAAGCCTCCTAGTCTGTGGTACTGTGTTATGATAGCTCTTGGAGATAAGTGCAGGCAGGATGGTGACACCAGGCTGTTGTCAGAAGAATAAAGTTATCCTTAGACCTTCCCTACCCCCCATGTAAGGAGGGTTTCTGGTGGGTTCTGCCCCCAAATCAAGGTGGCCATGGTGGCTGGTGCCTGAGGGCTGCTGTAACAAATGACAACAAATGGGTGGCTCAAAGCAGCAGGAGTTCATTCCTTCCCAACTCTGGAGTCCTGTCATCTGAAATGAAGGTGTTGGCGGGGCCGCGCTCTCTCTGAGTGCTCTAGGGGACCATCTCTCCCATGTTTTTCTCTCAGCTTCTGGTGTTTCCAGCAATCCGTGGTGCTCCCTGGCTTGTGGATGCATTGATGTATCACTCCAGTCTCTGCCTCAATCGTCACATGGTGTCCCTCCGTGTGCCTCTACATGCACCTCTTCTCTTCTCACAGGGACACGAGTTATGTGGGATTGGGGTCACCCTAAGGACCTCATCTTAACTCGAGCACATCTGCAAAGACTTTGTTTCTAGATACGGTCACACTCACAGGTTCTAAGGGATAGAATGTTCTGGAGAACACAGGTCAGCCCATAAATGCGTCACACAGTGGAGAGAGCTGTCAGTTTGCTGCAGAAGACCGAGTTTCATCTAGTCTGTAGTCTGTCCCCATTTAACTTTCAGAATTGGAACGGGTTCTTATTCGTTTTAATATCATCCGTCGGTAGAATGGAGAAAGTAAAACTAAGCCAGTCAGCTTTTTGGAGGACAGAAGGAGACACCTAGTGTAAAGCCACCATTACAAAAACTGTACCTGTTACACACTTTATCACTAAGATTAGGCTAAATTATGTTGTAACAAGCTGTATCAGAGGCTTACAGCTAAGGTTTATCTCTCACTCATGAACGTGGAATTTAAGGATTAACTCTGCCCCACTTTCCTCTGCATTTTGAGATCCAGGCTGAAAAAGCAACTTCTAGATGAGATGTGCTATTCGTGTGGCTAAGGGAAAGCGGCAGAATGAGGTGGTAATGTTTAAGACCTCTGCTCATGGTGGCTCATATCACATCCCTCGCGCCACTGGCCAAAGCAAAATATATTGCCAAGCTTGATGCCAGGAGGTCAGGGATGTATAATTCTCTGACAGTGGGGGAAGGAATGATCTTGAACACTGAGGCAGTGTATCCCACACACTGATTGGGTACTAGTTGCATTTTTTAAGAAGCTTGTGGGTCTTACCAAAAAGAAAGGGCATAGAGATAAGTGTCTGCAGCTCAGGGGAGGGAAGTGTTATTGGCACTTAAAATGGACTTGAACAGGGGCGCCTGGGTGGCTTAGTCGGTTAAGCATCCGACTTTCGCTTAGGTCGTGATCTCGCAGTTCGTGGGTTCGAGCCCCGCGTCGGGCTCTGTGCTGACTGCCAGCTCGGAGCCTGGAGCCTGTTTCAGTCTGTGACTCCCTCTCTCTCTCTCTGACCCTCCCCTGCTCACGCTGTCTCTCTCTCTCTCTCTCTTAGAAATAAATAAAAAAATATATATAAAAAAATAGTTAAAAAATATAAAAAAATAAAATGGACTTGAACATTTCCAGGGAGAAGGTGGATCTAGAACTAAAGATTGAGAGATGAGTGGAAAGATTTTTAGTAGGAGATGAATTCTGAGCCAGATATGAAGGAAAAAAAGAAGTCTAAGAAGATGGTGAGACATGAGAGCCCATAGGCACAAGCAAATCAGAGAAGCATGATCAGGCGGGTGAAGGGGCTCTAAACCCATTCACCACTTGGGTGTGGGTTGAAGGACTAGAAAATAATTGGAATAACCAGCAGACTCCTCCTTTCTTCCTTTTCCACTGCACATGTTCAAGCATCTCTTCTTTGTGATGGGCTGTTAAGTGCAGAGTTGAATTTGAAGAGCACCCTGGTGGCAAGACTTGCTGACCACGATGAAAGGGCATGGAGGAGCTAAAAGGAAGGGAGCCAGAATCAGCTCCAAGGGCAGGAGATACTCAGAGTCTGGGGCTTCTGTGTACAGAGACTGGGGAAAGCTTGGAGGGCTGCTTATTGGGGGAAGTAAATTTTCACTAGAATAGACTTCACGTTGGAGTAAGATATGCACTTGGAGTTGGCCCTTCAGGGGATCAGAGAAGAGGAAAGTTCCAGAAACATGTAGAATATGTGGGTAAAAGAGAGAAATTGCTCATGTGGATCCCAGTGGACCCCCAGTGAATGACCTTCTTCTCTCTCTGCCTTCCCCAAGTTGGTGGAGGAGAGGTGTCACAGATATACAGGTCAGTGTGTCTTCCCTGCTGCATGAGCTTTGTCTTCACCTTGTCACTTACTTCCCGCATTTCAACTTAAAACTGTGGTCTCCGGTTGCTTCGGTGACTCAGTTGGTTGAGGTTCGACTCTTGGTTTTGGTTCACGGTTCGTGGGATTGAGCCCTATGTCAGGTTCTGTGCTGACAGTGCAGAGCCTGCTTGCAATTCTCTGTCTCTGTCTCTCTCTCTGTCTCTGTCTCTCTCTCTGTGGCTCCCTCCCTCTCTAAATAAATAAACTTAAAACAACCCACAGTCCACATAAGGCATCCCGATTACATTGCCTGAAGATGTGGCTGGCTAGGTAAGGTATAAGGCGACTGAGGCGTGCAGAGGACGAACTGATTCATGCTTACAGAAACAAGTGTGCTCCAGGAATTCACAAAAATAATCTCTCCCAGCATGTCATTATTTAAGCTCCCATCAGCAGACCTCTCTGCAACAAAGTGCCACTTTTCAAAAAGTATGTTTCTCTTGGCTTCCATGGCGATGAGAGAGAGTTCTTATTATATGGCATTCAGCTGCTGGAACTTCACTCTCCGAAGAAGGGAACAGCTAGAAGTGGGTAAAGCTTAAAAATGTGGTGAAAGCTTTTGCTTATAATAACAGCAAACCCTTTTCCAGAAGGTTCACCTGCACCGAGCCACTGCAATCTTCAAACCATGGCTGGCCTTCCCCTTCTTTCCCCCTCACTAGCGTTGATTGATCGGACCATATGCCTCCTGCCAGGGCTTCTGGGAGTTTGGCTGAACCACGCTGCTCTCAGTACCTGCTTCATCATGAATGATATGCCAAGAAATGGGTTAAAGGACATTTAAAATGATTTCGGAGAGTGCCTGAGTCAGCATGTTAACATTTATTTCAAAGACACTTTAAACAACACATACTCAAGTTTCAGAGTCCCCTGCCATGAATAGGGCCATTGTGTCCACCATCTCCCAGGCAAGGACCCAGGGCAAGTCTGGGGCTCCTCTGGATCCCGCGTGTAGCATTTGGCTCTTGTTGGATATTGTGCTTGATCATAGCCGCCTCCCCCCTTCAGCAGTTTCCGTAGCAGGGAGAAAGGGTCTGGCACACAGGTCACGGGACTGTGTGGAGCGGGACTCATTTGGACAACGGGCTGCTCGGGCTGAGGTCACCAACAGGCTTTTGGCCGGAGACACTGCAGATATTTTACCCTTGATGAAGTCCCTCCCCCTTGGGGCCTGGCTTTACGGGCGCGAGCTCCTGTGGCCGCTGGCTGTGGAGCAGGGAGACGGGTGGGATCACCATGAGAATGCACGTAGGTGTCTGCAGCAAGGTGTCCCAGAGCTGTGGGTCCCAGGAGACCAGGTTCTCTGCCCAGTCGCCTGGGTGCGAGCAGCCTTGTGTACTCCCATATCGCCCAGCCCAAACGTGGGACGTGAAGCAGCTTGGGTGCACAGCACTGGTAGACCAGACCGCGCTCAGGAGGGAGTCAGGGCGGCACGCCCCTTTCCCTGACTGTGCGTGGCCCACTGGTACGCTCCGTAAGTCGTATCAGCTTCCCAGTCCTGAGTTCCCGCTGCTTTAAGACCAGAGCTCTGGGAGAGAGGAGGCCTGGGGTCAGCTGGGCACTTGATGGGCGCCGGTGGTGCTGGGAGTGTTCTGAGTGCTCTGTTCCAGGTGCTGGCAATGGTCGTGAGAGGAGATCTCGGGCCACGGTGGGGCGGAGGCAAAGGGTGACTGGAGGGGGGTCTCGATGACATGCTGCATCCTTCCCCTGTTATGGTCACAGCGAGTCCACCTTGACCTTTCTGCCACATTTGAAGAAAGTAGTCTGCAGTTCACCCCTCGGCATGCTGACGGCCCCTGACAAGGACCATGGCCTGACGGAGGGTGGGAGGCAGCCCGGAGGTCCCCACGTCCATGGCTGTAGTGGGTAAGCCACCCACGGAGCTTGCCTGAGGGGCTCCTGGGCCTTGGCTCTTCCAGATTCTGCACACAAGTCAAGTAAGTGAGCCCCCTGGCTCTGCAGCAGGTCTCGTCTTCACTGAAAAAGCATCTGGGTGGGTAACCATCAGCTCTCTTGGGCGGGCTTGGGAAAACGTTCCGCCGTAATGGTGGAGGGCAAAAACCTTAAACAAACCACAGGTGTTTGGGGAAAAAAGCCTCAAGTATTGGGCATCTAGTCATTTACTAGCAGACCGCAGGCCCAGCCTAGAACATGCTTCCCACGCCCTCTGGCCCCCACCCCTGTAAGGGGGAAAGGTAATGGGAACCTATTTAAGGGCCAGCGTGTCTTGGCCACAGCCACTGGCCACGTGAACTCCCTTTCTGGACTTTGCTATGTTCTCAGATGTGAAGGAGGCGGGCCCTCCCTGGGGTACACCCCTGGCCTGCAGGGCTGTATTGCAGGCTTACAAACCACCACCGGCCAGGGCTTAGGAGACCCATGGTTAAGGCCACTATCCTCATCCTTCTGTGAGCACTGTTACCGCTTGGGAAGTGCCATGCCTCTCTGAGAAGCAGGACCGAGGACAGTCTGTCAGGCCCCCCCTGGCGTCTGGTGTCTGAAGTCTTTCCGTTCCCCGGGCGGGTCCCTCGAGCTACCCCCATAGACCACGCCAGTCCACACAGCAGTCCACCCTGCCCTTGGTCTGCCCTTGCTCGAGGGAGGTGGGGTGTGGGTAGTCCCTGCATCTGGGCCCAGGGCTTGCTCAGAAGAGACGCTCGATTCACATTTGTTGGGCCTCGCAACGAAACGCTGAACCTCACGTACTCAAGTTCCACCGTCGTCTGACAAAGCACTGGCACGTTCATAGGCCCGTGCTGATCTCGCTGGATCCTGGACTCCTTGTGGCCGCACTCCGTAGGCTTCTCTGTTCCCTCCTTCACCTCCACACTGGTGTGCTTCTCTCCCCAGGACCCAGAGCAACACCATGGTCACTGTCAGCCCGTCATTCCGCACTTCCCAGAGCCCAGGGATCCTTCTCGCTGGGCTGTGTGGGCGCATCTGACTCTGCGCTCCGGTTGCTCCCAGTCTAGCCCACTCCCCGCTGCATAGCCAGCTGGCCTCGTCCCAGACCCTGTACAGTCATGGTCCAGTTTAGCACAGATTTGTCAGTGTAAAATATAACATAAAAACTATGTGGAATGAGCTGGGGAATATGTAACAAAACCCACTACCTCCCAATCCAGAATTACCCCCAGAGGCATTCAGAATCACAAAGTGTACAGAGCAGAAGCAGCCGTAGAAGTGCTGGTGCGTTTATCTGCCTCACTGCACAGGACGGGAGACCGAGGCCTCCGCTTCAGACCCAGCAGCTGGATGAGGAAGAAGCTCACCGAGCCCGGATGTCCGAGGCCAGCCTCCCTCACGTGCACCGGCCCGGGGGCCCAGGCGCCCTTTGCACTCCTTCCTGCCGACTGTTGGTCCACCCGGCCGCGCTGCCTGCGTTCCCAGCTCCGCTCCGGGCCCGCCACTCGCTCACGGAGGGGCTTCCCTGCCGGGGGGGGCTTTCCCTTCCTTTTCCTCCCTTATTCACATCTCCCAGGATGTATCAGCTGAAATGGAAGGAGATTCAAAGATTTGAATCTGTGTAGACTTCGTGGAAGATCTGGTCAAGGAGACGGTGGAACCACCTAGAAGATGGGAGGTGGTGGTGTTTGGACTCGGCTCCGCCGTCCTCCCTGCTTCCCGGTGCCACGGATGATCACTGAAGGTGGCTGCTATTCCGTAAGCTCCTTAAACAGCCTCACCAAGCTCTCACGGAACAGATAAGAGAGTCACCTTCCAAAGAAGTCACTCGTAGACTCCGTCAGCCTGTACTGCGACATTTAGGTACACGCTAAAATAATCAGATGGACACAATAACGACTCTTACTTACCTAATCCCAACCCCCTATTTGTTCTTTTGCAACGAGTACCCAGCTGTGTGGGTGTCTTGAAAATTCACCGCAGGGGTTTCCCACAGTGAGCATCGGACTCGTCCCTGCCTTCAAGCAGAGGGGATGGTCAGGGTCCTGTTGGCCAGTTGTGAAACCCCTGGTGGAATGGAATTCTGGAGAATGATCTCTTCACCTCTCCCTTGCCACCTCCCTGTGGGTTTTTTTGTTTGTTTTTTTTTAATTTTTAATGTTTTTTTTTTTTTATTTATTTCTAGGAGAGAGAGAGTGTGTGTGTGAGCAGGGGAGGGTCAGAGAGAGGGAGTCACAGACTGAAACAGGCTCCAGGTTCTGAGCTGGCAGTCAGCACAGAGCCCGACGCGGGGCTTGAACCCACGAACCGCGAGATCATGTCCTAAGTGAGAGTCGGATGCTTAACCGACTAAGCCACCTAGGTGCCCCGCCACCTCCCTGTTTTTGTAGGAGGCCTCCCTGGGAGCTCTGAGTCCTCCCCTTTGCTGACACTACTTACTACTTGTGCAAGGGCTCTCTTTTCATCCTCCCTGGAACCGCCACGCCTCCAGCCCACATGCCAGCTTCCTTCTACTCGTCTTTCTCTCTCCTGAGCCAAAAGATGTCTCTCTTCTTTGTTTTATTATTTTTTAATTTTTTAAAGTTTTTTTTTTTTCTTAATTTGAGAGAGGGAGAGAGAGAATGCGCAGGTGAGGGGCAGAGAGAGAGAGGATCCGAAGCAGTCTCTGTGCTGACAGCAGAGAGCCCTATGTGGGGCTCAAACTCGTGAACCGTGAGGCCATGCCCTGAGCCAAAGCCGAATACTTAACCCACTGAACCACCCAAGTGCCCCAAGATGTCTCCCTTCTTAAAGGCCTTGACCCAGAGATAGTAACCATTCAGAGCTGAATGGTGCTTTGAGAACTTATTTTCATCCGTTTGCCACTCCTTTACCACTTACTGTCTGCGCCACAGAATTTGGTAACTGCAACAGCTTTATATGAATACAGTCTATGCAAGAATATATTGAACCTTTACTATACTAAAATAACCTGTTCTAAATTTCTTTTTTTTAATTTTTAAAAATATTTATTCATTTTTGAGAGAGAGAGAGAGAGGAGTGAGAGGAGGGGCAGAGAGAGACACACACAGAATCCAAAGCCAGCTCCAGTCTCTGAGCTGTCTGCACGTGGGGACTGAACTCATGAATTACATCATGACCTGAGCCGAAATCGAATGCTTAACCTACTGAGCCAGCCAGGTGCCCAGTAAGCTGCTGTTAGGTGGCCAGGACGTGGCTTCTGTCTTGGGTAAGCATGTAATTAACTGGAGCAACTAAATATGTGTTGAAAGAAGTATAATCACGGGACAGAATAGAACAGGCACAGAGGATATAGAGGCCACTTCTGAAGGTGTGTGGTGAAGAGGAAGGGCTTGCTGAGGTGCTGACATTTAAGTAAAGCCTGAAGCATTTGGACAGGTTGAAACCTGGAGGAAGGGCCTTGAAGGTGGACAGTATCACACAAGTCAAGGGACAGAGGCGGGTATGAGGGGGAGCGTGTGGAGAGCAGGACTGGGCTTTGGGACACTTACTCTGACATTACAGAGCAGTGTGAGTCTGAGGGAGGCCATCTAGGTGAGAACGAGGGGAGCTGGGGCTCAGTTCCTCAGTGCCAGAAGGAACCTGGGTTCGAGGATTTGAGAAGCTCTAGGGAGAGAGAATCAGCAAGTGGCATGTGGAGGGTCAGAGAGAAAAACGTCTCCGTATCAGACAAGAATTCAAGCGAGTCTTATGGTAGCAATGACTCAATCTGTGTATAAGGTGCATCCAGGTTCACAATCATGAATGTACATGAAATAGTGCTCTTATTTTCTTTAAAAAAAAATCTAAATCTATGGGTGAATCTGAAAACATACTAAGTCAAATAAGCCACACATAAAGGGGCAAATATGATATGATTCCACTTACATGAGGTGCCTAGTATAGTCAAATTCATGAGGCAGGAAGTAGATTGGTGGTCCCCAGGGGCTGGGAGAGATAGGATGTTAGTGTTTAATGGAACAGAGTTTTGGTTTGGGATAAGAAAAAGTTCTGGAGGGGGCACCTGGGTGGCTTAGTCGGTTAAGCGTCCGACTTTGGCTTAGGTCATGATCTCGCGGTTCGTGGGTTCGAGCCCTGCGTCGGGCTCTGTGCTGACTGCCAGCTCAGAGCCTGGGGCCTGTTTCAGTCTGTCACTCCCTCTCTCTCTGACCCTCCCCTGCTCACACTGTCTCTCTCTCTCTCTTAGAAATAAATAAAAATATTAAGAAAAAAAAAAAGAAAAAGTTCTGGAGGTAGATGGTGGGGAGGGTTGCACAAAAATGTGAATGTACTTAGTGCCGAACTATACACTTAAAAATGGTTAAAATGGTGAACTTTAGATTATGTGTTTTCAACCACAATTAAAAAAAATACCAGGGCACTTGGGTGTTTCAGTTGGTTAAGTGTCCAACTTAGGCTCAGGTCATGGTCTCATGGTTTGTGGGTTTGAGCCCTGCGTCAGGCTCTGTTCTGACAGCTCAGAGCCTGGAGCCTGCTTCAGATTCTGTGTGTCTCTCTCTCTCTGCCCCTTCCCTGCTTACATTATGTCTCTCTCTCTCTCTCAAAAATGAATAAACATTAAAAAAATATTTTAAAAAAACCCTAATTCTGATTCTGACTCCCATCCCATTGAGCTCAGTGGATTTTTAGTCTCAGTCTCTACTGGGTGAGTGATGAGATGGCTTTTCTTTCTCGTTGAGGGTTATCCAAAGGGCCACATATGGTCCTAGGGCGCTGGGACAGCAGGTCCACCCTGGTTTGGTTCCCACCGCATGCCCTCATGTCAGTCCACGTGGCTCCAGAGGCCAGGCTCTGCTGCTTTGAGCTACAAAACCTTGTGCCTTGACTCCAGCCTCCTGTGTTGTGTCTCTCAGATGTAGTGGTCCCCAGGAGTTCTTTGACCAAGCGGCACATCATTTTCTGTTCTCATTGGACCAGCAAGTCCTACTTATCTCTCCCTGGTCTGGAGGCAACATTTCCACCGGGACGAGTGTCATGGGTGTGTGACCTCTGAAGTCACACCGGGCCCCATGCTTATAGGGGCCTCGTGCTTGCTTTCATGCTCTACTCTCACCATGTTGAAATTCTTAACAATTTACGGACAGGGGATCCCACGTTGTCATGTTGTACTAGGTCCTGAACATTCTGTCTCCCACCCTGCATTGGTGTCTTCCTGGCTTCCCTCAGAGACACGTGCGCCTTCCCTCTTCCTCTCCCCTTCAGAGACACATATGTAGTGTGTCCAGATGAATCAATTTGAGATGAGAAAAAAGCCCCAGAGGAAGGAGTGTGTCTAGCAAGTAATATCAGCTCTTGTTTCAGAAACACAGTCCACTCCAGGGACAAAAGGGGCCGGTGCCTGCCTGAAACATAATGGAGGGAAATATATAGGAGGAGAAGAGCTAGTTAATATTTCGGTAAATATCTCAATGCTGTATCTAAATCAGTTGTTTATATTCTCATACCTTCGACATTTGTGAGGCGTCTATCTGGGTGGTGATTTCTTTCCTAGTCATGATGGGTTAAAGATAAAGATTTCAGAGTTGTCCTCTGAGAGGTGGGGAATTATAGGAGCAGACCAGTCCTCTTGGGAAGATTATGACCAGAGAAGGAGAAGAGGTCAAGATGAAACCTCGAGGCACTTTACTTCCTTTGGGGAGCACAATGTAGAAGAAGAAACAGCAAAGAAGACCTGGAAGAAGTACAGACCATTCTAGCAAAGACCCAAAATGAAAATCAGGAGTCAAACAGGGTCAAAGTAATCAAGGGAAAAACGAATCTTTCAATAGGAGATAGTACCATCCAGCAGAAGAATTAAAGAAAAGAAGCAACAAAAATCATTATATTAGGGGACTTGTACATGGCAGTCGGGTTTGAAGACCGCTGGGGAGATGGAAAGGAGGGACAGTGCTTTGTAGGCGAATTCTGGATTTGGAGGATTTGGGAGCTGGCATTTGCCTGTGTCACTGGGAATGTGGAAGATCTAACTCAGTCTGACTTGCTGACTTGTGGATCTGTATCTATCTATCTATGTATCTATCATCTATCTATCTATGTATCTATCTATCTATCTATAGTTGTGATCTCAATTGATCCTTTAAAATTATTACTAATGGTTTTACTGAGGTATATACTTTATATCTCATAAAATCCATCCATTTATAGTGTACAGTTCAATGATTTTGGCATATTACAGGGATGTGCAACTACCACCACCATATAATTGTTGAGTGTTTCCATCAGCCCAGAAAGAAAGCTTGTGCCCTTTGGTTGCTCCTCATTCACACCCCCAGCAACCACATTAGGCAACCACTGATCTACCTTCTTTCTCTAAGATTTTTTTTTTCTGGACATTCTATATAAATGGAACCATAGGATATGTGTGTGTGTGTGTGTGTGTGTCTTCTTTCACTAAGCATGCTAATGATTTTGAGGTTCGTCCATGTTATATCAGTACATCATTCCTCTCTACTGGCAAGAAGTATTCTGTTCTACAGATAGACCACACTTTGCTTATCCTTTCACCAGCTGATGAACATTTGGGTTGCTTCCACTTTTTGGCTATTGTGAGTAATGGTGCAATAAACATTCATGTACAAAGTCTTTGTGTGGACGTATGTCATCATTTCTTATGAGCAGATACTTAGGGGTCGAATTGCTGAGTCATATTGTAACTCTGTGTGACAGCTGGAGAAACCGACCAACTGTTTTTCAAAGTGGCTGCATCACTCTTCATTCCCACCAGCAGTGTGTGAGGCTTCCCATTTCTCTACATCTTCACCAACACTTGTCATTGTCTTTTTTCATCAGTCCCATTCTGCTGGGTATGAAGTGGTATCTCACAGTCTGGTTTTGATTTGCATTTCCCCAGTGGCTAATTCGTGGCTATTTGATAACTTCTTGGGAAGAATGTCTATTCAAACTCTATTAGCCATTTTGAAAAATTGGGTTGTCTTTCTATTATTAGTTGTAGGAGTTCTTTATAAATTTTGGCTGTATGTTTCTTGGAGGATATATGATTTGCAAATATTTTTCTCGTACGAACTGGGCTATTTTTTCACTTGCTTTTTTTAGTTTATTTACTTATTTTGAGAGAGAGGGTTTATGTGTCTGCACGTGCACCTGTGCACGTGTGCCAGTGGAGGAGGGGCAGAGAGAAGGAGAGAGAAGTGCAAGCAGATTCTGCCTTGTGAGCACAGAGCCCAATGAAGGGCTTGATCCCACCAACTGTGAGATCATCATCTGAGCCTAAATCAAGAGTCAGGTGCTTAACTGACTGAACCAGTTAAGCTCCCCTTTTCACTTTCTTTTTTTAAATTTTTTTTAATGTTTTATTTATTTCGGAGAGAGAGAGACAGTGTGAGCAGGGGAGGGTCAGAGAGAGAGGGAGACACAGAATCTGAAACAGGCTCCAGGCTCTGAGCCCGATGCGGGGCTCGAACCCACGAACTGTGAAATCATGACCTGAGCGGCAGTCGGACGCTTAACTGACTGAGCCACCCAGGTGCCCCTCCCCTTTTCACTTTCTTAATGGAGTGGCTTCAGGTGTAAAAGCATTTAATGAAGTCCTATTCATTGATTTTTTTAAGTCACATGTATTTCCTGTGTCATATGTAAGAAATAATTGCTTATGCCAGCATTATGAAGATTACTCCTGTGTTTTCTTCTTTTTTTAAAAAAATGTTTTTTAAGTTTATTTATTTAAAGAGGGAGAGAAAGAGTGTGAGTGGGGCAGGGGCAGAGAGAGAGGGGTACAGGAGATCTGAATCAGGCTCTGTGCTGACAGCAGAGAGCCCAGTGTGGGGCTCAAACTCAAGAACTGTGAGATTGCGACCTGAGCCAAAGTCAGACGCTTAACTGACTGACCCACCCAGATGCCCCACCTATGTTTTCTTTTAAGAATTTTGTACTTTTAGCTCTTACATTTTGGTTTGTGACCCATCTTGAGTTACTTTTTGTGTATAGTGTGAGGTAGTCGCCCCAGCAGCATTTGTTGAAGAGTATTCCTTTCCCACTGAATTTTCCTGATACTTTTGTTGAAAAGCAACTGACCGTGAGTGTTTGAGTTTATTCTTGGCCTCTCTGTTTTATTCCATATGTCTTCCTTTTACCAGGAACATACTGTCATCCTTACTTAGCTTTGTAGTAAGTTTTGAAATCAGGATGTGCTTTTTCTCCCCCCATGTTGTGTTTGTTTTTGAAGATAGTTTTGGCTATTTTTGGTCACTTGTATTTCGAAATGAATTTGGGGATATGAGCTTATCAACTTCTGGAAAAAAAAATAAGAAATCCAGCTAATACTTCGTTAGGGATTGTGTTGAATTTCCAGAACAATTTAGAAAGTATAACCACCTCAACAGCAATACATCTTCTGATGTGTAACATGGGATGTCTTTCTAGTTATTCAGATTCCATACTCTTTTGGTAAATATTTTACAGTTTTCAGTGTGTAAGCCTTATTCTTCTTCTGTTAGATGCTTCTAAGCACTTTATTCTTTTTGATATTATTGTGAGTGGAATTATTTTCTTTTTAAAAAATTTTTTTAATGTTTATGATTTTTTGAGAGACAGAGACAGAGCGTGAGCAGGGGAGGAACGGAGAGAGAGGGAGACACAGAATCTGAAGCAGGCTCCAGGCTCTGAGCTGTCAGCACAGAGACCAATGCAGGGCTTGAACTCCCAGACTGGGAGATCATGACCTGAGCTGAAGTCGGACACTTAACCGACTGAGCCACCCAGGCATCCCTGAATTCTTTTCTTAATTTCATTTCTGTGGTATATGAAAACATGGTTGGTTTGGGGGTGATGATCTTGCATGTGGCAACTTTGCTGAATTTATTAGTTCTTTTTTTTTTTTTTTAATGTTTTATTTATTTCTAGCAGAGAGAGAGAGAGACAGTGTGAGCAGGGGAGGGTCAGAGAGAGAGGGAGTCACAGACTGAAACAGGCTCCAGGCTCTGAGCTGGCAGTCAGCACAGAGCCCGACGCGGGGCTCGAACCCACGAACCGCGAGATCATGACCTAAGCGAAAGTCGGACGCTTAACCGACTAAGCCACCCAGGCGCCCCTGTTTATTAGTTCTAATAGTATTTGGAGATCCCATTGTATTCTATGCGTACAAGAATATTTGATACTTTGTTTCCTGCAAATACAATTATGTCTTCCCTTCCTAATCTTGATGCCTTTGATTGATCTTTATAATCACCTCGGGCATTTTTGCAGATGAGAGAATTTATGTGTAGAGAGGGTAAGCAGCTTGTCTGAGGTCACCTAGCCAGGAAGTGAGTAATTAGGACCAGAACAGAGGACTTCTGCCCCCATCCGTCACTCAGCATTTTCACCACGCAGCCTCTGGTTGGTAGAGAAGACAATGGATGGCCTGTATCTCCACAGCACTCCCATTGTCTTCCAGATTCAGTCAAGCAGGGGGCAGAATGTACATTTCCCAGATGTCTCAGTATTTATATGTCTGTGTACCTGTAGTGCCCAGTGCTAGGTGCTTTCCACCACTACGTCAGTCAATCCTCATAAACCCTGTATGTTAGGCATAGTTATGCCCATTTTACAGATGAGGAAACCAAGGCAGTGGGGTAGTAAAATACTTGCCCAAGATCGCAAAGCCCGTAAAGAGTGGAACCATTAGTACAGAACCCTGTGATCCTGCTGCCTGTCCTTTTTTGCACTCCAGGAAGTGGCTGTCAGCACAGCCCCATCCTGTGTGTGGCCATTTAAGTGTCTGCCCCGCAGACAGTGATCTCGTAGTTGTGTTGTGCCCATGGCGTATGCCTGCACACACAGACACCCATAGTGCACGAGTCATCGCCCTTCCAGGCTTCCTCCAGACTAAGCAACCTCATGGGCAACTATGTTTTTAAATCCTCCTTTGTGAGTCTCAATGGACAATGTGAACAATCAGCGCTTCTGGGGTTGAGTATAAAGGAGAGGATTCAACCTCAGACACTCAGCTACTTATCTCAAACGGCCGAGGCCCAACAGTTGTGAGGGGTGGTTTAAACAGTCCTCTTTTGATAAGCCACATCTGGGATCCTGACCCAGACCACCAAGATGCATCTCTGGACCATTGCTCCTAAGCACACTTGGTTCTGGGGGCCCAGGGGCTGTGGCGGCCCCTCCATGGGGAGGGAGGCCGCGTTGCCCCACATCCCACTCATGCTCTCCGACACTCAGTAGGAACTCCGTAAATGCCCCTTTGTATCTGTTTTAAAGTTACTTGGAAACTGCTTTATCTTAAACACTAGGCCAGTTTCTCTCTTCCTCATCCCACCCCCACTCCTAACAGCCGCCAGGCTGTCAAGAGGGACGTTTTCAGTCTTACAGCAGATGGAATATCCGAACAGAAGTGGCAAAGATCGCCTCAGACAGAGCTCCATGGTCCCCCCTGCCCTCTTCCCCCCTAGGCCAGTTCACACCCAGCCCAGGACGGGCCCTAGAAATACAACGCAGAAATGGGTGTCATTAAGTATCTTGCAAACTCAAATATCTTAAGCACTGAGTTGACACCCAACTTAAAACTCTTATGCTTGGCCTTTTCGCTGAATTCCACATTGGCGAGTAAGCCAGTGCTGTGGTGATTTAAAGTGACTTCTTTTGTATTCCCAAGAGGTCTCAGGTTTGGGAGTTGAAGCCATTTGTAACAGAGAGTCTGGAAAAGTTCTCAGAAACAACAGTTCCCTGGGGCGACATGGTGTGAGGTAGAAGGTATCGCGCTTTAGCCCTGCGTCGATTTCCAGGTCGTTTTGTGGTCAGCAGGAGAGTAAGAATTTCTTAATAACATGAAATAAAAAGGCAGTGCTTCTGCCAAAATAGGATTGCTTTGCATTTTCCTTGGCCATGTTTACCCCTCACTTGGGTCCCTTCCTGTCCACATGAATAGCCCAAAGCTGGGTTGCTGGACTGGTCACTTCTCTGTCTCTTGGAGAGATCTATGAGAGGGAAGCCATGGAACGGAAGTGAGCTCCTAGTCCAGGCCATGACGTTCTCTTGGCTTTGTGGCCTCAAAGTCTTTCTTGGTTCAATTTTTTTTTTCCTGGAAAATAAAGAGAGAGAAAGTTGAGAGCTCTAAGCACCAATGCCCAGCAAAGGTGCTCTTTCTTATCTGTTCTCAGGATCACTCCCGGTGGGCTTCCCCCTAAACTTTCGGACCCTGGCTCTTGCCCAAGGAAAAGTGATGTCGGTATTTGACCTTGGATCCTGTCTTCACTGCCGTTGCTACTGAACCAAGCTGGATCTGCAGCTTTGGTTAGCATTTGAAGCCATAAGTCCATACATTTACTTTTCAAAGCATGAATTTAGTTTTTACACACACCCTTTGCCCTGTTAAGATGCGGCGTTATGATTTCAAGAAAAGGGAAAATGGCCTGGCTTGGGGTAGGATTTGGGGGATTAGAAACCCCAGGCCAGGGGCGCCTGGGTGGCTTAGTTGGTTAAGCGTCCGACTTTCGCTTAGGTCATGATCTCGCGGTTCGTGGGTTCGAGCCCTGCGTCGGGCTGTGTGCTGACTGCCAGCTCGGAGCCTGGAGCCTGTTTCGGAGTCTGTCACTCCCTCTCTCTCTGACCCTCCCCTGCTCACGCTGTCTCTCTCTCTCTCTCTCTCCTAGAAATAAAGAAAAATATTAAAAAAAAAAAAAAGAAACCCCAGGCCAGAAATTTCTCATTAAAATCACATCCTTCACTACCAATTTCCCAGAGGAATAAAGTTTAATTCTTTTTTGAGAAATATCTAATGGACTCCATCCCCTTCTGATTTCACTGGAGTAATCCCCGTGGAGAGTCATGGCGGTGAAAAGAGGGGCAGCCAAGGGAAGAAATCCGCAGTGTGACCGTGGGGAAGTGTTCATTCTCTCAGCCCCAGTCTGCTTCCCCAGCACATCAGCACGCACAGCTGCTCGGTTCCAAGCCTCAGCCCCGGAGACAGCCTGAAAGCCTGAGTGGCCACCCTGATGGGTCACAGATGGAAAATCCAGGAAATTGGGTTTTGAAAGAATGGCAAATACATTTGTCTGCTCGATCACCTTATCTCTTTTTGATTCCTGCCTATCTTCCTAGAGTGATCCGGTTTCAAGTCCAAGTGATAATGAGGCCAGAGGTTGACGTCTATGTGGCAGGCAGTACCTCTTCGATCACATAAGGAAAAAAATGAAATGCAAAAATGGCTTTATCAGTGAGCCCAGGGGATCAAGAACGAACCTTATGTTCTTGTGGTTTGATGTTTTTATTTTGAAACGTTGCCACCATTTAACTGGCAGTGTATTCTGAGTCTTTTCTCATCATAACTGCTACCCCTTGACACTATGTTGTTCATAAATTTTCATAGCTCTGGATCCACATGGCCTCAGTTTTTACATGTGGCTTCTTTTGAACTCTTTTTACATCTTACATGAGACAGCCACCTGTGGTCCAATGGAGAGGATGCCTAGCAACCAGGAGCAAACACAGTGGCAAGATCAACATGCAGCTTGTATGGAAAGTTCTTGTCACGTCCCTGTTAATGACACCAACAGAGTATGGGTTCCCACCTATTGAGATAATATTGGGAGGAGCAAAAATGGCTGTTGGTAAATAAGTGACCCTTTTCACTTGGAGCAAAAGCCTCAGACGATGTTTGATTTTGTTGAATAGAATTGGATTGGTATTTTAAGACGATGTTTGCTTTGTAAATCTTGGAATTTAATTCACAGAAGCCAGGCTCCGTTAACGTTTTCATAAGGAGACACCACTGGGAAAGGCTTCAGGCACAATGTAAACCAGTGTTTGACTTCTAGAATTAAAATATAAACTCATGGATAAAAACAAAGACCTCCGGGCTTGTTCAGCCCGTGGGCCATGTTACATTCTTTCCTGGGGGAGTGTCCTGTAAAAGCGTGCCCCTCTAAAGTTAGCCTAGAGGGATTTATGACAGGACACCTCTGCTTTCGTGAATGATCTATTAGGCTCTAGCATGCAGTCATCAGTCTTTTATTTTTATTAAAGAACGTGTGCCCCACGACATCAGGGACTTTATCTCGTTCAGCACCGTATCACCTCCTGGAACAGTGCTGAACCCGTTCATTCATTAAGTAAGTATTCTCAGAGCACCTGCTATGTGGACGTAAGAATTCATCATGCACTTAATGTTCATTCAAAAAGTATCCAGTGCCTTCCATGAGCCTGGAGACACAATCTTCTGAGCAGTGGGGATACCCATGAACCAAACAGGGCGAGGTTTCCATCCTCATGAAACATCTGTCCCTGCGAAGTGCCACAAATAAGCCAACAACTAGGTTATAAATAATGTCAGGTGGCAATGAGTCCTATGGAAAAAGTTAAAGAAGGTTAAAGGCCCTGAGAATGATGATGGCGCCGTTTTTGCAGAGTGGCCTGGGAATGCCTCCCTGATGGGACGGAATGTGAGCAGAGACCTACGGAAAGGCAGGGGGCTGGCCAGGCGGCTGTCTGAGGGCAGAGCATTGCAGGCCGCGGGGCAGAAGCTCTGAGGCAGGCACACCCTGGGGATATTGGAGGTGAGCGGTGGGCAGAGTGGCAGATGAGGTCTGAAAAGTAACCGGGTGGCACCCCTGAAAATGCAGATTTCCTGCCCAGATTTCCAGATTTTGTAGTTAACGCCCCGGCCACCACTGTGTTGGTGACGCAGCCCTACTTCTCACAGGCAGTCCTACCAGTGACTAAATGAGGCAGAGGTCGGAGGGCAGGCCCATCCCCCTGCTGCTGGCTTTGGCTTAAGGGCCCCTTATCAGCCGGGCCCAAATTTCTTTGAATTGTGAGGTCCTTTCTATCCAGCCCTTTCCTTGTCTGTCTCCTTTTACAAATGTCAGACCTTCCCAAATAAAGGAGTTTCTTGCTTACTCCCGTGTCCTCCCTGCATCTGTCACAGATGCCTCCCCCAGGACAGTTTGTGTGTGTCTAACCCTGGCTCAGTGTGTCCTTCTCAAAGGACCTGCTCTAACCTGAGGCCACGTCAGGTCATTGTGGGTCACGGTGCCTGCAGACTTTGGATCTTATCCTGAGGACAGGGACTGTCTGTGGACGCTTTTGAGTAGAGGAGCTTTAATTTTAGAAGTAATGGAGATTACGAACCCTCTAGGGTCAGAGTGAAGTAGGGATGCTGTTCAGAGGCTTCCGCTCAGACCAAGGTTGGGCAAGTAGATGAATGTCTGCTCTTCCTAAATTCTTCCAAGACCTTCTAATAGCAAGATCCAGAGACATCTTTCAGCATTTTGGTGATCTTTTACCATTTGACCTTACCAGACACTGTCTCTGTTGGCTTCTGAGTTTCCTCTCTCCTCTCAATCTCACCTTCTAGTAACTTCCACGGACTTTTTTGTCTGTTCCTTCTCACTGGGGCCCCTCAGAGTATTCCTTGTTCTTCTTGTTCTCCCTTCTCATCTCGGGGGTCTGATCCCTCACGCATGTTTGCTGTTCACTCCCATTTGTCACTTCTCCTCCCAGAAGACCACTAATCTACTTTATGACTTTTTAGCTTTGCTTTTTATGGATATTTCACATAAATGGAGTCATTCAATGTGTCGTCTCTTGGGTCCTGCTTCTTTTACTGAGCTGAATAGTCTCAAGGTTCATTCACATTGTAGCATGTTTTCATAGTTTGTTCCTTTTTTCTGTATTGTTGAATGGAATTCCATCCTATGGATATTTCTCATTTTTATAATAAAAAATCTTAAAGCTGAAGAAACACGGAGAGTATTATGGAATTAGGGAATATTCATGTGCCCTTCCTTTAATTCTCTAACTGTTAACATTTAGCACATCTGCTTTATTCTCACTTGAGAAATACTAGTTTCTGTTTTGTGTTTTGTTTTGTTTTCCTTCGTTTTTGAACCAGTTGGTAGCACATTGCCAATAGCATGACACTTTACTCCTCGGTAATTCATCATGTATAGAATATTCTCCTATAAAACCACAATTATTTTCACATTGTCTCAATTGCCCCCCAAATATCATAACTTTTTTTTGAAATAAAAATGCTAATCAAGCTTCATACAGTACCTTTTGTTGCCATGATGTCTGCTCTCTAGAAGACTATTATCCTTGCCTTTTTGTCTTGTTTTGTTTGAACTCTCATAACGTTAACGTTCTTGAGAAGCCCATCTTATATATAAACTGGCTGCATTTTGAATTTGTCTTATTTTTTTTCATGGTTAGATTCAAGTTAAACCTTTTTTGGGAAGAATACTACATTAAAAAAAAAATCCAAATCAGGACAAGATATCATGTATGTTGGGAGAGGGCAGTGTGTGTAAAAAATCCAAATCAGGACAAAGTATCATGTACGTTGGGAGAGGGCATTATTGTAGAAGGTCACAAGTGTTCTCCCTGTGCTGCCTGACACACATGCCGAGACCCTGTGGCTCTTTGTAGCATCGGCTGGGTTGTTCCCAAAGGCTTCCACCTTCAGGTTCACGGGGTACTTCGTCACTTAGTTTTTCTATAGATGCTATTTGTCTCTATGGGGGGATTGGGTGGCATTGAAAATCTGTGCAATCAAGACACTTTTGAGAATGAAAAAGAAGCCAAGAATCCTTATTTTGGAACAATGGGTATAAACCATGACTATCTGGGGTAACCTCTACCAGTGGCCAATAATTCTACTCCCTGGCATATACCCTGAAGAAGGGAGTGTTCTGCATTCTTACCACCGTTTGTTTTGATATGAATTTTGGAATTACAACTTAACCTGCTTTTTTTATATGCTGTGATTACCCAAAAATTCATGTATTTCATCAGTTTGGAAAATTACCAGCCATTATCTCTTGTAATATTGATCTTCCTCCAGCCTCACTCTTCTTCCTTCTGGGTCTCTTACCAGACGAATATTTGAACCTCATTCTGTTCTTATCTCTTAGTCCTTGTGTTGGTTTCCTGGGGTGGCCATTAAGATATTAGCACAAACTAGGTGGCTTTAACTAACAGCAGTTTATTTTCTCACAACTCTGGAGGCCAGAGTCTAACTCAAGAGATGAGCAGGGTTGGTTTCTTCTAGATGCTTCTGTGGGTGAATCTGTCTGTGCTTCTCTCCTGGCTTCTGGTGCTGCCAGAGTCCCTGCTCTTGTAGATTCATCACTAACCCTGCCACCGTCTTCACATGGTCTCCTTCGTGTGTGTCTGTGTCTTCTCTTCTTACAAAGACTGTGGATGCTCTAGGATGACCTCCTCCAAAGATCCTTAACTTAATTATACGTGTAAAGATCCTTCTCCCAAAAAAGATCACATCCATGGGTTCTGGGTAGACGTGTCTTCTGAGGAGCCACCATGCAAACCCACTACAGCCTTTCTGTCATATTTTAATCTCTCTTCCTTATAGGCTGACTTCTGGGTCATTCATTTATATCTTTCAGTTGACTGTGTTTTTGACTGTTTCCTCTGCTATTAGACAGTCACTAAAATTTTAACTTAAATGGTTATATTTGTAATGTCCCGAACTCCTGCCTGCTTATTTTTGATAGTCTTTTGTTCCTTGACAATTTTGATTTTCTTATATAAAACATGTCATAAATCTCATTTTATATGCTAGAGATGGTAATCGCAAACTTTGAAGCTCCTGGTGCTAAATTTAAGTTTATTGTTTCTGCTAATTCTCACAGACTGATTAGTTAGTTAAGGTCAGACTGAACTGCTGTCCACTTAAACTCCAAAATGTTAGTGGTTTAACAGTCTAGATCTTTTTTTCTTACTCATGTAATGTCAAGTTAGTGAATTGAAGTGGGACTTTGTTCCACGCAGTCATTAAGGGACCCTGACTGAGGAAGGCTTTCTTTCAGCATGTGGCCTCCAACATCACCCTGAGCACCAACACCCCGCTAGTGGACAGGGAGAGACGCAGGGAGTCACAGGGGTAGTGTCTGTGGACCAGGCCTAGAAATGGTTGTCACTACTTCTGCCTTCTCCCTGTTGGCCATAGCACATCTGTGGCTCCACCTATCATTGCTGGCTGGGCATTTGCTTCCCAGCAAGAGATACTGGTTGAGAACTACCTCACTGTGCCACGTGATTTATTTCTCTATATCTGGTCTTTTTTTTTTTTTTAAAGCTCATATTTGATTGAACTTATCCTGTAGGAAATCTGAGGACTTAAGTTGGAATTTTCCTTAAGAGAAGATGTTCAATTGCTTCTCCAGGAAAGGAGATACACTACTGATCTGGGGCCATTTGTGAGTTTAGCAAAAATTTAAACACTGTGTGTGTGTGTGTGTGTGTGTGTGTGTGTGTGTGTGTGGTGTATCTTATCTAGCATCTGGTTATATTGTATATTGTAGTAACGTTGTAGAGGGAGAGCCCTTGATAGTATCTAACCTTTCACCCTTCACATCAGCATTCTTCACATGCCTGTCATGGGGGAAAGTATCTATGCTCATAATATTCAAGTTTAATGTACTTCATTGTGCAGTAACTGGCAATCTAAAATTAAAAACTATTCACTTATTTCTACATACTCAACAACTGCCTAATACAATTGTCTATTCTGGTTACATTCCATTAGTCTGACAATCCAGTCGATCTAGCGCTGGCTGGGAGCATACATCTCTCTGTGAGTTAGTATATGAGCATGACACACACACTGTACATGCGAATATCACATCATGTTTCTCTAGCATCTTTCTTTCAAAGAGCTCTCAAACATCTCCGTATTTACGAACTCATGCATCCTTAGGATTTCCTAACTTGGTGCTTTCATATGGTTCTCATTGTGCAAAAGGGTGAGACTCTTTTAGTCCTGTTTTAGAGTCGAGGAAGCTGAGCCTCAGGATATGGCTGAGGACCGAGTCTCTTGAAGTCAGATTCCTTCCTCTTGCCCACATTTCCCCTACAGTGGTGACCCTCAGGGCTTGGGTAGCAACAGCGGTGTGCAGACGTTTGTCACTTATGTTTTGATGTTTTCATAGTCTCTGTTAATTCTCAGAATGAAATTTTCTTAAGAGTTGCTTTGAAAAAGGTTCAGTCAACTCTAACAGGCTTTTCTTTAGACCCCACCAGCCTGAAAGTACCCAAGGTAACAGCGTCCATTACTCACAGATCACACATCTGTACAGTTGGTATGTAGAGCTCTGATCCTTAGCAATGTCCTTTCCCTCCTGCAGTTCCATGCAGAAGGAGGTGTGCTCCCTGTGGCCCGTGGAAAGGCAGCATGGCACACTGTTCAAGAGCCATAACCCAAGGGAGATGGCCTCTGTGTATGCTTAGATCTGTTGCTAGTCATCCTATGTGGGCCACTTAACTTCTCTGGGCTTCCGTCTTTTCATCTAGGTAAAGAGAAGATGATATATCTACTTCATAGGGTTAGTGTGGGAATTAACAAAATACTACTGGGAATGCACATTGTATCCTATTTGACACAGACTCGGTTTTTGGTACCTGTTAGCTGGGATGGTGAGGCAGACACTTGGGACAGCCTTGTGCGGGCGGCCACGGATGCTGGCTCTGAAGTCAGGCTGCTCGACTTGGATTCGAGCTCTGCCATTTAACAAGCACACAACCTTGGCATATTGACTCCACTTTTCCCAGTCTGTTCTTGGAGAGTCTCATTCCAGAATTGGCTTTGATTTTCCCCGTGGTGTAAGAAAATGCCCTCTTCTGCAGTTGTAGCCCCAGATGAAGACCTTTTCTGCCATTTACTTCTGGCATCACCTCACTGGTGGTGCTGAAGGGCAGAGAGCAGGGCTGTTAGGAAAATAATAGCTATCTTTGATTCAGCGATTCTTATGCAGTTCATTGACCTGTATCTCTATCATCCCCTGTAACAGGAAAACAGTAACATGTGATTTGTCGTTCTACACTGATTTGGGGGAGGGGTCGTGTAGATCCTGGTTTATTCAAGCAGAGACCGGCGTGGGTTTGCAGGTTTGGAAGCTGGGACTCGGAAGAAGACGAAGGCTTCTGCTCAAGGTTATAGAGAGAATAAGAGGCCTGGGGAACAAGGGGATGTATCTGGGTGGGAGGGAGTCAGGAACCAAAACTGAGTAGTGTGGATGAGGGATAAGAGAGAGACGGGTCCTGGGAGGTGCCTGTCGAGAAGGGAGACTTGAACACCTCACCTGTATCTCGTGGGGGTTTTGGATAAGTGCTGTGCACGGTGTATTGTTAGGAAATCTTCAGTAAAGGGCACAGTGCTTCTTAATGCTTTTGTGGGAGTGGATTATTTCCAGTGAGTGCACAGAAGTGCAGAATTAGCGTGTGGGGTGCATAGATGGCATCACCTTCATCCCAAAGATGAAGAAACTGTAAGGCTCCCAGGGTGACCAGCTGGACGATTGGTGAAACCAGGCTGCAGTGTGGGGCTCGATGGACTTCAGGGCCTGTGTGGTCGCATGCTATGTGTCGCCACATTTTCCCCTTCATGCCCCTGGGAAATTCCCGTGGTACCTAAGGACAGGAGTGGTCAACTGAAGTGCATGTATTCCATCACAACAACATAATATTTTGAAAGACTCTAGGGCACAAATGGAATCTAGATTGGTTCCCATTCTGCCACGCGAACTTAACACAACTTACTTAACTATCTGAGCCACAATTCTCCCATCTGTCAACTATCTGCTCCATAAGGCTTATGTGCAGATACAATGAAATAATTCTGGAACTCTCTCAGCACTGTGCTCGGCACGTAGTAAAAGCTTCTGTTCTCATATGGTTCTCATTGGTTGTTACTAGGTATACTGCAGGCATATAATATCTTATATGTTTTATTAGCTTGGCATAGGATTAAAGCATTAAAGATCTCTTATATTATTTTGCAGTCGATTGGTTGATTGACTGATAATCCTTTTTATTTTTTTAAGTGTTTAAGGCCTCTTCTAAGAGCTTCCTCTTTCACCATCCAGTAGAGAGATTCTTTATATCTTGCCCTTTCCTTCTAATTTGTCCTAATTTCTAACTCAGTTACAATTTCACTCGAGTCTGAGCCTCTGTCATCTCCTTTCTTCAGAGCTAAAAGAATTATAAATTGCAGTGTCCCTCAGACTTGACCAACCAATTGTGTCCCTGGGCAGATCTCCAATACTGGGATCCTGTCCTACGTCTAGTATTCACAGTACCTAACATTGTGTCTTGAAAATAAATACTCCAGAAATGGTTATTTAAATCAGGATGTCTCCTAGACACTCTGTGTATTCCCTCTTTGTGAACCTAGACAGACCTCAGTGAGAGCTTTGACCAATAGAGCACAATAGAAATGGTGCTGTGTGACTTCTGGGTCCAGGTCATAAAAATACCAGCTATTTCCGCCTGCTGTCTCGGCGTCTCACTCTTGGAACCAGCAGCCATGCTTTGAAGAAGCCAAGCAGCCATGTGGAAGGGCCACACATGGCGTGGCAGCTGACAGCCCCAGCTCAGGTCACAGCCGGCATCAATTGCCTTCAGATATTTCCATCCCCCGGTGTCACCCCCAAACTTTGAGCTACCAGCTGCTCCTGCCACACAGAGCAGAGGATTTTCCCTTAGAGACCCTTCCCAGACTACAGATTAGTGAGCTGAATAAATGGTTGTTGTTTTCAACCACTTAAGGTTTGAGGTCATTTGTTATGCCGCAGTTGATAACTGATACATCCACCCACTTGATCAAAAGGGATATATAAGTTAAACAGAAATTCCAAAAAGAACCTGTTTCCAGAAAATTGTTTCACTTAGGAAGGGAGGGATTTTGCAACCCCTTTAAGAGGAATGGGTGTAGGTGATAATCATCAGTGATTGTTGATAAAATCAGTAGATGAAGGTTGGTGGGAAACTTGATAGTAAATGGGTTAGGCTGATGCCATCCAAACCCACAGATCAGGCTTATCAAAGAGTTAGATAACCAGACATGGTGAGGGCACATGTGAAGCAAGAGCAAATGCACAGTCCCACCTGTGTCTTGCCTTAAAAAAAATTGAACCTGAATCTAATCATACCTCTAGATTGAGCTAGTAGTTTTCAAGAAATAGAGGAGATAAAGGAACATGTTAATAACACCACAAGGATGTAAGAGACCAAATCTGCAATATGTGACATTTTTCAGGACAAAACACCCAGTTTTCTCAATTTAAAAAAAGGAGAATAAATAATAAGTAAAATAGAGGAGAAGTTAGGTTATGCAGGCCAAAGGAGACTAACCTCCATAACTAAATAACGATATGTGGTTTTGTGTGGACCCTGATTCAGAGAAATCAACTGCACAGGCATGTTTGAGAGCATTAGGGGAAATTGCACATGGCTGGGTAACAGATGATATTGAAGAATTATCATTGATTTTACTGGGTATGAAACAATAATGTCATGTTTTAATAAGTTCTTCAGTATAGGGGTACCTGGGTGGCTCGGTCGTTTAAGCATCCAGCTCTTGATTTTGGCTCAGGTCATGATCCCAGAGTCGTGGTATCACCCCACATCAGGCTCTGTGCTGGCAGTGTGGAGCCTTCTTGGGAACCTCTCTGTCCCTGTTTCTCTGCCCCTCCATTGCCTGCCTGTCTCTCTCTCTCTCCCTCTCTCTCTCTCTCTCACACACACACACACACACACACACACACTAAATTAATAAACATTAAAAAAAGTTATTCAGTATAAGAAATAGGGTAAAAGTATTAAAAAATTAAGATATGATGTTTGGGATTTCCTTTAAAAATATTCCAGTGGGGGAGGGAAACATAAAACCAAGGCAGAATGTTCTTTGCTGTTCATCCTAGTGTTTTTGTACATTTGAAAATTTCCATAAAAGAGAGCTTTTAAATTGTATGTAAGGTCTTCAGAAGAGATAAACTTACACTTGGCCCATGAGCGCTTTTTATTTTATTTTTTAAATATAATTTATTGTCAGGTTAGTTAACATATAGTGCTTACGGTGTGCTGTGGTTTGGGGGGTAGATTCCCATGATTCATCGCTTACATACAACACCCAGGGCTCATCCCAACAAGTGCCCTCCTCAGTGCCCAGCACCCACTTTCCCATTCCCGCAGCCCCCTCCCCATCAAACCTCAGTTTGTTCTCTGTATTTAAGAGTCTCTTATGGGTTTGCCTCCCTCTATGAAATTATTTTTCCCCATCCCTCCCCCCACGGCCTTCTGTTAAGTTTCTCAAGTTCCACAGACGAGTGAGCACCTGTAACACGAATTCGACTGTGAGATTGGCCGTGGGTGAGCGGGTCTGGGGGAAGGGGTGAGCAGCAGTGCTGGGGCCTGGTGCTCAGAGCCAGGCACCACCCGGCCCACGGTCTCCCTCTAAAGCGCTCTGAGATGGTGCCCGCAACGGCTGGGGCCCGGGCCAGGCTCTGGGGGTTCAGAGTGAGGAGGGCAAAGTGGCCAGAAATGCACACAGAGCCTGTGTGACGGCTGCGGGGAAATGAGTCCTGGAAGCGGTAAAGGACCCGGGTGGTGGCAGTCCAAGGCCGCTGCGGTGGACACAGAGAAGGCTCTGGGTCTCCCCCCACCCAGAGGCGAGCGGCAGTGGGGCTGGGAGCAGAGCTAAGGATGAAACCCTGCCAGGATCCAGTCTCCGCTGCTCCCCTCCCGTGGCCCACATTTGCTGCTCCTGCAGCCTGACTTTCTCCTCCCAGGGAACACGTCTTTACACTGGGGACACTTCTTCCTGGCTTGGCCACCAAAAGGAAAGTGTCTTCCCACATGGGAAGGAAAGGGCAGGTGTCTGACCTGCACGGCCTGGACTCTGGAGCACTGTTGCTGCAGCCAGGAGTGGGGCGCTCGCGCTAGCCCAGCTTGGCTTACAGCTGACCCGCTCACTGTGGTCACAGACGTCTGGCCATCTAAGCTCCTGCGTGGACTGCGTGTTGTGGGGTAGCTCCAGGACCAAGGGATGCTGGAGAAGTTCAATGCCCTCTGCAGTGACCCTTACAAATTGGAGTTAAAAACCCCTGACCTGAATTTACCCAAAGAGAAAGGAAGAGGAGGGTGATGAAGAGTAGGGTATTAAATACGGAATAGAAGCAAAATTCTAAAAAGAAAAGTGAAACAAAACAGAGATGAGGGTGGGAGGCGGGCTGGATGGTGACGTGGAAACACAGCATGAGAACGAAAGTGAGTAACAAGTGAGTAACGTTCAGGCAGCGCAACCGCTCCCCGTTCGTAGGGCAACCGAAAGGGCTCCCCTGGGTGCAGAGCCTCCCGCCCCCCTGGCCTCGCTTCCTGCCTCGGCACAGATTCTTGGCTTGTTCAGCCCTTCACGAGCAGCTTTATGAATTCCGGGGCGCCTTCACACCGTGACGTGCAGAAACAAAATCGAGGCTGGCGCAGGCGCCAGGCTCTTAGCATCACCCTGGTGTGGCTGTGGGCAATGGAGAGTTTTGTGACCTCCAGCAGAGGGCAGTGTTGGGCCAGGCATTTCCCAGGCACGGAGAGGCGTTTTCTAAGCCATCATGAGCCCCATGGTTAGTTTCTGAACTTGGGATTCACCCCTTCCAGACTTTCCGGAGCAAGGGACCTGTGTGGCAGTGCTCCTTCTGCCTCAGACAGTGATACGTAAAGACAAAATAAGAGATAGACTGCCCAGCCTCATCTCCCTAGAAGCCATTGAGATCTGCATGCTATTTGATAGCATTGCCCTTTATTTTTATTTATTGTTTATTTATTTTGGAGACAGAATGTGAGCTGGGGAGGAGCAGAGGGAAACGGAGACGCAGAATTGGAAGCAGCTCCAGGTTCTGAATTGTCAGCACAGAGACCGTGGTAGGACTTGAACTCAGGAACTGCCAGATCAGGACCTGAACTCAAGTCAGGCGCTTAACTGACTGAGCCACCCAGGTGACCCCAGATAGCATTGCCCTTTAAAAGGAGGATTTAGGTGGTGGTGTACGTCTACCAAATGCCTACCATGTGCTTAGGTGCCAAAGTTCTACCTACCCAAATTATTTAACCCTGCTAGAAAGTGTGATCACCTCCATTTTTCAGATGAGGAAATGAAGGCTCATTCGAGTTCAGGGACTTGTGCGAGCTCTCCCCGCAGGCGTAGGATCCCAGCTTTGGTCTGGTGGGCTCCGAAACGCTTTCCCCATCATTCCTCAGTTCCTGCCAGTTCTTACCCTGCATGAGCTTCTGCTTGTAACTCGAAAAGCTCCCCTGTCCCAGTGGCATGTACTCCTTGGACTCGGAAACTAGCAGTACATCAAAAGGATCCTGCTCACACCCAGCCGAGTGATGAACTGCTCATTTGACTTACTCTTTCATCGGTAAGGCAGATGCTCTTTCAACACATTCTGTGTGTGTTAAGAGCACCTGAGAAAAGTTGTATACACAAATCATCAGGTGAGGCACAGTGTCAACTCCAAAGCTGCCCATTTACACGCTGATCGCTAGTGCTCATGGCTCAGAGCCATGACCCAAGCTGTTTTTCGTCTCATGACTTGGGAAGCTGGTCTCACTTCTCTGCGGCCACACATGGCCCAGGGCTGCGAACTTGGACAGACCAGCAGCATACCTCACACAGTCCAGCAATGACAAGGCTCCATAGACTGCCACCTGACCAAGGTCACATATTATTGGACGTGTCTATAAACAAACAAAGCTAACCATGTTGATAAAAACGAGTTTTCTTCCATTTGCTTCCTACCAAAATGAATAATAAATACATAAATAAAAGATTGGGGTTGAATGGTTTTTATGTTTATACAATAGTTGGCCCACACAAGACTGAGCCATTGAAGTTGCTGGTTACCTCACACTCCTGAACAGCTGAATTTGATAATTCTTTATCAGTTTCTGGAATTAATGGTCGATCCAATAGTATTTTGATATTGGTCCTTGGCATCGGAGATCACGCATCAGTCATCCCAGATTCTACAGCAGTTGAAAAGCTGGATTGGAGATGTGGGTTAGATCCAAGAACTAAATGTATCTTTTTCAATTTTTTTTTTCAATTTTTTTTTACTGAGTTGAACTCTCCATCCTTACCGCCCCCCATCACCCCTGCCCCAACTGAAGAACCCACTGCCCTGGCAAGAACTGTTCATCTGTGAGATGAAAGAGCCAACAGGGACCTCCCACTGCCTGCAGGCGGACAGGGTGGGAGGGGGCTCGAGCCTGTTTTATGCCAGAATAACCACCCCAAGGAGCTTGAGGAACGTGACCAATGTAATGTCACTGGGAAGGGAGAGATAGGGGCTTTCTCTCTACAGAGAGGATGGCTTCAGGATAGAGGCATTGGCTGAATTTCACTTGTACGTGGTAGGAATAAGAAGTTTATCCCTCCAGGGACGCCTGGGTGGCTTAGTCGGTTAAGCGTCCGACTTTCGCTTAGGTCATGATCTCGCGGTTCGTGGGTTCGAGCCCCGCGTCGGGCTCTGTGCTGACTGCCAGCTCAGAGCCTGGAGCCTGTTTCAGTCTGTGACTCCCTCTCTCTCTGACCCTCCCCTGCTCACGCTGTCTCTCTCTCTCCTAGAAATAAATAAAACATTAAAAAAAAAAAAAGTTTCTCCTCCAAACACCCACCATCTTTAGCAGTCCCTGGAAGTACTCCCTAAAACGGGAATGGATCTCAAAAACATTCGTCTTTTTTTTTTTTTTTTTTCCTGAGAGAGAGACAGCGTGAATAGGGGAGAGTCAGAGAGAGAGGGAGACACAGAATCCGAAACAGGCTCCAGGCTCTGAGCTGGCTGTCAGCGCAGAGCCCGATGCGGGGCTCGAACTCATGAACCGCGAGGTTATGACCTGAGCTGAAGTCGGACCTTAACCGACTGAGCCACCCAGGCGCCCCAAAAGACATTCCATCTTAATGCAGCAATTAATTCAGGTTTATTTCCAACTTTGCACGGAGGTGAGGATAGATTAAATTGTTTGGAAATTTCTTCGAGCTTCGATAATAGCTTTCCAAAAAAAAAAAAATGTTTAAAATAAAAGCTCCAAAATGTACATTTTTTTGTCCTTATGCAAGGAAAATAATTTTTCTTTTCCTGTATCCTAGTTGTTAAATAATCGCACCAAGCTACTATGTGCCAGAAAAAGAAAACTGCGTTTTTTAGAGTCCAGTGACCTCAAAACTCTGAGTGTGAATGTCTCTACTAAAAACCGTCTCTCCTTTTTAACATTTGGGGTTATTTTTGTTGCAATCCCTACATTTCACGCTCTAATCAAAGCCTGTGATCTCGGTCTTGCAATATTTGTGACTCAGACTCTAATCATGACTGTGTCTAGCACATATATCAGTAGTTGCATTTAAAAATGTGCAAATTTTGAGCTCTTCTTTTAACTTGATCTTGCATATTTCATTTGAAGCCCCTTCTTTACCATACCAAATTCTGTCTTAGAACAAGTTAAGAAAAGAAGATGTATTTCCCAATGGAAGTGATCCTTAAAACAAATTTCAACTTGCAAGTTAGGTGCTTTGAGCAATACATTGTCAATTCTCTCAAGTTTCTTGGGTATCAAGTAGATTTTTGAAAGTTCACCCATCTAAATAGGGTCTAAACTAATCTCTAGAGCCTCCAGATGCTCAAGGAAAGGTGCTGAGCAGTGCCTAAAAGTGAAAAAATCCGCCTCATAACATTCTCTGGCTGCCTGGCTCTGAATCAGGTATGTAGTTACTTCTTGGAGCCCCATCAATTTGAGGTGATGTATATACATTCAGTCTTTAAAACGCACCCATTAACTTGAGACCCCCAGATTTCAGACCTTTAGGAGCCTCTCTTTTCACAGCTGGACCTTTTCCAGAGGGAGAGGGAACGTATGATCCCTCTCCGCTTTGTAGTATCTGCTGTCTGGCAGCATTCCTCTCCTTAGAGATATTTATGATCATATGTATGCATGATAGTTTCAAAAGACAGCAGCGTCTGGCCTTGTGGAGATCTGTGCACGTCCATGTGGTGGCCTTGGTGAGACTCTCAGAAGCTGACCTGGATTAGGAGGCAATTTCTGTTAAAACGACCAAATCCTAGTGCGCTGATGAGCATCCTCGGGGCCAGAGGGGAGCGGATGCTGGGAAGCACGAGGGCCCTGAATCAGCGGGGCCTGGCTTGGATCTGGGACTCTGGCTTCTCACCAGCTGTGCTACTCCTCTGAGCCTTAGTTCTCCACCTGCTAATGGGGATAACAGTAGCTGTCCCTGAGTTATGTTGGGGACTGGGACGGAAGCTTAAAGCACCTCGTACCAGATACATAGGAGGTGGCCAGGAACTGGTAACTAGTCTCATTACTACGCCGATCAGTCTTATTGCTGCGTTTATTACCTGTCAGTTGTTCAGATCTGTGGCCTTCAGGCGCTGAGCCCTCCTGAGTCTAACTTGGCCTCTCGCCCACCCATGCACTGTCCCAGTTGACAGTCCTTCCTGACTTGAATCCTGGCTCCACTACGCCTGCTGGGGAGAGACTTCAGGAAAGTTACCTCTCTGGGCCTCAGTGAATTCACCTACAAAGTGGGCTAACAGTAGTACTTACCGCCTAAATTACTGTCAGGATTATAGGCTGTGTAAGTTTCCTAACAAAGCTCCACACGCTGGGTGCCTTAGATGATCACAAATCAGAAATCAGGGTGTTGGCAGGGTCACACTCCCTCTAAAAGCTCCGAGGGAAGACCCTCCCCTGCCTCTTGTAGCTTCTGGGTGTTCCTTAGCTTGTAGACGGCTGTCTTCTCCCTGTGTCTTCACAACATCTTCCGTCTGTGTGTGTCTGTCTCTGTGACCAAACTTCCCCTTAGGCCAACCTAATGACTTCATTAAAAAAATTTTTTTAATGTTTATTTTTGAGAGTGAGCAGGGGAGGGATAGAGACACAGAATCTGAAGGAGGTTCCAGGCTCTGAGCTGTCAGCATGGAACCTGATGTGGGTTTTGAACTCATGGACTGTGAGATCATGACCTGAGCCGATGTCAGACGCTTAACTGATGGAGCCACCCAGGCGCCCCTGACTTCATTTTAATTATTCTCTGTAAAGACCCTTTTTCCAAATAAGGTCACATTTTGAGGTACTAGGGGACAGGACTCGAACATATCTTTTGTGGGAAGACGCAATTCAACCCATAACATGTGAACTTAGAACAATACTTGGAAGATAGCAATCATTGTATATGTGTTAACAGTCTATCTTTAATACCACAATCCAGCCAGGAAAGTACTATTTTTCCCATTTTAGAGATGGAAAAATGAGGCTCTAAGAAGTTAAGGTTTAGCCTCAACTCCCACAGCTAGAAAGGGGGAAGACCCCTTAACCCAGACTCTGGTCTGTGTGACCACATGCCTGTCATCTGTCTGCTGTACCTGTCGTTTCCCAGAGGCGGACAGACTGCCCGCAGCCTGGCTCGATGTGCCCATCATGCACGGCTGTGACGCAGACTTCCAGCGGGTGGCCCCAGAGGTCTGCCCACAGCTCTGGACTCGGCTTCCCGAGTGCTGCCTCTGGGTGAAATTGTGTATGTTCTCAAACAGTCATTTCCCAGACCCATATCAGTATTTTGTAATTGTATTTATATCACCATGTTTCAACTAAATTGATGTGCCTAAAATGTAACTTCATTTTTCACTTTCCAATGAGCTGGGTTTTTTTTTTTAATGTTTGTTTATTTTTGAGAGAGAGAGAGTGAGAGTGAGTAGCGGAGGGACAGAAGGAAAAGGGGAACAGAGGATCCAGAGTGGGCTCTGTGTTGATAACAGACAACCCGACGTGGGGCTCGAACCCATGAACCATGAGATCATGACTTGAGCCAAAGTCAGACACTTAACCTAAGAATGAGCCCCCCAGTGACTTGTTTTAACATCGATTGGATATGGCCACACTCATCTGATGCAAACACACAGGGACCCCAGAAAAGTGCAGTGAATGACTTCAGAAATTCAAGATTAATATCACTTTGTAAAGATGATTATACATCAGAATTAGGAAGGCTTTTGTATAAGAGAGAAATTCCTCTTTTGGTTCCTCATTAACAGTGGAACCTGTGTGTTTTGTAAAATAATAGGCTATGTGGGTATTTTCTGCACATGTATTCTTAGACATAAGTAAATGGTTAAAAAAAAAAAAAGCCAAGAGGTCCTCCTCCTGAAGTCAGCATAAGTGTATGTTCCAGAATACAAATATGATCACTTAACTCTATTGGAGCCATGAAAAGGGAAGGGCAAGGAGCATTATATTGATGGACAGGTGATCAGACTTCAAGTTGCTTTTTTTCCCTTTGCCTCTGCACCCGTGCACCACTTATTAGCACTGTGACCTTGAGTGAAATATTCAACTCTTTCACACCTAGTACATCATAATGCAGAGGGTTATTCCTTGCCTCTGAATTTACAGATACAGGATTAGACCAGGTGGCCACCCGTGGTCCCCTCCATTTCTGAGATACAAGCGCTCACGAGGCCTTGTGGTGGTAACCTCAGACTCAAGTGGTCCCTGATATTTAGTTAAGGACCTACTTGAGTGGTCAATGTGATTTTCTTTCCTTTAGTTTTCATTTCATTTCTAAATTTATTATTATTTTTAAAGCTTTAAATTCAAGTTAGTTAACGTACAGTGTGGTCTTAGCCTCAGGAGTAGAACCCAGTGATTCATCTCTTAACATAGCACACCCAGTGCTCACCCCCGAAAAGCGCCCTCCTTAGTGCCCGTCGCCCGTTTAGCCTGTCCCGCCCTCCACCCAACACTCTCCAGCAACCTTCAGTTTGTTCTCTGGATGTAAGCATCTCTTTACCATTTGCCTCGCTGTTTTTAATCTTATTTTTCCTTCTCTCCCCCTATGTTGATCTGTCAGTCAGAAAAAGATAACAATATGATTTTTTTTAAAAAAATAGCTGTGTCTTATGGTTTCCCTTGGCTGTTGTGCCGGGTCTGACTCCACCTCCTCCAGTGCTCCTGAGGCCCCAGGATGGTGACCCTCTGGTTGGCATTAGCTGGACAGAGGGAGGAGATTGACGTCAGGGTCATGGCCCTGGTGCCGTGGCTCGGCGTGGCCTCCCTCCTCTCCTCCTTGCTCAAGCCTGGGGTTGCGGGTGGGGGTGGGGGTGCTGGCTCCTTGCCACTCTAATCTTGGGTTGCCTCACTGTCTCCCGTTGGCTCTCCCGAACCCCGGCCACCCCTTTGTAAACAGTCCCTCTCAGGAAACTCTGTGCCGTCTGTCTGCTGTGCGGGGATCTTGACTGAGGCAAGCCATGACTATCTAGAATCGTACCAGCACAGCAGATCATTAAGAGCATCTCACCCTCTAAGGAAAGTGAACGCTGAGTGATAGAAAGTGAAATTCTGCCTCCGACCTGACTAAGAGGTATCCCCCCATCTCATCTCTTCATCATTTTGTGCTTGCCATCATCTCTGTGTGCCTGAAAAGTCCTCCCTAGCTTTCACATCCCAGCTCCTCTAGAAGCTTGCCTGGACAGTTTAGGCCAATGTGGCTGGCCCTCACTCTGTATTCCTCTTGGGCTCCGTGTGTACCTCCCATCCTGCTTCTCCTGCTTCACGTTACTATGAAATAGTAACGAAGAAAGGTCACTTCTCAGCGTGACAGTTTGCCAGGTAAAATACAGCGTACGCAGCTACATTTGGATTTTAGATAAACAACAAATAATGCTTTAGCACAAGTCTGTTCCATGGAATTTTTGGGACGTACTGACAGTAAAAAAAAAAAAAAAAAAAATTCATTGTTATCCAAAATTCAGATTTAACTGGGAACTTTCCATCTTTGTCTTTGTCTTTTTTTCCTTTTCTCCCCCCTGAAATAAACCTGGCAACTCTTAACTACAACAGCCTTCTAAAGTGGGTGGCTCCTGTTTAAAGAAACTTTCTTTTCTCCTCCGTCTCTCCCTTCCTTCCTTTTTTCCAGCGTTCTATGAGCTAATGAGCCTGAAAATTTGGGAGTTGGGCAGGAGCTCTGGAAGGCTGAATTGGTTTTGAGAAACCTGAAGTCTGGGGAGACGTTCGGCCGGCAGGTGCTGTGGAGCAGAGAGGATGGAGAGGAGGCGAATCAGCGAGAGGGACAAGGCTGGGACCTTTAGAGTGAGCGGACCCAGGTTGCTGAGTGGGCCTAGGAGAGCTTCGTGTCTGATGTTCTATGTGAAGTTCTGAACATTGTTCTCCGCTCCCCCCACCCCACCCCCGCTGGGTCCCCCGTAAAGCCAGTAAAGTTCACCCACCCGTGAACATTTTGTGTGTGGGGTTTCTTTGTAGAAATGTAACACAATGTACTAAAGGGCTGAGCCCCGTTTCTGGGGTGCTATATATTATGGAAGCAGGCGTCTAGACTTCGAGGGGCCTGCAGTCATGTGGGGCTCCTGGGAATTTGCAAGAATCTTGGTGGAATGTGGGTAGGACAAATCATGTGGACAGCTCAAGAGAAAGGAGGCTTCAGACGATCTCTAGATTACATTTGAGTCTACTCTAAAGATAACAACATAAGTTAATGTTAACAGTGCTTATTCTGTGCTGTGTCTCTCTCTATATACACGTATGTATATGTGTGTGCATATGTCCATGGATACACAAACACAACCCCTCGCTTTGTTCAGTTTGAGTAAACACAAAATCCAGTTACCACAGTTTAGTTAAATAATACCAATTCCCCAGCAAGAGGATTCTAATTTGAGTTGCCACCCCATCTTAACTAAAATAAATGTGGCCACCTTAATCGTAGCTATCCTAACAGAAGGTGTACTTCACTGCGGGCTGGCTCCTCAGTCCACAAATCACTATGTAAATGACAAATGTGCATCACGATCAGTGACCAATTACATCACCTCTTTCAAAGTCTGTTGGTAATTGGTTGTTGCACATGTTACTTAGTTTGCACATAGACAGCAAAACATGTTGATTTGCCTCCTCGTCTCCCGGTGATAAACCCACATAATTTAAATTAAATGCTCCAGGTCACCCTGGCTCTCTTCAACACTTGAATGAAGATGTAAACATTTGCTTTTGACTACAAAGTATTTTTAATAACCAGCAAATTGATCAAGGAGCTATTTCAACTTTTAAAAACATATTTTCTTAGACGACTTTTTGACCCAGCCTACTGCTGCTACCGTGGGAGATCATGAAGTTTCTTTAGCTAAGTTTTGGAAGAAATATGACCTAGCGTGATGGAAAGAGGTAACGCGAATGCATTGTGGCAGGAATGTACTGCATTGTGCAAATGACCCCACAGGATCTGAATCAAAAGTTGGTGGAATCCCAGAGAACATGGAATCCCCTAGCTGATCGTGGGCATGTTGACACCGGCCCACCGGAGACCATCACTGAGCAGCCAGAGGAACTTCCTGAAGGTGAACTTGTCGATATAAATGAAGAAAGCAGTTGTGATGAAGAGGATGAAGCCGTCCTAAAGTGACACCAGCAAAAATCTTCCCATTAAGAGAATTCTCAGAGATTCTTCATGGCACAGAAACTCAGAGGGTAAAATATTTGAAGCTGATCCAAACTTTGAAAGGGTAGAACAGGGAGTGCACGGGTGGCTCAGTCAGGACAGTATCCGACTCTTGATTTTGGCTCAGGTCATAACCTCGCGGTTTATGAGTTCCAGCCCCGCACCGGGCTCTGCACTGGTAGTGCGGAACCTGCTTGGGATTCTCTGTCTCTCCCTCTCTCTTTGCTCCATGCTCTCTCAACATAAATAAATAAATGTTAAAAAAAAAAAAAAGGAAAGGGTAGGATAGTTTGCTTATGGCAAGGAAAATATGCTCACCTGTGTCATGCTATATCTTGGGAAGAGGAAGCCAGTGTTCAAAACATTCTGATAAGTGTTTTTATTTACAAAGAAATAAGACTCGGGGCACCTGGGTGGCTCAGTTGGTTGGGCATCCGACTGGCTCAGGTCATGATCTTGCAGTTCGTGGGTTCGAGCCCTGCATCGGGTTCTGTGCTGGCAGTTCAGAGCCTGGAGCCTGTTTCAGATTCTGTGTCTCCCTCTCTTTCTGCCCCTCCCCAGCTCATGCTCTGTCTCTCTGTCTCAAAAATAAATAAAAACTATATAAAAAAAGAAGAATTGTCGATATTTCTAATTATTTAAATAACAATGTGTTAATAAGTATTTTATTATTTTCTTCATGTCCCAAATAGTTATTATAGTAAGTTTTTAATATTTTAAAAATATTTTAATTACATTAAATAAAATTATTTAAAAATTTTTAAATATTTAAAAAATAAGTATTAGAACAATTTAAAGGCCTTGGAACAATTGTAATTTTTCCCACTGGTTATCAGGATAGTTTGCAGGGTTTAAGCTTGCATGGTCATTTTTAAGAATTTTAATTCCAGTTAGTTAACATAGAGTCTTCTATCAATTTTGGGTGTACAATATAGTGACTCAACAATTCTATACATTATTCAGTGCCCATCATGTTAAGTGTATTTTTAACCCCCTTCAAATATTTCAGCCCCACCCCTGTAACCATTTGTTTGTTAAGAGTGTTTTTTTGTATGTCTCTTTTTTTTCTTTGTTCATTTGTTTTGTTTCTTAAATTCCACATATGAGTGAAATCATATGGTATTTGTCTTTCTCTGATTGACTTATTTTGGTTAGCATTATTATACATTCTGCATCTGTCCGTGTTGTTGCAGATGGCAAGATTTCATTCTTTTTATGGCTGAGTAATATTCCAGTGTATATACATATGTGTGTGTGTTTGTGTGTGTGTGTGTTTACACATATATATATTGCTTCTTCTTTATCCATTTATCAATTGATAAACACTTGGGCTGCTTCTGTAGTTTGGCTATTGCAAATAATGCTGCAATAAACATAGGGTGTAAGTATTCCTTTCAATTAGTGTTTTTATATTCTTTGGGTAAATACCCAGTAGTGGAATTACTGGATCATATAGTAGTTCTATTTTTAATATTTTGAGGAACCTCTTGACTGTTTTCTACAGTGGCTGCACCAGTTTGCATTCCTATCAACAGTGCACAAGTGTTCCCTTTTCTTCACATACTCGCTAACAATTGTTGTTTCCTGTCTTTTTGATTTTAGCTTTTCTGACAGATGTGAGGTGGTATCTCATTGTGGTTTTGGTTTGCGTTTCCTTGACAATGAGTGATGTTGAACATCTTTTCATGTGTGCGTTGGCCATCTGTCTATTTCTTTGGAGAAATGTCTGTTCATGTCTTCTCCTCATTTTCAATTAGATTATTTGTCTTTTTGGTATAGAACTGTAGAAGTTCTTCATATGTTTTGAATATTAACCCTTTATCGGAGATGTCATTTGCAAATATCTTCTTCCATTCAGTACATTGTCTTTTAGATTTGTTGATTGTTTCCTTCACTGTGCAGAAGCTTTTAATTTTGATGTAGTCCCAACAGTTTATTTTTGCTTTTGTTTCCCTTGCCTCAGGAGACGTATCTAGAAAAAATGTTGCTGTGGTTGATGTCAGAGAAGTTACTGCCTGTGTGCTCTCTTCTAGGAATTTTATGGTTTCAGGTCTCACATTTAGGTCCTTAATCTATTTTGAATTTATTTTGTGTAAGAAAGTGGTCCAGTTTCATTCTTTGGCATGTACCTGTACAGTTTTCTCAATACCATTTGTTGAAGAGACTGTCTTTTTTGCTCGTTGCATATTCTTTCCTCCTTTGTTGAAGATTAATGGATTGTATAATTATGGGTTTATTTCTAGGCTTTTTCCTTATTCTGTTCCTTTGATATATGTGTCTGTTTTTGTGCCCGTACTGTACTGATTTTTTTTTTTTTAAGTGTTAGAGAGAGAGAGAGAGAGACAGCATGAGCAGGGGAGGGTCAGAAAGAGAGGGAGACACAGAATCTGAAGACAGGCTCCAGGCTCTGAGCTAGCTGTCAGCACAGACCCTGAACCACGAGATCGTGACCTGAGCCAAAGTCGGACACTTAACCAACTGAACCATCCAGGCGCCCCCATACTGTTTTGATTACTCGGCTTTGTAGTGTATCTTGAAATCTGGGAATGTGATACCTCCAGTTTTGTTTTTCTTTTTCAAGATTGCTTTGGCTATACAGAGTTTTTCTGTGGTTCCATACAAATTTTAGGATTGTTTGTGCTAGTTCTCTAAAAAAATGCTGTTGGTATTTTGATAGGGATTGCACTAAATATTTAGATTTCTTTGGGTAGTATGGACATTTTAACAATATTTGTTCTTCTCATCCATGAGCATAGGATATTTTTCCATTTGTGTTGTCTTCAATTTCTTTCATCACCGTTTTAGAATTCTCAGACCTCCTTGGGTATTTTATACTCTTTTGGTGCAATTGTAAATGGAATTATTTTCTTAATTTCTCTTTCTGCTACTTCATTTTTAGTATATAGAAATACAGTAGATTTCCGTATATTAATTTTGTATCCTGCAACCTTACTGAATTCAGTTATTAGTTCTAATAGTATTTTGGTGGAGTCTTTAGGGTTTTCTTATATAAGATCCTGTCATCTGGAAAGAGTCAAAGTTTTACATTTTCCTTACCAGTTTGTATGCTTTTTATCTCTTTTTGTTGTCTGATGGTTGTGGTTAGGATTTCCAGGATTATGTTGAATAAAAGTGGGGAGAGTGGACAGCCTTGTCTTGTTCCTGACTATAGTGGAAAACTCTCAGTGTTTTACCATTGAGTGTGATGTTAGCTGTGGCTTTTTCATATATGGCCTTTATTGTGTTGAGGTATGTTCCCCTAAACCTACTTTGCTGAAGGATTTTATCATGAATGGATGTTGTACTTTGTCAAATGCTTTTTCTGCATCTATGGAAATGATCATAAGGTTCTTGTCCTTTCTTTTATTAATGTTATGTACCACATTGACTGATTTGCAAATATTGAACCACCCTTCTTTTCTGGGAATAAATCCCACTTGATAGTGGCGAATAGATTTTTTAATGAATTGTTGGATTTGGTGTGTGAAATTTTGTTGATGATTTTATATCTGTGTTCATCAGAGACATTGGCTTGTAGTTCTCATTTTTTGTAGTGTCTTTAGCTAGTTTGGGTATCAGAGAATGAATATAGAATGAATATAGGAGCATAACTTCCTCTTCTATTTTTTGTAATAGTTTGAGAATACTACGTATTAACACTTCTTAAGTGTTTGGTAGAATTAATCTGTGAAGCTGTCTGGTCCAGGACTTTTGTTTTTTGGGAGGTTTTTGATTACTGATTGCTGGTAATTTGTTCAAATTTTCTGTTTCTTCCTGATTCAGTTTTGGGAGGTTATATGTTTCTAGGAATTCATTTCTTTTAGGAGGTCCAATTTGTTGACTTATAATTTTTTTATAATATTCTCATAATTTTTTGTATTTCTGTGGTGTGGGTGATTTCTTCTCTTTCTGATTTTGTTTATTTGATCCCCCCCCCCTTTTTTTGATGAGTCTCACTAAAGGTTTATCAGTTTTGTTAATCTTTTTAAAGAATCAGCTCCTGGTTTCATTAATCTATTCTATTGATTTTTTTAGTTTCTATTTCATCTATTTTTGCTCTCATTGTTATCATTTTCTTTCTTCCACTGGTTTTGGGTTTTGTTTGTTCTTTTTTCTAGCTCCTTTAGGTGTAAAATTAGGTTGTTTATTTGAGATTTTTCTTATAGACCTGTATTGCTATAAACTTCCCTCTTAGAACAGCTTTTGTTGCATTCCAAAGATTTTGGACCATTGTGTTTTCATTTTCATTTATCTCCATGTATTTTTTTGATTTTCTTTTTGATTTCTTGATTGACCCATTCATTGTTTAGTAGGATGTTATTCCCTGCATTTGTGTTCTTTCCAGTTTTACTTGTCGTTGATTTCTAGTTTCATAGCATTGTGATTCAGTTTTTTGAATTTGTTGAGACTTGTTTTGTGGCCTAACCTGTGGTCTGTTCGGGAAAATGTTCCATGTGCACTTGAAAAAAAATGTGTATTTTGCTGTTTTAGGATGAAATGTTCTGAATATATCTGTTAGATCCATCTTGTCCAGTGTGTCATTCAGAGCCACTGTTTCTTGTTGATTTCTATTTGGATGATCCGTCCATTGATGTAGGTGGGGTGTTAAAGTCCCCTACTATTATTGTATTGCTGTTAATATCTTTATGTTTGTTATTAGTGCTTTATATATTTGGTAGCTGCATTGTTAGGTGCATAAATATTTATAATATCTTTTTGTTGGATTTTTCCCTTTATGATTATATAGTGTCCTACTTTGTGTCTTGCTGCAGTTTTTGTTTGAAAGTCTATTTTGACCAACGTAGGTATTGCTACCTCAGCTTTCTTTTCACTTCCATTTGTATGATAAATGCTTTTCCATCCCTTCTGCACATGTCTTCCTGCATATGTTTTTAGGTCTGAAATGAATCTCTTGTAGGCAGAAAGTAGATGGGTCTTGCTTTTTTATCCATTTTGTAGCCCTGTGTCTTTTGATCGGAGCACTTAGTGCATTTACATTCAAAGTAATATTGATAGGTATGTACTTTATTGCCATTTTGTTACTTGTCTTATGATTGTTTCTGTAGTTCTTCTCTGTTTCTTCTCTTGCTCTCTTCTCTCATAGTTTATTGACTTTCTTTAGTGATATATTTGAATTCACTTCTTTTTGTTTTTGTGCATGGAGATTTTTATGGTCCTGCACTACCATGCAAAGGGAGAACTACATATGTATATGTATCTATCATCATAATTATTATCATGCCCATTACGCTGATGAGAAAAATCGATGCTTCAAGGAGTCTATGCTACCTATCCAAAGTCATACAGAAGGTAAATAGTAGAGTTTGGATTTACATCTGTACAATCTGTTTCTAAGACTTGCCCCTGTAACCATTATGCCACACTGTTGCCCCTACCAAGCTATGAGCACTTCAAAGACAGAGGGCATAGTTTGTGATCTATAAATGCCTGGCATGTAAACATTTGATGTGGAGTGAATAAAAAAAAAGAATAAACGAAATAAGAAACTATAAAAGGAATTAACATTTACTATTTGAAAATAATGAGTAAACATTAAGACTGACTGAAGATGAAGTAGCAGCAAGCTTATAGATGTCCATCAGTTATAAATAAAATGGACAGATCCGTAGTCATCGAAATGCGAAGGCCAGCCATTTCTGAAATGTTTGGAAACATATAACAGGTACAGAGGGTTATTTGGGTATTTGCTAAGAACCTTCTGGTGATTGTCATTATGTCAGAATGTACTTGACTAAGACTTTGGGGAATAAAAAATGAAGGTTTCCTGTCCTCCATTCATACAACAGTTCTAGGTGTGGAAACTATTCCATGAGTGTCCTCTGAGACCAGGAGGTGTTAGTCCCATGTTTGTGAGTGGTCTGTGGCCACTAGCTGCTCCCAGTTAAATGCAGCAGCTCTTAAACTGAGGTGACGTCTATGGATGGGCTTCAAGAGTCCCCAAGTCCTTTAGGTATCAGATTGATTGCCACATTGTGTTAATAGGTTTATAAACCTTTGGGTGTTAGGGACAAGGGAGGAAAAAAGAGAAAAATATTCAACTGTGTTTGGAAATTTTTGTACCAGGAGCTGTCCTCATTTCCACAGTGAGTAATATACACCTTCTGGAACAAATTTTAAAGCTCTACTTAGCTGTCACTTGGGATGAGCAGAAGTAGACCTTCTTTACACCATACCTGTAAACCACCTGAGATTTGAAATTTGTGGTTTGTGTCCATGTCAGGAAAGTTCCTGTTGAAGTCTTGAGGAAAGGGTCCAAATAATGAAACTATAGCAAAGCTCTGTTTGGAAAGCCCAAACCAGAGGAAAATCAAGAAGAGTTGCAGATGTATAAAAATAGATATGGGTCAGACAGAAATACGGAGATGAGAGCTTGTGGGCTGCAGAAGCCAGTACATTGTGTTTTGTTCTGTTCTGTTTTTATAGCCACCACATTTGCCTGGCCAATAAAAATGACAGAGCAAGAGAGAGACAGGGTAGGTGAGGAAACCACCTTGAGTAAGAGCAGACAGAGACTGTTAGAAGCATAGACTGCCAGCCTCATTGTATGCAGGGAAAGAAAAATCAGCTCATCTGGGAGAGAAGATTCAGAGCAGGCATGAAATGGGAACATACATCCTCCTACTGGCTTCCATCAAGAGTAACGTTTCCTGGAACAAAGGGATGTCTCTGGGGACCAGCACAGCATCTGTCATTGAGCCTTTGAAGAATACACCTTCCCATTTTAACTTAAGGCCCTAAATCCACCAAAAGAATAAAACTTACTTTCTGAACAGAGTTCTGAGGATAACCTTCTTATTGAAAGGTCTCCACTATACACTTGGAAACCCCTTCACTCACACAGAGAGAACTACTGGTCCCAGGATCTTCCTTAGGTACCGTTCACTCCTAGGAAGTGAGCAAGAACCTCCATTCCAGAACATCACTCCCAGCCTTTGGAGAAGTGTTGACTTCCGTAGGTCCAAGTTTGGTTTAGAAGGGATGAGGCACTGTGGGCCAGCCTAGACGAGCCAGTATGCTGGATGGGAGCAGGAATCAAAGCCATTCTTGGGGGCCTTGTCTTAAAGATGCCTCCCTAAAGAATGCTTTAATTATAAAGTGATGGGAACTCACTTGAATGAGTGAGCACCACCAATTCAACTGGTGTGTAAAGAGAGTAGCAAGGCTAGTGCTACATCCCACATAATGGGGAGGAGGGAGTATCCACCATGAAAAACACTAAGGGACTCAGATAACCACAGGACACAAGATTTCGTCATTTGAAAATGTAAGATATGCCAGAACTGTGTGTTAACCGCACACACAGATCTTGTCTCTCCTCAGTGAGGCCCTATGGGTGTTTCTAAAGAAACGTGTAAGAGGTGGAGAATTTAATGTAACAGACATTCTCTGGAAGAGTGTTCTCTCTCTGTCTCTCTATCTCTTCTCTGTGTGTCTCTTACACAGACATCTCCCACCATCCAGTCATAGGGCAGCTCTGTATTCCACAGGAGGCTCCTTATAATTTTATACCCAGAAAGCAAAAGAGGCCAAGAGAGTTTGCATCCTTTACGGGTTAGATGGTTGTGTGTTAAAAAAAAAAAAAAAGGAAAAGAGAAAAATATTCAACCAAAGGATATTGTGGCATTTCTGAGATATACGATAGAGGTTATAAGTACTTTAAACATTATTTTTGGTTGCTTCATCCTTCTCTGCAAGTAACACCTAGTGGAAGCTGCATCACGTGAGGTCCCTGCTTAGATCTGGGTTTCAGGCATTTCTTCAAAAATAGTCAAAACAGTTCCAAACAAAAGCAGAGATTCCTACACCCGTCCCACTTGGTATGACTTCCTGTTATCCCTGTCCTGATACCCCTAGCCGTTGCAGCCCTTTCCTGTGATTCATCTAGAAACTTTTCTTGATTTACTGACTTCAGTAATGCTTTCCACACCCCTTTCCAATTTTGCACCCTTGCTCAGTGTCCGTGACATCAGCTCCAGATGAGCCCCCTGCCCTTAGTAGGGCATTAGAGGGCATCTACAGGGCACGGCCAGAAAGGACACATTTCCCAACGAATATTGTCACGATTATCTTGCATCATGAAAGGGAGGAGTGAACATTAGTAGGATAATAAAAAACATTTTAGATATAGGATGCAGTTTTTGAGTAAAGAAAGCAGGTAGGAAATTATACTCCTGAGAGGGGTTCCCTTGATATTATTAAACTTTGATACGCTAAAAAAAAAGTAACATGGTTAACCAACAATGCCTCTACTTTTAATGAGTTAGAACATACTAGGAATCATCCTCAGCAACAGAGTGGGTGAGAATCCTTGTAATTCTCAAGTTAAGGTGGCAGCTTGGTCCCCTTCTTAACCCTGGCCCAGGGAAGCCTGTCTCTTTTATGCAAAAGGACCTCTGTTGAGTCTTACATACGGGCATTGGAGGGTGGGGACCACACGAATTGAATTTGTTTTGAATGTCTAAGCTTATCACAGTGCAGAGCCCATAGGAGCCCTGAATAAATGTTTGTTGAAGGAACAAATATAACTAAGTTCCTTAACTATTGGAGAAATTGCTCAACTTTTTTTATTTTAATTTTTAATTTTATCAGTCCACATGTGAAAGTTTTTGGTCAGGATCAAAACTCTAAGTCTGTAACCTTGGGGAAAAACTATTTTGTCTGGATCTCTGGACTTTAAGTTCAAAGCATGATTTGTAGAAGGCCTGGGTTTCTGTGATGAAATAAAAGGTTTTTCTTTTATAATATTTTGGGTCTCCACATTTTGAAAATTATATTTTATGGTTTCTCCTTGTTTTTGTTTAAAAATAAAGTGGGTGTAGTGATCAACCATGGGAATCTACCCCAAAAACCAAGAGCCCACTTTACATACTATATGTTAGCCAACTTGACAATAAATTATATTAAGGATACTTAAAAAATAAAAATAAATAAAGTGTGTGTGTGTGAAAAAGAGAGAGAGAGAGTTGGGTTGGGGTAGAGGTGTTAAGAAGAAAGAACAGCAGCAAACAAGCAAAAAAAGCCACCTGGTTTAAGCACAGTTAGTGAGCTCGGCGAAGCATGTTTCATCCTGTTGCCAAATGACGCTCACAAAAATTGAAGCGATTTTTGATCCACTTGCCAATGTTTGTGTTATTTTTACTTTAAAGATGCAGCAGATTGCTCCAAAATAAATAATTTAAGCCTAACGTTTCAAAAGAGTCCAAGCGCTTGCTTCTTTCACTTCTGGCTTCTCTTCTGGGACTAAGCTGTGCCCAACAGAAGCAATCCCCATTTCTATAGAACACTCCATTTGGAGGATTGTTTTCTTGCTTTGTTTCCCAGAGTTGAATCTACTTTTCACCATTCTGTTCCAAATGCCGTAGGTCCTGTCATTGTTCTGCATTGAAGTGATAACTCCTCTTCTCTGGGAAAACAAGGGAGTAAACTCCCCACCATCTAGATTCCCGACTGGGTGGGAGTGCTCTGGGGTGAAAAGCTAACCCAAGCCCCACGGGAATCTACAGTTTTCATACTGATTCATATTTAGATTTCGAGCCATGAATGGGTCAAATTGTGCACACAATGTCTTCAGTGCAACTTAAAATAGCTTGGCAAGTTAACTTCACAAAAAATGACCCCATCCTCGGTTATTAGACTTCTCATTGGATTGTCTTTGTGGTATAGTCTAAGAGAGAAGAAATATCGATGGTAAAAAAAAAGTCAAAATCTTCATGCTGTCCTATACTTCCTACCTGTGCATGAATGGCTTTTATAATCTGAAAAGAGAAAATGGCTTTTATAAAAAGATAAAATATAAAGAGACCAGAATAATAAACTGACAGCCTTGTGTTCTCATTAACATAGGCCGCCATTGTGAGGTCCATCAGATGATCGGAAACTACATGTGGGACCCCAGCACCAACAAGTCATTTGACATTGGTGTCAACAGAGACAGCCTGATGCCTCTCTGGTGGAATGGATCCGAGCCTCTCTGGGTCACTCTGACCAAGGCCAAAAGGAAAGTCTACATGTACTACTGGCCAGGTGAGTGTGTTAACATCCAGGTTCCTCCAGCCTTTCACATCTCAAACCGTGGAGACCATGGAGTCTCTGAAGACAAATGATGTAGTTGTCATGTCCCCAGACCAAGCCAGGTTTGGAAAGTGGGGCCTTTACAAGAAATATGTCTTATGGGCTTGGTTTTTAACCTTGTGTTTTGAGCTCTTTAACTTCGGACCAGACACCATACCATTTCCTGATTTCTTTGGTTCCGCAATACTGCTGAAGTAGAGCATACTTTTTTACGTGCAGAATTTTGGATATACAAAGGAGATAAATTATGTGTTGCTTCTCTGCTTTACGAAAGAATTTGGCATAGTGTTTCTGTAGATTTTGAGCTTTCCTCCAACGCTGAAAACAGGATTCAGAGCTCTTCCAACTTTTGGGTACCAGAGTACATGACGTCTCCTTGTATTCATATTCCTCCTGGACACAGTAGATCAGTGAGGAACTAAATTACTTTACTTAGTGCAGTGAGCTAAGTCACTGTGCAAACTACCCTCACTGCTGTGAGAAGTCTTAGAATATTCTCGTCTTGGTAGTCAGAACCCTTTCATGAGGATGAGACGATTCAGTAATAATCATCAACTTACAGGTGTCTTCCTATTGGTGAGATTCGTGCTTTAGGTGTGTGGGAAGTTTGACTTTCCTACATACGTGGCTGTATACCCTTTTTTTCCCCCCCAAATTCTTAATGGTGTTACACTGCCGATTGTCATCATGGCGGGGGTGGGGGGTGCTGGAAGAAAGAAAGGGATTAATGGAGAGAGGCAGCTGGGGAGCTCACTGGCAGCAGCCTGATAAAACTGTGAGAGCTGGTGTGTTGTGGGGGACCGTGGCAGGTGGGGGTGGGGGCGGATGGAGAGAAGGATGAGTAAGCTGGGGCTGAGCCACAGATGACCCTCATTGAGGGCCTTCAGCAGGAGCCTGGAGGAAGCTGGTTGGAGGTGGTCACATGGAGAGCTGCTCGGGGCACTCGAGGCTGTGCCAGCTCTTAGAGGAGCATAGAACAGACAGATGGAGACCGTGGTAAGCAGACCCACGGCCGAGCTGGGGTGCGTGCCCGGAAAGCTGCCACAGAGCAGAGACCAGTGTCCGTAGGTGAGCCCGGGAAGGCCAGAGCGGACCGCATGGATTCAAACTGGGCATGCAGGCCAGTATACACAGGCTGGCTCTCCTGGCAGATAGAATTTCAGGGGAGTTGTAGAGTTTCTTCAGAAGACACCTGGGCTTCTGCCCGGAGCAGCTACCTCCACTGACATGAGAAGAAGCTTTCAAGGAAGGGAGAGGTTTAAGAGGACTTTATTACCTTCACTGGAGACCCATCTTTTCTCAGAGTGGGATGTGAGATTCAGGAAAGAATTCAGTGCATCAGCCAAGCTGATCAGAGTTGCTAGAGGAACCAAGCTCATGGGTCAGTCCAATGTGACGAGGTCTCAAACCAAAAGACGCACTTTGAGGTCATTCTCAGAAGTCATTGTCAACAAACACAAGGACCCGCACGCGTAGGCCATGAAGAGGGAACAGATTGGGCATGCTGCCCCATCGGCTGCCCCACATAGATCTAAGGACCATCTAGGTGCTGTCACCCCAGTACTGGATGGGCCGTCTTCCAGGCACCTGGTTAATTTAACTTCTTATGTTTTGGAACTTGAGGTTTTCATAGCTCTCCCCAGCTTCTCTACATATGATCCCCTGCCAGTGGCCTTTCAGACAGCCATGGCTGGTGATGCACGTGAAGACGGGGACTTGTCCTGAAGGGAGATAGCTATCATATATCAGACCTCTCCCTGCAGCCTTGCAGAGCATCATTCTCATCCTGGAGAATCTGGCCCCTTCATGATCATCAACAACTTGAAGTTATATATCCCTGAACATCCAAAAAAAAAAAAAAAATCTCAAAGCCAGCTTGCATGTAAAATACTGTGTTGCTCCTCCAGAACAGTTCCTGAAGGGGAAGAAAGGGCCAGTCACTTCTTTTGATTCATGATTCAACAGCCAATGTGATGTAACAACTGTGCCTTAAGAGCAGTTTATAGAGTTATCTATTAGGAGGAAAGAAGCTAAAAAGAAAGCTCCTAGAATTTCCTAAGCAACCCAAATGAAGATTAGCTAAAGATGTGGCCTTGTTGAAGTCTTGACAGAAGTTGGATGAAAAGTTTCTTGTTTTCCAGACACTGTCCAGTCCTTCTCAGCCGGAAACCCAAATAAAGGCTCTCCAAGAGCTAGGTGTTTCTGAAGGGCTCTTTCTCACACCCTCCATTCTTTTTGGCCATCAGCTGAGGGATTAATGGTCACTGTTTTCCTTTCTCCCTCCCATCTCAGTCCCCTCCAGCCCCTCCACAGCTAATTGCCCCATGAGTGTTCATTTGTCTCTGCGAGATTAAGTGAAGTGCGATGGCGTTTCTTCTAAACATGACTTGATTTTATTTTTCTTCTCAAATCCTCCTCTTCCTTCTCCACTTCCCAGAGGATGTTGTGCAGACCTCTGGATGAGGTCTGGAAAATCTTCATTCCTCCAGTGAGCTGTGTTATGACACTTTGAGTCTCGCCATGAAGTCAATATTTAGAAGTGCAATTTAGAAATGGCACTAGTTCAAGCTTTCCTGTCAGGTAGATAAAGCAGCAGACGGAAAAATTCATCAGTGGTGAAGAGTCCAAAATAGCCCACCTTAAGTCTCAAAGGAATTTAATATTGTAAACAGACCCTTTATTACCTCACCCAGTGATGCCATTGAGCTGTGCAGGGAGAAGTGTACCATGGGAAAGGGTCCCGAGCCCTAAATCAAATATCTCTCTGGGAAAGATCATCCAGGAACTGCATAGCTGGGGGCTAATAGTGTTCTGGAAAGGACAGGAGCTGAGCCTGTGTCATTCACTAATTGTATCCCCTACTGTGTCCCTCTGGTTTGAAATCAAGAAACTTTACTGGGGGAAAACGAAGGGGCTCCAGTATTCACTTCATATCAAGGGAAACCCAAAGCAGAGAAGGATCGAGGAGGAGGAGAAATGAGATGAAAATGGCAGAATGAGTAAGATACTGTATGGAAACTGAGTTTGAGCCCCTTGGACAGTCAGTGCTGCTATACGTAGTGGCAGTGGTTTTGAAGTTTGTTCTTATGGCTCTCATGAAATACAAAAAAGGAACGAAAATTAGCAACTTTTTAGGAGCCTGTGGGTAAAGTTCTTTGGAGTGTTTGAAGACTCCGAGCTATACATCTTGCATTTTGCAGTGTTGACTCCCTACAGCCAAGCACTCATGGGGACTTGGAAGCAGTGTGGCCCTGGGCAGTGTTGGGTGTGGGTCTGGGCTCATCTGCTGACCTCTTCCTGTCCTGTGCAAGTGTTCAGATAAATAGAGTATCTTCTGTGCGTAGAATGACACACTGTCACCTGGCCTTCCCTTCCCTACTTGCCGGAGGTGGCTGGGCGGGAGCTTTATGGGCAGGTATCTGACTCAGCTCCTGTCGAGTTTTGGTTGCTACAAGCAAGGTGATTTCATCTGCATGGGTAAGGAGACACATATTGGCTGTGGATGGAGGATTGTGGGTTATACACCGCATCTTTCTCTTTCCTGCATGGTGGGTCCCTGACAGCCTTCAGCTGGGCTGAACTTAGATGCATACACGGCACAGGGAACATTCGGGGCCCAGCATCAATTTTACAAGTGTGTGAGTTAACATTATATATGGCCATTCTTTGACTCTTTGAACAGGACTCCAAATTATCTGGATAAAAACTGAAACTTTTTTTTTTGGAAAATACTTGACATTCAAATGCACAGGATTCAGAATCTCACTAAATTTTCCAATAATATCACCAGTTTAGCATTAGACTTTAAAATGTATGTAAGTTTAGAATCCAGAGAGGCCTTAGTATGTAGTTTGCTGATTCCTACACTTGTAAATCAAGGCCATTTTAGGAAAATGATCGAAACTATGGATCCCCTCTGCAGAAAAACACACCGGTGCATACAACACTCATAATTTTGTGCTCATGTAACACAAGAGGCTACAATGATGAGCACTGGTAAGTGGCCTTTGACATAGCAACACATGTATATCTAATCTATATCTAATTGATTTGATTTTCTTTATGTGATAGAAACACATGTTAAACATCACCACAGTACCAAATGAAACCTGGGGACTCATAATTAATCTTGTCTAGCCAGAGCGGGCTTGGGTCAAAATCCTCTTAAGACTCTTCAGGTTGAATTCACCTGGAGTCGTTTCCTTCATGTGTTGTAACTTTGGTAAGATCTGCATCTGTGTCAGCAAGAGAAGGATTATGAATTCTCATTTCAAGTCGGAGGTTGTCTTAAGAAGTGATCTTCACAAGTGTCCCGCAGGGTTCCTAGGCGCCACCCGCTTCTGCTGTAGAGAAGCTGGAGAGGCGGTGCCTCTCTGGAGCGCTGCCCGCAGGAGCAGTTCCGCCAGCTCTCATCGCTGTGCAGCCGGGGCCGGTCTCCTTCTGCAGGTGGCAGCTTGGCCAGAAGAGCTCGTAGTTTCTCAGCAACATCCATTATGGTAATTAGAGAGCCTGAAAGAGAAATCCAGGGCTGAACTTCCATGCTTCACAAGTCATGGCAAATCTGCTTCTTCATGAAATATTTTAAAGGGGTGTGACTCCAGGTCCTGGAATCAGCTCTTAGGAGACAGCCATGAGGAAAACCAGATATGGGCTCTCCTTACCCCACCCTCCCCTCCCTCCAAGAACTCACCATCCTGTGGAGGAGACAGATGATAATCTTATACTTGCCCAGATAAGTGCATATAAAAGCCCTGCTTGTTAAAAGCATAACAATGAAGTGTGTTGCACTGTGACATCATAATAAGAGAGGGTGACACCTTGGGTGAAGGGGGAAGGAACATGCAGGCTGAGGGGACAGCAGTGTTAAGGTCTGGAAGGGATTGGAGGAGTGTGGCAGCCTCAAGGGACGGAGAGGGCAGGACAGGTGTGCGGGGGAGGAGGTGGAGAAAGGGCCCGGCCAGGTTCTGTGGGCCGGACTGGAGAATTTATTCCTACCCTGAGAGGAAGAAGAAATCTCTGGAAGGCTTTGAGGAAGAAGGAGGCAGTGTCATGCTTGCATTTTGACAAGAGCGCTCTGGCTGCTACATGGAGAGTGGAATGTGGCACCCAAAGTGGGTGGAATAGTGCGGAAGCTCTTGTGTGGACCCGGCAGGAGGTGGGAATAGCTTGGACTTGCATTACAGAAGTGGTGAGAAATGGAATCCCTGGGGGCACATTTAGGAATTAAAGTCTCCAGGACCCAGTGATGAATTGGACTTGGGATTGAGCAGTGACAGGCATGACACCTGGCTTCTGGCTGAGCAAACTGGCTGAGCTCAGGGAAGAGAAGCTGGAGGCACAGAGGTGTGGTTCAGGGCAGAGGTGCCAGGGGTCATTGACAATGTGGGCCTTCTGGAAGCTTACCCAGGGAGAGAGCAGGGCTGAGGAAAGGAGAGGGTCCCAGACACACAGCCTTGAGGAAGTTAATGCTAAGATGGAGGTGAGCCTGCAAAGGAAACAAAGGAGTAGCTTGAGAAGCAGGAGAAAAAACAGGAGTTGTGAACTGTCTAATGAACAGCGAGGGGCACCTGGGTAGCTCATTTGGTTAAGTGTCGGACTTCGACTCAGGTCATGATCTCGTGGTTCGTGAGTTCGAGCCCCTCATTGGGCTCACAGCTGTCAGCACCGGACCCACTTTTGGATCCTTAGCCCCCCCCTTTGCCCCTTCCCCCGTGTACACTGTCTCTCAAAAATAAATCTTAAAAAAAGAAAAAAAGAACAGTGATATCCCTTTAAAAAGGAGCTAATAAGGGACTTGGGCTCATCTGAGAAACCAGGGAAAGATGTCACTGAGAGAATGACTCCAGCCGAAATCTTTTGGCACATGTTTGTCAGAGAAACTGAAGGAATACAGTGGTTTCAAGATGGGGATGGCGGTCGTCAGTGCTCACTTTTGAGGGACGTTGAGTGGCCTGCAAAGAGCATCTGGGTATATTAGGGAGGTCACTGGCAAGCTCTGAACTCTGAGGAGTTTAACCTCCTTTAACATTTTCTAATTTAGACTAATAATAATTATTAATAATGCAGGGTATTCTTTAATTTCCACCTACTGCAAGAGAGTTGTGGCCTTAATAGTGACAATGATTCTGATTCTGATACTTCATCTGGAATTGGTTTTGAAAAAAAGAAAATATACAAATAATAAAATTTGTGATGAGTTTTCCCACAAAGACAACTTTCAGTCAGACAGGAAGAAAGTGATGAAAAAAAAAAAAATACCCAACACTCTTTTTCTGGTTAGTGACTGCTTCGAATGCCATTTTAGACTTGGTACAATCCTCGGGTCAGGAGGCAGACAAGAAGTTGGCAGTTGCCGCACCCCAGGGATGTGGTGATTATAATAGACACAGGGTACCGGGTGATCACTAGGCCCGATCTCTAGGAGCATTCGAGGCAGAGGAAAGGATCCCGGGCTGTGGTTCAAAGACAAAGCAAGCAAGGGCGTGTGGTCTTTGCAAACCTGCAGAGCGAAACGAGGCTGTGACTGATTGACTAAGGGGATGTGAAGAGACAGAAAACCAGCAATGGCCAGATCTTTAAGCACCTTATGTGCTATGTAAAGGGATTTGAGTCTCAGGGACTATTTGTGAGTTAGGACCAATTGCCGAAACAGATAAGCCCCGAAGTCTCAGTGGCGTACCCCAGTAGTTTACCTTTTGTCACAGAAAGTTCAAAACGAGTGGTCCTGATCAGCAGCTGACTCACCCAGTAACCACACAGACCCTGCTGGGGACTGAAATCATTCCCCACCCCCCATCTGGTATCTTGGAGCCCCGATCCCCAGTGTGATGATATTTGGGGGGTGGGGCTTTTGGAAGGCAATTAGGTTTAGCTGAAGGACAAGGGTAGGGCTTCCATGCTGGGGTTAGTGCCCTTGACCATCTACAAACCAGGAAGAGGGTGCCTCACCAGGCACCCAATCTCCTAATACCTTGATCTTGAACTACCCATCTCCCAGAACTATGAGAAATAAATGTTTGTTGGCTAAACCACGCAACCAATGGCATTTTGTTAGAGCAGCCCAAACACACTAACGCAGAAAGGAAGGGGGAAGATGAAAAAGAAGATAAGGAAGAAAAGAAACCTGAGAGACGGACGTTACTCCAACATTCGTTAGACCAAGCAAGGAGGCAGACAAGCCAGAGGACAAGCTTTCGGGTTAACTGCCAGTCAAAGCAGGGGAGCTGCGCTTTCAGGGCTCCCGTTCCTGCCATCATCAGGACCTGGGAAGTGTGGGCGCTCATCCTCGGAGTGCTCACCCTCCTCCTGGGTGTGTGGGGCTCTCTGCCAAACTCCACCTGCTCCGGCCTCCCAACCGACGCACCAGCTTCAAGGCTCCCTGCGCCTTCGCCCTGTGTCCCCCCTGTCAGTGACCCTGCTGCCAGCTGATCCCATCAAGAGATTTCAATGAAGGCTAATGATGGGGGGTCTCAGAGAAGACGCCATTTTATTCTAACAGCCCCCAGTGCACGACTAATATGGCATTTGTAGCCTACAGGGCAGACCCAGGGAGGAAGAAAGCTTTGTTCGGTGGGATCAGGATCGCTGGCCTCTCTCTGGGCTGGTGCTGGCATTCTTCCAGCCAGAGCTTGTTGGAGGTCAAGGTTAATTCCCACTGAGAGCTCCATCGGGCCCAGAAGGCTCAAGCTCTGCAGGGCCTCACCACCTCTGTTCGTTTTCTGTGTTAGTCCGGGTGCTGAACGACCTCAGGCTGTCTGGGCAGGCTTGGCTGCCCCACGGAGGGACCCTTCTTCCTGCCAGGGTCTCACTAGAGCCCTCCAGGGGAAAGGCGCCCCCCCCCCCCCATTCAGGGCAGTGTCTGGGTCCAGGGTTCTTTCCACATTCAGTAGGACGCTCACCCGAAGCACCAGCACCAACGACCCTCTGCTCTCTGCTTGCGTCCTCCTTTCCTACATGCTATTAAGAGGCAAATTTACTTTTTTTAAGTTTATTTATTTCTTGAGAAAGAGAGTGAGTATGTACAAGCAGAAGAGGGGCAGAGGAAGAGAGAGAATCCCAAGCAGGCTCCATACTCAGCACAGAGCTGACAGGGCCCTGGATCCCATGGCTCCGGGATCATGACCTGAGCCTGAATCAGGAGTTGGACGCTTAACCGAGTGAGCCACCCAGGTGCCCCAGAGGTGAATTTATTTAAGTTTCTGTCCTTGCTCTCCCTCCTTAGGAGAGATTCTTCCCTCTGGATACAGGTAAGAATCACATGAGGCCATTATAGAAACACCAGTGCCCAGGCTGCCCTCTCACAGCTCCCACATAACTGGTTTGGGGTGAGGGCCCTGCATCAGTGCTCTTGAAAGTTACCTCCTGTTGTTTCTGCTGTGCAGCCAGGTGAGAACCATGGCCCAAACACACCTGGCTGCTTGCCCGGCACCTGTGACCTGATGTGCCATCTCTGGCCCCGTCACAGTCCTGTGACAGTCCCCTGACTCGTCCCCAGCTAGTTAAACTGTTGTGGGAATCCTCTTTCCCTGCCCTGGTCATTGCTGGAGAACCCTCCGCCATGTTTGAAACCAAGGCATCTTCGCCTTCTCTGATGCCAGCAAGGAAAAGAATGTGTGGACCGAGCACCTAAAGTGAACTTGGCACTCCACACACATACTTTTATTTAATCCTCAGAACAATCATGAGAAATTACTGCTCTTATGCCCACCTTACAGTTGAGGAAGGGTGGCTCAGTCTGTTGAGCATCTGACTTCAGCTCAGGTCATGGTCTCGTAGTTTGCAGGTTCGAGCCCCACGTTGGGCTCTGTGCTGACAGCTCAGAGCCTGCAGCATGCTTTGGATTCTGTGTCTCCTCCTCTCTGCTACTGCCCCACTTCCACTGTCCTCTCTCTCTCTCTCTCTCTCTCTCTCAAAAATAAGCATTAAAAAAATAAGATAAATAAAAAGGGATCTTTAGTTTGGACCCACTTTAATTCACCTAGGGGAACCCTCTGATCCAGGTAATTCTTCACCCAAAATCAAGCTGCAAGGTCACACCAAGAATTCAAATATACATTTGTAGCAAACACCGTAGAGTGGAACGCAAGCCCTGTTTTGAATCACTAAGAGATCACTAAGGAATAGGAGGAAAGTATTTTCAGGAAAGGGGTAGACAGAGGGGGCTGACTGCCGGGCATCCTAGAAAGAACAGACAGAACCCCACTGTTTGATGTCACAGGGCTGGGAGGCAGAAGCCATGGATAGGGTTAGCCATACACAGGACCACCTGCAGAGAGAGGAGCCAATGCTGGGCAGTGTGACCCCTGGACTGACCCCAGGCTGTTTGCCCAAGGATTGCCAAGAAGTAGTTTTGCAGAGCGTGCACACACAGCACTCAGTTCTGGTTTCAGATGCTCCTAGGAGTGGCTCAGAACCACTTCAGAGGTTGGGGAGAGTAAGATTCCCCCAGATACATGTGGAGAAAGGGTGATTTGTAAGACTTGAAGATCGTCAGGGGGATGCGGGATCCCTGGATAGGTGCTGGAGTTCTAGCAAACTAGCTGACAGGGCTGAGCTCTGCAGTCAAGGGCTTGTCGGCATCTTGCATCCTAAGTAGGTCCAGTCTGCTGCGATCCAAATACCAGGAAAGCACCTGCTCAGGAGAGGAGACTGTTTGGGAATACCATGTGGTGCAGAAGTCAGATGGCTTCCTTTGGGGGGAGTGTGATGTCATCGTAATCATGTCATCCAATGCAATGTTTAGGTCATCTTGAAGCCTGTGCCCCAGACCCAGAGCTGATACCTCATACAAGGGGGCAGCCGGGGGCATCGGTCCAGTAGTGGTCGTCCATTCCTCACCTGGTCCCACTTGGGAGGAGTGCTATCCTGGACTCTGGGCCAGAGATTCCCCCATCTAAAGCTAAGTACCAAATGCAGAGATTAAAGCTCCACCGTTGGCTTCATTATACCTTACTGTAGTTTCACCACTGCCTTCCTAATGTGGAGACTCAGCTTGGGTTAGGCATACATTCCTTCTCATCTTGGTTTCCCATTAGTCACCTTTTATGCCCAGTGAGTCATTTTCAGTTGAGTTTTTGGAATCTGCTCTAATGGGTGAGTTGTTTCTCATCTCATCTATCTCCTGGGCTTGCTCTGTGCCCCTGTGCACAAAACCAGTCGTCAGTGGCATCCTGTGCTCGGGCCAGCCCACCATCCTCTCCCTACATCAGAAGACAGTGGCTACCAGAGGTCTCCTAGCTCTGTGGGCCAGGCCAACCCTGGGGAAAGGGTCTCTGAGATCAAAGGCCATGCTTTCCCTAAGGACTTGTTCCCACAAGTACCTGTGTCTCAGATGTATTTTCCTGGAAAAGGTTACATGTTTCTAAGAGAGTTAATTGGCTTAGCTGTTTTAATAAGCTCTCTTGAGACATGTATTCAACAGTTGTACACCTGCCTCATATCACATAAAATGCAGCTCATAGGGGTTATTGTTACAAGATGTGTCAAAGTTGGCAAGTGGAGCTGTACTTGGAAGGTGAGACCTGTGCTCTTGGAAGTTGGAGAAATGTGATTTTTTATGGGCTCGACTTGGTGGTCCTTGGAGAGAGTTGCCAGGAAGCAAGGATCATTCCAGAAAGCGATGTGTGTCGTATAAATGCACCACAGCTAGGAGAGATAGATTGCGTGCTGGTGGGGAAACCCTGGGACTCTCACTTCTCCCATCTGACACCCTTGTTTTCCCTGTAAAATTAAAGGGGTTTGATGTATGGTTGCCACGAAGGGCTCTCAAAGCCCTGAGCTATGCTAGGATCCGTGGGGATGTCATTCACATTCTAGATATCATGGCTTGCATATTTATTTTGACAATGTTTGGCCACAGCAGTCAAGTGTGATCATGACAAAATAGGTATATTCAAATAAGTTGCTACTGGATAGCAATTAAGTGTTTTTTAAAAAGAAAGGCCTTTTTAAAGAAGTCCGGCATGCGCTTAGTGGTGGCGCTCTCTGCCCTTGAAGTTCCCTGCAACTCTGTATGTTTTTGTTAGGTTGTAGAAGATTCCCACCCAGCCTGAGGTGGGAATATCCAGTGGGAAGATGGATTCTAGACAGAGATAAGATGAAATCCTAGAAAATGAGCCTTAATGAAGGGCAGTTCCCTTCAAAGTTCCCTGTGAGCAATGAGGAAACAAGATGAGATAAAGCCAAATCATGCCCTCAAAGTGTTTGTGAAACCAAAATCTTACTCCATAGCTCCTGGCTGATCTTTCAAACTGAGATCCAGGCCACTGCCTTTGTTTCCCCATATCCCTATGCAGAGATCCAGAAATTCTGCTTTCCTCAGTCATGTTGAGGTGACCTGCAGTGACCTCAGTTGCTCAGATTCCATGCTCCCCCCGAAGCCATGGAAATGGGCTGGAGGAAGGAGACTCAAATCTAGAGCAACATACCCACTTTTACAGATTGAGTGCATGACAGATCCAGAAAGGGCCCATGGACTCCTGGTTAGAGAACCTTCTCGTGCGATCCACACAACCCCTGCCCCCACCAGTCTGCTCATTTCCCTCAGATGAAGACTGATGAAAACAAAACAAAGTACCTACGAGAACTCGCCTAGGAATGATTAGCCTTGCTCTCCCTAAGCCTACCAGCTTCGCTAATGTTCCATTGCATTGCGGCTGTCATCTCTGCTAGCTGTTTCCTTTGCCAGTCATTTATTCATTCTGGGTCCTGAGATTAGAAGTAGAGTGAATGTGTCCGCCTTTTGAAAACTCACCAAAGAAAGACCATTCTGGACGGAGAGAGCAGGATTGCACTTGTCCCCGTTTCTGTCCACCTGGGGACTAGTTTCATCTCTCAGGGGCACATGAAGGTGCATAGCTTCTATCGAAATTCACCGTGTTTGCAGGACCTGGATTCAGGGCATCTCTGATGGGTCGAGATACGATCCTTTCACCCTATCATTTGGCTCTCTGATTACCTGAATAGATAGCAAATCATAATGCCCCATTTGCTCTGCTCTGAAAGTGCTTCCTCTCCCTTTGCTCGCAGAGCTTCAGTTGTGGGACAACCCAGAGGAGAATAAATTATATGACTGTAAGTCCTACGTCACCTCCCGCTCCCCACACCACTTTATGCCTAGAGGCTTTCTGAACATTACAGCTCCCTTAGAGTAGAGCTACTGCTGCCTGGCTTCCCAGTTCAAGGTTCTTCACACTGGGTTCCTAGGGTTTACAAGAGCAAGATTGCTTTAAAGGAAATCAGTTCTAAGAGCCTCAACTTCCATGTGCGTTGCAAATATTGGCTTGATGAAAAACATGCCCTTTCCATACTTTATGTCAGAAAGGAGTACCCCTCAGCCATCCAGAATCTTATTAAGGTGTGTTGCTCTGACATATGAAAACCTCCAGGTACCAAATAAAGGGACAGTTCAAAATATTGGTGTCGGTGTTGAGAAAGTGAATACATCTAGTGATAAAACAATAAAACTTAAAAATTTTTAAAAATCAAGTATTTTCCTCTGCTTGCTTTTAAATTATTTAAGAAAAACTTAATTGAGGGGCGCCTGGGTGGCTTAGTCGGTTAAGCGTCCGACTTTTGCTTAGGTCATGATCTCGCGGTTTGTGGGTTCGAGCCCCGCGTCGGGTCGGGCTCTGTGCTGACTGCCAGCTCAGAGCCTGGAGCCTGTTTCAGTCTGTGACTCCCTCTCTCTCTGACCCTCCCCTGCTCACGCTGTCTCTCTCTCTCCTAGAAATAAATAAAACATTAAAAAAATTAAAAAAAACAAACAAACAAAAACTTAATTGAATTGTCAGCTCAAACATTATTTAAACATTTATGGTGGTAGATCACTGTGTGAATGTTGGCATTCAAAGCAGCAGTTCAAAGAATTAAATGACATTGGTACAACAAACTACTTCTATTTCTATCTACTTATTTATGTGAACAACTCAGTTAGTACTTAAACTTAACAAATTAGAATGGATTCTGAACTTGACTTATTCTAGAATTAGTCCTATTCATCCATGGACATATGATCTGATTTTTAAAAGCCTCCCTATTCCTTTCATTGTGAGATGCACTTCTAATAAAATGTAACTTTTTATGTTTAAAAGTTATTGAAATTTGGTGTTTCACGGTCAATGACAGGCTAAGTTGCATTTGAAATAACTCTTCTCACCAGCGACAACTAGAAAAACTGTTGAACTATGTTTGTATGTGTATATATGTAATGTTTCAGAGCAAGAAGTATGTCTGGAAACTGTACCGTGCCTCCTCTCCAGTGAAATATGGATCTAAAAAGCAGTTGAGAGGCTAATCAGCTGAACTGAGCTTTTGACAGATTCACAGGATGAGAGAAATGACAAAAGTTGGAGTTCATATTAGCCCACCAAGGAGAAGAGACTAAGTAAATGTCCCAGAACTTTAGTTGGGCAATAAAGGGTAACATTTAAGCAATAAGAATGAACTAGATAGACATGGACAAGTGGTGTAGACTATTTGAGGACTGAAGCTTTCATGAAGACAGGTGAGGTTTAAATCAGCTTAACCCCTATGGATTGAGATGGTCTGCCTCTAGCCTAGGTGGCCATCAAAAGCAAAGCATTTACTCTCTAGAAGATAATGACATATGGAGGGTCAAGTGATATCTATAATTTTTCATAGATAATATGCAGCATTCAATTGTTAAAAATAACCAGAATATAGGAAACCAAGGCCTGAGTTAAAAAAGTAAGGAAAAACAGACAAGTCTTGACTGAAAAAGGAAAAAAAAAGATGATAAATTCAAGCCCACTTAAGATCCACATATCAGACGTGGACTTTAAGGAGCTATGATAAAAGAATTAAGTGACAAAATGGAGACTTGCACTAACCAACTAGAAATCTTTTTTTTGTTTGTTTGTTTTTTTATTTATTTCTAGGAGAGAGAGACAGACAGCGTGAGCAGGGGAGGGTCAGAGAGAGAGGGAGTCACAGACTGAAACAGGCTCCAGGCTCTGAGCTGGCAGTCAGCACAGAGCCCGACGCGGGGCTCAAACTCACAAACTGCGAGATCATGACCTAAGCGAAAGTCGGACGCTTAACCGACTAAGCCACCCAGGCGCCCCTAGAAATCTTTTTTAACAAGTGAATTCTAGAACTAAAGACAGCATTCCAGCTTAAATGCAGAGAGACAAAAGAATGGAAAAGATAGAAACAAATGTAAGTGATGTATGGGACAGTGAAAAGGCTAGAGAGAGAGAGAGAATGAGACACAAGTAATACTTGAGACCTAATGACTAAGGACTTTCCAAAATAGACATGAGATATCAGATCATAGATTCAAGAAGTGCTATGAAACCCAGGAAAGAACATTATGAATTTCAGAACTACTGAAAATCACAGATAATGAGAAAATCTTAAAAGCTGCCAGAGGAAAATTATCAAAGGGTCTATAATAGACTGACAGCCAACTTTCCAGTAGGAATATCGGAATCCAGAAAGGAAATGGAATGGTATCCTCAAAGAGCGAAAAAAAAAAAAAAAGGTATCAACCCCAAATTCTATATCTATTGAAAATAAACTTCAAAAATTAAGACCAAAAAATGACTTTGTCTAGATACAGAAAACAGAATTTGTTGCCAGCAGGTTTAGAGTAAAGGAAATACTAAATTCTTTAGGCAGAAAGAAAATGGTCACAGATGGAAGTACAGAGAAGGAGGGAAGAATGAGGGGCAACACAAAGGGTAAGTATGTAGGTCAAAGTAAATTAGTAATAGTAATAATAATAATATTTGGATTAAATATCTGTAGAGAATTAAAATAGATGGCAACAGAAGCACAGAAGGTGGGAGAAATGTAAAATTCAAAGTATTCAAATGTCTTTGTATTTTCTGGGAAGTTACAGAAGTACAAGTTTATATTAGACTTCACTAAATCAATATTCCCGTTTTTTGGTCATATTTAGGGCCCTATGCCACAAAGAGATTAATTAAAATATATAAATAGTGGGGCACCTGTGTGGCTCAGTCAGCTATGTGTCTGACTCTAGATTTTGACTCAGCTCATGATCTCAGTTTGTGAGAAAAAGCCCTACATCAGGCTCTGCACTGACAGAGTAGTCAGCTTGGGATTCTCTCTCTCCCTCTCTCTTTGTCCCTCCCCTGCTCACCCTCTCACTCTCTCTCAAGATAAATAAACTTAAATATACATACATACATATATATATATAAAACAAGCTAATAAAGGCAGAGAATCCGAACAACAATAATGCATACTTAGTCCAAAAGAAATCAATAAAGGAGAGAAAAACTATCAAATTAATGATGAATATATGACCTTCAGTTAGATGGCTGATTGAAACATAAAGATATCATTAAATACGTTGCACATAAAAGTTTACTTCTTTACGCCTGAGTGGCTTAGTCGGTTAAGTGTCCGACTTTCGCTTAGGTCATGATCTCATGGTTTGTGGGTTCGAGCCCCGCGTCAGGCTCTATGCTGACTGCCAGCCCAGAGCCTGGAGCCTGTTTCAGAGTCTGTGACTCCCTCTCTCTCTGACCCTCCCCTGCTCACACTGTCTCTCTCTCTCTCCTAGAAATAAATAAAACATTAAAAAAAAATGTTTTTTTAAAGTTTACTTCTTTACTAATATTTTATAATTCCAATTATTTTGAGTTATTCTGGTTATATAAAGTTCAAAAGCAGGTGAAAATAAGCCACATTGTTAGAAGAGTGTTTACACTTGGGAGAACAGGGACTTGAAGGTGCTTGTGTGTGATGGTAACGTTCTGTGTTCTCTCTCCTGGTCTGCGTGCTGGTTACGCAGCTGCATTCACTTTACAGGAACTCACTGACCTGTATCATTATGATTTTTTCATTTTTGTCTGTGTTAAACTTTAATAGATACTTACATTAAAAACAACTATCATCAGACAAGACAAAAAGCATAACTAATCTGTGCTGCTTCTAAAACACCTACATAAAATGTTAAGTATGTGGAAAAGTTTAAACTAATAACATTTAAAAAAGAGGAGTTTAAAAAACTAACCAAGAGAGAGCTGGTGCAGCTATACTAATGTGAGTCAATATAGACTAAAAACCTAAACTATTTTTTTTTAATGTTTAGTTATTTTTGAAAGAGAGAGAGAGAGAGAGAATGATCAGAGGAGGGGCAGAGAGAGAGGGAGACACAGAATCTGAAGCAGACCCCAGGCTGTGTGCTGTCAGCACAGAGCCCGACACAGGACTTGAACTCCCAAACCATGAGATCATGACCTGAGCTGAAGTCGGATGCTTAACTGGCTGAGCCACCCAGGCACCCCTAGACTATCTTTAAAATAAAGGACACTTTAGGGGGCACCTGGCTTAAAATAAACGAATGAATGAATGAATGAATGAATGAATGAATGAATGAACAAATGAATGACATTTCTTGTTGATATAAGGTTCCATCTACCGGGAAAGTGTAACAATTCTAAATTATAATGCTACTAATTGTACAGTCTCAAGTAAAACAAAAATTGACAGAACTAAAGGAGAATTGGTAAATCCATGATTTTAAAAGATTTTAAGACCTCCTTTTCAGTAACTGATAAAATAAGATAACAAAAAAATTAGAAGGGTATAGAAAACTTATACAACTAATTAACATATTTACCAACTTGATATTTACCAAAACACTGCACCTGACAACTGATGAATACATATTATTCTCAAGTGCACATGGAACATTTGTAAAAAATGACCATATGTTAGTCATAAAGCGTTCTTCAACAAATTAAAAAAGTGTGAAATTGTACAGAATGTGTTCTCTAGTTACAGTATAATTATAGTCAATAACAGAATGAAAAATTTAAATCTTCATATATTTGGAAAATAATCAGAGACTTCTACATAATTCATGATTCAGAGAAGAGGGCATTGTGAAAATATAGGGAATATCTTGAATGGAAGGTTAGTGAAAATACTACATATAATGTAACAGGATAAATGGAATGCAACTAAACTCATACCTGAAAGGAAATTAATACTCACACGTGCATGTATTAGATAAGAATAAAAGCTGAAAATCAATAGTCTTAAGTTTCCATCTCAGAGAAAAGTCAATTCCATCACATGGAGAAAAAGAAATAAGAGCAGGAATGAAGTAGAAACCAAGCATACAACAAATGTGACAGAGCCACATTTGTTCTTAGCAAAAAACTAATAAAATGGATGAAATCTTGACAAGACTTATCAAGAAATAAAACGAGAAGACAAAATAACCGGTAATAACATGGAAAAGAGGGCATCAACATAGAACCTACAGACATTAAAAATCCAGCAAAATAATATGAAAAATGTTATGTATTTGAAAATGTAACTGAAATAGATTGCTGGAGAAAAAATTACCAAAACTGACAAAAAGAAATTGAAAATTGGAATCCTTCTATATCTATTTTTAAATTAAATCTTTAAAAACCTTCCCTAGCAGAATGCCCCAATATTAGATGTCTCCCCCAGAGAAGTTTTCAAACATGTAAGGGAAAAGTAACAGCAGTCTTACACAGACTCCTTCAGAGAATATATCATGATAAATCACATCCACAACAAGGTCAGCATAAGCTTGATACTAAAATGTGGCAAGCATATTAAAAGAAAGTCAAAGGGCGCCTGAGTGACTTGGTCGGTTGAGTCTGACTCTTGATTTTGGCTCAGGTCATGAGTTCATGGTTCGTGAGATCAGGCCCCGTGACCAGCTCCATGCCGACAGCATGGAGCCTGTTTAGGATTCTCCCTCCCTCCCTCTCTCTGCCTCTCCCCTACTCTCTCTCTCTCACAATTAATAAACTTAAAAAAATTTTTGTAAGTCAGATTACAGGGCAACCTTTTTCATGAACATAGATACAAAAATTCTAAACAAAAAATTTATAAACAGAATAATACATAAATAGAATAATACGTGCCAAGCAAATTGAGTTTATTACAGGAATAAAAGATAGGTTGAATATTTTAAAATCTCTCAGTGTAATTCACAGCAGCAACAGAATAAAAATAAGAACAAATTTGATCATCTCAGTAGATAAATAAAAACTATTTGATAAATATCAATAATTCATTAAAAGATTCTTAGTGAACTAAACAAATTTTATTAGAATAAACTTGGGAAATTAGTAAAATATCTTCCTTAATCTGATAAAGACTGTGTACCGAAAACCCTATAGCAAACATTGTAGTTGCTGGTAAATAGGTTCAGGAATGAGATAAGGATGCCTTCTACCATGACTTTTATTCAGAATTATCTTTAGAGGTCCTATCTAGTCAGGAGATGTGGTGGGGAGGTCAGGGGTAAAAGGTTTAAAACAAAAAGAAAAAAATTAATTATTCACAGATGACTGCTTCTGCAAAAATCCAGAAGCATTCACTTTTAGAGTTAATAAGTCTTTTGATATAAGGTCAATATTTAAAATTATTGTATTTATATATGCTGGGAACAAAAAATTAGAAAATGACAATTTAAAAGCCAATATAATTTCCAGTAGAATCAAAAACACAAAAAATAAAGGAATGAATCAAACAAAAATGGCTTGGGAACTTTACATAGAAAATTATTTAGAAAAGTATGAAAAGACCTTAAAAAGTGGAGGAATATATTATGTTAATGAATTGGAAGCCTTAATATTATACCAGTTTTCCCCAAGTTGATCTATAGATTGAAAACTCTAGCAGTTTGTACATATGCACTTGTGTGTGAATTGACAGGTCAGTTCTGAAATTTATATGGAAATGCAGAATCAAAAACAATAAAAACAATCCTGAGTCAGATGAACAAAACTGGAAGATTTACTCTGTTAAATATAGACATTTAAAACTATAAAAATGAACACAAAATGGTATTTATACAGGAGTCGATGAATAGACTAAAGGTTAGATATTCTTGAAACAAACCCACAAATATATGGTCAATACCTGATTTATGACAAGGGAGACACTTCAAAGAAGTGATGAAAGATGATCTTTTCAACAGAATATGAAAGATCTATTGAATATATATGTATATATATATGATATATATAGATCTCCAGACTCCTGTCTAACACTGTCCATTAAATTAATTCTAGGTAATTCCAGGTGGATTGTAGATCTAACTGTAAAATGTAAAACATAAAGCTTCTAGAAGAAAATATAGGTCAATATCCTCATGGCCTTGGGTAAGAAAAGTATTCCTGAAACAGGAAAAAACAGCTTAACAGGGTATCCCCGTGGTCAATAAACATAGGTGAAGCTACTCAACATCATTGTTTATTAGAAAACTGCAAAATGAAACTGCAACAAGGTAACTGCATGACTGCCCAAATGGAAAATGGTTAATTAAAAAAACCTGGCAAATCCAAGTGACAGCACAGATGAGACAACTGCCATTCCCATAACGAGCTGATGGGAGCCACCTAACAGAAGAGCTTTGAAAACTCTTTGTTATAATCTAATAAAGTTGAGCATATGCATACCACAGATCTAGCAGTTCCGTTCACACATGTATTCCAACAGAAACGCAGACCTAAGTGCGTCAAAGAACATGCACACAAATGTTTTTTTTTTTAATTTTTTTTTAATGTTTTATTTATTTCTAGGAGAGAGAGAGGGAGAGAGACAGCATGAGCAGGGGAGGGTCAGAGAGAGAGAGAGAGTCACAGACTGAAACAGGCTCCAGGCTCTGAGCTGGCAGTCAGCACAGAGCCCGACGCGGGGCTCGAACCCACGAACCGCGAGATCATGACCTAAGCGAAAGTCGGATGCTTAACCGACTAAGCCACCCAGGCGCCCCCATGCACACAAATGTTTATGTCAGCGTTATTTATAGTTTTTAAAAACTGGATAGTGATACAATAGGACTTTTGTGTCCTAATCTGTATATTAGAAGAAAATTGGAAGTTGTCAGTAAAAAATACATTTTTGGTTTCTTATTCCAAAATGACAGATATTTATTTTAATAAACTTGGTTCAATTCAGTAAACAATAATAAGAATTTAAAGTCAACCACAATCCCTCTAAATCAGTCAGGAATTTTCTGCAAGTATGAGAAAACTGGTTAACAGTGAACAATGGACACACACATGGGAATTCATTTGTTTCATGTTACAACCACTTGATGTGGTTCATCTGCTTAACCTCATTTATTTACTTATCTTAATGTTTAAATGTTTGTTTTGAGAGAGTGTGAGAGAGCGTGCATGCAAGTGAGGGAGGGATAGAGAGAGAGATTCCTAAGCAGGCTCTGCACTGTCAGCACAGAACCCAACTTGTGTTCAACTCATGAAACATCAGATCATGACCCAGTCTGAAATCAAGAGTCAAATGCTTAACCAGCTGAGCCACTGAGGCATCCCAACAACCTGATTTTAAAAACCCAGGATTGTTATATCCTTTGGCTACATTTTAGCATACTTTAAAAAAAAAAAAGCAAAATGAACTATGTGGGTATTAATATCCTCAACTGGGATTCTATACATGGGATTGCAAATGATAACTGGCTATATAGTCTGTTTTTCTTCCCTTTTTGACTTAATTTCCAAGAAGTGAAGAGCCAAATTTATGTTTAATTTCAGTAAATATAAACCTGGTGGCTGATATATTTATTTCATTCCCTTTATACACTTAAATATATATATTTTTAAAAAAAATTTTTTTTTTTATGTTTTATTTATTTCTAGGAGAGAGAGAGAGAGACAGTATGAGCAGGGGAGGGTCAGAGAGAGAGGGAGTCACAGACTGAAACAGGCTCCAGGCTCTGAGATGGCAGTCAGCACAGAGCCCGACGCGGGGCTCGAACCCACGAACCGCGAGATCATGACCTGAGCGAAAGTCGGACGCTTAACCGACTAAGCCACCCAGGCGCCCCTCACTTAAATATATTTATATATTATGTTTATTTATTTTGAAAGCAGGGAGGGGCAGAGAGAGAGGTAGAGAGACTCCCAAGCAGACTCTGTGCTGTCAGTGTGGATTTACTTTTTAACATAATACATGTTGTCTCATGGTTTCAAGATGGCTGCTGTAGACCCAGGGATCATGTCCTCACAACCTGCATTCCAAACTGGAAAAGACAGAGGCAGTGCCAGCAAAGCACTTTATCTTTCATATGGAAGCAAAGCTTCCCACTCTCAGCTACTCAGCAGATCTCAGTTTTCCAGTACTGGTCACATGACCATTCCTAGCCACAAAGGGCTCTGGTGAAGTAAGGTTTTCCTCCTTCTATGGTAAAGAGATGGAAACTGAGAAAGGAGTTCAGAATGACTTCAGTTTGGCCCAAAAAAGTCTACCAAACCAGCCACCAAATTTACCTTTTCTCATACTCGATTTATTTTCTTAATTTCCTACATTCATATTACACTCATTTCCACTCTTTTTTTCTGACACAGATATGCTTTAAATATTTTCAGAAATGCGATCATCCTTTTACATACTATTTATGACCCTTTCACCTAAAATATTATACTAGTAAATACAAATGACAGTGATTTTTTTTTTTTTAATTTTTATTTATTTCTAGGAGAGAGAGATAGACAGCGTGAACAAGGGTGGGTCAGAGAGAGAGAGGGAGACACAGACTCTGAAACAGGCTCCAGGCTCTGAGCTGGCAGTCAGCACAGAGCCTGACGCGGGGCTCGAACCCACAAACCGCGAGATCATGACCTAAGCGAAAGTCGGACGCTTAACCGACTAAGCCACCCAGGCGCCCCTGATTTTTAAAGCCTGAATGGTACTTCATTATATGGATATACCATAATTCAACCACATCTCTACTTTCAAACACTTAAATTGCTTTTTAAAAATCCATTTAATGTTTATTTATTTTTGAGAGAGAGAGAGACACGTAGAGTGCAAGTGAGGGATGGGCAGAGAGAGAGGGAGACACAGAATCCAAAGAAAGCTCCATGCTCTGAGCTGTCAGCACAGAGTCCGAAGTGGGACTCAAGCTCATGGACCATGAGATCATGACCTGAGCCGTACTCAGATGCTTAACCACCTGAGCCACCCAGGTGCCCCCAGCTTCCAACCTTTATATTCCAATCTTTAGATCAATGTCTAGAATGAAACATTATATATTGCACATCTGTTCCTTCCAACAACAATGAAAATGCTTCACCTTCCTTCCCTGAATTTTTGTTGACATAATTTGGAACTTTAGATCCAGATTATTACATTAACTTAAAACTATATGCACTTCCTTTTTCAAAATATTGTAAAATATTTTTACATAGCTACACTAATATTTATTACTTAGATGTAACTATATTTTGCCATTGTTCACTGCTATTTATTTTAAAACCACATCTTATTCATTCTTGAAGAATTTCATTCTATTGAAATTTAAAGTGTACATGGTCCCTTCAAATAGAAGGGGATCAAGTGTGAATCATGCTGTTGTTTAGCCCCAAATTTACAACTTTGTGAAGTATTAAAATATAAATGTTTCTTTGACATATTTCTCAGTAAGCTTGAGTTAATCTTAATAGTAAGGAAAGCATAAATTCTGTCCTTCTATGTCTGAAATTGCCAGATACCATTTTAAAATAATACCTAAAGTTTTGGAGTCATATAAAACTAGATTCAAATGTCAGCTGTTTCTTGCACTTGAGCCCTGTGACAATGGGGATGTCTTTACTTTTCTGACTCAGTTCCTTGTGTGTAAATGGGAGGTGCTATCAGCTTACAGGGTTCATAAGGTTTATACAAACTAAAGTGTATCAACACTGGTACATAGCAGCCAGTCAATAATGGAGTGTTATTTATTAATCTTTCTACAATACCATCTTAATTCAGCATTATTCACACCTCAGTATGATATTATGCACATTAAAGTTATTCCATTAAGATATATCATTATTTTAATTTTTTAGATAAAATTTACATAACAGTAAAATGGGCAGATCCTAAGAATACATTTTGGTGCATTTTCAAACTTGCGTGCCTCTGTAACGACCACCCGAATCAAACTAAAAAATTTTTCCATACTCATTCCTCTTCCTAGTCAACCACTCCCCATCCCCAGAAGCAAATGTGTTTTTTTTTATAGTTTGTTGTCAAGTTGGTTTACATATAACACCCAGTGCTCATCCCAACAAGTGCCCTCCTCCATGCCCATCACCCCCCTTCCCCTCTCCCCCACCCCCATCATCCCTCAGTTTGTTCTCAGCATTCAAGAGTCTTTCATGGTTTGCCTCCCTCCCTCTCCCCAACTATTTTTCCCCTTCTCCTGCTTCGTCCTCTGATAACTTCCTCCTAATCCACCTGTATGTGCAAACATATGATATTTGTCCTTCTCTGCCTGACTTATTTCGCTCAGCATAACACCCTCAAGGTCCATCCATGTTGCTACAAATGGCCAGATTTCATTCTTTCTCATTGCCTTGTAGTATTCCATTGTATACATACACCACATATTCTTGATCCATTCATCAGTGGATGGGCTCTTAGGCTCTTTCCATGTTTTGGCTATTGTGGAGAGTGCTGCTATGAACATTGGGCTACTTGTGACCCGATGCATCAGCACTCCTGTATCCGTTGGGTAAGCTCCTAGCAGTGCTACTGCTAGTCATAAGGGAGTTCTATTGTTAATTTTTTGAGGAACCTCCACACTGTTTTCCAGAGGGGCTGCACCTGTTTACATTCCCACCAGCAGTGTAGGAGGGTGCCCGTTTCTCCACATCCTCGCCAGCATCTATAGTCTCCTGATTTGTTCATTTTAGCCACTCTGACTGGCATGAGGTGGTATCTCAGTGTGGTTTTGATGTGTGTTTCCCTGATGAGGAGGGACGCTGAGCATCGTTTCCTGGGTCTCTTGGCCATCTGGATGTCCTCTTTGGAAAAGTGTCTGTTCATGTCTTCTGCCCATTTCTTCACTGGATTATTTGTTTTTCAGGTGTGGAGTTTGATGAGTTCCCTATATATTTTGGATACTAGCGCTCTATCTGATATGTCATTTGCAACTATCTTTTCCCATTCCTTCAGTTGCCTATGAGTTTTATGGATTGTTTCCTTTGCCATGCAGAAGCTTTTATCTTGATGAGGTCCCAATAGTTCATTTTTACTCTTGATTCCCTTGCCTTTGGGGATGTGTCTAATAAGAAATTGCTGCGGTTGAGGTCAAGGAGGTTGTTTCCTGCTTTCTCCTCTAGGGTTTTCATGGTTTCCTGTCTCACATTCAGGTCCTTAATCCATTCTGAGTTTATTTTTGTGTATGGTGTGAGAAAATGATCTAGTTTCATTCTTCTGCATGTTGCTGTCCAGTTCTTCCAGCACCATCTGTTAAAGAGGCTGTCTTTTTTCCATTGGATGCTCTTCCCCGCTTTGTCAAAAATTAGTTGGCCATATACTTGTGGGTCCAATTTTGAGTTGTCTATTCTATTCCATTGGTTTATGTGTCTGTTTTTGTGCCAATACCATACTGTCTTGATGATGACAGCTTTGTAGTAGAGGCTAACGTCTCGGATGGTGATGCCTCCTGTTTCGGTTTTCTTCTTCAGTATTTGGCTATTTGGGGTCTTTTGTGGTTCCATACAAATTTTAGGATAGTTTGTTCTAGCTTTGAGAAGAATCTTGGTGCAATTTTGATTGGGATTGCATTGAATGTGTAGGTTGCTTTGGGTAGTAATGACATCTCAACTATATTTATTCTTCCAATCCATGAACATGGAATGTTTTTCCATTTATTTGTGTCTTCTTCAATTTCCTTCATAAGTTTTGTATAGTTTTCATCATACAGATTTCTTACATCTTTGGTTAGGTTTATTCCTAGGTATTTTATGCTTTTTTGTGCCATTGTGAATGGGATCAGTTTCTTGATTTCTCTTTCTGTTGCTTCATGGTTGGTGTATAAAAATGCAACCGATTTCTGTATGTTGATTTTGTACCCTGCAACTTTGCTGAATTCATAGACCAGGAGGCTTTTGGTGGACTCTGTCAGGATTTTTATGTAGAGTATCATGTCGTCTGCGGAAAGTGAAAGTCTGACTACTTCTTTGTCAATTCTGATGCCTTTTATTTCCTTTTGTTGTCTGATGGCTGATGCTAGGACTTCCAGCGCTATGTTAAGCAACAGCGGTGAGAGTGGGCATCCCTGTCGTGTTTCTGATCTCAGCTCTCAGGTTTTCCCCATTGAGGATGATATTAGCTGAGGGCTTCTCATAGATGGCTTTTAAGATGTTTAAGTAAGTTCCTTCTATTCCAACTTTCTCGAGGGTCTTTATTAAGAACGGATGTTGTATCTTGTCGAATGCTTTCTCTGCATCTATCGACAGGATCATATGGTTTTTATCTTTTCTTTTGTTGATGTGATGGATCACATTGTTTGATTTGCGAATATTGAACCAGCCCTGTATCCCAGGAATGAATCCCACTTGATCATGGTGGATAATTCTTTTTATGTGCTGTTGGAATCGATTTGTAAGTATCTTGTTGAGGATTTTTGCATCTGTATTCATGAAGGATATTGGCCTGTAGTTCTCTCTTTTGGCTGGGTCTCTGTGTGGCTTGGGAATCAAAGTGATGCTGGCTTCGTAAAATGGTCTGTAAGTTTTCCTTTGATTTCTGTTTTTTGGAATAGCTTGAGAAAAATGGGTATTAATTCTGTTTTAAATGTCTGGTAGAATTCCCCAGGGAAGCAAACAGCCCAGGTCTCTTATTTGTTGGGAGATTTTTGATAACTGATTCGATTTCCTCACTAGTTATGGGTCTGTTCAGATTTCTGTCTCTTGCTGTGTGAATTTTGGTAGTGAGTGTGTGTTTAGGAATTTGTCCATTTCTTCTGAGTTTTCTAGTTTGTTGGCATATATTTTTTCATAGTATTCCCTGATAATTGCTTGTATTTCTGCAATTGGTTGGTTGTAATAAGTCCTTTTTCATTCATGATTTTGTCTGTTTGGGTGCTCTCTCTTTTCTTTTTGAGAAGCCTGGCTAGAGGTTTGTTAATTTTCTTTATTTTTTTCAAAAACTCAACTCTTGGTTTCATTGATCTGTTCAACTGTTTTGTTTGTTTGTTTCTATATTGTTTACTTCTGCCTTGATTTTTATTATTTCACTTCTCCTACTGGGTTTGGGGTGCTCCTGCTCTTCTCCCTCTAGTTGCTTTAGGTGCGCTATTAGATTTTGCACTTGAGCTTTTTCTAATTTCTTGAAATAGGACCAGAGTGCAATGTACTGTCCTCTTAGGACTGCCTTTACCGCATATCATGGAGTTTGGATTGTTGTATTTGCATTTTCATTTGTTTCCATATATTTTTTAATTTTTCTCTAATTGCCTAATTGGCTCATTCGTTCTTTAGTAGGGTGTTCTTTAACCTCCGTGTTTTTGGAGGTTTTCCAGACTTCTTCCTGTGATTGATTTTGAGTTTCATAGCATTGTGACCTGAAAGTGTGCATGGTATGATCTCAGTTCTTTTATGTTTATTGAGGTCTGCTTTATGTCCCAGTATATGATCTATCTTGGAGAATGTGCCAGGTGCACTTGAGAAGAAAGGGAATTCCATGGCCTCAGGATGTAGAGTTCTAAAGATATCTGTCAAATCCATCTGGTCCAATGTGTCGTTCAAGTCCATTGTTTCTTTAGTGAGTTTCTGTCTAGTTGATGTACCCATTGCTGTAAGTAATGCATGTAAAGTCTGCTGCTATTAAGACATTCTTATCCATGATTGTTTGTGATTAATTGTTTTATATATTTAGGTGCTCCCATATTGTTAGTTCTTCCTGATGGATAGACCCTGTAATTATTATATAATGCTCTTCTTCATCCCTTGTTACTGTCTTTACTTTAAAGTCCAGTTTGTCTGATATAAGTGTGGCTACTTCAGCTTTCTTTTGACTTCCAGTAGCATGATAGATATTTCTCCATCCCCTTACTTTCAATCTGAAGGTGTCCTCCAATCTATAATGAGTTTCTTGGAGACAGCAAATAGATGGATTTTGTTTTTTTATCCATTCTGCTACCCTACGTCTTTTGATTGGAGCATTCAGCCCATTTACATTCAGTATTATTTTTGAAATATATGGGTTTAGATTCATTGTGTCGTTTGTTGGATTCATACTTGTCTTGGTGTCTCTAGCATCTTGCGTTCCTTGCAACATTTCCCTCAGAGAGTCCCCCTCAGAATTTCTTGTAGAGCTGGGTTAGTGGTGACAAATTCTTTCAATTTTTGTTTATTTGGAAAGACTTTTATCTCTCCTCCTATTCTGAATGATAAGCTTGCTGGATAGAGGATTCTTGACTGCATATTTTTTCTGCTCATCACATTGAAGATTTCCTGCCATTCCTTTCTGGCCTGCCAAGTTTCAGTAGATAGGTCTGTCACCACTCCGATAGGTTTCCCTTTGTATGTTAGGGCCCATTTCTTCCTCACTGTTTTCAAAATTCTCTCTTTGTCCTTATATTTTGCCAGTTTCACTATGATATGTCATACAGATCGATTCAAGTTACGTCTGAGGGAAGTTCTCTGCTAAAATTTGTTCCAGGATTCCTTCAGCACCTTTCCCTCTCTCTTCCTCTTCTGGGATTCCTATGATATGGATATTGTTCCGTTTGATTGTATTACTGAGCTCTCGAACTCTCCTTTAATGTTCCTGGATCAGTTTATCTCTCTTTTTCTCAGCTTCCTCTTTTTCTGTAATTGTGTCTTTTAAATCACTTATTTTCCTTTCTGCCTCTTCAATCCGTGCTTTGGACCCCTCTATTTTATTATGTATCTCATTTATAGTATTTTTAAATTCATCATAACTATTTTTGAACTCCATAGTCTTTGTAGCATTAGTTTCTGTGATGTCTTCCATGCTTTTTTCAAGCCCAGCGATTAATTTTATGACTGTTGTTTTAAGTTCTTGTTCAGTTATGTTGCTTATATCTGTTTTGAGCAGTTCTTTAGCTGTCATTTCTTCCTGGAATTTCTTTGGAGAAGAGTTCTTCCATTTCGTCCTTTTGGTTAGCTTTCTATCGTTTATTTTAAAAGCTTGTTGTGCACTCTGCCCCTGTGGGTTCTGCTGTATTAAAGAGGGCTCTTTGACTGTCCAGGACCTGTCTGTTCAGAAATGTTCTTTGAATGGTGTCTCTTGGTTTCTCTTGTTGAGACTTTGGTTAATTTCCCTACTCGTAGTGGTATTTGGGACTCTCCACCATGTGTACTTTGGTTTGTTTCTTGAGGTAGCCGCAATTATGAGGTTTCCTTCCCAGTGTTTTCTGTCTCTTTCTCTTCCCAAATTCCTGTGGCTCAGTGTCCTATGATTTCAGGCCTTCTCTGTTTGAGAGATGGGTGCAAGCAAAATGCACAGAGCTCCCTACTTCTCCACCATCTTGCCGTCACTCTCCGAAGCAAATGTTTTCTGATTTCTCTTGTCATAGATTTGTTTTGTCTTCAGACTTCATATAAATGGAATCACACCACACATACTCTTCCATGTCTGCCTCCTTTCATGCATTGTAAGAGTTTTGAGTTACACTCCCTGGGTGGCATGTGACAGTGGTGTACTGTTTTTCACTGTTGAGTATTATTTCATAGCAGAAATATATCACAAATTGTTTTTCCATTCTCCTGTTATGTATATTTGGGTTATTTCCAGTTTGGAGTTATTATAGCTAATGCTACTGTGAACATTTTTGTACAAGTTTTTTAAAATATTTATTAGAGACGGAGAGGGGTAGGGACAGAGAGGGGGAAACAGGATTTGAAGTGGGCTTTGTGTGAACAGCAGAGAGCCCAATGTGGGGCTCAAACTCACTAATGGTGAGATCATGACATAAGCCAAAGTTTGACACTTAACCAACTGAGCCACCTAGGCACCTCTGTATAAGTCTTTCTGTGGAAATATGTTTTTATTCCTTTTATGTAAATTTCTAGGGGGTGAAATTGCTAGTTCATTGGGTATTGATATATATTTGACTTTTTGGGAAACTGGTGAACAGGTTTATAAGGTGGCTATATCATTTTACTCTCCCATGTGAAAACTATAAAACTTCTAGTTGCTCATCTCCAGTTGATATTTTACAAACATTTATTTTGATGTATTACCATATCAACTGCTTATACTTTTTGTTGCATGGTATAAATATTTTTCCATCTCTTTGTTTTTAACCATTGTTTTTATATTTAAAATTTTTTTCTCTTACATATTGTATATAGTATATATTTGGGTTTTAATTTTTAATCTAGTCTGACAATCTCCACCCTTTAAATAAAGGGTTTAATTCAGTTACACTTGATGTAACCATTGATATGGTTGGGTTTAAGCTTACCACGTTTGTATTATTTTTAGTTTGTCTTAACTTTTTATTCCTCTGTTGCTCATTTCCTGTGTTATTTTCCATTGAATACTTATAGAATTTTATTATATTTTCTCTATTGATTCCAGATTTTATTGATTTTCCCCCCTAAGGGTTACTCTACCAACATGCATCCTTGCCTTATTCATGTTCTACCTTGAAATAATATTTGTATTACTTCACAATGAAGATAGAGTTTAAATTCAATTAAATTTTAAAATTATATTAAATTTTGTAATGCCATTGGTCTACTTATACACTCTTTATATATATATATATGTTTTTATTTATTTCTAGGAGAGAGAGAGAGACAGCATGAGCAGGGGAGGGTCAGAGAGAGAGGGAGTCACAGACTCTGAAACAGGCTCCAGGCTCTGAGCTGGCAGTCAGCACAGAGCCCGACGCGGGGCTCGAACCCACGGACCGCAAGATCATGACCTAAGCGAAAGTCGGTTGCTTAGCCGACTAAGCCACCCAGGCGCCCCACACTCTTTATATTTTTATTGTCCTCTATTTTACTTAAACATATATTGTAAACCCCACAATATATTGTGTTTAATCTTGCTTTATATAGTCATTAATCCCCCTCCCCTGCTTGCGTGCTGTCTCTCTCCCTCTCTCAAAAATAAATAAACATTAAAAAATAAATTTAGGGGTGCCTGGGTGGTTCAGTTGGTTGAGTGTCTGACTTCAGCTCAGGTCATGATCTCATGGTTCATGGGTTCGAGCCCTGCTTTGGGCTCTTTGGTGACAGCTCAGAACCTGAAGCCTGCTTCAGATTCTGTGTCTCCTTCTCTCAGCCCCTCTCCCTTGCTTGTGTGCTGTCTCTCTCTCTCCAAATAAATGAACATTTAAAAAAAAATCTTAAATATATAGTTAATAATCTCTTAAAGAAATTTATTTTATGTTCCCCCTTTCTGGCCAACATTTATGACATCTATGGATCTGGTTCTGTTGAATATTTTTCTCTTACTCATATGAGGCACATTTTACTGCTTCTTAGTACATCTCATGCTTTTTTTTATTGCATGCCAAGCATTGTATGAAAAAGAACAATAGATAGTGTAGCAAATGATATTTTCCCTGAAAAAGTTCATGTCTCTTCCTATGTCAGGCCTTTGGGGTGGAGGCTAAATGAATGTAATCTGTGGCTGAGCTGGGTCTGGCCTTTTTTTGAAGCTTTAGTTAGATTTACTTTGCCACTCATTTCAGATGTCATGAGGGAAGATAAGGCTGCCTGCCTCTTTAGCAGGCCTTGGAATTTGTCCAGTGGATAGCTCTCTGTTCTTTACATAGAAAGTTTATGCTGCCTGCTTTTTAAAAAAAAAAAACAAAACACTTAAATGTTTGTTTATTTATTTTTGAGAGAGTGAGCACAAGCAGAAGAGCAGAGAGAGAAAGAGAGCACAAGCGGGGGAGGGGCAGAGAGAGAGGAAGACACAGAATCCGAGGCAGGCCTAAGGCTCTGAGCCGTCAGCACAGAGCCTAGTGGGGGCTCGAACTCACGAACTGTGAGATGATGACCTGAGTTGAAGTCAGGCACTTAACTGACTGAGCCACCCAGTGCCCCAATGCTGCCTACTTTTTGAATCACTGGCTTCTTTTTCTCTCCAGCACTGTCCTCAACTTTCTGCAGCTTGGAGCTCTCTCTCCACCTGAAGCTCTGTCTCTAGCCTTTGATGAGCCGTTCTTATGCCCGGTGAAGGGCTTGTGTATTTGTTTCTCAGTTCTCTTGTCTTACCCTTGGCCTTTGGTAGATGATACTGTGGTTCTGGACTAAGTCAAAATTCATTGTAATTTTTAAGAATAAAAAATAAAAATAAAAAATAAATCTACTTTTCCATATATTCTGTCCTTACTATAGAATTCTATATGTAACTAATCAATAAAAAGTTGTCTGTCTCCTTTAGCTTAAGGCAAGTATCAGTTTCTCAGGTGAACTGTATTACTATACCAATGTTAAGTCTAGATTCATTTTAATCCAATAAAAGGATTAAAGAGAATATATGATTGATAATATTAACAAACATAATTCTTATTTATTATACAAAAATACATATCGATATTCATGTGCGAACACAAAAAAGTGCGCAGTTTTTTATTTGCCAAACCCATTATCAAATCCATTACTTGCAAACTCATAATACCCATGTATTAGATGTGTCAGAAGCAGTTACCTGACTACATTGTATAAGGCTGTTAAAGCTCTGAAGGGTAGGTGGTGTCTTACTTCCTTTTGAGTGCTGACACTGACCACAGAGTAGATACAAACAGTGGCCCTCCTGCATTGTTGAGTAAACAGGTTTGAGAGAACAATATACTTTATTAACCAATAGCCTTCAACAGATGAAACACAGATATCTGAAGTGCTGTGACCAGTTAAGATCCTACTGGCGTTTCTTTCTTGAAATTTTTCAAGAACCCATGGACGGGATTTACTCTTGGGTCATTTAGCCAATTCAACTTACTCAACAATGAAGCCTTGGAAGGGGAACTGCCTGCCTTCTAGGCCTTTCTTAATCGACCTAGATAGCCATTGCTTTCCCAAGGTACCATGCAGAGAGAGATGGATTCTCCCACAGAGTACTAAGATGTGCTGTGGTATGCGGGAGCAAGGCATTCTTGGAGGCTGACCCCCCTTCTCATAAATGAGCTGTAGCCAACCAGCACATGTACCCAGGAGTGGGGTGATTTCCTGGCAGAGACAGCCCTTTCCCCCACACTCCCAGCTCATCCCACTTTTATTTTCCTCTACCTTGAAAATCATTTTCCCTGGGCTACAGGAATGCTCACCATCTTGTCTCCTGACACCCCTCGTCTGGAACTTTCTTTTGCATTCAGGTCTCCACCACACACCTTACTGTTTTTCATCTCTGAACTTTTGCTTCTGCTATTCTCTTTGCTCTTTCTTCCCTGCCTCCATCCCCTGACACACTGGCCGTATGTGACTGAGCCCAAGCTAGAGATTCACCGAAGGCTTCTGGGATGAAATAATCCCTGAAATCAATGCCCCACACCAGCAAGCGTGTACCTCATTTTAGACTTCACAAACTATACTGTTTCCCTATATGTCTCCTCCCACTAGACTCTGGGATGCTCCAGAACGGAGACCCCAAGTGACCCAGCTTTGTTTCCGCTATGTCTGAACACAGCGACCAGTTCAGAGTAGGTGCCCAACAGCACTCAACTAAAACTGAGGCTGGCTCATCCCTCCGTGTTCTGTATCGTCATGATGAGATTGTATATCTCCCTCAGAGCAACTACTTCTATTTGTCCCAGGGTCCAGGGCAGGGAAGCGAAGGCCACTGCAGCTTTTAACATCTGAATGCCCTTAATCCTTTTATTTCATTTTGGAAGAGGCAAGGTCATGTCTCAGAATCCCTGCTTTGACTCAGTGATTTTTAGGCTTGCTAATTTAGTGCAGTATCTCTAAGTCCAATTGGACTAGTGAGGTGTTTATTTTATTATTCCTGGACTAATCAGATACTACCTAAGACTTGACTTTAGAATAGACAAAGACACACTAGAAGGCTTTAGTGTTATAAAGAATCTATAGAAAAAAGTTTTAATTAAGACCTTTCTGTGTACTAATTAATTTTTTGTTTCAAGTTGGGAAAGACAAACGTTAGTAAAATTTTACTAGTCCCTGTCATGGGACACCAGTGTTACACAGGAATGACGTTTGAGAACCTCTGCTCCAGTTAAACAACATTTAACTATAATTTTATAATATATGTACACACATATATACATATGTATAATATACCAACTTTCAGCAACAGGTTCTTTTATTTCATGAAAATGAACAAAAATTGTATTTTGACTAATGGTGTTTGCTTCCTGAAATAGGCTCATAACCCTACCGTAATTATTGAAAAAAGTAACCATTTGCCATCTTTTCCCTCCTTAGGCTGTGAGGTTGAGATTCTTGGTGTCAGACCTACTTACTGCCTAGAATATAAAAACGTTCCAACGGATATCAATTTTGCCAACGCGGTGAGCGATGCTCTTGACTCCTTCAAGTAAGTGTCCCAAAGTCTTAACCATTCTATTGTTCTTCATGGTTTCCGGGACTGATCATGAATGTTAAAGTGAATTAAGAAGGTTTGGCATGGGTGAAATAAGTTCTCAGAGACGTGGTGAGCCTCTTGCATGGTGAGTGTTAATTACTACTGGAGAAGAATTGTGAGTGAGTCATTTCAGGTAGGGGCACTCTATGTAAATGTTGAATTGGGAGCAAGAAAGTCCCCAAGGGTTTGGGACTTTTTTATGTTGATGGACAATAGAAAAGCAAAATGAATGTTAGCATCTCTCTAATTAAGATTTAAGGGAATACTTGTATTTCAGAAAATGTTAATAATTATTTGCCAAAAAGGAAGGATCTGTGGTGAAATGAATTTGGAAAAGTTGCCTCTTCTTGGTAATGTGTGAAACGCATTAGCACATTAGCACAGCGAACCTTTTCTTCCCGTCTCACGTGGAACAGTGACACAGAGCTTTAAAAATGTAGAAATCAGTAATATTGTCCTGAATAGCACACAAGAGTCTGTCAGAGAAACTGGTCAACAAGAAGGGACAGCTGGGTGGCTCAGTCGGTAAGCGTCCTACTCTTGATTTCGGCTCAGGTCATGATCTCATGATTCGTGAGTCTGAGCCCTGCATCATACTCTGTGCTGACAGTGTGGAACCTGCTTGGGATTCTCTCTCCCTTTCTCTGCCCCTCCCCTGCTCAGGCTGTCCCTCTCTCTCCCTCTCTCTCTCTCTCTCCCACTCTCAAAAATAAATAAATAAACCTAAAAAAAGAAACTGATCAATAGGAAAGGTCAGGAGAAGGCTTCAGGTCAGTCCCAGAAGCCACTAGAAGTGGAAGTCAAGTTGGGAGACCAGCTGGCGTCTACTTGAGAAATCAGCAACCAAGAGGCCAAAGACGTCAGGGGCTCTCAGACTTCAGGGCTGGATTTGAGATCCCCTTGGCTGCTGAGTGGGCTCTTGGGTGGGGTCAGGGCAGAGGGCCCGTAGTAAGCAGTGCGGAGACCTGGGAGGGACATTTATCCCCCCAGGAGGAAGAGCCAGCTTCCAAGCCGGACAGAGGCCGAGAGCCAGCATATTCTAGGCTCTGTGCTCTGCTCACTGGCGCTGACCCCATGACTTGGCCTAGAGCTGAGATTGCCTGGGTGTAGAGCTGACCGATTATAATCCCGTTCTTGCTGTCACCACCCAACCATGGCAGAGGCGGGCAGCCATTCCCCACCCCCATCACAGAGCTGCATAGGGAGAAAACAACACCCCTGCCTTCGTTGCTTCTTAGAATATTTCCATGTCCATGAAACCCATCAAGATGGTCCTTTGAAGCACAGGAAGGCTCAAGCTCTGACAGGATGGAGAGGAGATAGGTTTGAGATACTTAAAAACTGGGATGTAACAAAGTTTAGATGTTTTTTCTGAAAGGAAGAGGGAAAGGGCAGGGTCTGGAATGAACTTTAAATAAATATTATTAAATATTAAATAAATATTCTTCAACATATGGTTTCTAAATCATATGTGTTATATGATCCTGCCTTCTACCTCCTCTGCTTTCTTTTCCTTGCCCACAAGGGCTGGAAAACCACACACATGAGGAACTGGAATATCGGGTTGCAACCCGGTTTGTGCAAAGTAGAAGAACCCTACCCGCCCAGTGGCTGAGCTCTCTGCAACAGCCCTGTGTCTACACCGCGCTATTTGCAACACAGCCGAAATGCTAGCCCGCCCCGTCCCCGCCCCCCCCCAGCCTAGCGCCTTGCTGAATATGAACATGCGAATACCTCCAGATAACCACACACTCTGTACGGGAGTGTCATCTTTTATGCATTTGTTTTGCCTTGACAGCTGAGTAGTCCCACCTGCATACAACCCAGTGACTCACGGGTGGAGAGTCACACAGTCCCCGGGGCCCAGGTTAGCCCTGGCCTGCAAGCCAGGCCTTCAGGCAGCCCTTCCTGTGCCGAGGCACACCAGAACGCAGAAGGAGTAAGTCCTGCACCCCGTTTCCTAGGGAAGCTTCTCTTACCGTTTCTCTGTTTTCCAGAGAAGTTTTTCTTTTCTTCTTTTCAGGCAGTGTGGCAAAGCCATGGAACGCTAGGGGAGAACCTCTTCACCTCAGAGCACAGCATTTAGAGAAGGGGAAGACAGGGGTGGATGTGGGGGAGGTGGTGTGCGTGTGTGTTTAGCAAAGGCATTGGGCTCCCCTACAGAGCAAAGGCTACAAAGAACTGGGGTCCCAGGAGAGTGGCCCCAGGCCCAGCCTCTTCCTGGTGTGACCTGGTGCTCCCACATTGCTCGACTTGGCACCACTCACATGGTAGTCGACGTAAGTGGCCTTGAGCTGCAGGGGGTGGCGTCGGCACGATCTGCCACGTGAATGGTGCTTCTGGAACTGGGCACGGAAGGCCTGGGCAGGATGGAATGAGGCCGGTGCAGCTTTCTTGTGGGGTCTTCACACGGCCAAAGTTAACAGGGCCACCAGAGACAGCGCTGTGAATAGTGGTCGGAAAGATGGAGAGCCACAACTTTGCAAACTCGCCAGGGCTCGAAATGAGAATGAGAGAGGAAAAAAAAAGAGAAGAAAAACAATATGCCAGATGTTACTTATTGCCTGTGGAAGGCAGTAAGATGATTTAGGCTCTCTTGCAAAGGAAAAGAAGGTACCTCCTTCAACCAGCCTGTGCATTTTTAGAATATGTCCCATTACTTTCTTACAAAGTGGACTAAAGGATTGACATTTGTCGACCAAAAGTTGCCCAGCCTGGAACAGTGGAACAGTTAAGACGACCTTGCTTGTAGCAGCTTATGCGTGTAAGAATGTGACTTAAGGGAATTATGAATTCTCTTATTGTGTGTGTTAAGGCAAAGATGTGTTATTATTTACCTCTCCATCAGATAGCCCCCAAAGGAGGAGTAAGTTGAGGCCTCCCTCACTCACCTCTTGGTTTCTGCTTAGTTCTCAGATCCTAGCTATAGTTTGAAGAGCACTTAGAGTTCTCACACATAAGCGTGCAAACACAGGCACACACGTGTGTGTGCTCCCCCACCCCGACATTTCTCCTGGTCAGTACTGCTTCTAGAGTGTCTTTGTCTTCCTTGCTGTTAGTCTGAGAAGCAGAGAAAGGGGTATGGGATAGACATGCTTTTACAGAAGGCAGTTAAGACCAAACCAGGGAAGGCTTTTCAGCAAAGGGTCCTGCTCAGCCAGAGAGCTGCACGTTCCTGTGGGAAGGGCTGACCCAACTTCCATGATCTGGGCATTGCCATCCAGTGCTCATAAAGCTTTCCTGATCCAAGTCATATCTGTGGGAGATGCCGTTGGGGAACTTTCGGCGTCGAGGAAAGGAGATGGAGAAGAGAAATCATTGTCCTCAACAGCCAACTGCTAGCATCATGTCAAAGGCCTCATTGCCATGGACCTATCCTGCCATGACATCTACTGTATTACATAGATGTCGTTCGCCCCTGCTTACAGCGAGGCCGGTGACTCTCCCACAGTTAGGTCCCTTGCGTCAGGTCGCACACAGTTAGCTGGTGCCGGACCCAGAGCCTGGTTCTTCATGAGAAGAACACTTCAGAGTCAACGTCACAGCTGTCTTCCGGGACCTCACTCTTACCTCTGTGGTGTCCTGAAGCCACATCAGATGGAGAGGGCGTAGGGGGTGGCTCCTTTGCGAGCCACCCCGTCGTGTGGCTGTGCCGGGCCTGGGGCTCACGAGGGCCTGCGGTGGGGTGGCGGCCTGCTGGCCATGCTCAGCAGCACACAGCCCTCATCAGGAGCGCTTCGTGCACCGTGCACCACACGTGGGGACTGCGAGGCCGCACCCCTGCCCTGCAGCCACGAGAGGAGGCAGTTTGCGATTGCATCACTTAATCTGTCCTCCCGGAGTTACTTTTTTTTAATTTTAAAATATTTCTGAAGAAGAGCAGAGCATGAGTGGGGAATGGGCACAGAGAGAGGGAGACACAGAATCCAAAGCAGGCTCCAGGCTCCGAGCTGTCAGCACAGAACCTGACACGGGACTCGAACTCACAGACCCCAAGATCATCACCTGAGCCAAAGTTGGACGCTCAACTGACTGAACCACCCGGGTGCCCCTCCATCCTCCTGGAAGTTCTGATGGCAGGACAGTCACGCTTCTGTGGACAGAAGAAGGGACGTGAGGAGCTCATCTGGTGGACGGATGCAGGGCGGCAGTCGTGTGAGCCGTGACCGCCAGAGGCGGCCCTGATGCTGGCAGGGGCCAGGAGGCTGCTTCTGGGCTGGGCCCAGCCAACCGACTGCCTGATGCAGCCTCTCCAAAGGGCTGGCCAAGAGACAGCTGGACCATGGGAGCAGGGGACACGGCTGCTGTCCATTGTCGGGCTCCAGGCTGTGGAAGACGGCTCCAGAAGAATCCCTTTGCGATCTCAGAACCTCAGTGCTTGCTGGTGCCTAGAAAGGAGCGGATGGACGACCAGATGCTTCTTCCACAGGCCGCGAGGCAGCTGGTTCACATGTGCCAGCCTTCATCCCTCCTCCTCATGGGCTCTGTGGGATGGGGTTCAGCACACAAGGAAAAGCCATCCAGGGGCATCTGGAAGGAAGAGAGAAACGGAAGGCATTTCTCTCCCTTTGCCTCCCTTTGCTGGGTGTCAAGCCCTTTATAAACATCAGCTCATTTAAAACCCAGTGCAGCCTTTTGTAGAGGTTTTTCACACGGCAAATTGAAGCTTCAAGATATTTTTGCTGTTCTTCTGAGACCTCCAGGTTAGCGAGGTTCATATCTTTGAACACAGAGTTGTCTTAATTCCAGTTCCCTATCAAAGTATAATTTTCAAAACTAAGCCTCTGTCATGTGCTCAGTACATACGAATGCGAGAATTATGCCAGAGTTCAAATTACTTTATTGCTGAGGGAATCAGGGGATGACAGGGCTGGGTAACCGGAGAATATGAGAAACACACACACATGAAGAAAATGAATGATGGAGGGCGATGGGACGTGATTACCATTAGCTGCAGAAATAATAACCTAGAGGACAGTCACACTATGATCTTTGGGACTGTTTTCTCCATCAGGCAAACATAACCTTCATCTTGCTGGTTTCCTACTGGTTAACAGCTAAGTTTACACAGTCCGGGCGCTAGATGATCATAAAGTCTGGTGACCCGTAAGCAAGCTGATTAGACGCCACTCTTACTGGACACAGGAAAGACGGGCAGCTGGTCTGGGGGCCCTATTTTATAAGTTTTGGATCATTCTTCTTAACCGTTGATAACCATTCCTTTGAATTGCCCCCTGTTTCGGTCTCCCTGATTGTTCTCTTTCTGACTCACTTCAGTAAGGAAAATGGATGTGTGATTATGACCTTTTACACGGAAGAGAGATCTGGACAGCATCCTAAGATGATGGGGGACCTGAGTGTCCCTGACACCCCAAGGCTGGGGGCTCCTTGCAGTTCTCAAGTACGGGGCTGACAGCCACGTGTCCTTTGGCTCCATTCCTGGACCCCTGAAGCTATAAATTATAAACGGCCAACAACAGGTCTGCAGGCATTTCCACCCATTGCTCCTCACCCAGCTGCTCCATTACAAATGAGCTGACCTGTGATGGAGACCAGATCCATGTGGAAAACAGCTGGTGACCAAGAATTTGTCCGCTAAACTCCAAACAGGCGAGAGCTCTCAGCCCTTGAAGACCCAGGACCCTCACGAATTGACAAAACTCCAACCTAGAAATCTTTCCCAAAGGCATGTTTATAAATGGCTGAATTGCTAGCATCCCGGATCCGGTGTCCCTGGCACCTGGGGTTGACAGTTCCCTGACCAAAAGCCATCAGCTAATTCTGTGATACTTTCTGGTCACATGGAGACTTGGGAATTTGGTTTAAAGCCTGAGAGAGCAGGCAAGTAGCTACAGTATTAAGGGACATGTCTAAAATGCAGTGACCTAAAAGCATTCCATTGATCTTTAATGCAACGGTCAACCTTGTTTGTGAAATTCCACCCCCCTACCCCCACCGCACAGGCTCTACCCTGGAAATGTGCGCACTTGAACACAGGATGTACTTCGTGAATCTGCACATTTGGGAAGCTACGTTTGCAAGAGCATGAAACAGCTAAAGTCTGAGGCTTAGCTGAGGGAATGATTTTATGGAAGTTTCCATTATGTTCACTATTTCATCAGCATAATGAACACAGGTCTCAAGAGAATTTAGGGATGTGTATTAAAATGCCATTTCCTAGTGAGAACTTTCACCCACAGCCCACACACTTATGGGACTCTGAAGTGGCTTTAATAAAAATTTCGTTTTTAATGTTTACTTGCTTTTGAGAGACAGAGCTTGAGTGGGGACAGGGCAGAGAGAGAGAGACACAGAATCTGAAGCAGGTTCCAGGGTCTGAGCTGTCAGCACAGAGCCCGATGCAGGGTTCGAACTCATGAACTGCTAGATCATGACCTGAGCCGAGGTTGGATGCTTAACTTGCTGAACCACCCAGGCGCCCCTGAAGTGATTTTTTGTTCTCTGCTGTCTATGGAGGGATCGTCATTCGCTCATTAGCAAGTCTGAATAATGATCGCTCATTAGCAAGTCTGAATAATGATAATATCACTTGTGAAAAACCCCTAATCCAGTCCCCACTGTGGAGGAGGGTGGTAATGGTATTCATTGAAGAAGGCCTGGTTTGCTTTGTTCTAAAAAGAGAAAACAACAGTTGACTAGCAGTTTCACTTAACTTGAAACCAGTTGACCTCAAAATCCTAATTGAAGTGCACCTGAGGGTACGTAGAACAGGGTGGCATCACTAAAGAGCCTGCCCTCTTGGCAAGTACGACCACAAAGAAGATGCTGGGCAGAGCGCCCTCTGAAGGCTGCTCAGGGCGGTGGATGGAGTCGATGCAGACTTCCAAAAGCCCAGAACATTTGTGGAATGTCTCACATTTCTGTTACTAGCTATGTCTCTGTGAGGCCTTCAGTAAGTTCTAGAATCCCTTCCTGGCCTACTTATCTGCAAAGTGTACAAATGCTTTTCTATAGGGACGTTTTGCACAGTTGTTCCAGAACTCAGAGGCACGTCCAACACACAGACAGGGAGCGCCGTACATCAAGAAGGGACTCAGTTTCATGCTCCTGCCTTCCACCCAGCTGTCCTGGGGACGGTGAGATTCTTAAATGAGAATGAGGACCATTTCCACAGGAAGGTTAAGCAGAATGCTTTCCCCATTTGGCATGGGCTGTTGAGGTCTTCCAGAGTCTTCAGTGGTGTGGTCAGGATGGATTAGCCTGGAGAGCTGCCTGACTGAGCCCGGGCATCAGAGCGAGCCAGGTTCCAGTCGGGACGACATGTCGTCTGAGGCCTGGAGGACGAGCTGGAGCCATGTCACTCCGGTCATGCAAACAGTACCATCTGAACTCCCGAGAGGGGCTGTCCCTCTTCTGTGGATTGCGAGACCCAGGGCACAGCAGGCTCTGCGGGCACGCCTTCCACTGCTCCCGTTTCTGGGCGTCGGGGCAGCCGCTCCGGGAGGCACTGGGCCAGCCCATTTGTGCGTGTGCATTTAAAATACAGTTTTTCAGCAGACGCAAGGCAACCCACCAAGAGCGTCATCAGCTTTGTAAAGTCCAAGGAAAAGAATTAGCTTGAATTTCTTTTGCATTGCTTCATCTTGCGTCAGTTACTGTTACTGCCACCACCACCACCACCGCCATCATCATCGGCATCAAAAGGATTGTTGCTCTGTTCAGGTACTTCCGGGGTCAGGGGAGTTTCTGGCAAAGCCTGAGCTGAGGAGGGAGGGACGGCCGAAAGCACTGTGTGGAGGAGGGAGCGCATTACCTGGCACTTGTCTCCCCTCCCTGACTCAGTAGGCCTCCAACTGATTTAGACCACTGGTTCCCGGTCATTCTTAGCCCAGCTTCAAGGGCTTAGATAATTCGTACTCGGCTGTTATCCATATTGTTTGTCAGCACTCGAGCCAGGATGGTTCTTCCAGAACCAGTGTCTTCCTGGGACCCACAGAAGTGTGGTCACAGTTAGAATTCACTCTAATCCACATTGGAACTGACCCTGCAGAGAATAGACGTCCCTATAGAGTAAGTGGCTACTGATGTGAGGCCCTGAACGCTAACTAACCTGTCTGCCTCCCCCAGGGCTGCCCCGGTAACCCTGGTTCTTATTCTTGCCCGTCGATTAAACATGCAGTCTGATGGTTTCTTTAAACAGTTCCCTAAAGTCCAGAAAGGATCCAGCAGTTTTATTTTTTATTTTTAAATGTATGTTTATTTATTTTGAGAGAGAGAGAATGTGAGCTGGGGAAGGGCAGAGAGAGAGGGAGAGAAAGAATCTCAAGCAGGCTCCATGCTCCGCGCAGAGGCCGATGCGGGGCTCGATCCCATGACCGTGAGATGAGGACCTGAGCTGATATCAGGAGTCAGATGCTTAACCACCTGAGGCCCCCAGGCTCCCCTGGAACAGTAATTGTTTAAATGATCACCTCTGGTTGCTCTGATCTTCCGACAGCAGCAGGGGGTGGGGTGGAGCCACGAGAACAATCCTCTGCCTGCTGCCACACCTTCCAGCTCCTGGGGCGCCGTGAGCCGGAGGGGAGTCCGGAGTCCGGAGTGGAGATGGCCCACAGACATGTTCTCTGTTGTGCTCGGGACTGTCATGTGTTATTTTTTTCTTTAACGTTTATTCATTTTTGAGAGGCAGAGACAGAGTGCGAATGGGGGAGGGACAGAGAGAGGGAGACACAGACTCTGAAGCAGGCTCCAGGCACCGAGCTGTCAGCACAGAGCCCGACGCAGGGCTCGAACCCACGAACTGTGAGATCATGACCTGAGCGGAAGTCGGACGCTTAACAGACTGAGCCCCCCAGGCGCCCCGTGGCGTGTCTTGATGCAGGAATTGTGTTTCTCCCTTGGAGGTCACCTTGTTCACTTTAAGGTGTCGGCATTGCCTGGCCCACAGACCAGGGTTTGGGGAATAGCCCAGTGTCTTCACTGCTGGGAGAAGGGGGAGAAGGTCAGTGGCGCCCCCCTCAACCTCACCTCTCTCGCCCTTCTCCCTCCAGGAGCGGCCGGGCTGACCTGGCAGCCATATACCACGAGCGCATCGATGTGGAAGGCCACCACTACGGCCCCTCGTCGCCTCAGAGGCAAGACGCCCTGAAGGCCGTAGACGCCGTCCTGAAGCACATGACCAAGTGGATCCAGGTGACAGCAAACCAGTACCCCTACGTTCCTCTTTCCTCTTGTCACTCTCTTCCTGTTTGCTGGCTGGGCTGGCCCTCAGCACCTTCCTGCTGCTGCTGGTAGCCGACGGGGCACAGGACTGTGGCGGGTGTCGTGTCTTCACACAACAGCTTTCAGACACAGAAACCCCTTGTTTCACAGCCTGGCCTGCAGGACTGAAACAGCCAGATGATTATTATTATTATTATTATATTATTATTATTACCTGGTGGAGCTGGTGAGATGGCCCAGTTCTTTACCAAACCTAATAAGCCTGGCATCCAGGTTCCAGTGGGTGTGGAAGTCAGACCTGGGTTCTGTCCCTGATTCTGCCACCTTCTGGGCTTTCTTTTCCACATTTATAAAAATGGGTGACAGTTCCCATATTACCACACAAGTTTGTTGAAAGACGAAATGAAAACAGGAAAGGTACCTCGAGGGGCAGAAGCCCAGGAGGAACGGGGGGTGGGCTCTCACCGTCCCCCTCTTCAGAGTGCATCTGTGGGAATTCTGAACTGGTCTCCTGAGGGCAGCAAAGTACATGATTCGGTTTACAACCAAGGACGTAGCCTTTCCCTACCGTTTCTTGTTGAAAACACTCCTTCAGGGGCGCCTGGGAGTCAGTCAGTTAAGGACCTGACTTGATCTCGGTTCAGGTCATGATCTCACAGTTCATGGGATCGAGCCCCGTGTCAGACTCTGCGCTGACAGCCTGGAGCCTGCTTGGGAGTCTCTCTCTCCCCCTTCCCTGCTCCCATCCCCTCCTCCCACTCTCAAAATAAAGAAAAAAAACTTTAAGAAACACACTTTACAAGACTTTACGGCATGGCGCAGTCCTGACGGCCTCTGTCCCCTTGCAGGAGCGGGGGCTACAGGACCACCTGAACGTCCTCATCTTCTCGGACCATGGAATGACTGACATCTTCTGGATGGACAAGGTGATCGAGCTGAACAAGTACGTGAGCCCGAGTGAGCTGCAGCAGGTGAAGGACCGAGGGCCCGTCGTGAGCGTGTGGCCAGCCCCTGGGAAGCACGCGGAGGCAAGCAGGCGCCGGCGCGGCAGTGGGGAGGGGGGGTGTGGCGGGGGGGGCGGGGAGCCCTGCGCCTCCTCCACCGTCGCTCCTGGCTCTGCCCCGTGGCCCTCATGCAGAAGGAGAGGGCTGAGCTGGGAGCCTGCTCCCTCACTGGACCTCCACCCCGTTGCTCACCCTCCCGTGTCCGTCTTCCCTTCTCTGAAATGGGCTCACGGCATGTGCTGCCCGCGTTAGCGGGAGTTCAGGGAGGCGAAGGCTGTGCAGTGCTTAGCAGGTTCAGCCCCGGGCCCTTTGCTGGGGCTGTTTTGTGACCTGTCCACAGACAGCCCTTGGCCGGCTGCCCTGGGGGGGATGGGGGGTGGTGGACGCGTGCAGGGAACGCCCTTTCTCGGGGACAGAGCTGCCAGTCTGACCTGTTGGCACCAGGGAAGTGGAGATAAGAACGTGATGAGTGAGAGAGGCTGAGGCCCAGCGTGTCCTGGGTCAGCTCCTTATCTAAGGACCAGGCGCCAATCTCAGCCCTGTCAGGGACCAGTGACCACCCCCCCAACCCGGCCTCTGCTGAGGGGCATCCATGCGCGTGGTGGGGTCCTCACAGCGGCCCTCCTGGGCTGGCAGAAAGCACACGGCAGCATGCGCACGTCCGTGTCACTTGTCACAGTGATCGCCATTGAGGGGGGCTGTTCCAGGAGGGCATGTGCTCCCCATGGGCACCCCGAGAGGACGGGACCCCTGCTTACCCTTCTCCACAAGCAGTGGTGACCCGGCAGGTCTTCCTAAGTCATGACGGGAAAGGGAGGGGCTAGGGGAGCCTTTGACCCACAGCTCTGCCCAGGTCGCCTTGTCACCTTCAGGGCAAGCCTGGGGGCTTCCGCCCGCTCCCAGAGGAAACTTCCCGCTCTGGAGCCGGCGGCGCATCTCATCCTCTGGGGAGGCTCGGACCACTGCCGCTGGAGGCGCCTGCGGCCACGGTGGGGACGTGCTGGGCGCCGGATGGTCATCGGGACTGATGGAGCATTGCACGCAGCGGTCCGGGTTGTCTCCGCTGGTCCCCTGGGCCTCCTCCCACATAGACGCCTGAGATCTGTCTGGGGGTTGACAGCCTTGTCCCGGGTGGATGCCCCTTTTGGCCAAGCTCCGGTGCCGAGCATGTTTGCTGTGTCCCCGTGACTCCCCTCGGTCTGAAGCTGGCAGGGGTGCCCCACACAGTGGCAGGGCCCACAGTAAATGGCTTCTTGCAAAGTTCTGCCTTCTTGGCAGGAAGAGCATCTGTGGCTTCTGTCTGGCACAGGGGGGAGTGGGGGGAAGCGCCGCCTCCAGGACGCTTGCACGCCGCCCCTCGCGAGCGGGAAGAACTCTCGCCAGCGCAGCTTCAAGCCAGGCAGCTACAAGCCGCCTGAAGCAGTTGGTGGATTATTCGAGAGTGGGGGCTGTGTTTGGGTGACGGCTTGTCACGTGATGGACACAACAGTCTGTGAGATCTGCTGTATGGCATCAGATTTTCCACGTGTCCAAAATCTGTCTGCAAATGAATCCCACTTCCCTTAAGGACCGTGGATTTTCTCCAGTAGGAAATCAAGTGGGGTCAGTCTGCTAAACAGCCTAAAGGCTAATTATTCTCCAGACTTGAGTTGACAAACTCAATTCTATATTCAGTATATGCCCGGTTTGGCGAAGGGTCAACAAGTCCACATCAGCCAGTTGCTTTGAATGGTAGCCATAAACATTTCAGCTGCTGCTAAATATTGGAAATATGTACAGAGTTTACACCCTCGTCATGAAATTAGTAGTGCAGTGAGTGGCACACTATTACTAGTACTTTCAATATTCAGGTGCAGGTAAGACATACTCTAAGTCAGGTCAAAGAACAAATCCTCTCTCTTTGATCTTAGCGGTATTTAGCATCAGGCAGACCACTTTCTCATTTGCCTTTTAGTTTTACTACAGCATTTTGGGCATATATAAGTTTTTATAATTTGGTTATTAATGACTGAGTAGACAAATTATTTTCAAATTATTATATCACAAAGTATTCACGAAGCACTTAAGAAACAGGGTGTGACCACTGCTAATGGTGTCTCCTGTATGTCTTTCCAAATCCCATCACCTTTTTGCCCCCCTCAGAGGAAGCTACTCTCTTAAAATATAAGGTATCATTTCCTTAATTCTCCTTATGGTTTTACCATAGATGTTCTTTAGTTTTATAGTTATTCAAACTTCATGTAATAATAATGGTCGTCTGCATCCTTCTGCAACTGGCTTTGTTTTCTCAAACTCAGATCACCGAGATATTACCAGATGGTCTTCGTAGCTGTAATCTTTCCGTCTTCGTTGTTGCATAGTATTCCATGGCAGAGCCACACCACGTCCCATTTTCTCCCTTCTGCTGGGCATGTGGGCATTCCGGTTGGCAGTATATACCCCTCTTCGTGTCTCCGGGTGCAGAGTTATGAAGTGTTCTCACTAGATCTCTAGCTGCTAACTTGGAAGGTCATGGGGTATGTGATCTTCAGCCCTACTAGATAAAGTCACCTTGTTTTCTGAGACAGAAGTTTCTCATTCTTATGCAGTCAAACCTGTCAGGTGTTTTGGTCATTTCTTTCTTTGGCCTGTAAGGTTCTCCCTCTCCCCCAGGCCCAGTAAATACTCACGTGGAGTTGAGGGAGAGAATGCCAAAGTGCCCATTCTTGCTGTCGTCGCAGGTGTATAACAAGTTGAGAGCAGTGGAGCACATGACCGTCTACGAGAAAGAAGCCATACCCAGCAGGTTCTATTACAAGAAAGGGAAATTCGTCTCTCCTTTGACCTTAGTGGCTGATGAAGGATGGTTCATAACTGAGGTAATGATGAAATTATGGCACTGTGTTCATCAGACAGATTCTGTCAAACAGCTCAAGGTAAATCATTCATCGTTTGCACTTAAAATGTTTTGTGTTCACTTAAGTGTCCTTTGTGGCATTACTTCCATCTTTATAGACCCCAAAGTCTTGGTCAAGGTGACCTTGTGGGCACAAACCGTAGACCTGGACCCAGAGTCACAGTTTAGACTTCCCTGGCTCCAGACTGTCCTGAGCTGAAGTCGGACACTTAACCTACTGAGCTACCCAGGTGCCCCTGCTTCCACCTTTAAGGGAAATGTCTGGCAAACAAAACTCCAGAGATCCAGGTCCCCAGCCTGCCACCTTGATTTTACCAAGGAGATGATCTTGCCTTTGGGGGTCCAAATCCTAATTGCCTCGTGCACGAACGACTTTAGCAGCTCCTGCTCACTGGCCTGGGATGCAAGCTTTCCAGGCTCTCGCATCAGCTTCTCAGGCCAGTGTGGGAAGGCCCGGGCTTTCAGGGAAACCTCGGGCAAGGCCTGTCTGGCATCAGTTTGCGAAGAGGGGTTATCACAGACACGAGTTTGAAGACAGCTTGTAAACAGACCAGACTGTTGGCACGTGGGAGTCGTCGGTTGACATCGGTGACGTGTAAGGGCGTACAGCAAGTATTATCTGCGGAGGGCGGGCAGGTGGTGATCAGCACAAGTACTGATCAGGCAGACGGGTGGAAGTCTAGGGGCCTAGGTGTGGAAAAATGGGGGTTGCCTGGACTGAAAGTCGGTGACAGAAGGACTGAGTCCTTCCTGTGTGCTCTCAAAGACAAGCATCTGGTCACCGAGGAAACGAAACAGACCCGGTGAACAGACTTTGGCTTCCATACCACAGGACTGTAAATGTTTCCAAGAAGGTCCCTCTGCCTCCTCCTGCTCCCTTCCTCTAAGAACCAAAATGCTTCTCTCTTCACTTTATCACACTGTTTGACATTTACCTGGAGCGTGATTCTTTTAGGCTCCTGGCATTTCATTTGTAATGATTTTCTCAGAACTTTGCACTGAATACCCAAGCAGCCACTTGGGTCAGCTGGGTGGGTGCCTGTACGACTTTAGTCCGTCAGGCCAACTTTGCAAGTCACTCACAGGGGCTTACAGTTGGAAACATTTTCAACGTAGAAAATTTGGGTGGAATTCCTTTGAGTTTTTCAAAGCAAAGAGATGGCGGTGGCCAATCTAGTTACCAGTCACTCACATCTATGTGCATGTATTGTTTACCTTCTCATGGTTAGTTGAAGTCAAAGGCACTGAGAAGCTGGCTCATGGTAGGGAGGGATTAGTGAGGTGATTAGTAATTTATGGGAAAACAGTCTTATGTGGGAAGAGTGGCAAAGCCAGAGACCCTGCACAGCCAGTGAGGTGCAGTGCAATCTAAGTTCCAGTGGGAGAGGCCCGGAACCCCTGCAGTGGGGGAGGATGGGCACCAGTGAGGCTGCTCTAGCAGTAAGTGCGTCCTAGGAGGTGCGCATCTTGGCAGCAGCACATCCGGCAAGGAGGGATTAATGGGGGACCTGGAGGTATCAGCTCTTGGTTATAAGCCACAGACCACTTGAATAAATGCGCCACAACTCATGAAGACTTCGTACCCAACGTAACTAGAAGTCTGGGGGTAGGCGGGTCTAGGGTTGGCTCACCCAGCAGCCCAGTCACATCAATCATATCAAGGCCCCGAGTCAGCTCTTCTGCACTTCTTTTCGCTTTCCCTTCAGGGTCACAAGACAGCTGCTGCAGCCCCGAGCATCGCATCCCTTCAGGTCATCCCAAAGCAGGAAGGAAGGGGTATAGCTTCTGCTTGTGTGTCTCCTCCTTTTATTAGGGAGCAAAAAATACATCCCAGGATCAGAGGCAGATACTGGTTTCGTGGGACTCTCACAATTATAAATAAAATTTGGGCGGGGGGGTGTTTGTTTCTCTTTAAGAAAAGACTATGTAATTAGAAATATAAAATTAGGTGTAGAGACTTGGAAGAAACCCCCGAGAGTGAGAAGCCCTGATGCTTAAGCTTCTTCAACTGCACTGTACATCCACTTCTGCCCAGACCCCACTAACAAGCGTCCCCCCCTGGGTCTCATCCATCCATTCAGCAGCGTGGCTAGAAAATTCCTGTCTCGAGTCTGCTTTGGTCCTAAGATCTTACATACGCCGCAGTGTGGACCAGGTGGCCACAGTGGCGAGACAGAGTGGGTACAGAGGCTGGGGGTGAGGCACACAAGTCCCTGAAACTTCAATCACAAGAGAGGAGGCAAGAGGAGAATGAGGGCAAACTTGGTGACCGGCTGGCGGTGGCCCGCTCACAAAGCCCAGTGACAAATCTGATGGGGCCTCGTGGCCGCCTCCCTGACCTCCCAGGACCCCTCCCCTCAGGTACCTGCTCCTCTGCAGGAAGCCGGCCAAACGTGTCCTCTGAGGGCGAGCCGCGTGGTCATCATGTGCCACGTTACGTACTGTGTTACGTCATATTTCGTACGTATCACATGGTCACACACATATGCAGATACCTGTTTGTGCAAATCGGAACTAAGTCAGTTAACCGGGCTGCCCAGTATCCCACTGTATGCTGTAAGAAGCAGCGGAAGGAGCCACAATAGCCTAAAGGAAGAACGTCTAATAATGGACAATTGCTTGAAAAGCTTTTTAAAAATTTAGAGTTATTTCAAAAAGGAAATTTGAGGTGATTCTTAAAACGTATTTTGAACCAGAGAGTTTTTTTTCTTCTTTAAAGAAAGAAATCAGAAGGGAGATAAATAGGATATGAAAAAATAAGATTCTGGAAAGATGAGTGTTGACCCACTAAATATAGGGACCATCACTGTTAACTCACCCAGCTTTCGTTAGTAATGATGGGTGTGATTAAAACGAATCTGACATTGACCATGCCTGGTTCACTAGAAACTTTACAATGACGACTCCTCCACAGGCTCAAGGACCTGAATAAAACCAAGACAAATTTCTTCTTAAAATTTTGATCAACAACAACAGTTATCTTGAATGAAGTACCTCCTGGTTACTATTTCTCTTCCTCCCAATGTTTCTGTGTAGAGGATATTGTTAGTCCTGAAAGTAACTCACCACAACAGAACGTGGGACACTAAGGTGAATCCGAGCTTCCTAGCGGCCACCTCACAGATGGAGGTACACCCAGTTACATTGCTGTAACTTACTACATCTGTAAGTAACATAAAAACATGACATGTTTCTCTGGCAAATCATGATTGTCCCCGAGTCCTGAAAGAAATTAGATGTCTTTCAGTGACTCCTTTCTTTTTTTTAATTTTTTAATTCACTTTTGAGAGAGGGACGGAGTGGGGGAGGGGCAGAGAAAGAGGGAGACACAGAATGTGGAGGAGGCTCCAGGCTCTGAGCTGTCAGCACAGAGTCCAAGGCAGGGCATGAACCCACGAACTGCGAAGTCATGACCTGAGCCGAAGTCAGACGCTCAACTGACTGAGCCACCCAGGTGCCCCTCAGTGACTGTTTTGTACCTCAGTTACCTAGACTGAATGAATACCTTCATCATTTTACACCCTTCCTTGAATTTATGGATTTTTTTAAGACTCACAGGTAAAAATTATAATTTCTCATTCTACCTTGATAAAACATTGGGCTTTTATCTCGGTTTTCTGAAAAGTCCTAAAAACTAAGGTCCGTCTCTTTCCTTGTTTTCTTGGACTTTTTTCTTTCACATCTTTCTGTTCATTATACTTACTTGACTACGGAGAATTGAAGAACTCCACTCTCTGTCTTTGCTCCCGCTCCGTGCTGGGCTGTTGCTCTCCCACACCGCTCTTTGCGGAATCTCTCCCTACACGGTAAATGAACGCTGGGCTTTGCTCTGTGTCCCCCACTGCGGCCCGGAGCCCACGTGATGGTGTGTCCGGGCTGGCCTGCACGTGGCCTCTGCCCTGCACGCAGTCTCTCTGAGTCCGGGTGTGGACAGCAGACGTTAGACATGATTAGAAAAGCAGCGGAGGCAGGACAAATTGATGCTGGTTGGGCCAGTAAAACAGAACCCCGTGTCCCCACGCTGTCTCGCCACCACTCAGCAGCACAAGATCTGGCTTCCTTGGTGACACTGCCAATCCCGTATAAACACCAACTTTGTGCCACTGATGGGAATTCTGCAGACTCCACGGCAGCTGCTCTAACGGGAAGACTTAATTGAGCTCATTTTTTTTAATGGTCACTTAGAGAGCTGTCACTGAAAAAGATAAAGATGGGGAAACAGATTTAATTTGTCACCTGGAATTGCACAGTTACCCAGTGTGGCTGTGGTTGCTGCCACAGAAAAAGCAATCCCCCTGGCCAGCGGCCCCCTACAGCTCGCTTCTGCCCCCGCCTCCTCCTTTCTCTGGGCTGGATGCCTGACTACAGCCAGTCCTTCCCGGCTCTCCTCCTGCAGCCCCACGTGGTCTCTTCCCAGAGGACCGAAGAAACGTGAAGAGGAGAAAAATGCAGGCCACCCACCCAGGCCAAGCCCTGGCCTCTCACACCTGCCAGCCTCCTTTCCTCAAGGGCTTCCTAACTGATGTCCCCACCCCCTCTGTCTTCCTAAAAGACCTGGTCACTGTCCCCTGGAAACCTCTTGGCTTGTGCTTGCCGGAGGTCAAAGGCCATAACCCTTCAAGAGCCACCCTACTGCCCAGGCCCCAGGTTTCACTCACCCGTGCTCTACCCCATCCCTCCTCCAGGGGGCGCCCGCATGCAACGGAGCTGGTCAGGCCGGGGACCCACTGGGGGGTTCAGGTGCCTTCAGGAGGCGGGTCCAGTGACGCTACATGTCCTCGGCATGTGGGAATGTCAGGAACAGTGCAGGAAAAGGCAGAGTGGGGAAGTACTGAGGGTAGTTTCCGCCGAACACCAGTGCTTCCTTCTACCTTCCGCCTCCATTCCTCCGTCCACCTGCAGCTCTACTCGGCCATCCAGAAGCGGAGCGTTCCTGTGAAAGCTTCTGTAAGTGGAAATGGCACAAAGCGAAGAAGCAATTACCGTTAATTTATGTGGAAAAATTTATGAGTGTTCCCAGGCCTCCAATAAATGACCTCTTTTAGGCTTTTCTGATACCTTAGGTCACTTCTTGCTAACAGATGCACAAAACAAATCGAGATAGAGCCCAGATGCGCACAGACACAGTTCAAAGCTCTGGTGGTTTCCAGGCAAGGGGCTGCTTGGGTGTGCGCTGCCTCTGTAAAGGCTCACTGCAAAACCAGTGCCGAACACTGATTTTGCTTTTCGTCTTTTTGTTTTTCAAAAACAAATCCTCCTCGGATTTCTTTCAGTCAGCAAAAGCGGGTGCTAATGGGGCTCTTTTCATAAAAGTCAAGTGACGTAACTCGAACTTACAGAAAGCGGGGGATACCTGTACCTAAAAGATTAGCCTGTACTCAGTGGGCCCTGGTAGCACTGGGCAGAACCCCTGGGGTGCCCTCTCTGCTTTGACTCCCCCCTGTCCACTGGCCCAGCTCAGACACCGGCTCTCCCGTCAAACACCCAGGTCTCCCCTAACTTCTCCACCCAGGAATTTTCATAAAAGCCAGACTCTCTCCCCTGCCTGCCACATTTGTTCATCTGCCTTTGGACTCTTTCTGGAATGTAAGCTCCTTGCAGGCAGGCCTGTGGGGTCCCTACCTTCCTTTTCCTCTGGGGAACCCAGTACATAGCAGAGGCTCGGTACATGTTTGTGGAACGTGAATTGATAATGAATTACTAAATATGAAGACCACTGATTCTGGGTTACTTATCAACAAGCTGTTCACTTCGTAGGTTTGTCCGTCAGTGACCAAGCAAGCAGGGAGGAAGGCTGAGTCAGGAAAGCCTTTCCTTTTGTCTCATTATTAGTTGCTGGTGGAGAGTTTTCAACAGGGAAGCGTGTTCGTTCAAACCAGTGATGGCTGTTCTCCTAGTTTCAGGTGGCCCCCAGCGTGGGACACAGCCGCTCTCACCCGCCCCGGTGTACCCCCCCACCCCCCGCATCGGTGCTAAGTCCTGTGGCCCATCCTGGATGGTGTCGACCACGGTGCTCAGAGAGGTGGGGCCGCAGCCTGGTGAGGGGTTGTAAAACATGCCACTTCAGTGTTGCTCTTTTGGTCTCATGTCTTGGTGGAGAGAAATAGTCCAGGCCCGAGCATCTAAGGGAGGCCAAGATTTGTCTCCAGAGGAAAGATTTATTTTGAAAACTGGCAAAGGATATGAGATGCCAGGCTCAATTCTAAGGCCTGTGGTTGAATGGCAGTTAGGCGTGGACCCAGATATGTGGGGAAATTAAGACAATCTGGAAAACGTGGCTTCTGAGCTTTAGTGGCAGCTAAGAGTAGTGTGGTCCAGGCCCCACTAATTGAGCTTCAGGAAGTCGGCTGTCGAGTGCTGGGAGCTGCTTACTTTCTGGCAGTGATTAGGGTCGTCGGGGGGCACACGCACACCCTCCTCGCCCTTGGCACACTTCCGCAAACACAATCCTGGGGGAAGAAGAAGAAAGGAGCCCTTTCCACTCCGCGTTCCCCTCCCCTTCACAGTCGTCCAGGGAATTCCTGGACGATCCCTGCTGGTTTTGCCCTCTGACATTTTCTGTTCGAAGCATTAGGCTGTGTGTGGCAACAGGCCTTTCCAGGCTCAGAGCAGGGCCTGCAGCCTGAGCCATTACCTTCTGTTCTGGGAAGAGGCAGCCTCCTAAGATGCAGGGAGAGAAACTGTCGAGAGCTCTCTCTCTGCAGTGACGTGTTCCTGACCCTCCACACCCACGGGGCTCCAAGGAGTCACGCCCCCAGGAAGCCTCTTGATAGCCACGGGGAAAACCCAAGAAATGGTCCGGAGTAGAAGCCGTTGCTCAGACTTCACCCTAGCAGCAAGCCCGCCGGAGCCAGCCAGCCTGCTGTCACTGCCACAACAGTTTTAACTGAAGCCGCCCCTGACTGGACGTCACTGGGTGCCTCTTTCAGCCTGAGATGATGTCAGAAGTTTCTTGTCTTTTCCAGCACATGAGAGATTCCTCTTATCACTGTGTATAACAGAGGGCCTGAGAACCAGACCCAGACCTCAGCATGGGAATCCAGTATGAACAAGAAGTGTCCTTAGAAAAGAACAGGTGACTCAACAGCACAAGACAGGTGCCCAGAGAATGGTGTCCAAGGGTTTCCATGGCTGACGATGCGTCCCAACCACCTGGGGGAAGATTACTCAACAGAGCTATTCCCTGCCTCACCCTGGCCTACTGAATGCAAAACCCCCCAACGTAGGGACCTGCAGAAGTGCGGGGCAGTCTCTGCAGAGCCAAGCCTGGGAGCCAGCAGGGTCGACAGCGGGTGCTCCCAAGTTTGAAGGTAGGAGTGTCCCCGGTGGCCTCCAGTGGGGGAAGACTGGACAGGAAGTCACGTAGGACAGGAGGAACCAGACGAGACCCTCCATGCTCCCCTGGCCTGTGGAGAAATCTGCGCCCTCAGCCTCCCCACACCAAGTCATTTCGGGGTGCACGGCGAGAGCGGGGACCTGGCTCTTGTCCCAGCAAGCTGGCAGCCCTGCCGCCTCCAGGAGTATTTCTCTCTGTGGTTTAGCAACCATTTTCTGATCTGCGCCAAGGGGAAGTCAGAAGGAAGAGGCGAGAGATATACGCGCTAACTTGAGATTTTGTACCCTGGCCGCGTGCAAACAGAAGTAGTGAGTGATACGGATCGTCCAAGGCGCACCTTGCTCTTCCATGCCGCCTCCTACCTTCCCCTCGCTCCCACCCCCACCCCCGTTTCCCACTGTGCTGCCTGCACCTCCCAGCTTAGCGCCACGAAGGACCGAACTCGCCGTGAAATGACAGATTCAGAGATGGCTTGGGGCATGTGCTGAACAAGTTTCATTAGCTGGTTTGCTGATTTGGGAATAAACAGTGCACGTTACTTTTTGTTTGTTCTTTTTTAATTCTAAGGATGATGGAGACAAAGATCTAGTCTAGAGACTATCACCATTATCTCATAAACACTCTCCTTGCTTCCCAGATTCACCCAAGCTGATGACAGGCGTTTTCATGATGAGCTGGCAGCGGAGCGCAGGCGCCCCAATAAAGGAACACAAGTCTGCAAACGTACTAACCGTTTCTCGCAGCGTTTCCCCGTGTGGGGCTCTTCCTGGTTCCTTCCTGTTAGAAATTAACTAGTTTAGCGGCTCATCAGAGAGGGTCCCCTCCCTGCTCCCTACCAGTGTATCGAGGAGGGGTCCTGTGAAGCTCTGTAACGTGCTGCACAAATCACACGTGGTGAGGATTTTATTTCAGTTTCCAAGACCGGGTTCACTGTAGGATGACTGGCATGTAGCGGTTTGCCTAGGACTGGCCAGGTATAAAACTGAAAGTCTTGGGGCGCCTGGGGGGCTCAGTCAGTTAAGCATCGGACGCTTGGTTTCAGCTCAGGTCATGAGCTCACAGTTTGTGGGATGCAGCCCCTGTCTGGCTCTGTACTGACAGTGCAGAGCCTACTTGGGATTCTCTCTCCCTCTTTCTCTGCCCCTTCCCTGCTTATGCGCTCTCTCTCTCTCTCTCTCTCAGTACATAAACTTAAAAAAAAAAAAATGAAAACGGAAGTCTTGCATCCCTGGCAGCCCTGGTCCTGGGCAGACTGCACGGCCGCTCACCCCGTGACTGGCACAACCTTTGAGGGTCCTCTCCCCGCCTCACTCCTGCCAACGTTCTGTCTCCCGCGGCCGCTTCCCTCTCCCACTCCTCCATCCGAGGCTGGCCCCACTCGGCTCCCAGAGCTCCCTCGGGCACCCCGGGGCCCGCACTCGGCCAGAGCCACCCGCGTGGCCATCACAGAGGCTCCCCCGCAACACGCACCCACACCCCCCACCCCGCCTCGGTGCCCCCGGGGCGGATCCTGCCTCACCGCCTGTCCCGGTCGCGCGGGAATCCATACACAGAAGCCGCAGCCCCCTCCTCTCCTGCTGAAGATCAGCGCCTGCAGGTGAAGGGAGGATTCTCCCCCAAAAGCCTAGCAGGGCGCCTGACACCAATTCAACACGCACCTGCTGAATTTGCACAATGAAATGACAGCCTCCTAAGTCACTGCCCTCTCCCACGTGCGTGGGGACAGGGACATGCCCGCCCCTGGCCTGTGGCTCCCCCGGCCAGCAGTACCCTTCTGGCCTTCACAGAGTGGATTCCCTCCCTCACCTGTCTATGAGGGGGAACTACCGCTTCCTGGCAGGTGCCTTATTTGGGCCCTCCCGCCACACGCTGCAGCCCTGGGACTCAGCTGCCCCCCCACCCAGCTCCCTTAGGGACCCAAACTTAGGAGTGCCACCCTCCTTCCACACGGACGCCCCCCCCTTTCCCCTTGGCTCAGCTCTGATCAGATCTGAGGGCCTGGGCACCTCCCAGGACGTCACTGGGTGGCCTGTGCAGCAGTCCCTGGCCTGGTGGAGTCGGGGAGGTCAGCCGTCCTCAACCAGGAGCTTGAGGACCTGCGGCCTGGGGGTTTCCACTCAGGAGGCAGAGAGGCCTGTGACACGCATTCGTCAGTGGGACCTCCCGCGTATGCATCTAGGTGACAAAGTGGAGTACAGAACAGAGACGAGGAAAGCCGTCGGGAAAGGAAAGGGAGAAAACCATCAACACGCCAGTTTGAGACCAAGGCTGTGCACATAACGCAATCCATTCGGTCACTTAGGGGAGATGGTTAGCTTCTCACATAAGCCGCCAGTTCGTTCTTACTCTTTAAAATCAGTGAGAAGAGTTGTTTCACTGGACAACTTTGTCACTTTTAATGAAAAAGAACGTACTCACCTGTGACCTTCAGGCCAAGGCTTCCACGGGAGCCCCTGCCTGGTAGTCTGACTGGGATGGGGCCACACTGGGCTGTGGCGCACTACGCTCATGGCCGTAGACAGCTCAAGGACAAAACCCGCACAAGTTAGAAATGCAGTAAGTTGATGAAAACATTCCCATGGAAAAATACAAGCTACAGCTGGAGAAGGAGGGATGGGGGTGATGGAAATTCAGGAAACGGAGAGTCAGTGATGGAGTGTGATTTGGAAAGCGGTAATGCCAGGGAGCGATTTATGGGGTGAGACTGGATGGGTGTGCAATGTGATATGACAGCTAAATAGGCAGAGGGGACCTTGGGGCTCACAACCATCGCTGCCCGGCCGCAGAGGACCAGTGTGCCTCGCCCCGCCGCCGCCAGCGGCATCTGGCGACCATCCCGCGGCCACTTACTGAGCATCTATTGTGTCAGGCACGTAGCGCGGTCATGTTCTCCTCCCAAAACCCTGTGAGGCAGGTATTCTCACATCCTGCAGGGAAACTGAAGCTGAGAGGGGTAGCTTGCCTAGGATCATGGAGCCAGAATGCTGGAAAACTGGAATCCCATTTTAAAACCTCTTTCCTATACTTTGTAACTGGCCACTACCCGGTGAAGAGACAAGGGACAGGGGACACCTCCCTATCAGTGCCGGCAGGGGCCCCGCCATGGCCTCTGGCTGTGGGGTGATGGCGGGTGTGCAAGGACCAGGAGACAGATGATCTGGGTTCTGATCCCAGCCCTGCCTCTCAATAGCTGTGTGACTTTAACAGTGTCCCTTACCCTCTCTGTGCCTTAGTTCTTCAGCCCTACAGTAGGGAAAAAGACATCATCCACACTGGGATGGGGTGACGATGACGTGAATGTCAGCATAGCCTCCTGACTGACTTAATAGTTGGTAGTATTACATGTATGTCTTTAAGTTTTTAATGTATTTATTTTTGAGAGTGAGAGGAGCTGGGGAGGGGTAGAGAGAGAGAGAGAGGGAGACACAGAATCCAAAGCAGGCTCCAGGCTCTGAGCTGGCTGTCAGCACAGAGCCCGATGTGGGGCTTAAACCCACAAACTGTGAGATCATGGCCTGAGCCGAAGTCAAACACTCAACCCACTGAGCCACCCGGGCGCCCCAAGATGGTACTCTTACAAGTCTTATGCACCAACCTATAGGTTGCTGGTACTGTTGCATCCATGCATCTTTTATGACCAGTCGGTCTAGTTCCTGCATTTGAAATGTCTGTGATATCGAAGCCTGCCTGGAATATCAGGAAGGAATGGTTAGTCTGCAGTGAAGGGCAGGGTTCTGTCCAGCTGGCCACAGCCTCTCAGGATCCACAGAACCTTCTTTAAGCCGTCTGTCTCACAAGAAAGCATCCGTGGTCTAAGAAAACTTGAGCTCTGAAGGGAAGAAGGGTCGCAGAGAAGTGATGGTTCTGGAATCCCAAATGAAGACGGCTGAAGGAAACAAAGACGCAGTAGGCCTGGCTAAGAGGAAGAGGAGTGCCATCTTCAAATGTCTGAGGGGAGGGGACAAATTTATCCCAGTTGCTCCCAAGGGTGGAGCTAGGAAAACAAGAAGATGGGGATGGTTGGGGGGTGGGGGCTGTGGAAAGGCCTCTGGGTTTTGTCAGCTTTGCTAGAAAAATGAGGTGATTAGATTAGACTCTGTATTTCCCAGCAATTCTCTGACAGCAGTTGGGTGTCCTGCAATTCAGCTCAGTCCTGACACCGACCACCTGGAGTTGGAGCATCCCCTGCACCAGGGGGCTCAGTCCCACTGGGCTGCCCCCGCTTCACACGCCAGTCACAAGTCCTGGGTCCCCAGGCCACCTGCACTTACATGTGACTTGGCTACAGAGTGGTGGGTTCTTATAACCCTTTTCAGGTTTGATAATTGACTGGAATGAATCACGGAGCTCAGAAATGTGCTCTGTTTGTGATTAGTTTCATTACGGTGGATACAACCCAAGAACAGCCAATTGGAAGAGATGCATAGAGCCAAGTCTGGGTGTTGAGGGGTACAGAGCATCTATGCTCTCTTTGGGGTCACCATCCTCCTGGCACATTAACTTATTCAATTATCCAGAAGCTCCCTGCACCACAGCACTCAGGGTTTTATACTGGTTCATGGCACAGGCTGAAGTTTTAAGCCCCCATCACGTGGCTGGGGTCCTACAGTGACCTGAAGCCACCCAGCCCCTCCCCACCCCCCACAGTGAGTCATCCCATTCGGGTATGGGAGAGAGGGGCTTACTCTGAATAACAAAACACACTCCTATCACTCTGGACATGCCCAAGGTTTTAGGAGCTCTGGGCCAGCAACCTGGGACCACAGCCAAATCTACCTTTTACGATACCATAGATACAGTTTAACATCCCTTCCGTCTCTAACATGATATATTTAGTGGCTCTAAAACTGCTTACAAGGTATACAGTTCAGCTCCATGTAAGAAAATACTTATATAACGAGAGCTCCCTGGCAATTTAACGGGGTGCCTCCAGAGGTCCGAGCTACCTGGAGTAGGAAGCGAGCCAGCCAGGGCCGGATGACCCCAGTGGAGAACGGGGAGGAGGAAATCCCCACGCTGGGTGGCAGGCTGGGCCAGATGCTCACACACTGCGGTGGTTGGGACACAGTGTAATGTAACTAACTGCCTTGCTTGGTTCCAGAATCGAGAGACGCTTCCATTTTGGATGAACAGCACTGGCAAGAGAGAAGGCTGGCAGCACGGGTGGCATGGCTATGACAATGAGCTCATGGACATGAGGGGCATCTTCCTGGCCTTTGGACCCGGTAGGCAAGACCTGACCAAATTGTTTTAGTCCTCCGTTCCCAGGAAGTGTCCCCAGTAGGGGCTAACAGCACTAGTAAAGGCTGAAGCGGTTTCTTTATGGACCCTCTTTATGAGCAGGGCTGAGCAAACCCAGCTGGTCTCCATGAAACATCTTTTGCTGGCTTGCTTTCAAATGCCTCTTAGGTTTGGCAAATGTGGCCAAATACTTTTCCTTGTAAATTTTAAGTCTTGACTGCAGTGAAGAAAATGTATTCCACATGTTTGTGATTCATTTTCTACTTAATTCATCAAAACGTTATTTCACAGCTATCTGATGTCCAGGAAGGCTTATCAGACACCAGGCTGCTGACAGCTGTGAGTCTCAGAGTTGACGCGATCACTTCAGGGGTCTGAGTCTCCCAGGGCTCCTCCCTATCTAGAGCACCCACCCCTGCGGGGGTCATTCGGTTTAGGGCCCAGCCAGAAGCTGGGATGTGCTCAAGGCCAGGCTAGGAAATGACCTGGAGACTGCCTTTGAGGAATGAGCCAGAGTGACTAGGAATGAGCCAGAATGATGGACAGAATCCGCCACAGGATGCACGTTCACATCTTCCTTGACCAGATAAATCAGAGAAGGGAGATGGAAAGGGTCTGTTTGGTCATTTGCTTTAATGGACAGAGGACTGTGAATTCACATTTGAGAAAAGTTTATCACAGACTCTGGAGATCACACTATGACCCAAACATCCCCTTCTTTCTTTAAAAAACAAAACAACGGAGGGTGGATGGGTGGCGGGAAGCACTCTACAGCCATCAACCGTCACTTGACTGGCTTATCAGCTGGTCTTTCTTACTACTGTCTACTCTCCTTAGTAAATATAATAAACCTACCCTGGTATCCATATTCCAAATGCTGTTTCTAGAACTAGACCAGAATGTTTCAGCCCATGAAAGTTCACCCTTCCCTTTCAAATTATAGGTTAGAGGTCATGCCCAGAAGGTCTGCTCTTCTTGATGCAGCAAGACAAAGATGTCGACCCATCTCATCTCATCTGCCTTGGGTCGCTCTACTTACCACAAAAGAGCTGCCGAGAATGCTGAGATGTCAGTGTCTGCATCTGCCACAGGATGCATGTTCACAGAGTGCCGCCTGGGCTCCTGACATTGGCCTGAGAGAGTTCAGAGGATGTCCAAGCAGGTTGCCATCAACCAGTGGTAGTTACCGGCTGTTCTGGTCAGCCAAGCCTTGGGTCAGACAGACTCTCCTATACTAAATTCAACATTAATTCTCTAAAAAGCTCAAAACATAATGAATGAGGGATGAAGCCTTAAGGACTCGGTTGAGGTCAACTGTTGGATTAGGTTGGAGATGTTCCAGGGCCGTGGGCTTTATATGGGAGAACGTTAAACATCAGGGCTTTCAATCAAAGGTGCCTCCTCCTCCTCCTTCCCTAAAAGACAGAAATAACATAATGAAAGCAAACACAGTTGTCAGTTGAAGGAGTGTTTATAAGCAAGGGTCTCAGGCATATATTAAAGCAGAAGCAAATCTAGCCTCAAACCAAAATTTTAAAAGAAAGTACTCAAAGCTGCATTAGCTTCAAGCTAAATTCAGTGGGGGAGAGTTTGTCCATCAACAAGGCCTCCATCATATGCTCCTTAAAACTAAAAGCCTAAGTCTTTTATAGACAGATAGATGACCCCTGATGAAAATGGACTGGGCCAATTGCAAAAATGTTTCCAGGCAGATATAGCCTTGAGAGCCTCCCGCAAACCATCACGTTTCTGGCTCCAGTTCTCATAAAAGATTGAACAGCTTTACACACTGTTTATACGCAGAAGAAAATTTAAGAGTGAGGCCTTTAATAGCTATCTAGCTGCACTCTGAGATAGAGGTATGTCCCTCCTGATTAATTATATGCACTTCTCGCTTAGGGAAGAAGCTGGGCATCATTGCAGCCGCCCAGATTCAGCTTTAGAAGTCATTAAGTCTGGTCCGGCCAAAGGATAAGGAAAGAATTGTGGAAGATAGTCTCTCTCTGGTTAATCCCAGTTTCTAATTCGAACAACCTAATCTTGCCCTGGAGAAGTCCGCATTTCAAGATAAGACGGCAGGAGTGTGATTTGGTGAGCTGCCTGCAAGCTAGCAAGCCTCAGCCGGAGAGCAGCCCGGTGTGGCCAGGCATGGCCCGGGCCTGTAGCACCTCCTCTCTTCAGGAGAAACACTTTCAATATCCACAAAACTTAAGTTCTTGGGAATCCCTTGGATTCCCAGTCTAGGTTCAGAATGCCACCTTGAGTTAGCAGAGCTTGGCCGGGCCCTCTGGAGCTGGATCTGGTATTGTTTTGCTGTTAAGGAATTTTCTAGAAGCTCTCATGCTAGCCTAGATCATCTCTTCATTGGGCCCAGAGTCCCAGCACTGCAGATTAGGAAGCCATGAACCAGATGGAATAGAAAAGAAAACCCAATGCTCCTTCCTGTTTACGTGCTTAGGTTTTAATTTTGTGCTTTTGATGTAAAAAGGTAATCTTTTCTAATATGTTTTTGTCGGTAGGGTTTGATCTCAATTTTTCCTGCCATGTGTTAAAGATACGGATGTTTGGAAAGGGAAGGCTAGAGAAGGATATGTTGAGTTGACTGTTGTCTGCCATCCACACGTGAAAAGGACACGGGTACCACGTCGTGGGGCAGTGTGGCCATCACATCAGGCCCCTGGGAAGGGGGCTTGTTTCCACATCGCTGGGCCGGCCTTTCCACCGCCTTCTCGTACTTCAGCTGATTCTCCTCTGGCGAAGGCTAGCCACCGTCCTCACCTACCTGTAATTTCCTGGATACTGGGAAGGGCGGGAAATCTGGGGCAGTCTGATCCTGACCTCCAGGGAGGGTTTTAACGAGTTTTTACCATGAGGTGATGCTACCTCATCCCTTATCCTTCCTGCCCCAAAAGTAAAGTGAACTATCCAAGTAACATATAGGGTGCATCTTTTCAATCCATGGCTTGCCCTTGCTGGGTGTCTATTCTGTGTTTATTAATAGCAATGAGTACCATTTAGTGAGCATGTAGAGCGTACCTGAAACTATGGTTTACATACGTACCATTTCCACGTCCATTTCCTGAGGTTATCCCGCTAGTAAGTGGCTGTGGATTGATTGTAGAGCCTCTTAACCTCTTATACTGAAGTCAGCATTAGTTCTCGAGAGTGAGCAAAAGCCATCCACCTGGGAAGTTGCCCCAGATCTAACATATCTATGGCAGAGTTTCCTGAAAAGAACTTTCTGTATCTGTAATTTCAGGGTTAACATGACAGAAGGATTTGGTGTCGGCACTTCTGGACTCCGTCGCCAATGGTGTTTGTCCGTTTTTTAAAGAAAGTATGGGCAATCATTTTAGCAAAGCAATTATAAAGGACTATTTTCTAAGGTAGAAAACTTGGCTTCACAGCCCCCGCACTACCCATTTCTTTCCTGAGTCTTGCATGGATTAAAAGTTCATGCAGAGAAGCCTTTACTGATGGATTAAAATATCCTCCTTGAATTCAGCTTCAATGGTGCTCTGGTTTGGGGTCCAAGAGGGAAATGGCTATGTATGTTACTAAACTCTTCCACACTCTTTGAACAGAGAAGTGTTCGCATTGAGCACCTTGTGTGGCTCCTGTGGAGGAGACGGTGCCCTCTCAGCTGCAAAGGGCCAGCCCTACCCTTCTTATTTTTGTGTCCCTGCCAGAGTTCGGTGCGCCTATGGGTGGAACGTCACTGCTCTTCTCCGTTAGAGCTCTCGGAGCCTTCGCTTGAGCCCCTAGCCCCAATCAATACCAGGGTGCTTGCTTTCCACACAGCTAAGTTATCTGACCTGCCGGGGAAAGGCTCCCAAGGAATGTTGAGTGGATCTTCCGAGCTTTTTAAGAAAGCGCTGCTGTTGCTTCTGAGTTAGCCCAGAGGAGCCTGTACAGTTTCACCTTCCACTGAGCCTAAAACCTCAGTGTGGTAGGAAAGAAAAAAAAAATTGTTGAGTGGCTATGGGGCCCCCTTGGCCAACCAGTGCCTGCTAGATAGATGTTCTGGAATATAAGCGTACCGTGTAATTGGGTTTGGGTTGCTCAGCAAGACAGGCAACCTCCTGCGACCACACCTGCTCTCCAGGGCTCTGCAGAAATGAGTAGGGAAAACGGAGATGCCCCCTCCTTCCCCAGGTTCACTCTGTTGTCAGAAAGGGAGCACAGTTACACACATGGACAGTCTGCTGACTTGTCTTTTAAAGAAACTCCTCTCTATGAGCCATAGGAAGTGACTCCTTCTTGCAAGCTCTACCCCTTCCAGATCCCCTTCCAAGTTCACTGGGACTTGGCCACACCCCACGGGGAGAGCTGATTTCCTGTCCCAAAGCTGCCCAGAGCCTGAGTGCAATTCCTCTGTATTGTGACTCGGCCCCTTTCTGCCCAGGGAGAGGTAGTGGCTGTGACGACTTGTTTGCTTGCCTTTCCCTTTCAGATTTCAAATCCAACTTCAGAGCCGCTCCAATCAGATCTGTGGACGTCTACAATGTCATGTGCCACGTGGCAGGCATCGCTCCCCTGCCCAACAATGGGTCCTGGTCCCGGGTGATGTGCATGCTGAAGGGCCAGGCTGGCTCGGCTTCAGCTGTCTGGCCGAGCAGCTGTGCTCTGGTCTTGACTGTACTCCTCCTGTTTGCATAGATGCTGCTGCTCTTGTCCCCAAACACTCAGCCAAGTGGGCCTCCGCGGTGGAATGGGTTTCATTTTCTATTTGAATAATAGCTTCATTAACACAATCAAGGCCACAGAAATTGTAAATATACTGTTCTTGGATGATTCCATACATAAAAGTCCCTACTTCTTTTTAAAAAAAATTTTTCCTTTAATGTTTATTTTTGAGAGAGACAGAGCATGAGTGGGGGAGGGGCAGCTTGAGGGGGAGACACAGAACCCGAAGCAGGCTCCAGCCTCAGCACAGAGCCTGACTCAGGGCTGGAACCCACGAACTGCGGGATATGATCTGAGCCAAAACCAAGAGCTGGATGCTTAACTGACTGAGCCACCCAGGTGCCCCAAAAGTCCCTACTTCCTTAAACAAAAACCACCAAAACCCCCAAGCTTTAGCTCTTCTGGAGATCAGGAAAACCCAGCTTTTGATTGGTTCAACTGCGTGTCCTTTTCTGCACTGTTCTCGTGCAGTTACTCAGATGGACTGTCCGAGTAGGAGCCTGCCCCTCAGGCAAACTGCCTACTGCACGGAGTCTCGGGCCTGCTCTGTCCTGCCTTGCACAAAGTAGGGCCTTGTCTGTGTCGTGTCCACACCCAGGAGCCATCCTTGGGGTCAGTGGCCACAATCGTGCACTGACAAAGGAAATCCACATAAAATCAATAGGTGTCATCTGTCTGCGACCCAGCTCATGGGCTTTTTTTTTCATTTTATGCCAAGTCTTGGAGAGGGCATATCTTAGCCTGAATCACCAGTCAAAATTACTAAAGATCGAAGAACTCACAGAACAAGGAGGAAGACGTGGGTGCCCTCCCAAAGCCTTGAGTGCACAAAAACCGTCTCCCTCACCTTGAGGAGAAAAGCTTACTGTAGCCCGGGGCTCCTGTGAGCCTCCTCACAGCCTGTCACAACGTGGAACCTTGCACGTGGCATGCCCTGCATGTGTGGGTGGCCTGATGGGTTACCCGCCGTGCTCTGGGTCCCCAGAGTGTAGGCTGTAGCAGTACCTGGCATGTCACTGGGGTCCGACACAGCTGTCACACGTCGTGCTGAGGACAGGTGGACGTATTTGCAGCCATCTCAGCACACTGCTTGGAACGGGGGCACGTGACGCACACGTTCTGTGCACCAGGTGTTCTGGAGCAAGTCTTGCTGAACACCAGCAGAGGGCATCCTGAGTGATCCAGAATCTTGAGGAAAATGCCAAGCTGGGGGCAGGGTGGGGAGTGGAGAGAACACAATGGGACCAAATCCCAGTCACCAACCAATTAACCATTTAGTCAGGAAACAGTTTGGTCAAAGTGCCATCTGAGGGGCCTGAGTTCTTTGGAAACCCGAGAAGAGCTACTGAGCCGGAGTTGAAATGTTCTTAGTTCCTCCTGATTTGCTGTAGGAAATCTTATTGTAAGACAAAGGATCAGTGCATTTTCAGATGATCGACTCGCATGTGTGATTGCACATGAGTGCACTGAATACAGTGTGCACGAAATGGGGCACATCTGCAAAAGAGATGTTCTGTCAGGAAGACACAGCTCATCGGGTCTCAGGATGATGAAGTTCTTATATATAGTGTTTACCTTGAGAAATGAGTATCCACACTCACCATGACTCCAGAAGGCTGGCAGCACCTCTATGCCTTGAATCACGAGAGCAAAAGATCACTACTTATCGTCACAAAAGATGTCTAAGGATTGATGTAATGTGTTTTAAAAGTGTCAGCAAGTCATCAAATCAATTAGAAGGCAAATTGGCCTTTGTTATTTGGCTGAAAGTAAATTGGTGCTTTCAGAACATTGGCAGTGGCTCTCGAAACAGGCATCCATGGTTCAAGGTTTCCTTTCTCCTGAAAGGATGGTGTTCTAATGAACTCAGTGGCACCCACCTTCCTGAAGGAGGGACCCCTAGAAGATATTCCTGGAAGATTAAGTTAAAGTGGATCATCAAAGTCAAGAGGCTACAAACATGTACACAGTCTTCACACTTGTCTTTCCTGTTCCACCATTTCCCCCTCACTCATCCGTAAATTCTTCAAGTTACAGAATAAAACTCCAGCTATTTACCTGACAAATTGTAGTTAATAAGTAATCCTGGATAGATGAATAAGAGTAAAATACTTTTGGAATCCTGATTATTGGTGAATAATGAAGAAAGTTCACTAAATGGAGAAAAAATTTTTTCCTAAAATAATGCATACGTTTTAGTTTTAGTGGCTTATTTGGCCAGAATTTTTTCTTTCACTTTCCTTTTAAAGTTACATTATTTTTTCCCAGGAAAATTCTTTCTCGAAATGTGTTTTGTTCCATCGGAGTAAAATCTGAGCACACGTAGACACTCTTCTCCTGGATTATGCTGTTGCTTCATTGCTAATTCCAGGGGGAAGATAACTTGATAACTGGATGGATGTGCAAATACCAAAGGTAAATGAAAGGAAGGGTCCTTACATTAAAGAGGAGGTGAATGGCTACTTTCCCCGCCCAATTTCAAATCTCCAGAACCCAATTCAATTCTGAAGAGCTAAGCATAAATTAGAACAGGCTCAGGGAATTCTTTCTAGCCTCGAAGAGTCCTGATCCATAGAGTCCCAACTCTTTCTACTTTTAAAGAGAATCTGGTAATCCACATGACCTCTGAGTGTAGTCACTGATGGCCATTTGCAAACTTCCTGGGGTTGTAAGCATCATCTGACCTACTTCAGAGATACAGCTTCAGGGGATCTGGGTGCAGCCTCAGCACAGACCTGAGGTGTGGGTTTACTCTGAGGACAGATGGGTTCTGGTTTGACTTTGGCAGACCTGAGACTTCTGACAGCAGTTTCGGAATCCACCAGTTTCTCCAGAGGCCATCGGACTATCATCGGCTCCCGGTCCCAGCTGGGTCCAGCTTCCAGCCCTCTCTAAACCACAACAGATCTGCAAACCCCAGGGATGGAGTGAGGCACCCAGTGGGGAAAACTTGGCTTCTCTACGCCCCATTCTCATGAGTCACAGATTCCCAAGAGTGCTGTCAAACAAACTCACTGTTCAAGACATGTGGTTGTTTTATGAATTTTCTAAGAACGTGTTTTGCATTTCTGTAAATATCAAGAGATTTCCAAATGTTATTGTGTGTTTAATCTTTTTAAGCAATTTGTGATAGACCAAAGTCAGCTCCTGTAAACTACTTGCTAGAAGGGAGGGAGGTGTAGCCTTGGCAGAGTGGTTATTACATAACATGGGAAACTTGGTCTCAGGTGTATGCTATGAAAAATACACTCGTGCTTGTTGCTTTGAAATCATAAAATAGCGCCTAGTACAGTGTCTCAGATGTTTAATAAACCATACATACGTGTTGAATGAAAAAAAAGAATAAATCTCATTAAGGAGACTTGCTTACACCTCAGATATTTTTTGTCTGTAGTTCCATAGATTAAAAGAATGTTTCATTTTTGGTTTGCTATCTTTTCTTATCACCCAACTGAAAATATACTTCATTTCATGGATTAAGCATATTCTTTCTCAGGCATATGAATTCGGTGATGGATGGATGGACAGAAGGAAGGAAAGACGGAAGGGAGGAAGGTAGAGGAAGGAAATAGGGAGATTAGATTTTGAATATATTAAGCATGTTTACTTTTAGAATAATAGCTTTATCAAAATTTAATTTATATAACATATAATCCATCCACTTAAAGTGTGTAATTCAATGGCTTTAGTCACAGACTTGGTGCAACCGTCACCACAATCAATTTGAGGACATTTTCTTCACCCCAAAAGACTACGTCCACTAGCACACCTGCGGTCAGTCCCTATTTTCCGCCCTCACCCCGCCCCAGGCAACCACTGAATTACATTCTGTCTCAACAGATTTGCCTATTGGAGATCATTCATAACAATGCAATAATAAACGCTGTCTACTGTGGCTGGCTTCTTCACTCAGCAACGTGTTTTCAGCCTTCTAGCGTGAAGCAGTCCATCATTCTTTTTATTTCCAGATAATACTCCATTGCATGGCGTGGCTACATTCTATTTATCCATTATGTACTTGATGGACCCTTGTTTTTTTTCTCACTTTTGGGATCGTATGACTATTGGTGCTCTGAACATTCACGTACAAGGTATTGTGAACCCATGCTTGCGTTTGTTTAGGGAAGAAACCTGTTTAATATTGTCTCTATTTCTCACTGGCATTTCCACTGAGAAAGGTAGTGACAGTGTGTCGTACCTAGCAAATGCCTGGCTCACGATAGGTATTCAGTGGATATTTGTTGAACGCATAAACGATTCTGCATTTTATTGCATTTTCTTCTCATTTTTATAACTGCCACTGCCGCCCCTCTCCCCTGCCATAAATCTGGAATAGTTTTCAAAGTTCTTGCTTCACCATTTTAGTCTCACCACTGGCCTTCTGATCTAACTCCATTTTTGCTAAGTAATTACTTACTTTGGTTTCCCTAAGTACTAAGAAATGCTGTACCTCACAAGTATCTTTACTTATATTTCCTTGAATTCATACATACTCTATATTACATGGGTTCTTTTCATGCTAAATATGGAAACAATTACATTCTCCTCTGTCTCATTAGATTATAGTTTTCTTGGCAGCAGAGAGCTTCCCTCTCTTCCTCCCGTCCTTCTTTAGAATGTCAGGATTTGCGGGGACCCTAATAATTGACATCCCCGCCTAATTAATTTTGCATCTAACTGGGGTAGACCCAGGGTTTGGTAGATGGAGAGTGAAACATTGCCTTTACTACAATAAAGCTGAGAGGGGCGCCTGGCCCGACTCAGTCGGTAGAGCATATAGCTCTTGGTTGTGAGGTGGTGAGTTCAGGCCCCACAATGGCCATAGAATCCACTTAAAAAACAAAAGACCACAGCACCCATAAAGCTGATAGTTATTGGACAACATGGCTTAGAAGGCCACACCTCTGAATCACACATGTGGGCCACCAACACCCTTTCCCCATGAGTGCCCCGCAGCCTGCAGGAAGAGAAGCAAATGGTGAGTCAGCTCAACGGCACAAGGACTGATCGACAGCAGCGTGGGATGTACTTCCCTGAACGCTAGACGACGTTCCTTCACTGTGCCCCCCAGCACGCTCACGGGCCCACGACGAGCTCTTACAGAGCATTACTGTGGCTGTTCCAAAGGTCACCAGAGTGATTCAGGATGATCAGTGTGGCCTGACTCATGGGGGGCCACACATAAGTGCCTGTCACTTCACCCTCAGAAAGGAGCTGCAGGCAGCTCACGTGGCTTCACCCCTGCCTGAGCCCGCGGGCCTCACTTCGGGGCCTGGCCTCACGCTCTGCTCACATTTGAGGCACCTCAAACGGGGTTCACACTTTTGCAGGAAGCCCTTGTAGGTAAGATGTAGTTGTATGAAATCGCATTCTCCCAGCTGTGGGTCTTAGCTTAACTCTTGGCAAAAGAATGATTAACTTTCATTCCTTAAAAAAAACTTCTAGTCACGCAATTGCCAATAGAGTTGGTTACACTCTTGGCAAGTTTAAAAAACAAATGAATTTGATTTGATCAGGGCAGGGCCCAGGTCTGGCTTATTCACCCCTGCATATCCAGATCCTGGAGCAGGTCAGGCACATAGTAGGTTCTCAAACATCTGAAGAATGGATGAGTCTTAATTTTTTTAAAAAAAGAGCATGCCGACCATGTGGTGCAATTCTCTGAAGTTCTGGAGCTGCCCTGGGGACAACCTGCCCGTGTAGGACAAGCCCCTCCAGAGAAGGTTCCAGCAGCTAGAAACAGAACAATACACACACCACATCCTTTGTTACGCAGTGATTTGCCTACTCCCTGGCTAAAAAAAAAAGTGTCCAAGCCCTAATCCCAGGTGCCTATGACCACGACCTTATTTGGAAACAGTTTTATACGTGTAATCAAGAAAGGTGAGGTTGTACTGGATTATGGTGGGCGCTACTCCAATGACTGGTGTCCTTATGAGAGAGAAATTTAGGGGCCCCTGGGTGGCTCAGTTGGTTAAGCATCTGACTTCGGCTCAGGTCACAATCTCACCGTTCCAGAGTTCGAGCCCCACATAGAGCTCTATGCTGACAGCTCGGACCCTGTTTCAGATTCTGTCTGTCTGTCTCTCTCTCTCTCTCTCTCTGCCCCTCCCTGACTCTTGCTCTATGTCTCTCTCAAAAATAAACAAACAGGCTCCGGGCAAGGTGGCGGAGAAGTAGGGCGCTCCATACTTCCTGCCCGCATCTCAAAGGAGGGCTGAAGCCATAGGATGCTGAACCACAAGAGTCTGGGAGGAAAAGAGACAGAGTCCACTAAGAAGACAGCCTCATAGTGATTGGCAACTAGGGCAGATAAAAACGGGCTGGGACCCAGAGGCACGGAGGGGAGGGAGCCCCGTCCATGGAGAGCTGCAGAGAGGAGGGGGAAGAGAAAGAGCAGCTGAAACTGCTCACAGAACTGTCCCTGGAGAAGAGGAAACCCTCGACCCGGGTAGCAGAGGGATCCTATCATCCCATCTCTAACCGCAGGGCGTTCAGAAAGTGATCTTATCTCGAGCTGTGATGGGTCTTTGGGCTGGGTGCCCCGGTCCCAGGGGGGCGCCAGGAGAAACTGCTCCCTTGCTCCTCCTACTCGATCCTCGGCTAGAAAGCAGCCCAGCCTGTGGGATTACATTTCAGGTGGTATCAATAAAGCACGCAGACTAAGATCTGGAGACGAGGTGGGGCTTGGGACATAGAAGTCGGCCCCCCTTGTTCAAGGCTCTTCGTAGCCTTGGCTATGCCTTAGGCACAGGAGATGGGACCCAAGAGAGTGATTTGTAATGCTTGATTTCAGAAGGGACTGGGGCAGTTTTCTCCCCACAGCCACCAAGGCGGGGCCTCAGGGAGTGGACCAGGGGCCACAGTGGAGGCGAGACCTGCCTACACCAAGCCACGCCCATCCTCCCTGGAGAGCTGGGTGTTTTTTTTTACCAGAGCCCGGGCAAGACCAACATGGATGCACTGGCACGATTAGCTCTAGATCAATTCTTGCTATCCAGATATATTATCTCATTCTTATCTCTCTCCTCCACTGGACTGGGCACTCTGGTCACTGGTGTGCTTAAACAGTCACATTTAATCTATTCTCTTGATGCATATTCTACACCTCTACCGTCACATTCCTTTCTCTCTCTCACTGGAATAAACAGACTAGTTTCTCTGGGTAACATTATCTTTGTTTCTTTTTCTTTGCCTCCTATCATATTCTCCTTTTTCTGTCTCTGAATTAAGTCTTTTAGTCTCTCTGCCAAGTCAATGTTCAATTTCTCTTTCTCCTCGCCCCTGTCACTTCTGTCTCTGTATATGCTCGTCCATCAGCACTGCCTCCACCCTATTCTTTATTTGTAGCTGGGATTTCTGGTTTGATGCTTTTAGACTGTCCTTTGTCTTTTGTGGTTTTTGTTTTCCTTTCAGTTTGCTTGCTTGTTTGATTTGTCTGTGCGTTTGTGTGCTTTTGTTCCCTGTGTTTGTCTGTCTGTTTTCCTTTTCAGGGCTACCTCAAGAAACAAGCCAAAGTACACATGGTAGAGAGTCCCAAATATTACTACAATGAGGGAAATAAAATAACCAAGGGCACAACAAGAGAGATCAAGGGACACCATTAAAAGAATACTTCCTGAATGGAGAGGCTGTGGACAGTCAATGAGCCTCCTTTAATATAGCAGAACTCGCAGGAGCAGAGCACATAGGAAGCTTTTAAAACTTACAAGACACAAAAGCTAGCCAAAATGACAAAACACAAGAAATCTCCTCTAAAGAAATTCCAGGTAAGAAATCACAGCTAAAGAATTGCTCAAGATAGATATAAGCAACATAACTGACCAAGAATTTAGAACAATAGTCATAAAATAAATCTCTGAGCTTGAAAAAGGCATGGAAGACACCAGAGAAGGTATTGCTACAAAGATTATGGACCTTAAAAATAGTTGTGATGAATTAAAAAATGCTATAAATGAGGTGTATAATAAAATGGAGGTGGCCACTGCACAGATTGAAGAGGCAAAGAGGAGAATAGGTGAATTAGAAGACACAATTATAGAAAAAGAAGAAGTCGAGAGAGATAAATTGATCCAGAAGCATGAAAGGAGAATTCGAGAACTGAGTGATGCAATCAAAGAGAAAAATATCCATATCACAGGAATTCCAGAACAAGAAGAGAGAGAAAAAGTAGATGAAGGGACACTTGAACAAATTATAGCAGAGAACTTCCCCAACCTGGGGAAGGAAACAGACACTGTAATCCAAGAGGCACAGAGAAATTCCCTCAGACGTAGCTCGAATCGATCTTCTGAACAATATATAATAGTGAAACTGGCAAAATATAAAGACAAAGAGAGAATTCTAAAAGCAGCTAGGGAGAAAAGGGCCCTAACATACAAAGGGAAACCTATCAGGGTGGTGACAAACCTGAAACTTGACAGGCCAGAAAGGAAGGGCAGAAAATCTTCAATGGGATGAACAGAAAAAATAGGCAGCCAAGAATCCTCTATCCAGCAAGCCTGTCATTCAGAATAGAAGGAGAGATGAAGGTTTTCCCAAATAAACAAAAATGGAAAGAATTCATCATTACTAAACCAGCCCTATAAGAAATCCTGAGGGGGACTCTCTGAGGGAAGTGTTGCAAGGAACACAAGGTACCACAGACACCACCAAAAGCATGAATCCTACAGAGAACACAATGACTCTAAACCCATATTTTTTAATAATAACACTGAATGTAAAGACTAAATGCTCCAATCAAATAACATAGGGTATCAGAATGGATAAAAAAAAAAACAACAACAAACAAATTCCATCCATTTGCTATCTACAAGAAACTCATTTTTGACTGAGGACACCTTCAGAATGAAAGTAAGGGGATGGAGCACCATATATCATGCTACTGGAAGTGAAAAGACTGCTGGGGTAGCTATACTTATATCGGACAAACTGTACTTTAAAGGCAATAACAAAGGATGAAGAAGGGCATCATATAATAATTACGGGGTCTATCCATCAGGAAGAGCTAACAATTATAAATGTCTATGCTTCGAATTCGGGAACACCCAAATATACAAAACAATTAAACACAAACAGAAACAATTTTATGGATAAGAATGTGCTAATAGGGGATTTTAATACTCCACCTAAGCAACATATCAACTTGACAGAAACTAATTAAAGAAACAATGGACTTGACACACTGGACCAGATGAATTTGATAGATATCTTTAGAACTCTACATCCTGAGGCCATGGAATTCACTTTCTTCTCAAGTGCGCATGGCACATTCTCCAAGACAGATCACATGCTGGGACATAAAGCAGCCATCAATAAATATAAAAGAACTGAGATCATACCATGCACAATTTCAGATCACAGGAAAAAGTCTGGAAAACCTCCAAAAACATGGAGGTTAAAGAACACCCTACTAAAGAATGAAGGCACCAATCAGGCAATTAGAGAAGAAATTTAAAAATATATGAAAACAAATGAAAATGAAAATACAACAATCGAAACTTTCAGATGCAGCAAGCGCAGTCCTAAGAGGAAAATACATTGCACTCCAGGCCTATTTCAAGAAACTAGAAAAAGCGCAAAAACAAAATCTAACAGTGCACCTGAAGGAACTAGGAGAGCAGCAAGAGCACCCAGTGCCCAGCAGAAGAAGAGAAAAAATAAAAATCAGAGCAGAAATAAACAATATAGAAACCCAGAAACTAGTTGAACAGATCAATGAAACCAAGAGTTGGGTTTTTGAAAAAATAAACAAAACTGATAAACCTCTAGTCAGGCTTCTCAAAAAGAAAAGAGAGAGCACCCAAATAGACAAAATCACAAATGAAAATGGATTTATTACAACAAATCCCTCAGAAATGCAAGCAATTATCAGGGAATATTATGAAAAATCATATGCCAACAAACTGGACAACCTAGAAGAAATGGACAAATTCCAAAACACACACTCACTACCAAAATTCACACAGGAAGAGATAGAAAATCTGAACAGACCCATAAGTAGCTAAGAAATCGAATCAGTTATCAAAAATCTCCCAACAAATAAGAGCCCTGGGCCAGATGGCTTCCCTGGAGATTTCTACCAGACATTTAAATCAGAGTTAATACCCATTCTTCTCAAGCTATACCAAAAAATAGAAATGGAAGGAAAACTTCCAGGTTCATTCTATGAAACTGGCATCACTTTGATTCCCAAACCATACAGAGACCCAGCAAAAAAAGAACTACAGGCCATTATTCTTGATGAATACAAATGCAAAAATCCTCAACAAGATACTTGCAAATCGAATCCAACAGCATATAAAAAGAATTATCCACCATGATCAAGTGGGATTCATTCCTGGGTTACAGGGTTGTTTCAATATTCACAATCAATGTGATACATCACATTAACAAAAGAAAAGATAAAAACCATATGATCCTGTCGATAGACACAGAAAAAGCCTTTGACAAAATACCGCATCCGTTCTTAATAAAAACCCTCAAGAAAGTCTGGATAGAAGGCACTTACTTAAACATCTTAAATGCCATCTTTAAGAATCCCTCAGCTAATATCATCCTAGATGGGGAAAAACTGAGAGCTTTCCCCCTGAGATCAGGAACACGACAGGGATGTCCACTCTCACCACTGGTGTTTAACACAGTGCTGGAAGTCCTAGCATCAGCCATCAGACAACAAAAGGAAATTAAAGGCATCAGAATTGGCAAAGTAAAAGTAAAACTTTCACTTTTCGCAGATGACATGATACTCTACATGGAAAACCCGAAAGAGTCCACCAGAAGCCTACCAGAACTGAACCATGAGTTCAGCAAAGTCTCAGGGTACAGAATCAATGTACAGAATTCAACTGCATTTTTATACACCAACAATGAAGCAACAGAAAGAGAAATCAAGAAACCGATCCCATTCACAATGGCACAAAAAGCCATGAAATACTTGGGAATAAACCTAACCAAAGATATAAGAGATTTGTATGATGAAAACTATACAAAACTTATGAAGGAAATTGAAGAAGACACAAAGAAGTGGAAAAACATTCCATGCTCATGGGTCGGAAAAATAAATATTGTTGAAATCTCATTACTACCCAAAGCCATCTACACATTCAATGCAATCCCAATCAAAACTGCACCAGCATTCCACTCAAAATTAGAACAAACTATCCTAAAATTTGTATGGAACCACAAAAGACCCCGAATAGCCAAAGTAATCCTGAAAGAAGAAAACCAAAATGGGAGGGCATCACCATCCCAGACTTTAGCCTCTACTACAAAGCTGTCATCATCAAGACAGTATGGTATTGGCACAAAAACAGACACATAGACCAATGGAATAGAACAGAGAACTCAGAATTGGACAAAAATGTATGGCCAACTAATCTTTGACAAAGCAGGAAAGAGTATCTAATGGAAAAAAGACAGCCTCTTTAACAGGTGGTGCTGAGAAAACTGGACAGCAACATGCAGAAGAATGAAACTAGATCATTTTCTCACACCATACACAAAAATAAACTCAGAATGGATTAAGGACCAGAATGCGAGACAGGAGACCATCAAAACCCTAGAGAAAAAAGCAGGAAACAACCTCCTTGACCTCAACCACAGCAATTTCTTAGTAGACACATCCCCAAAGGCAAGGGAACCAAGAGCAAAAATGAGCTACTGGGACCTCATCAAGATAAAAGCTTCTGCATGGCAAAGGAAACAATCCATAAAACTAACAGGCAACTGACAGAATGGGAAAAGATAGTTGCAAACGACATCTCAGATAAAGGGCTAATATCCAAAATCTATAAGGAACTCACCAAACTCCACACCTGAAAAACAAATAATCCAGTGAAGAAATGGGCAGAAGACATGAACAGACACTTCTCCTAAGAGGACATCCAGATGGCCAATAGACCCATGAAACGATGCTCAGTGTCCCTCCTCATCAGGGAAATACAAATCAAAACCACACTGAGATACCACCTCATGCCAGTCTGAGTGGCTAAAATGAACAAATCAGGAGACTCTAGATGCTGGTGAGGATGTGGAGAAATGGGCACCCTCCTACACTGTTGGTGGGAATGTAAACAGGTGCAGCCCCTCTGGAAAACAGTGTGGAGGTTCCTCAGGAAGCTAACAATAGAACTCCCCTATGACCCAGCAATAGCACTGCTAGGAATTTACCCAAGGGATACAGGAGTGCTGATGCATAGGGGCCCATGTACCCCAATGTTCATAGCAGCACTCTCAACAATAGCCAAATCATGGAAAGAGCCTAAATGTTGATCAACTGACGAATGGATCAAGATGTGGTATATTTATACAATGGAATACTCCATGGCAATGAGAAAGAATGAAATCTGGCCATGTGTAGTAACATGGATGGAACTCAAGGGTGTTATCTGAGCAAAATAAGTCAGGCAGAGAAGGACAGATACCACATGTTTTCACTTATAAGTGGAACAGGAGAAATTTAACAGAGGGCCATGGGGGAGGGGAAGGGGAAAAACAGTTGGGGAGAAGGAGGGAGGCAAACCATGAGAGACTCTTGAATACTGAAAACAAACTGAGGGCTGATGGGGGTGGGGGAGAGGGGAAGGGGGGTGATGGGCATAGAGGAAGGCACTTGTGGGGATGAGCACTTAGTGTCATATGGAAACCAACTTGACAGGAAACTATAAAAGAAAAATAAAGAAACAAACATTTAAAAAAATTTTTAAAAGAGAGAAATTTAGATCCAGAGACACAGGGAAGAAGGCCACATGGGCAGTTGAGACAGAGGCCGGAGTGATGCATGTACACACTGAGCATCGCCAAGCACTCTGACAACCACTAGAAGTGGGAAGAGGCAGCGTGACCTTGCTGACACCTGGATTCAGATCACCAGCCTCCACGACCCAGAGACTGTGCTTCTGTTGTCTGAAGCTACCTAATCTGTGGGAACTGGGCTCCGCAGTCCCAGGAAACTAATATACCCTTCTTACTGCCTTTGGGGTGAGGCTAGCTCATCAATGCTTTCTTCAGTCTCTCTTGCACACCTGGTACCGCGAATGTTTTAGGAATGGGAAGCAGGAAAAACACCATTACTGTCCTCAGTGAACTTACAACATAGTCATTTCACTCCTTCCACTTTTGAGCAGGGTTGAACTCTCAGTTCTGGGGAACAAAGCGTTTCGGTTGCTACAGGCAGTGCATGAAGAGCGTTCCCGAGAAAACAGGAGGAACCCCACGGAAGGCGCCTTCTGCTCCTGAGCCACAGGGCTGGGGAGCTCACTCGCTCACGCTCCTGACGGAGCCTCATCCTCTTCCTCCTTTGGGTGGGATCTCGCTCTGGACCACGGATGCCCCCTCCAATCTGCTTTTTGCCTTCTGTGTGTAAGCCTCCCTCGCAGCATCCACGCTGATCACGTCACTCATCTGGTTATAAACCACCCTTCCGTTCCTATAGAATCAAATTCCGAATTTGGCTTCCAAACTGTTTCTAGCGTTTGACTTCCCCCCCACATCTATGTTCCAGATCACATCTCAGCTGAGCACCGTGATGGTGCCATTCTCAACTGGGACACGGGCCCTGTGTCCGGCACGCCCCTGCATGCTCTTTGTCTAGAAACTCACACCTACCCTTTATGGCCTGGATTCTCTGTGAGGCCATCATGCTTTCATATTCTTTTTCGTTTATTCATTACAAAGCAAATTACACTGCAGTATCACAATTTCTTTGCAAGTGTTCTCCGGCCAGGGTGCAAGCTAAGCTAAGCAGAATGGCAGGGTGGGGTCTTCCCGTTTTTGGAGTCTTTCGACAAAGTCTGGAGCAGCAACGAAGTCAACCACAAAATAGTTGATAATTGTCTGGTGAATGGATGAATGGATGAATGAATGAATGGATGAATGGATGAAGTGAAGAGGTCAGGACACTCTAGTCAGAAGATCCCGGAGTTTGGACAGAGCTTCTCACAGCAGGGAGGGGCTGGAAAAGCCAGGTGCAGGAGCATTTGTGGAAAGGAGCAGGGTTTGACAAATGACTAGCTGGGTGACATGTGACCCAGAGGGCAGGGGTTTCTCTGTCAGCATTTCAGCGGGCCCCTTCCTTAGCCATGAACAAGAGGAAGTGGAACAGATGGGAAGAAAGAAAGAAAAGATAAATTAGCTCTGTCTTCACCACGTTTAATTTGACTTTTCAACAAGACTACCACACGCTTCTACTGTCATTGCCCGAAGCTTAGAGGAGACAACAGAAGGGAGTTCAGAGCCTCCAACACCCAAGATGTAGCATGTGGAGGAAGAGGAAGAATCCCAATCACTATTTTCTCCTTCCCATGCCTTCGGAATTCTATCCGCCTTTGCTCCTGAGAAATGGGCAGTGGGTGGCAGGGGGAGGTGGGGAAGAGCTTTCAGAGAGAGGAGAGCGGTGTTTAAGAATTCCCCTTCCTGGGACAGCCTTGTTTACACTCCTCTCTCCTGTCTTTCTGCTGCTTAGGATAAGGGCAGTCTGGCCTCAGGGTGATGTCATGGGGACAATCAGGAGCTGCACTCACATCCCAGACAGGACGAGCTGGTGCCCAGAAGCACACCTCCACTCCCACTGTTGGTGACAAGGGCCAGAGGCACAGGGCTGGGGTAGGGACGGTATGGGAAAGAAAAGGAAAAAGGAGACAAGGAAGCCATTTTGCCTGCTCTCTCTCTCTCTTCTAAAATTTTTTAGTGTTTATTTTTGGAAGAGAGAGAGAAAGAGAGCACATACATGAGCTGGGGAGGGGCAGAGGGAGGAAGACAGAAGATCCAAAGTGGGCTCCGTGTTGACAGCAGAGAGCCTGATATTGGACTCGAGCTCACTAACCACGAGATCGAGACCCGAGCTGAAGTCGGATGCTTAACTGACTGAGCCACGCAGGCGCCGCCCCCTCCCCCCAATTTTGCCTGCTTTTAAATGAAAGGAGCAGAAGGAATTCTGGAAGCTTATCAGAGTTCAGACCACAGTCGATTTCAACATAGTAAGAGGTATTCGGGGGTCAAAGCCCCGGTGAGTAATAAACATGATTTCCCTGGATCATCCCCGCGCACCTGCACGAACTCGTAGGTGGCTTGTGGAGGGTTAGGCCCTTCCCGGTTCCACGCTGCTCTCTGTATCTGAAACCCCAAAACTGGCACCAACGTGGTGCCTCCTATTACGAAATGCATTTTACACACAACATCTCGTTTACTGCAGGCGACCGAGAAGCCTAGAGAGTGAACGACTTGCCCGAGGTCACACAGCTAGGAAGGACAGACCCAGGTCAGCAGGACTCTGGGGGAGGACACCGGCTTAGCCTGCCCTGTCCCCCCAACACCCCCCCCATCCATCAGCAATCTCTCAGGCCCCCACCCCAGAAGCAGGCCAGCGGGGCAAAGCAGGGCGCTTGTCTTGCACATCGCTTCAGACATTCTCTTAGGAAGGCCCCCAACAGGCTGGCACCCCGTGGTCTCTCACACTGCTTCTTGAGCTGCCGCTGAGGACCCCAAAGTCCCCACGCATGGCCTCTACAAGCTCCCGAGGAGGAATACTGTGTTCAGGTATGCGCACTGTGTCATAAGCCTGCCAAATTTAAGTTTTTAAATGTGGGGCACTGGTTCTCAACCCTGGCTAACCCAGAATTACTTAGGAAATGATATTCAAGCATTGATGTCCAGCCCCCTTGGAGATTCTGATGCAAATGTATGGAGGGGGCCCAGGTGCTGGTATTTTTTTAATCTCAACTAGTGATTTTTTGTTTAATGTTTATTTATTTTTGAGACGGAGACAGAGCACAAGCAGGGGAGGGGCAGAGAGAGAGGAAGACAGAATCTGAAGCGGGCTCCAGGCAGCTGTGAGCTGTCAGCCCAGAGCCCGATGCAGGCCTCGAACCCACGGACCGCGAGAACATGACTGAGCCGAAGTCAGGGGCTTAACTGAGTCATCCATGCGCCCCTCTCACCCAGTGATTCTAACGTTCAACGAGGAATGAAAAATACCCAAGAGGAAGAAAAAAGAATGTGATGAAAGAAGGAAAATGTGAGTAGAAATTAGGCCCTTTTAAGAATCTGAAGGTAGTGTGTACACTGGCCTGCATACTTTTAATGTTAGAGTTCATCTAGATTAGGAACTTTATTGTATTCTGCCATGTTAGAAAAAATGCACCCCAGTCTGCACACAGGCAGTTCTTCAGTATTTCATAACAAAGATCAAAGCAAAAGAAAATAAAATCAGCTAGAAAATGGCTTTGGGCCTGAAGCAGACCGCAGGGAAGATGCACACTCTCCCTACAGGGGAGCAGGGGGTACGCACAGCCTGCTATGGCTCGCTCGCAACTATCTTCCTCAGAAACATCTAGCGGCCAGACAGGAAGCGGCTCCGCGGCTGTGGCCGGGGCAGCAATCGGCCTCGTTTTGGGGTGCTGTGGAGGCCGAAGTCTTCGGTAGAAGTTGCCACACCCAGTTTCCTCGTCAGTTTCAACTAAGAAAATCACACCTAGTGATTAAATGAACCCGGACTGACTCCAGTAAGGCCAGCAGGGACCTGACACCTTAGCAACTGGGAGACCCATTAAGAGTCAGTAAAACGTCCTGTGCAAATCCTCAGTGAAGGGATTTTGTCCCTTGAGAGGCCAGAGCCATGACTCCCTAGGAAAAGGCCGTCCAGTGAGCGCTCTCAGGCGCTGGCCCGCGTCACGGGGCTGCTGATGCCAGGGGTCCAGGGAGGACAGGAAGGCCCGCAGAGCCACGGACAGCACACCCGAGAGGTCTTGACGGCCCCACATAACCCACACGAGCACCTGCCACGGCTGAACGTACGCACCTCTGTGTGGATGTCCCTGGCCCAGCCCTGCCGCCACGCCCAGCAAGCGCAGTAGTGAAACGTTAGTCCTCAAATCTTTAGACTCTGGTTGGGTGATGGGAGGAGGCGCCCGCTTCTGGTCCAATGGTTCCATTTCAAGTGAGGTTTCCTCCTTCAGTTTCACAATATGGTCCTTATTCCCAGTGCCCTTTCCCCTGTGTCGTACCCGACCGTGGGCAGCCATTTCTGTGACAACATGGTAAATATTTTACCCAAAACATCACCTCCTGTAAAGCTGTGCCCGAAACGTCGCAGGGTTTATGGAAAGAAATGAAGATGACTTCTTGAAACCCAAGCAGCTTTATAATCAGAGCAGTAACGAAAGCAACGATGGGTACCTTCACTGAACATCCGGGTGGGTGATTCCAGAAGGCTGGGAGCAGCTTAAAAGATACGAGAAAGAAGTGGTGGCTCACGGGTGGGCCCTGGAGTTCTGAGCGCATTTAGTATTTTTCCTCAAGTTAAAAAGGAATCTGGGAAGACGATATGGCAGATGAGGACAGTTTGTTTTTTTAAAATCTTCCGGAATCCTTACTTTAACAGGGCAGGATGGCTGGCCTGCAAAATCAGCAACCCGTGAGCAACATTTACAAGAACGAGGTTACAAAATATCCTCAAGAACCCCAAGATTCAAGTGGCTAGGGACAAAGTACCGACGCCTCTAAGGCCTGCATCATGTCAGTGTTTGTGAGGGAAGAGGCAGAGAGAAGCAAGGGAGCATCTGATGGATTTAAGAATGAGGCCGCAATCGTCAGTGTGTGTTCCTGAAAAGCAGGAAGTGTCAATTTGAAGTCAACGGCCGAAACTAAGTGAACTCTGGCTAATCCAACAGAGGGAGGGAGGACGTGAAGTCTATCCACTATGAACCCTCGACAACACAGATGAAAGAGAAGGTCCAGAGAAGCGGGACAGGAAAAAAGGAGCGAGGAATTCCAAGAGAGCCAGCCTCCAGAGTTTTGAACATTACATGAAAACAACAGAAGATACTGCATCAAGTTAGAGAAACTATCCTGAACCACATCTCCTTCTAAAGTGTAGGAAAACCAATTTGACATAAAAATTGAGAAATACTGAAGTCAAATCCATATTAAGTTACTATTTTGAAATGAGGGGAGCAGACATGACAGAGCAACACTCAATGAAAACATGCTGGGAAGGACTGATCACCAAGCAGATCAGAACCATGACTTACTATTGTGAGATGAACTAAAATAGATGAAGAAAACAATATAAGATATGGAAGAACAACCCCTCAATCAAAATATAAAAACTAAGAAAGGGACTGAACTCAAGAAAGAATAAGAGATAAAGAAAAAACATTTCAAAACTGCAATCTGAATGAGAGGGAACAAAAAGTTAATACGACAAGTAAAACCTTAGGAGAAAGAGAAGGTTAAAAAGGGGAAATGTGAAAAATTAAAGAGATTAAAAGATTCAAGAGAAAGTGACAGAGACTGAAGACAGGTAAAGAACATCTAACATACAGTAATAGGAATCAAAGGAGAAAACAAAAGCACCGGAAAGGAACACATATTAAAATTATAAAATGAAAGAAAAGAAATTAAAGGAAAATAAATTATTATTATTTTTAATGTTTTATTTATTTCTGAGAGAGAGAGACAGCGTGAGCAGGGGAGGGGCAGAAAGAAAGGGAGACAAAGAATCTGAAGCAGGCTCCAGGCTCTGATCTGAGCTAGCTGTCAGCACAGAGCCTGACACAGAGCTTGAACCCATGAACCGTGAGATCATGACCTGAGCCATAGTTAGACGCTTAACTGACTGATCCACCCAGGTGCCCCTAAAGGAAAAGAAATTAAAGGAAAAGCTGACACCAGACAGAAGGAACACTTCACACACCTGAGAGTATCAACCAGGACTGTTAATATGAAACCCAGAAAGTACTGGATTTTAAAAGCCCTTCCCGGCCCCCCATCCCCCACAAAAAAAAGCTTTGGGAATCTAAGCAAAAAGAGGAAGTAATTTATGATGAAAAAGCCTTTTCAAACACAAAACTCAGGACAGAAGAAAACAAACTGACATGTTTATGACATGAACAGAAAGGACACGTGAGCCAAGGGTTTTATATCCAGCAAAACTGACTTTCAAGTATGAATGGTTCCAACTGTTCCCAGCGTGAACAAATTTAGGCAATACCAAGAACCATGAGTCTTCCCTGATGAATTCATCAGAGAACAGGCTTCAGACAGTTGACAAGGAGCACGGAGACTCAGGCTCAAGAACGAACACTGATAACAGTCACTATCCACCCGGGGGGGTGGGGGGGCGAGTGTGGCATGCTGTGCTGATGTGCTTTGACAGTGTAGACATGGAATGATGGGTGAATGGGGAGAGAAAATGTTCCCAAATTAACTATTACCAGCCATCTTATTGGTGGTGGGAATATCTGCAACGCTACTCTGACACTACTGTGTAAGTAATGGAGCTTTAGGGCGCACGAGTCAATATGGGATCTTCTAACTCTCTCATTCCCATCTCACTGACAGCGGGATTCTTAGTGTGGAAGAAGGGAGATCAGGACATAAACTAGGAGACGTTACATAAAACCTGTATGTCCTGAATTCAAATGTGAAGTATCAGTTAAAACTCTTCGGGGATTAATCTTTAACTCTGTTTTCTTCTAGCCCTGTCCACTAAAAAGACCTAGAAGCAATTACATATCCAGTAACATTCCTAGTGTGGAGATTGTGGTTTCCAAAATCCCACTTCCCACTTAATCAAACCAGTGTTTCTTTAAGAAAAAGCTGATTTCATGTCATCTCAAATATGTACCAGAAAAAAAAAGTAAGGAAAAACCTAAAGAAAACACACCAAAATTTGAGCGGTTGTTTCTGGGGGATTGCAGGTGATTTTAATTTTCTATATGCCTGCTGCATTTTAAAGTTTTCTATGATGAACCTATGAAAAAAAATTGACCTCTAATATAAAAAGACCGTGAACAAAATTATGTTATAAGAACACACACATAAAAATAAAGTAAATATTAAAGTAGATGTTTTGAAAGAAGATCATCAAGTAGCCAAAAGGCAGCAATTCAAAATCTTTTTTAAGGGAGTCCTTTCCTGAATTAGTTACACCCACATTCGTGTCTCTTAGCAGAAGAGTCCTTAAATATACAGGCAGAGATGGCCTGGGACCAGGTTATGGAATGTGCAGGCCGCAGTTGCCCGGCCGAGTCTTGGGCACTCCCAGAGCCCACTGCGACCCTGCCTTAGAACGTCTGTCAGCGCGGTAGGGAGCAAGAGAATGCAGACAGGAAGACATCTGTTTTTGTTCTAAGTGCTTATCAGTTGGTTCCTGGGAATTGAGGTCTATGGATAATTTCCTTCCAGAAGACAGAGGATTTTAAGTAAATACAAAATGGAAGAATGCACCACCAATCTGAAATCTCCCAACATCGGCATAAACAATGCCCATCTCTTCATCTGAGGCAGGAAGCTGGCGCACAGTGCATCTTCGGCAAAATGTTTTTATTAGACGTGTTTCCTAGTGGGTTTCAATGACCACAGGAGACGTCAGTGGTCAGGGAAGTGAGGGCACAGGAATGGCTGCCAAAAAGCAGCAATTCTGGCATTTACTTCCGACTCCAACCTTCTTGGACAAGCGGCTACCAGATGCCTCGACTTCCCTCCTGCAAAACGAAGGCCATCTGACTCATTACTCATTTTGCAGGCCTCAGTGAAGTCTATGAGAAGGTGTCTATAAATACCCTCAAAGCCCTGGGTAAAGTGGTTGTATAAGCAGAAGGCACTGCACATGCACAGCTATCTCAGCATGCACAAAAATAGACAAAGTTCAAAAGGGGGGTTCAAGTCTTAAAAATACACCACAGGGTGGGTTCTCAGCTGTAGCAGGTGTTATTTAGGTCAGCGGATGCAACTGGCTGAGAGCACGGCGACGAAGAAGTACAGGACAGAGACTGATCTACAGCCTTCAGAGCAGGCTCCGGATGCCTGGGGTGTGTACGCATGTGAGTTGTACCACTGAAGGGGGGAACCAGAAGTTTCCGGAGAAGAGCATATACTGTTCCAGGGCCTGTGCTCGGGTTCTCAACCCTTGGGCTGTATGAGAATCACCTGGTGATTTCGAGAAAAGGCCAACTCCGAAGTCTTACCTCGGGAAAGTGTCACTGGGTGGTCTGGACCTTGCCCAGGAGTCTGCCCTTGAATACCCCGGCACTAACGCATCCCAAACTTCGAGAATCGCTGGTTTAAATGGTACAGTCTGGAGGTTTGTAGGGAATAGACACGTCATTGTCTGGAGGCGGAGGTGGGTCTGGCCTCTCCAAATTCTAACTTTCATTCTAAATTTTGCTTCAGAGTGGACAGCGGATAGGACACGGGAAGTGAAATTTTCTGGGGCAGATGCCACACCACTATTAAATGCAGTCACTTGTGGACCCAGAGCAGCAAGTGATAGCTGCCTGAGGTGATGCAGTCAGTGGGCGCAGATGAGTGTTCTGTACTCACGCTGTCTGGTATGGTGTCCACCAGCCATGCGTGGCTACAGAGCACTTAAAACGTGCTGAGATTCAAAGCAGGGGTGCAAAATGAAAAGAATATAAAATATGTAATTAATATTTTTCTGTTGCTTCTATGTTAAAATGATGTTTTAGAAATATTGGATTAAATAAAATATTAAAATTAATTTCACTTGTATCTTTTCCCTTTTCTAAATGAGGTTACTAGAAGTTTTAAAAGTATTTATGTGACCTCTGTTATATTTCTATTGGACAGTACTGTTTTAGGTCAGTATGGTGTTTAATTTATAGAACTCCTTGACCTTGGGGTGTGCTCCTTCTGGGTAGTACTGGGGAGCTGAGAGACCCTGCCACATTGCTATCTTCACAAGGTGGCTAAATTGTAGTGGCCCCTCGAGAGAAAAGAGGAGACAGGCCCTACACAGCTCACTCACTAGTCCAAAATGGCTGCCAGACAGAAATACTCCCACAATGTGGAGAATCAATGGGTAGAAGTCAATCAATAACTGAGAAGATAACAGAACCCTCAGTGTCATAGCCTGTGACCTCAGGGTGCTACAGAGTAGCTCTCTCTCCTGATGTCCTTCTCCTGCGCTGTTCCCATGGGGAGGGATGCGGGGCTGGGGTGAGGAAGTTGCATCCTCAGCTCTAGAGGGGGCAAGAGCGAGAGGGGGCCATCTCACATTCTCCTGGGGTAGACCTTGTACCTGATACAAGCTCATCCCGTCCCAGCAGCAGCGAACTGGACACACATTCTGGAAGAGTATTTTCTAAATTCAAAGTAAGACATTACACCCTAATTCAGAGTTGTTTTTTTTTAATCACTGGCTCAGATGCCAATAAAGATATGATTAAAACACTTCCAAAATTCTTTTCAAATAAAAGAGCAAGCAGAGAGAAAATTGTAAGTTATTTGGGAGCACGACAAATTTTACACCTACAGACAAGTGTAAGAAAAAGAGATTCTCACCTTGTTAACTAAACTAGAACTGGAAGTGAGGACTCCGGTGTGTGCTGCCTTCCTGGCTGCGTTGGGTGCCACGGCGAGAGCACCATTTTTCTGGTGGAGTTCATCATTCAAACTCCTTACTGCGCCTTCTGTCCTAGAGGTCTGAGAGACACCGCCACACCCTGACGAGGTCTCTGCCTCAATCACAAGATGCTGGGGGTCATCCAAACCTAAGTCTCGAGTCAGTAGCCCTGACGAATTCACCTAGTGACCCAGACTGCAGCTGGCAAGACCCACAGTTCATAGCAAACCACCACCACCACCAAATCAAAACACACACACATTCCACAAAATAAACAAAACCATTAAGTTTGCAAATGCAAAGTTCACAGCATCCTCTCAGGCCTTTGCTCTGGGTGTGAGCTCATTCACCCAGCAGACGGAACTGGCCCAGACTGGAAACTATAGTAAATCACGGGGACGGAGACTGTACCTTCCCTGCTCAAATCAGCTACCTCACGGGACAGCATTCTAGAATGGGGATCGACGGCAGCCAAGTCTACCTGCAGCGAGTTCTGCTCAGCGGCGGCCAGGTGTAAGCCGCCGTGTGTCAGAGGAGCCACAGACGTGCTTGAGTCACACACTCCAGGTGCCAATGGGCTATTCCTCAGCCGTGCAGGTCAGAGGCCAAGGGTCTCCCAATTCCACCATTTTTGTTTTACTTATTGTGGATTTTCTGACAGGAAATGGGAATTTGGTTGATAATTACCAGGCATACAGATAAGATTTCCTCATTAAAGTCTCATAAAACCATGCAAATAAATCACTGCAAGTGGAGAGAGAAAGAAAATCTTCTGTTTAGACTCTTCCATGACCATTCAGGCCAATTATTTTTCCTCTGCCAGCCTAGTGATTTTATTTTCAGCGAGCATAGGGCTTGATAATCAGAGGGAAGAATTTAGAGACCTCACAGAACTTTTCTGATTTCAAGTTAATGGCTTGGTATGTCAAGGCCGGGCCAGGCCTGGCAGAATAAATTATGGAAGTGCAGCTGAAGAAACACAGCAGAGGAAGCCCGTGTAATACGTATCTGCAGATAGGATATAAACATAAATAAATACTATAATCTCACGGAAATCCAAGAGGTCCATTTTGCCTGTCCTGCGGTCACCAGAGCAGGGACAGTCCCCAAGGAGACTCCACTGGAAGTGGGAAGAGACCACCCTCCCCCTCTCTCCCTGTGGGGGTGGTTCTTCCTTCTCTGAGCTTTTCAGCCGGGACCCAGGGAGCCCTGTGCGGTTCAGTTTCTCCCAGGAGCTCCCCCTTGGGCATTTGCCGACTCGGGCACAAACCTGGGTCCTTTCTGAGATTTTTACCGCAATTTCTCTGGTCCCAAGTCCTGACTTTGCAAATATTCTGCTCTCTCAGGAGTCAGTCTGATCAGCCGATCGGAACAACGGTGTTACTTGATCAATATAGCTTAGCAGTGGACTTCAAGGTTTAACTCAGGGTTCCTAAAAAACATCTGACCCTTGGTATGTTAAGACTTTTCCCAGAGGGGCTGGTGCCCGCAGCCCACTTCCTGATCAGAATGCACTGGGCAGGGGTGGGGCATAGATGTGCTTTGAAGTCCGTTACTAATTTCACGCTAAGGTGACTCTAGATTATTCACAAACCAAGTTATTAAAATGAAGAGACACGGGGGAGATTGCCAGTGGCAGGGTGAACAACGGACGTGGTTTGTCCGGGATTTTGGGGTTTTTAGGAGCTTGGACTTTCAGTGCCCAAACCAGACAGGCCCGCACTAGCTGGTCGCCCTACCGAGCGGACGGGAGACAATGACTGAAGCCCCACACAGGGCTCATTGCACCTTTCCTAAGAGACTGGAGCGTTTCCTAGCGATTGCCAAGCACTGGCTATCAAGACCCTGACTGAGGTCCAAGAGCCCATTTCCTCGCCTTCACTGGAAGTGTAACGCACGCACGGGGCTGCGACTGCCCTGGTCCGCCCAGGCTGCCACATCACGAGGCCAGGCGGCGGAGACAACAGAGGTTTCTCACGGTTCTGGAGGCTGGGAAGGCCAAGGTCAAGATGCCGGCCAGGCTGGTTTCTGGTGAGGGCGCTCCCGGCTGAGGGTGACAGCCTTCTCACGGTGTCCTCACCTCACCTGACCTTTGCCCTGTGTGCGCATCAGGAGAGAGAAAGTTCTCTGGGGCCACTTCTCATAGAGACGCTAACTAATCAGATCTCCTTTGACCTCATGTACTTCCTTAGACCCTCCATGTCCAAATACAGCCGCACGGCGGGCGGGCGGGGCGGGGAGCGGTGCGTATGAGCTGGGTGAGACACACGAGCATTCAGTCCCTAGTAGTCACGTCATTCAAGTAGAGGAACTGACCGACTTCAAATCCCCATTCTTAAAAATCCGTTGAGAAAATGGGCGTGAGAGCTTTTGGGAGCCCAGACTGCCCTGGGCCAGCTGCTCACACCGTGATGACTGGAGAAGGCGATGGAGCACGGCGATGGGGTTTTCTGCCTTCTCCCGAAAACGCCCGTGTCCGCCTGTCCAACCCTCCAGGCGCGCTTACCCACCGCTGCCTTCTGTAGGCCGCTCGTCAGCTGCTCCCTGTGCCTTCAGAGGACTCTGGGACAGCCTCCCCCAGACTACCTGGCTCCGAGTGCTCCGCCCTCCCGCCCCTCTGCCTCCACGCTCGGGGCTGCAGCCGGAGGGTGGGTTGGCAGAGAGAGAAAAGACGCTGGAGCCTGGATCAGGCCCGTGCCCCGCCCTGTGCAACTCCTGCGGTGCAGTGTCCTGCACAGCTGATGCCCCCAGCCCGGCCAGTCCGTTTCCATGTAACTGTAGTTACCCAGCCAACTTTATCCGGTCCCCTCTCAGTCTCATTTGAGAAGGAGGTGATCCTATTTTCCTCCCTTTTCAGAAGTTCTTATGTGCTGTGCCCAAGTGCTAGGTTCAAGGAGCTTTTCACTGAAGGACTCCACACGTGTCACCAAGTAGAGTGACAGGGACCATGGACATCATCTCTCCATCATCTGGATCTGCCTTGTTACTTTCCGTCTCTAGCTGAAAGCATCCAGGCAAAAACATATCCCTAAGTGTCAAGAGCCTGGAGCAAGTCCCTCACTTGCTTGAATTTTCATGGAAGTGGTAGTGAGACAATTTTCTTAGGTTTTGAAGCTACAGCTTAGGGGCTTGCGCTACCTTCCATGTGTTAGATTCCCCCCCTTGGCTAACGGTTCTGTGCAACAACGCAGATGAACAATGTGTTGATCACAAGGAGCTTAATTAGGCAGATGAAATGCCCTTGAGGAATGTCCTACCCATCGTAGGGAAAGTCAGTTGAATGACTATGTGAAGTCATCTGTTATACTAGTGATCGTACTATCTGCTCCTGCGTTCATGTTCTTGTTCATACTGGCTGATTCATGACTGATGAAACTGGGAAGAGCTGTAAATAAGAATTTGAGCAGACAGGAACCACTGGCTACCCATGGGAAGCTGTCTGGCATGCCGGCGGGAGCTACAGCTCTCTCTCAGTGAGGGTCATGGCCCAGGCACACGGCTGCACCGGCGGGAGATTCTCAGCACCCACGGCCTCAGAATACGTTTGCCTATATCCCTACCGCTGCACCACCACATAGACAGCAAGGCCGTTCAAACCTTCAAGACTGGCTGTGTCTGCACAGAACATTCGCTTGGTTACCTAAGCAGCACAATTTTGTCAGAGGAACAAGTTTTCAAGATTTAAAAAAGTCAGGAAGGGGGATGAGAAGAGCAACTTTCCAGGGGAGAAACCCTACTTTAGTCAGGCGACCAAGGTCAAGATCAACAGTCATATATTACGTTGAAATGTACCCTCAATACGATGTGATGAAAATAGCACATTTGCAACCTCTCTTTCAAAACCCACAACCCCAGTCTAATCATGAGGAAAACACCAGACAAATTTCAATAATGGGACATCCTACACTAGGCTTGACCCGTACTCCCCCAAACCATCAAGGTCATCAAAAACAAGGATAGTCTGAGAAACTACTACAGTCAAGGGGAGCCGAAGGAGACAAGACCTCTAGATGTACAGCAGGATCCGGGATGTGATTCCAGAACAGAAAGAGGACATTAGGTAAAAACTCAGGAAATCTGAATAAACTATAAACTTTAGTTAATAATAACTAATTGACATTGGTTCATTGATTGTGATAAAGGTACCATACCAATGTAAGATGCTAATAATAAGGGAAATTGTGTGAAGGGCATGGGGGTGGCATATTCCTATATACTCTGTACCAACCATCTGTATTTTCTGCTTAATCTTCCTGTAAATCCAAAACTGTTCTAAAAACAAAGTATAATAATATGAACAAAAGCATATACAAGGCAGTGGTGCTGGTTTGCTAAGATGAAGGGATGCATCAAGAATAAATATTTTTTTTACCTACCGTACCTCAGTGGACCTTGAAAGCATTATACTAAGAGAAATAAGTCAGATAAAAAAGACAAATACTACTCTATGACCTTATTTATATGTGGAATCTAAAAAAGAAAAAAAAAACAAGCTAACAAATCCACAGTTACAGAGAACAGATTCAATTGGTTGTTGCCAGAGGTAGGGAGTGGAGGGAGGGGGGACGTGAGCAAAATGGGTGATGGGGGTCCAAGGGTACACACTTCCAGTTACAAGATAAAGAAATCCTGGGGATATAATGTACAGCATGGTGGGGGGAAAAAGAATAAATAAAATACCACCACACCCTTCAATATGGAAGCTGACTAAGGAGTGGCCCCTTGAAAATCTAACCAAGTTTAATGTTTCTTACTTGACTTAATGTGCAATACGGTGCTTTAAAGTAATTAATGAAGAAGTCAGACACAAAGGATCCATACTGTACGATCCCATTCACCCTTAATTTCCCAAGTCAGTAAGTCCACAGATAAAGGAAGCAGATCAGTCGTTGTTAGAGGCCAAGGGGACGGAGGAACGGGGAGTGACTGCTGACAGGTGTGGGCTGCCTACAAGGTGAGGAAAATGTTCTGGAAGCAGCTAGGGGTGAGGGCTGCACAATACTGTGAGTGTACTAAATGCCGCTGAATTGTTCACTTTAAAATCATCCGTCTTAGGGGTGCCTGGGTGGCTCAGTTGGTTAAGTGGCCGACTTCGGGTCAGGTCATGATCTCACAGTTCATGGGTTCAAGCCCCGTGTCGGGCTCTGTGCTGACAGCCAGCTCAGAGCCTGGAGCCTGTTTCAGGTTCTGTGTCTCCCTCTCTCTCTGCCCCTCCCCTGCTCATGCTGTCTCTCAAAAATAAATAAAACATTAAAAAAATGATAAATCAAATAATCAGTTTTATGTTAAGTGAACTTTAACTCAATCAAAAATGATGATAATAAAATAATTTAATGATTTTAAAAGATTTTTAAAGGAAAATTAATATGATGATAGAACAGTGAGATATAAATACTCTGCTTTTTATTTATATGCTATTTTTTCTTTGTCAGAATTCTGAATGTTAATTTAGCATGACTGTACTACTGTGAATGACCAGATAGAATAAAGGTCATTTTCATTTGGGAAAAAGAAGTCAGGACACAGTTGTAAGTCAAAAAGGGAGTCCAAGGGGGCGCCTGGGTGGCTCAGTTGGTTGAGCGTCTGACTCTTGATTTCAGCTCAGGTCATGATTCTCAGGTCGTGGGATCGAGCCCTGTGTCAGGCTCTACACTGAGCCTGGAGCCTCCTTTAAGATTCTCTCTCTCCCTCTCCCTCTGCCCCTCCCCAGCTTGCATGCACACACAGACTCTCTCAAAATATAAAATTAAAAATTAAAAAAGGCGGGGACACCTGGGCGGCTCAGTCAGTTAAGCGTCCAACTTCAGCTCAGGTCACAATCTCAGTTTGTGAGTTCCAGCCCTGCATCAGGCTCTGTGCTGACAGCTCAGAGCCTGGAGCCTGCTTTGGATTCGGTGTCTCCCTCTCTCTCTGCCCCTCCCCTGCTTGTTTTCTCACTCTCTCAAAAATAAACAAACATTAAAAAAAAAAAAAAACCTTTTTTAAATGAGGAGGGTATATGGTGGATTCTGAGCATAGCACAAGGTTTCTATCTGGACGCCATCAGCCAGAGGACGGGCCAGAGTTCCCAGACGTGGCTCTGTCATTCAGTGATGGGGGGTCTTCAGCAATGATGTAAAGTTCATGGTTTGCACCGTTTTTGTTTATAGACTGAGTAAAGAGAGCCAAGGTGAATGTGAAAAGACTGCCAGGGAGAAAACCAAAATGTTCTCAAGCAAAATGTGAGATCGCTGGCGTGTGTGAATGTCGGCGGGGGTGGCAGAGAGGAGCCACAGAGCCGGTGGCCATGGTGACGGGCTCCTGTGGGCTCCTGCACGCCCAGCGGGGGGGTTCTGTGTGTGTCTCCAGGCGCTCAGGCGGTGACAACCGGGGGGGTGAGGGGGGCGTGCATCAGTCTTCGGAAGGACGAGCGGGATCAAAGGTCATCTTGGGCCTGGTCTCCGGGCCCCCCTTCCCATTTGAGCAGCCCCTCCAGACCGCTGGCTACAGGGGAAGGCGTGTGCCGCCCCGCTCGGGACAACCAGGGGCTGCAGTGCGTGCGAGGCTTGGGACCCAGGGCTGGTGCTCAAGACACTGCGATTCCACCCTCCCTGCTCGGAGCGCCCTGGCCTGGCCTGAACCCTGAGTGGCCTGCCACCAGCATGTGGCGGGCGGGTCCCCACGCAGGTGCTCGTCCCCCACCCCGCCCCACAGGGCCCTTCTCTCACAATCTCTCGGATTCTCTTCCATTCCAGAAAGTGACCACCAGCTCATCTGCCATTGAGGCCTAAGGCACAGCCACACCTCCCCACCGATGGCCGCGCTTTCCAGACTCGGAGCTCCCCCTTCTGTCACTCCGTCCAAGCACCAGCTCTGCAACTGGGGAAGGGTCGGGTCGAGACATTTAAAATCTTCAGCGCCCTCGACAACGATGAGGGGTAACAGAAAGCGTGGCAGAAACTGAGCCTGACACCTATGGGCGAAGCCGAGGGAGGGGTATTTATAACCCGCTTCTGAAACGAGCCTCCGGTACAACGGAAGGAAGACAGATGCTGCCGCCCCACGCCTCTGCACGATTTCCCTGATTATTAAGGGAAAATGTAAGAAAAAAAACGTTGGCCCTTTAAAGTAACTATAATAAAATGAAATCTCGAACATTTAGACCTTTCTTCCAATGCAAGGAAGCGTAAGAGGGCGGCATCGGGCAACGCACCCCGGGGACACAAGAAGCAAAGACCTACGGCCACCGCGCCTGCCACGGGACATGCTCACCACGCGGGAGCACGGAAGAGAGGGTCGAGTCCTCCCAGGGGGGAAGGGAATGTGCCCAGGAGAAGGGGCCCCACGGCTGAGCCCGGGAGGCTCGAGCCAGGCACAGGGGGGAGCCCCAGGCCGTGAGGGCAGGCAGTCCCGCAGCACAGGGAGACCTGAGCAAAGGCCGTGCAGGGGCCCCGCAGGCCTGAGGCCCCAGGGTCCACCGGGCAGCGCGGCGCTCACACGGCAGAGCGGGACTTGGTTCAGGCCCTCACCCTGCCCCTGGTCAGCCCTCCCCGATCCCACCCTGCGCGCACGGCCAAGGGGCCTCGGCAGCGCGCGAGGGTCCCCAAGCCAGCAGTGGGCAGTCAGGCGGCTCCCCAGGGGCCGGCCTCCCTGGCGACCTTCTGCGCACCGGGGGGCCCTGCTCCCTCGGCCAGGGCCGCTCCCTGGCGGGGCGCCTACTGGGGAAAGCCGAAGGGAGAAAAACAGGGACCACGTACAGAATCTCCTTTCCTGTGACGCTAAACAGACGGAGTTTGCAATGTGCCGTCGGTGGCGGCGGCAGGCAGTGTCACCGGTGCTTCGGCTCGCAAGCGGCCTGTGGGACAGGAGTCTTCCAGTGCCTTTCCATGACGAAACCAGGATTTGGTAATGTCTGCCAGCCTTTTGGTTTTCACTTCGAACTCTTACTAGCTGGTGAAATCGCGAAGTCCGGGGATCACTGCGTTGGTTCAAGTTCACTCTGGACTAGAGTCAGGCGCCGCCTGTCACTTTTCTCTCTTTCCTCGGTCACAAGCAGACCAGGCCTGTGATGAAATCGCGAGGTTCCAGAGACGCGCTCGCATGGGTGTCTGTCAGGACAGCAGGGGCTACGCCACAGGCACCAGGTTAGCCGGAGCCCTCGAAGGCTTAACGCACAGACAGACTTCCTCCTACTTCCTCAGGTGACAGGCCCAGTGCGGGTCACCGGAGCGCTCTCTCCACACGACCGCTCGGGGACCCAGGCTGTAGCGGCACATCGGAAGAGAGCAAGAAACGTGAAGAGGAGCCTGAGGGGCCACCCCCGGGGGCTGTGATGGCCGCACCTAGAGTGACGACCCTCCCTTCTACCCACACCAGGCACGTGGGCCCCGTCCAGCAACAGGAGAGGAGCTTCAGGATCCACTAAATGCTTCTGCCAAACCGGGACCCTAATGGGGAAAACCGCCTCATCAAGGAAATAAGGGCAGGACGGCAACGCGTTCCGGCTCCAGGTGAAGGTATCAGCTCCCGACCCTACAGGCGCCAAAGAGGCACAGGGGAAAGACTAGTATTTATTTAAAGAATTTTTTTTTTGGTATTTATTTATTTTTGAAAGAAAGAGCGAGCATAAGCCGGGGAGGGACAAAGAGAGAGGAAGACAGAAAATCTGAAGGAGGTTCTGGGCTCTGAGCTGCCAGCACAGAGCCCGAAACGCGGCTCGAACTCACAAACCATGACATCATGACCAGAGATGAAGTCAGACACAAAACTGACCGAGCCACCCAGGCGCCCCGGGAAAGACCAATATTTAAAGTGTTGCTTTAGAGAATTTAAGCTAATCCCAGCAGGAAAGATGGATTTCGAGAAGGCACCGGGTGAGGAGGGCAGTTTCGAGGTTGTTGCACAGTCCTGGCATTCGGCAGTGAGAGCTGGGTGAGTGCCGTGGACGGGGGTGAAACGTAGAGATGAGCACTGCGTTTTCTGAAGATGATGAATTACACGCAGCGTCAGGATCGGGAATCCAGGTTCTGGAGTCAAGAGGTGGTGTGTGAAACCATGAGGGCCTGACAGGGGAGAGGAGGGAGGAGTCGGACAGAGCCTCCCTGCCCCTCGGCAAGCAAGGGGGTGGCTGGCTGATGGGAGAGCCGGAGGTCGGCTCCCGTGAGGAGGCGCGTGCTGAGCACGCAGGATTTAGATCTGGGCATTCTCTTTCTGGAAATTCCATATGAAAGCTCAGGATGAAAAATAAGGCGACTGAAAATTAAAGGCGATATTTTTATTTCCGTATAAATTTGGGGCTTTCTGTATTTTCCAACTTATTTGAAATGAAGATATGTTACCTTTATTGTAACATCAGAAAGTCTTAGTTTTAGTTTCCCCCTCAAAGGGAGGGGGGAAAAGTCAAGTTAAAAAGGAGTTTCCATCTCCGTCAATTGTAAAACCAATTACTCTTCCCTGAAAATCACACACGTGGTTAGTCCTGTGACTCCCCTCCTGACACACACTGCCACCCACGGGCACCGGATGCCACGGGTTCGCGTGAGTGAATGCAGCATATTGGGCACAGAGACCTACACACACACACAGCATCGTTACGGCAAGTCAATGATTCGGTCAGTCTTGGTCACATCACTCTCTGACCCATCAAGTGAGTGAGATTTACTATTTATAATAGAAAGCATCACAGCCACTGCATGGTCTGAGAAATTTTCCTTCTCTAGTCCTTCCAAACTCTCTCTTCAGGCCACCCACCTCTGATCTTTATTTCATGAAGCTACTTTTTAAATGCCACGTGCAAAATGTGAGCTATGAGGCACAAGTGTAACCCATTCGGAATATAAATGAACAAGCAAAATTCTCTCACCACTATTAAAAAAAAAAAAAGGCTCAAAGTGTGTGTTGTACTGGTATAGTTAAGAGCCCTGTCTTCATATATGAAGGATGCCACCTTATTAAAAACAGTGTTTTGTTTCATGTTGGAGATTCTCAATCCATGGATCACTTGGGTCTCCAATATCAACACCTACGATAAACACAAGTGACTGAAAAAGATCCGAGGGCAACTCAGCGTAGCGGTGAAAAACACTGACTTTGGCTATAATCAGATCAGAATGTAAAACCCACTTCTGTCACTCAGTCATGAGTGACTTTGGGCAAGTCACTGAGTTCTCTGTCTTGGTTCCTAACCTATGAAATGGCAACAGTGACCCCCACTGCACAGGCCTCCTGCGACTACTGAAGAGAGACAAGCATGTTGAGTGCTTAGGCCTGTGCCGCACACAGCGAGCCCCCCACAGGTGAGGGGTCCTCCCACAAAGTTTCCTTATAGATGAGAAAAAGAAGCCCCAAAGTTTCAGTGAGAGGACAGGGCTCAGCAGAGGCCAAGACCCCCCCTACGGCCCTGATCCCTGAAGCTTCTGACGTGTGCTGGGAGAGGCCTGCTGCTAAACAGCAGCGCACCCTCAGGCTCCCTCGGCGCTGGACATCTGGGGTGGGGCCGCGCAGTGAGCCTGCGGGACCGGGCACCCTGGGCAGCAGCACACCCTGGTGGAGAAGCCGAAGAGCAGGACGGCTGCGGAGATGCCCTCGGCGGTGCCCTCGGCGGGACTCACCCCTTGCTCCAGGCCCCAGGGCTCCATCACACTGGGGGTTCGGCCATTCCAAGGCCATGGCTGAAGAGCCAGCTCTCCTTCCTGCCTCTACTCACCCGAGGCTTCCGCTGCCCAGGGCTCTGCTCACTGCCTTGGTTCTGCTTCTCTCAACTTCCCAGAAGGGGCTCGAGAACTGACAGGCACCAAAGGCATCTTCTGCGTGTCTGATGCATACTCATTACCTGGGAACTGCGACAGGGCTCTTTTTTCACGGGGAGGAGGTGCAGGGCCATGGCCAAAACGTTTCTGAAGTAACTGACCTTCAACGCAAGTCTGAAATATTCAGATCCACACCACAGAAATACAAGGGCAACTACTATAAACAGTGACACGGCAACAGACTAGGCAACCTAGAAGAAATGGATAAATTGCTAGAAACATACAATCTACCAAGATGGAGTCATAAAGAAACAAACTCAGGCCAATTACTAGTAAGGAGATTAAATCGGGAATCAAAGGCCTCCAGGGGCACCTGGGTGGCTCAGTCAGTTAAGCATCTGACTCTTGAATTCAGCTCAGGTCATGATCTCAGGGTCATGAGACCAGGTACCACATCAGGCTCCATGCTGGGTGTGGAGGCTGCTTAAGATTCTCTCTCTGCCCCTCCTCTGCATGCTTTGCATGCAGGCACTCTCTCTCTCTCAACAAACAAACAAACCCTCCCAATAGACAAAAAAGACTAATACCAGATGGCTCCACTGGTGAATTCCCCCCAACAGTAACAGAAAAATTAGTGCCAATCCTTCTCAAAGTGTTCCAAAATATAAAAGAGGAAGGAATAATTTCAAACTCATTTTACAAGGCATTACCCTAAGATGCAAAATTTCTCCACAAAATATTTTCAAACTGAACTCAACAATACACTAAAAGGATCATACACTATGATCAAGTGGGATTTATTTCAGAGATGCCAGGATGTGGCAACCTCCACATATCAATGTGATAACCACTTAACAAAAGGAAAGATCAAAATCATGTGATCTCAAGAGACACAGAAAAAGCATGTGACAGAGTTCAACATCCTTTCACGATAAAAACTCCCAATAAAGTGGGTAGAGACACACCTCAGCATAATAAACGTCATATACAATAAGCCCACAGTTAACATCATGCTCAATGACGAAACACTGAAAACTTTTCCTACCAGATCAAAAATAATGTCCACTCTCACCACTTTTATTCAACACAGAAGTTCTATCCAGAGTAATTAGGCAAGAAAAAGAATTAAAAGTCATCTAAATCAGAAAGGAAGAGATAAACTGTCTATTTACAGATGACATAATATTACATATAGAGAAATCTAAAGGCCCCATCAAAAAACCATAAGAACCAACGTGATTTCAGTAAAGTTGCAGGACACAAAATCAATACACAAAAATCAGCTGCACTTCTCTGTGCAATGAACTATCAGAAAGAGAAATTAAGGAAACAATCCCAGGAGCACTTAGGTGGCTCAGTCGCTTAAGTAGTGACTCTTGATTTCAGTTCAGGTTGTGACCTCACAGTTCATGAGTTCAAGCCCTGCATCGGCCTCTGCATTGACAGTGAGAAGCCTGCTTGGGATTCTCTCTCTCCTCCTCTCTCTGCACCAACGCCCCCTTGCTCTTGCTCTCTTTCTCTCAAAATAAATCAATAAATATATTTAAAAAGTTTTTAAAAATAGAAAAAAAGAAAACTTCATTTATAATAGAATCAAAAAGAATAAAATACTTAGGAGTAAATGTAACTAAGGGGGTGAAAGATGTGGACACTAAAAATTTTAAGACAGCGATGAGAAATGAAAAGAAACCAAATAAATGGAAAAATATTCTATGTTCATGGATTAGAAAACTTAATATTGTTATAATGTTCATACTGCCCAAGGCAATCTATGGGCGCAATGCAATCCTTATCAAAATTCTAATGGCATTTTTCATAGAAATTTTTTAAAAATCCTAAAATTTTTACAGAATCACAGAAGATCCCAAATAACCAAAGCAATCTTATGAAAGAACAAAGCTAGAAGCATCACATTTCCTGATCTCAAACTATATTACAAAGCCATGATAATCAAAGCAGTATGGTATTGGCCTAAAAACACAGAAGTTAATGGGACAATATAGAGCTCAGAAATAAATCCATGCATACGTGGTCAATTAATTTTTGACAAAAGAGTTATGAATATACAATTGGGAAAAGACTGTCTCTTCAGTAAACAGACATGCAGAAGAATGAAACTAGACCCGTATCTCACACCATACACAAAAATCAACTCAAAATGGATTAAAGACTTTAACATAAGACCCGAAACCATAAAATTCCTAAAAGAAAAAGAACAGTAAGCTCCTTGACATTAGTCTTGGCAATGATTTTTGTTGAAACAAAAAGCTAAGTCAACAAAAGCAACAGTAAACAACTGGAACTCCATCAAACTAAAAACCTTCCGCACAAGCAAGGAAACCATCAACAAAATTTAAAGGCACTCTGTGGAGGAGATATTCGCAACTCATCTATCTGATAAGGGGTTAATATCTAAATTACACAGGGAATCATACAACTCAATAGCAAAAATGTAAACAACCCAATTTAACAATGGGAAAAGAACCTAAACAGACATTTCCCAGAAGACATACCAATGGCCAACGAATGAATACAGGTAAACGTGCTGACCATCACCACCTCAGGGGAATGCAAATCAAAACCAGGAAATGCAAATCACACCTGTGAGGATATCTATCATCAAAAAGACAGAAGAGAACAAACGCTGGCAAGGACAGAGGATAAAGGGAACCCCTGTGCACTGTGGGTGAGAACATAAATCAGTACAGTCACGATGGACGGTCCTCAAGAAATTCACACAGAACTGTGGTGTGTGAGCAACCTCACTCCCGGACTGTCCACAGGAAAGGCAAACATCGTCTCAAAGGACATGTGCCCTATGTTCACAACAGCATTATTTACAGTATCTAAGAACTGGGAACGATCTACGTGTACACGGACAGATGAACAGATAAAGAAAATGGACACACACACACCAGACTATTATTCAGTCTTAAAAAAGAAGGAAACCCTGTCATTTGTGAAAACATGGGTGACCACGGTAGATATTAAGGAAATCAGCCAGAGAAAGAAAGACAATTACCTCAGACATCATTTACATGTGGAATTTAGAAGGAAGGGAGGAGGGAAGGAAAGAAGGAAGCCTGGATTAATTCATAGAAACAGTAGAAAATGGTTTCTGGGGGCTGGGTGGGGCGGGGGGAGGGGAGCGGTGAATAGGGAGAGGCTGGTAAAAGGGTACAAACTTTCAGTTGTTAGATGACTAAGATATGAGGATCTAATGTATGATATGGTGACTCCAGTTGGTAACATTACATTATATAATTGAAATCTGCTAGGAGAGAACTTAAGTGTTCTCACCCCCAAAAAATGTGAGGTGATGGATGCATTCATTAACTCAGGGGGGAGGAATCTTCTCACGACGTACACATATGTCAAATCTTTACATTGTACACTTCCTCTTACAATTTTATTTGTCAAATATTTGGAAAAAATATTCAGATCCTTATCTATTCCTCTATTTGAGAACATTAATTTGGAATGTCCAGAAGTTGGCCTCTGATTTCTCTGATCTGATAACAAACAACGGTACAGGCAGGTGACCAGAAGAGCAACTCATCTACTTCAAATTCTAAAATAAACCACTGATTTTTTTTTTCCACCAGGGAATGTGATGAACTGGAAATTTCTGTAACATAAAATAATAGTAATTATAGGATTCCAGGAAGTGAGCAATACCACTTAGGGATTTCGAAACGGTTTTCCATTCCGCCAGTCTTCACGGATTTCCTCTGAGGATCTCCAAGACATCTGACTTTTTCCGTCTCAAGTATATTCCACGTAAACTTGTATTCGATAGACCGAGTCAGAGAGGATCTGTAATCCGATTAAAATCCGTATGGGCAGTTTCAGAAGGCAGGAACCGGGATGCGATTTAACAAGGGAGCATGTACTCCATGGAGAGAGACTGCGCTCGGGACAGGCGGGCGCTCAGTGAATGTTCCATGAGCATGGCCAGGCGACAGGAGGCGGTGGGGGGCGCACAGCCCAGAACTCAGGAGAAAAGGTAAGGCCTGGTCACCAGGGACCGACAAGCTCGACGGGGTACAAGGCACGTAGTGAGACAGGGAATGAGGGGCAGAGACGCAGTCAGAAGACGGGTGCGGGCTGCGCTCTTCGGGCCCGGGACCCGGGGGTCCCTTCCTCGCCCGGACACAACCTCTCCTAAACAATTCCCTTGCGCTGGTTCTCAGTTCTCTGCCCGCCAAGCAATCTGCCGCTGGTTTATTTAAATTTTCAGGTGAAATTCCAACCAGAAAGGAGGTGGGGGCATAAGTATTCTTTTTTTTTTTTTTTTATTTCTAGGAGAGAGACAGAGACAGCGTGAGCAGGGGAGGATCAGAGAGAGAGGGAGTCACAGACTGAAACAGGCTCCAGGCTCTGAGCCGGCAGTCAGCACAGAGCCCGATGCGGGGCTCAAACCCACGAACTGCGAGATCATGACCTAAGCGAAAGTCGGACGCTTAACCGGCTAAGCCACCCAGGCGCCCCAGGGCATAAGTATTCTGATCCCTGGAAAGATGGAAGTATTTGGGAAGCGCTGGAAAATAAGAATTGGGCAACAACCTTAGAATCAGTGCCGAGGAATCTCTATCTCCTCCTTGGGGTTTCTTCTCATACTCCATCCAGAACACCTATGGATTTCAAAAGTAGCTCTGAGCTTTGGAAAACAATTCGTAGCAAGACGCGGCACAGCAACAAATCTGACTCTAAACTCCACAAACTGTTCTCCTTTATACACTTTGTGCATCTGATTTCCTCCATGACATAATCTCTCTTAATCCAATTTAAAATTGCGGTTTCTGTTCACTTTTCAAGAATTGGGTAAAATAAACCTTCAGCAGACAGGACTGTATATTAGCTTTGGCTCCCCTGCTTCTTGAGAGAGTTGCTTCACTGCCTTGCGCGGTCTGGCCTTCTGACCATACCCTGTGGCAGCGCATGAGACGAGCAGGAAGTAGGACGCATCACAGTCCGTATGTGTGAAGTGTAACGTTTAGAAAGTCACTGCTCGGGCCCGGCAATGAGAGAGCAATATTAATTACCTTGCTCCTGGCATGGAAAATACTAAAATGACCTGAACAATGAGGATGTCAAAGTGTCTTTCTTAATCGGACACCTGCACTGAAAATGCTAGACATCCATGACACTTACGATTAAATACCTAAGATTACCAAACACAAGTTCAGGCAGAGCTAATTTAGAAATTATTGTCAGGACTCACCGAGAACAGTCTTAATTTGGGAGGGAAAAAAAAAGTTTAAAACTGAAAATAGATCCCAGAGGGACGATGTCCATGGTTTCCCCATTTGGAAACTGAACCAAAAGCAGAGACATTTCCTCTATTTAGACTAAGACTCAGAAAGGTTAAAAGACAATTGCGATTAAGAATCCGTGGTGCTGAACCGTTTCCAGAGAAGAGCTGCTATTTCTGTGGAGGAGGAGGAGGAGGATAATCTAAATACGAGATCTCCTTTCTTTCCTATGTTTTGGCAAAGAACAAAGAGTTTACCTCAAAAGTTTCATGTCAAAGTGGATTTGTTGCCTGACACTCGTGTTGACGTTTTCCCCCCACATGGGATAGAATCAAGGCAGGAAGTCGTAAAAGATGAAACTGCCAGACCACGAGGAACCCAAGATCTATTCTGGGACACACTCAAACTTGAGAAGCCTCGAGTATATCCCAAGTCATCCTTTAGGAGAGAGAAAAAAAAAAGGGGGGCACCTGGGTGGCTCAGTCTGTTAAGCATCAGGTCATGATCTCAGCAGTTTGTGTGTTTGAGCCCCGCATCAGGCTCTGTGCTGACAGCTTGGAGCCTGGAGCCTGCTTCAGATTCTGTGTCTCCCTCTCTCTCTGTGCCTCCCCTGCTCACACTGTCTCTCGCTCACTCTCTCTCAAAAATAAATAAAACATTAAAAAATTGTTTTTAAAACAGAGAGGAAAAAAAGAAATTCAGAGAAGCCCTTTTTATTTCTTATAAGTTATAGAAGATACTTTCACCTCTATCCCTTACCTGGCTATGCGAAAATTCTGACCCGTTTCAGGAGACTGTCTATAGGAAATATTAGTAATCAGAATATGGGCAAGTAAGGTCGTTTTGAACGATATGACTGATGTAAGCCAAAGTACAGGAGCGAGAGGGAAGATTAAGAACACTGCATGCAACATAATGACAAACTAAAACCTGGCCAAGATCAGATAAATTTTCTTAACGGAGGGGGAAAAAAAAAAAACCTGTGTATTAAATCATAAAGTTGAGTTTTCAGTTTGGTAGCTCATGTTTGGACAGCGGCAAGTTCAGGCTCATTGCGAAGGTGGGTGTGGTGCTGAAGTGAGTGGGGGAGGGGGGATTAGAACATGAAACCGCTTGGCATCTGTTAACCAGTGACAGCTCCATCAAGGTCTAGGGAAACAATCAGGCTGAGGGAGGCGCGACAGGTGTGAGAAGCCAGCCTTGTTTTTGAGAGTTTTACACGCAAACTCCCAACAAGGAAACGCAAAACTGGATCCACCTGCTCTCCAGAGAGGCCTTCTTCATCACCAGAGAGGCGACCGGACTTGGGACACAAGAAGGTTAGGGTCCTGGCAGCCAAGCAGCTACCTCCCCGCGACAAACCATTAAAACGCAGTTGCTACTTGTTTCTGACATTCCTGTGACCACTTTAAAGACACAATCTCTCGCTTTGCTCCTCAGATTACCAGCTCAAATATCATAAACACAGAGCGTACCTGGAGCGGAACCGCAGGCAGTTAGTTTCTTGGGTGGCCCTGGCTGTCACTATCGGAGCTGCCTTCACGATGTTTCCTTCCTCTCTGCCTCCAAACGTGTCGGGGTCTGCATGTGACGCCTGCAATGGAGGTGACATGGTCATGGTGTGTGTGCGCGGTCGTGTGTGGGCATCAGGCCCCTCTCTGCAGGTGAAGGTGGAATGCTCCTCTGAGGAGTCATTTGGGGGGGGTGTCAGTTAATGGGGGGGAACCTGTCTTCCAACTCCGAAGCTTGAATTTGCCGGGAGAGCCTCAGGTTGGACAGACGAAGGGGCCCCGGTTCTCTGGGCCAGGGATCTTGACGATGAGGGTGGCTTGAAAACGAGCCAAGAGCCGGGCCTCCCCGACAGGGGGACCTGGGTGGTGCCAGGTCTTTGGAGCAGGAAAGGAATTAGCTCAGCCTTGGGAAGAAGGGCTGTTCCAACGCTCGTGTAATCTGCCGTCTTTTCCATCTGCTTCACCTTTTAACAGTGTTTGAAGGGCCCCAGCCTGCTGCGGCTGTATTCGAGGGGACACAGAGGAGGTGTCCAGGCTTGGGCAAGGACTTTTTTTTTTTTAATTTTTTTTTTTTAACGTTTTATTTATTTCTAGGAGACAGAGAGAGAGACAGCGCGAGCAGGGGAGGGTCAGAGAGAGAGGGAGTCACAGACTGAAACAGGCTCCAGGCTCTGAGCTGGCAGTCAGCACAGAGCCCGACGCGGGGCTCGAACCCACGAACCGCGAGATCAAGACCTAAGCGAAAGTCGGACGCTTAACCCACTAAGCCACCCAGGCGCCCCTAGGGCAAGGACTTTTAAGAATGTGCAGCGCAGCTCAGGGGCCGGACCCCCGCAGAGCTCAGGGAGGTAAGAGAACCCCAGCAGAAGTCGATGGGAGCCCAGCTAGCCCTCTCTGCACACAGATTCTCCTCTGGGACCAAGCCTGGACTCCGGATTTGGGATTCCGATTCTCACTTCTGGATTTTGTTTTATTAGGGAAGTGGTGATCTTCCATTTCGGCCTCTTTCCCCCACCTTCTAGCAAAACCTGCTCCTGAGCGGGGGGAAAAATCAGAGCTGTTTACTGAGCAAACACGGATACAAGGCTTACCGGATACCAGGCTCCATGTCATGTCCTCCAGGCCACGACAGAGCGGAACTTCAGTCCTGCCCACGGGGAGCCGAGACTCTCACCGGCGAGTGCCACCTCCCCGAGCTAGTTCTAGTTTAAGACTTATCTCTGATTATAAATGGAAACATTTTATCCTTCCTTTCAGAGACATCTGATGTCACCAGAAGTTTGGGGCCAGTTTTCTGGACCCTTAGGTCTCTGCAAGGCCAATTTGGGGCGCAGATGCCAGCTGGCCATATTCTTGCTCACTCCTCTGCAACGCTGCTCAGATGCTAGTACTTAGCACAGTCCCAGGTGCCTTGGTCTGTTTGCCTGTGAGTGATTAACAGGCCGAAACTTGCTGCGCTCCACCTGCCAAGCTCTTAACTGCACCGAGTTTAAATCTCCTAACAACTCTAACAATATCTTGCCCACTAACAAATTTTAATTGACGCAGCGTATACGACAGATTCGGGGTAATGTCTTCTATTACATTACAACGACTTTCCGAGCCCATGGTAAGATAAACATGCTAAGAAAGCCTCCTGAAAGACTAAGCTAAAAAGCAATGTTTTCCCTCCACGCCCCCGTTAGGCAACACGCATACTGGAAGAAAAGGAGGAACTTGAAAATAAAACACCAAGGAATCCTCGCTATAGATACACACGGAAAGCCAGGAAATCCCGTCCTCCTGTGGGGAAAGTCTAAACTTCCACGTCTCCTGTGAAAGCCTCCCTACCTTTCTCACAACACCAGGCCCTTTGGGACCTGGGCTCAAAGCCCAAGCCACAGGTATTTCAGTGCTTACAAAACACTGCAAAGTTAAAAGAAAAATTAACTGCCCTAAAGATACAAAAATAAACTCATCATTGAAATTAATTCCAGTTCAACTATGTATCTATGACATTAGTTGCTAATACAACACAAAGTACCGGGCGGGGGTGGAGCTTAACAACAGAAGTGCGTCTTCTTGCAGCCCTGGAGACTGGAAGTCTGAGACTGAGGGGTCAGGGCGGGCTTCTCCTGAGACCTCTCTCCTGGGCTTACAGATGGGGTCTTCTCCCCATGTCCCCACCACCATCTTCTCTGCATGTGTGGGGGTCCGATCTCTCCTTTTCATAAGGACACCAGTCACGTTGGGTGACGACCCATCCATATAACCTCATTTTACCCTAATGACCTCTTTAAAGGCCCTGCCTGCAAAGACAGTCGCATACTGAGGTCCTGGGGCTTCAACATATGAACTTGGAGGGAACGTGCTTTAGTCTGTGATATTTATAAAATAATACATCTGTCCTTATAAAGATGAAATTTAGAATTAGCCAACTTTATTGAAATGGTCTGTAGGCTAAAAGTTCTTCATTCATGAGAATTCTTGGGTGTTCCCAAGGATTCTTTAAAAATTATGCCCAACTACAGGCACCTGGGTGGCTCAGTCTGTTAAGCGCTGACTCTGGCTCAGGTCATGATCTCCCTGCTGGTGAGTTCGAGCCCCACCCAGGGCTCTGTGCTCACAGTTTGGGGCCTGCTTTGGATTCGGTGTGTCTCTCTCTCTCTCTCCCCCTCCGCCACTCACACTCTGTCCCTCTCTCTCTCATGAAAACTTATGTCCAACTATAAATAAGATAAATTACTTACAGGTAAGCATTCACGGAAGCGATGGGCGGTGGGTCTCCCAGCAGCCTCTCTGCTCCTACCTCAGACCCCCTCCGGTCTATTCTCAACAGAGCGGCAGGGCAGTCCGTGTACACCTAAGTCAGGCCATGTCAAAGCCCGTCATGCTTTCCACCTCACTCAGCGGAAGCCAAGGCCCCAAACCGAGCTACCCGGCCCACAGGGTTCTGGCTTCCTGTGCCCTCTCGAGCGCATCCATAGGCCGCGCTCCCGCTTGTCCCCTTGCCCTGTCGCAAGGGGCTTCTCGCCGTTTTGCTGTGTTGGGGATGCTCCTGCCTCGACAGTTCCTCTGCCGGGAGCAGCCTTCCCCGGGGACGGAGCAAGGCGGACTCCCTGACCCGCTTCCGGGCTCAGCTCCGCGCTAACCTCATCTGACCACCCCCCGGAGACTGGTAACCTGTCTCCGCCCCCCGCAGGCCTTCCCAACCCCCCCGCCGCCCGCCCCCGCCGCTAACAGGCCACCTGCTTCTCACCTGCTCGTTCCTAGCGCTGCCCCGCCCGCCTTTCCCTCCCCGGCGCACCCCGCTCACCTGGCCCGGGCCGGCCATGCCCTTGGCGCTTAATAAGTATCTGTTGAATGCGTGAGTAGACCAGTGAGTGAAAAGCACAAAATTCTTTTCAACAGTACATCAAAAAGTGGCGTTTCATGGAGGATATGAAGGATTTTACCGGTTTGTTTGTGTTTAGTATACGTGCTGCCAGAGCAACCACTATGCTTTTTTTTTTTTAAATAAAACTTGTACAAATCCTAACAAGCTAGTGTATATTCTGATTGCTAAGACAACCAATCCTTTTCATGCATCTTGATAACTCCAGGGTTCATGTTTTTTCCTTAGGACCAGGTTATCTTTTGGACAATTTCTAAAAGAAAACAACTTTCGGGGCACCTGGGTGGCTCAGTCGGTTAAGCGTCCAACTTTGGCTCAGGTCACCATTTCATGGTTTGTGAGTTCGAGGCCTGTCTGTGCTGACAGCCCAGAGCCTGGAGCCTGCTTCGAATTCCGTGTCTCCCTCTCTCTCTCTCTGCCCCTCCCCCGCTAGTGCTTTGTGTCTGTCTCTCAACAATAAATAAAGGTAAAAAATAAATAAATAAATAAATAACCACTTTTCACAAAAACACCCTTCTGGAGCCAGACAGCCCGGATTTGTGCCCTGCCTTCCTTTTCCTCATGTGCACAATGTAACAGTAGCTCTCCCATGTGGCTACCTGTGGATTAAAGGGACTAGTTAACGCAAAGTCCTTAGGACAGTGCCGGGCATATAATAACTCAAAGTTTTAGCTCCTTTTCTTCTCAATACTACCGTATCAGGAAGAAACTGGTGTGTGAAATCTACGCTGTATTACTGCAACTTGGCTTTATTTTTTTATTTAAAAAATTTTTTTTAATAGTTTATTGTCAAGTTGGTTTCCATATAACCGCAACTTGGTTTTAAACCGTACCGATCAACCTGACCAAAACACAAAGCAGGGACAAAAATAAAAGTCCCATCTCTGTGTCACACAAACTAACTGGACGGGTTTTCACCAAATGTGAAATGATCAGACTGAAACAGACTCCGTGGCACGGTAAAAATCCACTTTGGAAAAATGCCAAAGGAAACTTCAAAACAATGTGCAGCCTTTGTCCAGACCAGCAGAGACCCCGGTGTTAACACAAGTCGCATTGAACCGAAAATTAAGAGAGACATGCCTCAAATATGAAGATGCCACCGACAGAGAATATTGGAGACGTTTTGAACCTAAGCCCTAAACTGCAACTCGCCAAGGCCAACGCTCCTTAAGTGTGGACGCTGAATGGCTTTCTAGCAACTTCTCACGTGACTCCACGCAGCATGGTCCAGGTGTGAGAGAAGGACCTGCTAAATAATGGTCAGTGTCCCGCAAAGTGACGCTGAGTTGACGGTGCAGCAGGTGAGAATAAACCAGCCCCTTTAGGGGGAAAATAAGAAAGTGAAATGATTCATTCAACGTGAAGTCTGAGGAGACTTACGGAAAACTGGGGAAGTGTGGGATTTGGGGATAGAAGGTCAACTCACAGGGAGGGGAGAGAGAACAGAATCGTAAAATTATAAGTGACTTTAAAGACGATCATTTGCAGTCGAGAAAAATTAAGAAAGTGAGAGGTTAAGTCCGTAGCAGAAAGAAAAAAACCTCTTCTCTCTCTTGAGAGACCCTATAATGTAAGGATAATAAACGATTAAAAACATATTAACCTAGGATGTCACAGAGAGTAGCGAGGGGCCATCCGCAGATGAGTGATTTCGATGCAGTTCTGTGAGGCGGACGCCTGTGGGGAGGTGGTGAAGGGGGCAGGCGAGGTGGAGGGAGGCGCAGCGCAGCCCGGTGCTCCCTCAGGGGTCCGGGGGGCCCCTCAGAGGCTTAGGGCTTAGAGACTCCAGTGCAGCAAAAGTAGGAGTGAAACCTGAAGCTGAGACAAGTGGATTCTTTAAAGATGAGAACACGAGGCCGTCACTGTCCCTGGGCTCTGACACGGAACGCCAAGCATTCCAAGGCTGACAAATGAGTTTCCTTTTTTAGAAAAGCAGTGGCCATCTCCACATCCTGGCTTTGGTGGACCCCCAGGACGCCAGCTGCCTCCCGGCCTGGTGCCTGAAACAAAACCTTACCCAAACACACAAAGCTCCCAAGCTACATTTAGAATCTTAACTCTTAATATACTAATGGCCGACCTGGGATCAATAGAAAGTTGGAAAAAGAGAGTTTATGATAAGCAGACAGAAAACACGATCCCAAAAGGAAGGGATAATATGGGGAGTAGGAAAGAACTAAATAAACACAAAACTTTGGCATTCTCAAAGAAACTGAAGAATTATATCTATAATATGAAAGCAGGATGTTTTTGATAAAGGGACGGGTATGAAACAAGATAAAAATGCTTACAAATTAAAAATACAAGACCCAAGAGGAAATAAATCAATGGGGTAATTGGAAGAAGGATTAAGAAAGTCTCCTAAAAAAATAAAACTGATTCACAAAGAGATGGTATGAGAGAAACAGTAAGAAACTAAGAGGAACAATACATGATGTCCTATGTCTAACAAATAGGGGGTTGAGGAAGAAAGACTTGGGAAAATGGAGGGGTGAAAATCAGCAAAGATATAATACAGGAAAATTTATGAGTTGAAAAATAAAAGTCTCTACATTTAAAAAGTGCACTTTAATGAACAAATGAATAAACGAAAAAAGTTGCATTTGGCACATAATGAAATTTTAGAATACTATGAGAATAATAAAAAGAATCTAATAACTCTTGAGAGAAAAATCAAGTAACATACAAAATATGAAAAGTCAGAAGCAACACTGCAGGTGAGGGTTAAGTACATTTAATCTGGATTTAAGCAAATAATCAGTTTTTAAGTTGAATCATAGACACTTTCAGACACAACAGAACAACCTGGTGTTACTTGAAGGTATGCTAAAGTTAAACAAAGAACTGAGAAAGAAAAGGCAAGGGGAAACAGAGTTTCAGTCAAGGTGCAGAGGAAGGTAGGTTAAGGAAATTTCCATGTAGCAGAGAAATTAACCTAGCTTGGACCAGGAGAATCGGGGCTGTGAAAGAAGGGGTGTTTTTTGGAGAATGTGGGGCACAACAGAACCCTTAACATTTGAGAGCATTTGAAAAACTTGAGAACATAATAAAGGCATGCAATGCAAAATAATAATAATAACAAGAAGCTCCAGGATAAACAGAAGGTCGTATACAAAAAGAAATCTCATCTGTGACTTTGTGACTATAAAAATTATAGTAGAATGCACAAAATATAAAAGTCACCATTATAACCATAACCATAATACACTGGCAATTGGTATATTCACAAAGTTGTACAAGCCATCACCTGAATCTACAGCTTGATCTTTGAACAACCCAGGTTTGGACTGTGTGGGTCCACTTACGTGTGGATTCTTATCACCAAATACAGTATAGCGCTGTCAATGTATTTTCTCTTATAAAATTCTCAATAATGTTTTCTTTTCTCCAGCTTACTTTATTATAAGAATACAGTACAAATGCATATAACATATAAAACATATGTTAATCTACTGTTAATGTTATCCGTAAGGCTGCTGGTCAACAGTAGACTACTAGTAGTTAAGTTCTGGGGGAGTCAAAAGTTATACACCAATTTCCAACGGTGCAGGGATCAGCGCTCCTAACCCCAGCTGCATTGTTCAAGGGTCAATTGTAGGTCCAAAATTTGTTCAGCACCCCAAAAGAAAACCCCAGACCCAATACGTAGTCACCCCCAACTCCCTTCCTCTCAGTCCCTGGCAACCACTTTTCTGCTTTCTGTCTCTATGGAATTGCCTATTCTGGGTATTTCATATAAGTGAAATCATACAATAGACAGTCTTTTATGTATGATTTCTTCACTTAGCACAATGCTTTCAAAGTTCATCCACTTTGTGTTGATGTGTTGGTACTTCATTTCTTTTTAGGGCTGAATAGTATTCCATTTATGGAAGCACAGTATCTGTTTACCACCTGATGGGTTGTTTCCACTGTCTGGCTATCGTGAAGAGCACTACCATGAACATTCATGTACAAGTTTCTGTTTTGAGCCCCTGCTTCCAATTCTGTGGGGGGTATATACCTAGGAATGCAATTGCTAGATCTTAATGGAAAGTCTATGTTTAACTTTTTTGAGTACGTACCCAAGTCATTTTTTAAAAGCAGTTGCACCTTTTGCCATTCCCACCTAAGCAGGACAAGTGTTCTGATTTCTTCACATCCTTGCCAACACTTGCTCTCCTCCATTTTTAAAATAACAGTCACCCTAATGAGTCTGAAGTAATTTCTCATTGTGGTTTTGATTTTCATGTCCCTAATGACAAGTGACGTTGAGTATCTTTTTCATGTAATTATTGGCCATTGGTACATCTTCTTTGGAAAAATGTCTATTACAGTTGTCTATCCATCTTTGAACTGGGTCGTTTGGATTTTTGTTATTGTTGAGTTATGAGTTCTTTATATATTATGTATAGTAATTTTATCATGTATATGGTTTGCAAACATTTTCTCCAATTCTGTGGGTTATCTTTTTATTCTATTAATACTCTTCTTTAGTGCACACTATTGATATGTTGATAAAGTCCCATTTACCTATTTTTTTCTTTTGTTACTTGTTCTTTTGCTGTCATATCCAAGAAAGCATTGCCAAATCCAGTGTGATGAAGATTTCCCCTGATTTCTTCTAAGAGTTCGACAGTTTTAGCTCTTACATTTGGGTCTTTGATCCATTTTGAGTTAATATTTGTACCTGGTGTTAGGTAAGGGTCCAATTTCACTCTTTTACATGTGGATATATATTTGCCCCAGCATCATTTGTTGAAGACACTATTCCTTCCTCCATTAAATAGTGATGGTGCCTTGTTAAAAGCCTATCGACTATAGATGTATGGATTTATCTCCAGAATCTCAATTCTCTTCCATTGATTAGTGTCTGTTCTTACACCAACCCCAACTTTTTCTGATTACTGCAGCTTTGTACTAAATTTTGAACTCAGACTGCTTGAGTTCCCTAACTTTGCTCTTTTTCAATATTGCTTTTTCTATTCAGGATCCCTTATCATTTTACATACATTTTAGGATCAGCTTTTCCATTTCTTTAAACATTTTTTAATGTTTTATTTATTTCTGAGAGAGAGAGAGAGAGACAGCGTGAGCAGGAGAGGGTCAGAGAGAGAGAGGGAGACACAGAATCCGAAGCAGGCTCTAGGCCCCGAGCTGTCAGCAGAGCCTGACGCGGGGCCTGAACCCACGAACCGTGAGATCATGACCTGAGCCGAAGTCGGACGCTTAACCGACTGAGCCACCCAGGTGCCCCTCCATTTCTGACAAAGGGGGGATACGCTGTGATTTTGATAGGGATTGCTCTGAATCTTTGTATGTTCCCTTGAGAAAAATTTATAGACTACCGTGGTTGGTGGAGTGTTCTGTATGTATCTGTTAGGTTTATGGTGTTGCTCAGTGACTCCGTATGAACAATAATGACATATTCACAACAATAAAAACACTTGCACAGGGACACTCCAGCCTGGTCGGAAGCCTGAGCCTGCTGATCAACCCTCCTGAGAAATTCTGCAAGAGACAAGCGGCAAGGGCAGGCACACGACTGACCACAGATGAGAGAAACAAAGTCACGAGAGAAGATTGAACAACAGACAACAGAAACTGAGCGGAGAGTCGTACGCATCAAAAGCCCCTCCATCAAGAGTCGCTGAAAGAACATTAAGTAGAGCTGAGAGAAACCCACTCGTCCCAAACTCAAAATTACACGGCTTACTCTCTACTTGAGGACGAATAAATGGAAAATAACCAACATAGTTTCTACAGAAGATAACTGTGGACACCAGGGACAGAATGTGATTTTTAATGATCCAGGAGAAAAGGAATTTATTAGCGGAATCAGAAAAATAATGGGCACTTTCAACAGCATGAGAAGAGTGAGCAGGATGAATGGGAACGACAGAGAAAGGCCTGACCACAGGATAAGCCACAAGAGCAACAAGGTGCAAGTAAAGTGGAAACGAATAGATTCAAGCCATAATTTCAAGATTACAATTACAACTGTAGAGTTAAAATCTGAATTGGAGTCAGTAAAGAGAGATGTTTTACTAACCCTGTGCTATCTTCGCCTAACCTGTTTCTGTTCCGCCTTAGCACACGGGGACGTTTCCTGTCCCCCCCTGCAGGTAGACATGGCCTCGCGACTGAGGTCTGGCCAGGAACACACACATGGACTGAAGAGACAGTCAGTACTTCCGGGTCAGGCCCAAAGAGACCCCCCCTCCGTACTCTTTCTTTCTCTATTCGCCGATCAGATGCTGAGAATCTAGCAGAGAACTGAGATCCTCGTGGTCCTGCGCCTCTGAGATGAATGGAGGCGGAAATCCCTAAATCACTACTTGTGAATAACTTTCCCTCCATTCATAAACACTTCTTCAAAATTTTAGTTTAGTGAAACGTAAACATCACTTTTTTTTTTTGCTTAAATAAGTTGAATTAAAAAAAAATAAACATCGATTATGCTAAACTACTGAGATTTGGGTATCATTACGCTAAACAATACAAAAATGGTATCGTGGCAAACCAAAGCATGGACGTGGAGCACAGAGGTAACACATTCTCTCCCACTGCAGAGAAAAAGAAGAAAGAGGTAATATATATATATAAAAGAGATGATGGATAGTCAGGACAAAGAACAAAGATTCCAACATTTGTATGTTAGAAAGAATATTCTTTTTTATAAGTTTTTACTTACTTATTTTGAGCGATAAATAGAATAATTTTTAAAAAGCTGAATCAATAATCAGTTATCAAAGATATAATAAATACAATTTTCTGGAGTAAAAATCTGGGCATAAAATTTGAAAAACTTCACTCCATTTGAGGCATAATTAATAATAACATACTGACACAGGGGAGCCTGGGTGGCTCCATCCGTTAAGCATCTGACTCTTGATTTCAGCTCAGGTTGTGATCTGCACGGACACTATAGAGCCTACTCGGGACTGATTCTCTTCCTCCTCCCCTCTCTGCCCCTACCCTGCTCACTCGCTCTCTCTCTCTCAAAATAAATAAACATTTAAGAGACATTTTTAAGGGGGGCCGGGTGGATGGCGCAGTCAGTTAAGCACCTGACTTCCCCTCAGGTCGTGATGTCCCCGTTCCTGAGCTCCAGCCTCACATCTGAGCGCTGACAGCCCGGAGCCTGGAGCTTTGGATTCTGTGTCTCCCTCTCTCTCTCTGCCCCTCCCCTGCTCACGCTCTGTCTCTGTCTCAAAAATACATAAACATTAAAAAATGAAAAAAATTTTAATTATAAAAAGATACTGACGTCTACGGAGAGATCTAGGTTTGAGAAAAATGGCAATCGGTTGGTTCCAAATCTCCCTACACTCCTCCCAGAAAAAAAAAAAATCAAGAAAGTAAAATACAGCAAAGGGAAAACACATGATTAAAAGGGCACAATTAGACCAACTGAGAAAACTGGAATATGGACGGTTAGGAGAGACTTAAAAATGTTTACGGTGTCAAGTCTACTGAAGTTGAAAATAAGAGTTTCCCTAGACTCAGGCAATTCCATGAAGTATTTTGGGATAAAAGTACATAGCTTACCCCCAAACGGTTCCGGTTCCGGAGAGAAAGCTGTGTGTGCGCGCCTACATGTGTCTGTGCACATGGTCGCGTGTATGCGTCTGTGCGTGCACACTGCGCATGCGTGTGCACACGTGCGTGCACGCTGCGCGCGCGTGTGCGCTTACGTGTGCGCGTTATGGGGAAAGATTTTGAGATCAAAGAGAGATGGGAGCGAACATCAGTGAGGGGATGAATCTGCCCTAAAGGTGTTTGGGTGATCTTTGTACTAATCTTATTCTTGCAACTTTTTTCCAAGTCTTAAATATTAAAAAAAAAAAAAGAAAGAAAGAAAGAAAGAAAAAAGAAAAAAATTGTAAAAGCAGTCCAACAAAACAATTCTAAACATATTTAGGTATAAAAGAGAGAATCCTTCAAAAGAGAACAAAAATCAAACTGGATTAGCAAACTGGATTTAGATTTTTGGGTTAACATTTTAGGTATCAGAAGAAATGAAATAGGAATTATAGAAGTTTGGGACACTGTACTTGTGCCGAAAGATTTTTATCCTTTGTCAAGAAGTTATTTTTCTTTTGTGAAGGCATCAGAAAAAACTGTCTTATTCATTCAAGAACTCAGAAAATAGACCATCTATGTGTCCTCCTTAAAAACTCAGCTGAAGGTGCATTGCAACAGGCTGAAAGATCATTATGGTTCCAGTTCTAGCGCCAGTGAGTTCGTGAATAAAAGACCTGGCTGTTGGTCATTAAAACTAACGAGCAGCATTCAACCTCAAAAAATCATTGCAAATAAGTCGGCGTAAATGAATTTAGAGAGTTCAGAGTTAAGAATGCACATAATGTAAAACAGCGTCAGAAGCCACAAGCTGGATTTTTATTAACAGGGGCTGGAAAATTGGTGAGGGAGAAGACGGCGGAAGGGGGAATATGGGCTAATTTGCTCATTTTATATTGGGCCAGTCCAGAAAATGTGTAATGTTGTCTTTGGTAAGTGGTGAAAAGTAAGCGGAGACACACAGAAGCCCGTGACGGTAAGGGTGACAGAAGAGAACGCAGCGCCGGTGACGTGAGGAGCTGCAGCCCCGAGGGGATCCGAGCCACGAGAAGCCCTGCGGGTGGGCGCAGGGCAGTGGGTGCTGGTGCCCAACCTTGTGGCCCCAGAGACACAGGTGCAGGAGGGGGTGGGGGCCATTGCAGGCTTCAGTGGGAGCGTCAGAAGGGACGGACTTTCAGATTAACGAGCAAAGCTAGGCCTCCAACAAATGACTCCTCTCCTTTTGAGAGTAGCTATTCCCAGCTTGCCTCTGGGCCCTGGAGGAGACAATGGACCACAGGACACCCGGTGCCCAGATACCTGGTCCCGGCCATTCATGAACTGGGTGTGATCAGACCCACTTGGCCATAGAATTGGCAATTCCAAGGAGTGCTCAACTATTACAGAAAGATGATTTGCTGATCTAAACAGCCCCATCTGGAACAGTTCCTGAAGGCAGAAATAAGGCCTACGAGCCAAGTCACTCACGTGCCCAGCCTGTGTATCCCGGCCACACGGGCGAGCTCCCCTGTACCCAGTGCCTCGTGGCGGATCCCCAGTGACCGCCTGACCGCAGAGGCTACAGTTCAGGCCCGACTTAGGCGGCCCTGAGCCACATGCCCACAGCGGACTATTGCAGGGATTATGGCCCCCGTCGGGGGTAGCCCTGAGCGCTGGGGAAAGGAAACCTGCCCAGCAGGCAGCACGTTGCCTGTAAGAGAAACTGGCTTGGGATAAGGCCCTACCTTGATCCATGGAGTGGCTGATGGTTGACCATAGGGTCAGAGAGAATGCCAAGGTTAAAAAAAAAGCCCACAACTGTGTATATTTTTAGTCTGATTCCATTAAATATGATTATATGTAATTGTAACATTAAAACCATGTATATCATAATGTTAACATTATGGGTGGTTTTCATTTTCATACATTTTCCTAGATATTTTTCAATGAGTCTGTATTATTTTTATAAACAGGGGCAAAGAAGTTAAATACCATTTTAAAAAGAAACTTTCTTCTGGCTTGGCTTCCCAGACATTCAGCACGGTTTGTATTATGTTGCTCTGAACTCTGTCTTCTGTAAGAAACATCACGGGTAGTCGGTGAGGATGTCCCGTCGCGATCTGTTGTGAATCTGCTCTGACGTGCTATGTACCAAAGACAGTAGAACTGGGAGCTTTATAGCTGCGTCAGTCGTATAAATAGAATTCAGAATGAGCGGCTTTCTGTTGACCTAACAGTACATGAAGCATCATTGAGAGATCAAGGCTTTGGGGTAAGCCTGGCTGGCATTGGACTCCCAACCCTTGCTATTTATTAGCCATATGACTTCGGACAATACAACTGACCCCCAAGCACAGATTTCCTCTTCTTGAAAAGGCAAGGATGCCAACCACCTTACGCCATGCCTGCAGAGTGATCAAAATAGTTAAAAGTGGCAAGTTATGTAAGGGGTCTGTCTACCAGTACTGACTGAGCTCAGGCAGGAGCTCTTCATACGTTCCACGCACGCATGCGCGGTATGGGTGCGTGGGTGGTGGGGATGTAGCAAGGACCTGACTCAGTCTTTCCAAGCAAGTCTCAGTTTACCTTCTGCCCAGCTGCGTATGATTAAGTCGTGAGCACAGGTGGGCTAGCTGGCAGAGAGGGACGAGGAGAACCCTGGGAAGCTTCGCACTTCTCCCTCAGAGCGTGATTCCTCCAAATATGAGGGTGAGTGAGTCCCCGGTCCCCATTGACTCCCACAGTTAGATGGGAAACCCCAAAATAGGCAAGTGGTGTGTACAGATTTGGAAGATTATGAGGCAAGTCTACTCCAGCAAAAGCAACCCAGGAAGCACTCTCGTGTGGCTTGCCTTCCCCCTCTGATCTCTAGTTTGGGGACTGCCTAGAGAAAGATAAATTCCAGCACATCCCAGGTGGCTGAAGCTTAAGAACAATAAGAGAGACTGCTTTGCAGTTAGATAGAAAAGACCTTTCTAAACTCTTTAGCCACAAGAAGGTCCTCTAGTTCATCTGTGACCCTGTCCGTGTTATTCTCCGCACATTACCAAATTCCACGCCACAGGTGCGCAGGCACCGTGTGCTGTGGCCCATCACTACAGCCCCCAGGACAGATTGTGCATACCTCTTCCCGACTCTGTGGGACTGGGGTCATGTGCTTGGGAGCCTGACATCTGCCGTGCTGGTGGCACTTAACCACCAACGGGCCACGACACACACGGGTTTGTAGCCTCGATTCCCAGGCCTGTTAGCTCTGGACCATGAGTAAAGACCATGTGCTCTCATGAATCTTAGACCCCCTAATCTATGAAATCAGGGTGAGTACTCAACTTCAAGGTCATCATCTGTATGAAAAATGCCTAACATAGTCCTGGAGAAATAAATGAAGTTCAATTATTAAGTTCACTTTCCCAGGGTGCCCGGTGGCTCGGTCAGTTGAGCATCAGGTCACGATCTCACAGTTCCTGAGTTCGAGCACTGCATTCCACTGGCTGCTGTCAGCACAGAGCCTTTTTCAGATCCTCTGGGTCCCTCTCTCTCTGCCCCTCCCCCACTTGTGTGCTGTCTCTCAAAAATAATCATTTGGGGGAAAAAAACAGGAAGGAAAAAAAGTTCACTTTCCAACTAAGGCAGTTGATGACTTTGTGGAATGTTGTGAGGAGTTCTGTTAGCTGTCCCCATGATTTGAAGACAAGGGATAAAGCAAATAGGAAGGAATCAACTACAGCTCTTATCACCAAAATAAAATCGCAGGAGTCTCGGCCTTGAGGAGAGCTACAAATGGCCAGTGGATCATTGCCCTGAGATGCTATTCATCCCACGGTACATGATGTCCAAGTTTGCCACGTCTAGAATATCTCCAACCCACCAGCGTCCGTAGCCCTCAGTGCCAGTTATGGTTACTGCAATGTGGGGCAAGTTATTTCGTAACGTGAGGTTATTAGTCAACGCTCAAATCTTCTGGATCCCTTAGAAAAGAAAGAAAAAGATGAGTTCTGCGTGCATGAGAGAGAGAGAAAGGAGGAAGAGGAGGCAGAAAAGGAGGGAGGGAGGGAACAAGAGAAAGGAAGTTAAGAGGCAAAAAGAGAACGAGAACGAACAAGAGAGCACACAAGTCTTTGTTGCTGGCTTCCCTGATGTAATCTGTTATGTCTGGGAATGACAGCCCTGCAGACCATCTGGGACTCATCATCTGCCTTCTGCTGCACCAGGGAAGAGAAGGTTTCTGGATAGTAACCCAACATGGGGGCACTCTAGAAGCCTATCAAAGGCAACAGCAGGCTTTTCTAATTTATCGTGCCAGATGAGAGAATTTAGAGATTTGAGGGAAAGTTTTCATTGCAATGTCAAGGTGGGAGTCCTCAGGACTCTCCCACCCAGATAAGCACAGGGACGACACAGACTGTGGAAAACAAGCTCGCATTCTTTGTTCTGCACATACCCTCGAAAGAATAGATATGATTTCAAGGACTTTTGAGACATCAGTCAGCTGGGAGAAGAACAAAGTCTCATTTTCTACACTCGGTCCAGCCGTTTATAACTGAGACTGTCTTCTGCAGATATTGATAATTACTAATAGTTTAAAAGAATCACCTACGAGAAAGACAGACATTCAGTTAACCTCTAGCGGAAACAGTTTGGTTCAAGTAGAAAATCACAGTCTGGAACTGACCATGACTTTCCTAACATGGTTTGTTTAGAGTTCGCTTTGATCTCAACGGGTCTTGGGAAGATTCTGAAATTATTTCTGTGATGCCTCAATTTCCTTTTACAAGGAGGAGAGCTTTGAGAGAATGGTCCATGTGTAAACAGATGATTAATAACCAGGAAAGACATCAGCGTAATTACCAGGAACACTCGCTCCCTGTACAGATAGAAAAGATGGTTTTAAGTTGAGAGGCAGCTGAAAGAAATTGGTCTTTTCTTTTGAATGATGTTAAAAAATGAAATACAGAATTAAAAAAAAGCAATCATTTGCTTATCGCCAAGAATTTCATTTGACAGTTATGTTAAATTAGGAAGAAAAAGGTCTCCAGGTTTTGTGTTTTAAAAATTGTAACTGTCGGGGCACCTGGGTGGCTCAGTCAGTTAAGCGTCCAACTTTGGCTCAGGTCATGATCTCGTGGTCCTTGAGTTTGAGCCCCACATCGGGCTCGGAGCTAACAGCCCAGAGCCTGGAGCCTGCTTCAGATTCTGTGTGTGTGTGTGTGTGTGTGTCTCTCTCTCTCTGCCCCTCTCCTGCTCATGCTCTGTCTCTCAAAAATAAATAAATGTTAAAATTTTTAAAAATTGTAACTATTTACTGGGGGCACGAGACCAAAAACTCTCTTTTTGTTGAAGCTTATGACATATACTCAGCTATTAACCTTTAACAGTGAAAACAGAACACGCCTTCTGAGTTCTAGAATTTGATGGGAATCTAAACATTTCCCCCCCCCAATATTCTTTTATTACAGACAATTTCTGGTTCAGTGAAAGTGCACTGCATTACAAGACAACATTTGAAACACTGTGGAGAAATATTTTTTAAAGTATTTATCATCCTATGGGGTTTTAATTTTCTGCTGACTGTTACAACTTGAGAATAGAGGGCCTCCCTCCAGTGGGGAGAAAGCTATTTATGAATAGTTTGTGATTTGGAACATCTGCTCTCCACTCTATACCATCCCCCCCCTTTTTTTTTGATAGCCGTATTTTCCCAAAAAGCTACCACTAATAAGCAGGTGCATCCTAAAACTGCAGCAAAGCTGTTACCTTGAAAGAAAGATGTCAGATAAAAAGCTCCTCCACGTTTAAGCATCCTTGAGTTTCTTCATTAGGGGAGAATAATAAATCTGAAAACCTGTTGCATCTTGGGAATCTAATGTTACTCAGAGAGAACACTGTCAAGGGGCTTCTATGCGGCTTTCACTCTGGGCTAAAATGAAAAACATCTTACGCCAGGGGTTGCGTCCTCCTGGGAATTAGACATGCTTTCATTCCACCCATACACATGGGATGAAAATATCTGGGTTGTATTGTAAACGCTTCCCTACCACGCCGGAGCCGGAATCTTACTTCCACCGTGCTTGGGTGCTTGAGAATAAGAACATGGAAACAATTATGAATTTGAATAAACTGTTCCTGGCCATCCAGATGAAAAAGATACATAAGCAAAATAGTTTCTCTTAAAATATTTATGATTAGAAATGACTAATCCTTTCCATGGTATACTTCTGGAGGAGAAAAGGTCACGAAACCCCTTCTCATAGTACTGTTTTATTAAAACTTAATTAGGAGATGTGTGATACCCTTAGCTGCGAAAGATTCCATCAATAGGCAGGTTAATTTCCCAGGTTACACCCTGGAACCCAGCCCTTGAATGCAAGTGGTAGAGGAACGGATGCAGTTGCAAAGGTGCCAGATGAAAGTGACCTTGAAATGTACTCGGAGATAAATTCTACAGTAACTGCAGGCGGGAGGGTAAGTGGACACGGCAAATAGTGAAGGAAAATTTGACAATGTATTTTAAAAGCCTCAAGCATGCATATAGCTTCTGACCTAGGTATTTTAATTCCAGGAAACATTCAGATTTCTTCATGGATGTTCGCTGCAGCCTAAAAATTCAACATCAGGAAAATGTTTAAAGAAATGTCTGACAATGAGGAACAGAAGGAAGTGATTCAAGGAAAGTACCATCATGTAGACATTCGGAGCAACGTGGAAGAAGACAGTGGGGTCGTGACAAAGGTTCGTGAGAGCTCTGGGAAAAAGGCAAGGTACAGAGGAGATTGGGCTGTACAGTTCCCATTCGGCTTTTAAAAATACATATATAAAACATTAAAAGGAAATGCAGTATACCAAAATAATACTTGTGATCATCTTTGGGTGATATGGTGCTTAATTTTTTTTTTTTTTTTTTTTGAGAAAGAGAGTACGCACAAGCAAGCAGGGGAGGGGCAGGGACGTGTGTGTGTGTGTGTGTGTGTGTGTGTGTGTGTGTGTGTGTGTGTGAGAGAGAGAGAGAGAGAGAGAGAGAGAATCTTTTTTTTTCTAATTTTTTAAAAGTGTTTTATTTATTTCTAGGAGAGAGAGAGAGAGAGACAGCGTGAGCAGGAGAGGGTCAGAGAGAGAAGGAGTCACAGACTGAAACAGGCTCCAGGCTCTGAGCTGGCAGTCAGCACAGAGCCCGACGCGGGGCTTGAACCCACGAACCGCGAGATCATGACCTAAGCGAAAGTCGGACGCTTAACCGACTAAGCCACCCAGGGGCCCTGAGAGAGAGAGAATCTTAAACAGGCTCCACACTCAGCATGGAGCTCAGCATGGGGCTTGATCCCATGATTCTGAGATCATGACCTGAGCTGAAACCAAGAATTGGACGCTTAGCCCACTGATCCACCCAGACGCCCCAATGTTTGATTCTTCTTTGCTTCTTTTCTGCTTTTCTGGAATTTTCAGATTTCCTAGAATAAACATATATTAGTCTTTAATCAAAAAATAAGAATAAATGTTGATATCAGTGAGGCATAACAAACAGACTGGACATTCCAAGTGTTTATCTAGTCCCCACTATGAACAGCTCCCCCGTTCTTCACCCATTTAGTCTAACACCGCACCTGTATTTATCGCATGTACATGTGAAGGCACACGTGTGTGATGGAGCCTCTCAGCAATGCACAGTGCCATGGCAGATGGTACAGGGGTCTGTAGTTCAATGGCAGGGCTAGAAATGGTTCAGGATGGATTTGTAGTATAAGCCTAATTCTAATTTTACTCAAGTTTTTTTTTTTTAAGATACAAATATGCTCCATCTCAAATACTCTTTCAAATTTCAGTTGTTTAAAAAATTACCAACAGTGCCCCCTGCCACAAGAATATATCAGTACCACAGCTATAAGATTTCACTTAAAAGCTTCTTGAAAAAAGGGACCTCTACTTCATTTAGCTATTTAAAGTTTGAAACAAAACAACAGCTGACTGCCAGGTGACTGTGATGCATCTGAGACTTTGTCAAGGTCATGCACATGCTTACATCCCTCCTACTACTCTTACGCATACTCTTATTACTCTTGTTCGTTCATTCATTCATTCATTCATTCACTCATTCATTCATAAACGTGTCTGCGTCAGCACAGAAATTGCAAAAAGGACTAAGAGACTGTGTTCCCACCCCCTTCGACTCCCCCACCAGCAAGAAGCCCCTTACAGACTGATAGGCCAGAAAGACACATAAGGAGGCTGTTGTTTGATTTCATAGAAGGTCATGATCACCAGCACCCTCCCATTGTACATTCTTTTATAATATAAATGCTTTGGAAAGGAGAAGTTTTCCAGATAGGTATTGGCTTTCTTCCTGAGTATGAGAGAAGGGCTGTAAGACAGCTGATGGCCAGGAAACAGAAAAGTGGTTCAAGACAAATTCACCTGCTTCCCATCTTGCCAAGGGGCAGGCTTGGGAATGGCTTTCTCCTCTAAAGAAGCGTATTTGTAATGGTGAACGTGACATTGAATCCAGAAGCAATGGCTCTACGGGATTTGGGCTGGCCTGTAATTCATGTGGAGCAGAAATCTTTCTATCTCCAGATAGTCATTGGAAGACCCAAGGATGAGACTTTCAGTTTACATAGGGTTCTTGTAACTGTTAAGAAGGAATTCTTTTAAATTAGACTTTATGTCCTTGGAAAATGTTAGTTGTTGCATAAAATAGCTCAGTAGAATGTTCTTCAGCTTGGCAATGATAGAACTTTGTGTTTAGCTTTTCGGAACTATGTCTGAGGGAAAGAAAAGTGAAAAAAAAAAAATCTCTGATTCCCGATGGCCATCTTAAGAAATTACCACCAAACCTGAAGACTTCTTTTTTGGGGTCTGGGGAAGGGTAGGTTAGGAGGGAAACAGACCCAGTGTTAAGGAGTTTTTTTCAAATACTCATACCTGGGCACTACTCTAAACTTAAGTGAATCACAATCCTGAGTTGAATAGGGTCTTCTTGGGGGCCAAGCAGGGATATTTTGAGGGAGTTTCTCCAGTAACTTAATTGATGCCACCCATTCACTGCCGAGAACGATTGCTCTGGACATTCTAGATGCTGACAGATAGTCCACAGGAAATAAGCTGTCAAATGGAAAGCAAAGTTTACACTCAAAGACGAGGAGCTGAACACTTAGTCAAGCGGAAGATCAGGATCTCATGACATGCAGCTCACTGATTTATGTGACAAACATTTACAGAGCACCGAGTACGGGCCAGGCGCTGTGTGGGTCTCTGCGGGTATAAGGAAGAACAGGAGAGCCCCAGTCCTGGCCCCAGAGCTCACTGTCAAACCGGGAAGAGAGTGAGGCCAAGAGGTGGCATGGCGGCTGTGCTGTGCACCCAGTGGCCCTGCAAACGACGGGCGGTGCGGTCACTCAGGCCCCAGGCAGGCTCTCTTCCAGAGCTGCCGGAGCTGGAAAGCCCACCCCGCCCCTGGTGCCCGGGCTTCCCTGCATCCAGTGGCCAACAGCTGTGGGAGCATCGGGAGACCAGACCACTCTGCAGGGTCGCCCAGGTTGGGAGCTTCCTCGGGGGTCCGCCGAGGGACTCCCTGAGCCTGTATCACAGCTGCGGAAGGAGAGACGGCCAGGCCTTCATAGCCGCAGCCGGCCCGGCGCTCACAGCTGGGCCACATTATTCTCCTACTGGATATAAACAACTTCACAGAATAAAATAAAACAGGATGATGCAAGGCCTCTTCAGAGTTTCATTTAAGCATAAGGTCAAGGTCACTGTGCCACTCGAGCAATAACAAACTCTCCCCTCACCCCTTTTTGGCCAGAGTGAGTGGCTGCTACTTGATTACCAGTTATGGCCTTATCCCCATCCTACTCTTCCCTCCCAAGGGCTAAGATTTATGGAGACACCCAGCATAGACAGGCTGCCATTTTGTTTTCTAGACTGCACCAGCAGGGGCCAATCTAGCGAGAACCTCAGGTCTTCTCCCACCTCACCTACCTGAAGCCCAGATGCTCTCCGAGCTTCTTTCTAACACTCATACTGAGAGGCCCGGGGTTCCCCATGGCGTGCGTCTCTCTCTCTCTGCAATGAGTAAGAGAGTCGATCTGTGGAACTCCAGGAATGTTCCTGGTGGTCTTTAGCTGAAGAGGATTGACACAGCCCAACCGCTCCTTGGCCAGGCTCGTTTCTTTCCCTTCTGTTCTCATGGGGACCGATCTCAAGGGCATTCCCTCCAACACAGATCTTCATCTCAGAGTCTCCATCCCGGGGGAACCTAACCGGTGACAAGCAATAACCCCCGACCCTGAGCAGGGTGTCAGGGCTGGAGGAACCCAGAGAAGAGTGCTAGGGTCTGCGAGGCAGGGAAGCTTCTTGCGATCCAGGTCAGTGAAACCGGAAGGCTGAGCACTGAGCGGGTGCTGATGGGGCAGTGGGGGCAGGCTGAAGTGAGCTGGAGGCCGCAAGAAGCCCAGAGAAAGGTCCTGGCTGGGACACCGCTGGGCGGGGATGGGAGGGAAAGGCAGGGCCAGGTCAGGAGGCACCTCACAAGCCCTGGGAAAGGGTTGGATCTGATCTGACTGATTTCGACCAATGAAAGGACTGAGGCAGGGGAGTTACAGACTTGTATTCTGGGTCCAGAACTGAATTTGGCATTAAATCATTTCAAATCGAACAAAACACAGTAAGATCCCGGCATCTTTACATTAATGACTATGATGTGGTAACTCAGCACATTACAGATTCTTCAGAAGTCTCAGAAATACATTTGCCTTTTTCTCTACCCAAGTGCAAGTGTATTACCTGTGAAGGACACTTTGAAATCTACTGATAGAACTGCAAGTGGGTTTGACTGTCGGAGGCAGCGACCACACCAATACTAAGGACGAAGAACGGCCGACTGGCATCACACCATTGTGCCAACATGGACACTCCATCCTGCCAGGCTCTGTGAGGCGCATGATCAAAAGACCATCCCCACTTCAGGACCCTTGTAACCCAGCTGCGGGCACGCGTGTGTGTACACGGGAAAGGGAAGGAAAGCAAAGAACACGAGTGTTCAAATCACTGGAGGGGCATGGGCTAAGATGGGGCTTACTGTTCAGAGTTAGACCTAAGACGGTAATTGGAAGCAAGGATAAATGGTGGCTCCGTCTGTAGACACAGGCACAGAGAACAGCACACGACAAACTTCCGGGGTGGCGCCTTCCCGTGATGGGTTTTAACGTTCCGCAGCAACGTCATGTTTGAAAATTTACATGTAATGTTAGCCCCCCTTCCCCCACATACACCCACAGCATTTATGATGATAAACATTAAGTCTAAAGGAAGATGAATTATATATACGGTCTGTCTTGCAAATATATCTTTGCCACTCCTGCTTTTAACATGCCCGGAATAGTCTTCAGACCCCTCCGTCCTTACATTCTTTAAAGGTCCAGCTTAAATCCTGATTGTGAAAAAAAAAATTAAAAAAATAAAATAAATAAATCCTGATTGTGAGAATCTGTCTGGAAGGGGGCACCTGGGTGGCTCAGTTGGTTAAGCATCCAACTTTTGACTTCGGCTTGGGTCATGATCTCATGGTTCATGGGTTCGAGTCCCACATTGGGCTCCTTGAGCCTGCTTGGGATTCTTCTCCTCTCCCCTTCTCTCTGCCCACCTCCCACTTGTGCTTTCTCTCTTCCTCTCTCTCCCAAAATAATAAACTTGAAAAAATTTTTAAAAAGTAATGAAAGAGTCCATCTGCCACAATAGTTTGACAATAGTGCACCGTTTTCTCTGCACCCGCACCGTAACACAGCACTGCTTTTGCGCCTGGTGTGGTTTCCCTGGGTCTCATGGAATCGTAATCCTCATAGTCGCTGCTGTGAGGGGAGAAGGCAGAATCTATCTCCGTTTTCCTAAAAGACCATGATGCTGGACCTCAGAGGTCAGATGAGAGAGGCTGGCTGCCCGGTTCCACGGGGGTAAGCAGGTGGGGTGGTTCTGGGCCCTGGGGCTGCTCCGGTGGGGACACGCTTTCCCACGCCACCGTGAACACTGCGCAGCCTGGTTGCATTGCTGCTTTTCCAGGTGTAGGGGCGACCTTGGCTTCTAGAAGACGGCGATCGTCTTTCCCTTTGTGCTCCTAGGGCTCCCTGGGATGCTGTGCCACCAAGATGAAAGCAACGAACAATCGCTGCTCAAAACACCTGCTGTATCAAAATTAATATTCAAATGATATTACAGTACATGCAGGTATATCTGTGTTTAGCCTTTCTTCTGACTTGGGTTCCTTCCTCAAATAGCGTATTACTAGTTTCTGAATTCAGAGCAGCAGTATTCAGGGTACTACTAAATTTTAAACTTCATTCGGCCAGCTTTGCAAAAACCTAGTCTATAGCAACAAAACAAAAACAGTCTACAACGGTGGGCCCTAAATTTGAAAACGCATCCTCTTTAATGGACCACCTTCTGGGGGGGCAATATTTTTTAAAGTCTATGATTTAGATAGATTTATTACAAATTATGATACGGCTAAGCACTACACAAATTGACAATCACTAGATTTCCAAGCACAGAAAGGACGATCCAAAGATTCCCACATAGATTCTGAGGAAGAATGAGTGCATTGTGACAGATCATTTGGGAAGAACGTTTAAGTTTAAAGTAACGAGTAAGGAGAACAAATAATGCACAAGCTTATCCTGGCTACAGAGGATTCACTGGTCTCCCCTTCAGTATGGCTTTTACTCAGTACCCAAAAAACACTTCTTAGCTTTAATCCTAGTTTTTTCCCCTCTTAACCCTACCTTGTAATGGTGAAATTTTGGATTGCACTTTAGTGAGACCAGGAGAACATTTTTTTTTGCTCCGGAAAGCGAGAAGCACATTGATCTGTAGCTGGAAAAGTTAACAAGCCTTCTTAGACTAAAGAGAAATCTACAGTTTAGCACTCGTCTGAGATGAGGCGGCCAGAAAGGAAATAAAGACACAGATGATGCATGGCATTTACTGCATTCTTAAACAGTGTTCTGACACTCACATAATATGTGCTTATCGTAGAAAACTTGGAACGTGCAGAGAACTAAAGAGGTGTATATTCCTAGAGGCAAGAGCTTCAAGCGTGGATTTGGCAGACACTATGGGACACCATGTCTCCTACTGAGAACTTGACTTCATTAGTCATTCAGTTCACCCTGACCCGAACCACACCCGAGGACAGGGCTCCAGTCCTGGCGCCCAGAGGAAAACATCACTGCAAACACTTGCGCTGAAGACACCACACCCAACACTGCAGGTAAACTAGAGCTGGGAGATTTTTAGTGTCACATCAACCCAGGGAAGACTTTTTTTTTTTTTTTTAATTTTTTCCCAGCTAACCTGAGTATTTGGAAGTAATAGCAAGTAGTTTGTTAGTACAACTCCCTGGTTAAGCTTTTAAACTACCCACGGAACAGCTACTAAATGAGTTAGCCATAGCTAGGGACACTGTTGTGGGAAGATAAGAAAAAGGTAATCAAGAAATCAAAACCAAGGACGTGTTTTAAAAGCATGTGAGAGGGCGGGCGGGGGAGGGGGGGAATGAGAAGATTAAAATGAAAAATTAGCGGGGCGCCTGGGTGGCTCAGTTGGTTGAGCGTCCGACTTCGGCTCAGGTCATGATCTCACGGTTCATGGGTTCGAGCCCCACGTCGGGCTCTGTGCTGACAGCCAGCTCAGAGCCTGGAGCCTGTTTCAGATTCTGTATTTCCCTCTCTCTCTGATCCTCCCCTGCTCATGCTGTCTCTCTCTCTCAGAAATAAATAAAACGTTAAAATTTAAAAAAATGAAAAATTAGCTGTAGTCAAAATCTCACAGATGCAGACAGGGAAGGAGCAGGAGGTCGGGGGAAGAAAGACAAGAAAAACGTGGCTAAGATTGGGAAAAATATCAAAATCAAGATAGAGGAAATACATTTTTTGTTTGACTTCAGTGGAAAGTTTTCATAAACAATAGCCGTCTTAGATTGAAGATACAGCTAAAAGGAAACATACTGGGGACCATGGTCATAAATACTCCCACCGCTTTGGGGAGCCCTGGCGAAACACAGCCTCAGAGACACGGAGACACAGGCCGACCACACACTCAGGGAGCAAGGTCTGCCTCTTGCACACGTGGCCAGTGGCTTCCCCTGCCCGGCAGACTCACGGCTCTTGACCACCTCTTTTAACTGCTCCTTCATCTTTGCAAGCACCGAGTAGGGACCCCATGGTTCTGGGGTCACAGCCCTGGACCGGAGGAGCAGGTTCCACAGCATATTCAACTCCAAGAAGGGACTAAAGCTCCCCACTCAGCTTTGAATCGCTTAACAGCTTTCTGGCATTTCCAAAGCCAAACCTTACTTGCTGGTTTTCGTTTTGAGAGAGAGAAGATGCACTGAGGCAGAGCACGGTGGCCGGCGAGCACGTTTCCAGAAGGCGGCCTAGGTTCGAGGCTGGCCAGAGCAAAGTGCTCAACGGGTCTGAAATCCTGCTGGGAGAATCACACAGAGCCCACTGCTCGCACAGCCGAGTCTGCTGCCGATCTCAGAGCTCTTAAGGGCCACTGAGAAAAAAATGACAGGAGGAGGTAGCATAAAGGTGGCACGAATTGTTTAGCTGGGGTCATGGTCTCCGGCAGGAGTCTGAGGTCCTGACTTGAAGACACAGACTGAGAACACACAGCTGGGAATGATAAACGCCGTACTGTAAGAAAGGGAAAGAGGAATAACATAAAGTAGTAATGGACTATAACCCAAAGTATAAAATGAATATCCATGGGGCGCCTGGGTGGCGTAGTCGGTTAAGCGTCCGACTTTCGGTCAGGTCATGATCTCGCGGTTCGTGGGTTCGAGCCCCGCGTCGGGCTCTGTGCTAACTGCCAGCTCAGAGCCTGGAGCCTGTTTCGGTCTGTGACTCCTCTCTCTCTGACCCTCCCCTGCTCACGCTGTCTCTCTCTCTCTCCTAGAAATAAATAAAAAATATTTAAAAAAAAAAAAAGAATATCCATGAGTCTATACTGATGGGAATAGATGACTGAAGAAGTAAATGGGGAAGAAGAGACAAACATGCACAGAAGAGTTCCAAGTAATTTCTTTAGATACTCCGCCGTAAGAGATGGAGCGTTTAAGTCCTCGTTCCTTAAGTGTGAGCTGAGTATACAGACTTTCTTCCAAAGAGTACAGTACGGAAGCTGAAAACAGTAACTTTGCAGCACAGAAACCTGACGACTGTTATCTCAAGCGAGGTGATAGTTAAACTCAGCAGTGATAAGACACATGGAGAGTGTTCGCTCTTGATCCGGTATGAGGAGAATGGCACCCTACCTCTATGATCCCCTCCCAATCACACAGAACTCCAGCCTGGCCATGAGAAAAGCAGAGGACATGCCCAAAGGGAGGGACCTTGTGCAAAATTCCTGACCCATACGCTTCACAACTGTCCAGGTCATCAAAAACAGAGAGAGTATCAGAAACCGTCTCAGACCAGAGGAGACTAAAGACACACAGTGACGAAATGTAATGTGGTATCCAGGCTGGGCTCCATGACAGTAGGGACACATTGAGGAAATCTGAATCAAGTGCTGCTTTAGCTAACAATAACATTTCAATATTGGTTCATTAATCGCAAGCACTGTACCATATGGTGTGGGATGTTAATGATAGGGGACACTGGGTATGGGCTACATAGGAACTCTTTCCACCGCTGTCACAGTAATTCTGTAATTCTAAAGCTGTTCTAAAATGTCTGCTTTAAAAACGCAGTGGAAATGCCTCACTCTCAGTAAGCTCTCCACAAAATATTCCGACTGCCGAAATCTTTAGGGAAGCGTAAGCACTGGTGATTCTCCCGATCGACTGGCTAGAACAAAAGTCACTTGTGAAAGACAGCCTCTATCATACCCATTTGCCTGACTGAAGAGGCCAGCTGGCACCCCGTACTCCACCCACTTCGGTCCCTTTGAAAGCCTGAAGGAGACACGAAGGACACTAACCGCGGAAGTAGAATCGTTTGTCTCCAAGGCCATCGTGTCGCTGGGAATCCCAATACCTTCTGCATCTGAATACTGACCCTTTGACATTCAACTCAGAAGCCTATGAACTGCCATGAAATCATAGGAAGGGAAAAAGGAAAAATCCCACAAAACCGTGTCATCTCCAATCCGTTAAATATTTGTTAACCTGCCGCGGGTCTTGTCAACAGTTAGCAGACATCACGAAGCTGCCATGGTTAGGACAGACAGACCGCTGACACCTTCACAGTCTAGGGGGATGGCGAATGGGGAAATGTTACCTTGGTGGAAGATATTTGAGAATGAGGTTTTAAATACTAGAAACCACTGACCTGTTATTAACTTAAAATTTTTTTCTGTTTATTTATTTTTGAGAGAGAGAGAGAGCGTGAGCAGGGGAGGGGCAGAGAGAAAGGGAGACACAGCATCTGAAGCAGGCTCCAGGCTCTGAGCTGTCAGCAGAAAGCCTGATGAGGGGCTTGAACCCACAAGCCGCAAGATCGTGACCTGAGCCAAAGTCGGACCCTTAACCGACTGAGCCACCCAAGCGCCACTGACCTATTACTAACTTCAAAGGATGTGCCTTTCAGGGGGGGATTCTTTCCCCCCCGCCACCCCCCCCACCAATATAGGGTATAGTAAAGAATGATAGATGCTGGCTTGAAGCATAGCTATAAAAATATTCAAAGATTATTTGAATTATTATTTCCCCAAGATCATCAATTCTCAACATTAAAAGGGAGTCACACAGAAGTCAACCTATATTCGCTGGCATGATGTCTTTTTGTTCATTGCCATTTGTAGACTATAACAATACAGAGATCTTTGGTCTAATGCAATATCTATCATCTATCTCTCATCTCTGGAAGCTGCCAGTGATTTATCAGATCTTTGATGAATCAGCTGGTGGTAGATTCTATCCAAGTGTTGGAGAACAAAAAGCTTTCAGTGCAAAGGTGAGTGGAGGTGAGACTGACGGATGACAGTGGCTTGTGGATCCAAGGAGGGTAGGGCAATATAAATACACAATTAAAAATACTAGTTATCAACCGTAGCTACATACAGATTATGTATATAACATCATATATTATACAATATAATGCATGCATCTTGTATCTGTAGTATATATGATAGATATTATATGCGTATGTATGATTAACATATAACTTAAAATTAAAAATACAGAATTATAGATTTTATATAAATAATTGAGACCAGGAAGGAGTCCAAACATCAGACAAGAAAGCATAACTACAAAGAAGCAAACAAAAATTCTTGGATAAATGTAGAGAAAAGAGTAATAAAGTAAAATGAACCCAAGGAAACAGGAAAGAAAAATACCGCAAAGAACCTCACAACACAGCGAGAGAAACAGGGGAGACATGACCTGGGAGGAGCGAGCTGGGTGCAATTTGGGGCTGCCTAACAAACCATCTAAGGGTCACCTGGATAGGCCAAGGCTGGTTTGAAGCCCAGCCTTCACTCCACTGAAGCCACCGATACTAGTCGCAAAGTCCCAGATCTGAGAAGGGGAGAGTTTGCTCTTCATTGAACATCAGCAGTTCTGTTTTCTCCTTGCGATTCCATATTAACGCCTCTGAGCTGACCTCTCTTGTTCAATGCATTGTATCTGCCTCTTGCTGTTGACATTGCACTTCGAATGCAATTCTTTTAAAAAGATTCACCAGAAAACCCCACTCAGCCTATCTTGGGTGCAGGTGCCTTGATTTTTCTTGGAACTGCTGTCTGGTGCAATGCGGCCTCTAACTATTCGTCACACACACTTAGTCCATGTGTTACACGATTAACTATTTGCTTTATAGGAAAAGTCTGGAGCCACTGGGCCCAAACAGGGGGAATGTCATGAAATCCAAGTATCCCCACAGTAGGGGTACGATTTCACAGTTAAATAAATTATTAAAGTCAGGTGAATACCTTCTTTTTATTATTCAGTGGCTCTCGATTTCACAGCTGTAAAAGGGCAGGAGGCATGACTGAGTACCCTGCTTGGCTTTACTTTATGGAGGAAAAAAAAAATCCCACCACTCTAAACACTTAAAAATAAGTGAAAGCCATACCGTTTCCTTTGGAAAGAAAAGATTTTTATGAACTGCGACCATTCTCTCAAAGGAGTCAGAATCCTGCCTTCCATATTCTGAAGTCACATTTCCTCCATGTCTCTGGCTTGCTGGCTCGCTCTGAAGGCAACGCGCAAACACTTCTATTATTTCAGGGCCCCAGCTCTTCCTAACTTTGTGCTTGAAGAATGGAGTGTCTGAACGGGGACAGTGTAAACTATACATGGACAAACTAAAATAGGGCCTGTCCTTCAGAGCGGTCACCTTGGGTTCCCCACACTTACCCAAAGGACTCTGTCACTGGAGGTCTGCTTCGGGAAATTGCCTTTACAAGAAAATCAGGCTCCACGTTACAGCTTCCAGTTGTTTCTGACTACCAGTGCTGCTGCCTAACCGCATCGTCTGCTTGACCGAAGATTACTTTGGTAATCTAAGTAAATCTAAGATTTACTCCAAGGTCAAAGGTTTACCACGTGGACTGCCAAAAGGTATCTAACAGAGCCTGAAGAAGGCGGTGAGGCCTGGAGGAGTTCCGGGCTCCTGTAAGCGCCCCGGGAATATGTGACTAGACGCCGGGCGCTCACGGGCCAGGGGATCGCTTTTATTTGGGGACAGAAACTGTGGTTTGAGGGCCAATGACACAAACCAACCACACTGCTTTCTAATCTCACAGAAGATGTCATTCTTTGTGTCTCTCAGCCTGACTCTCAGATTTGAATAGCTGCCCCCAAATGTGTCTTTTTCGACATTCCTGGGAAAAGATTCTGATTAGATATTTCCCTGTTCCATTGCTGTCATTCAAAAGCTCTGATCCCAAAGACTGCAAGACAAGTTTTGTTACAAAGTCCTATTAATTGAGGAGAGCAAGAAACTGGTCTCACCTCAAGTATTTTTGCTCCAGCACCAAAAAAAAAAATCCACTTAGACATATAACCAAATGTTATTTAATATCTTAAAAAGTAACACAATCCAAAATGGATATTTCACACAACACTACATAAACAACATGAACACAATATTACCATATGGAGGGACTTTCAAATATAGACTTACAAAAAAATCCCTGTGCTTTTTTTTCCTTTTAAGTTATTATACTAAGCATGACAGTCATCATCATTTACAATATGGCACACCAGCACGATAAAAACCATGTTACAAATGTGCTGTCATAAATCAGTAACATTAGGGAAGACATTTCATGAACTGTAATTATTTCATATGAAATACTATACAATATAAACAGAACATCCATCTTGGATGACCTTTACAGCAACCAGAGACCAAGTAATTTAAAGTTTTTTTTTTTTTTTTCAGTGCAAACACATTTTATTCAAGGCAGTCTTGGCTGCAAAACTCCTTTCTAACATACAGTAAATCCCACTTGCACTTCTTAATTCATTTACCCTAATGCAATAGTCACATTCAGTCACTCAGAGAAAGATACCTGCAGAATTATGATCCCTTTAAACTTAACGTTGAAACTTAATTCTCTTCTAGAAAGTAGTATCTATGTCAACTACTCTACGGACCTTAATTTGTAGCTGTCAGTACTTACATGAAGGTGACCTCAGGGCAGCCCTAGTCCTAAGCCATCACGTGTGCACAATATCGCACACTATTTTGCCCTTCCAGTGTGGAAACCGTGGTGGTGTGTCGGTATCTAGGCGGGGGAATGGGAAGAGGCAGGGAGGGAGGACCTCCGAGGAAAGGCAGGCAAGGAGCTGCTGAGAATTTTCCGTGACTGCAGAGGACGGACACTGGAGGGGTTCTCGGATCTCAGATTTGGTACCTCTTTTTGGTGGGAGCAAGGAACGGGGGTGCCAAGGTCAGCCTCTGGACAGGGAGGCATAGGCGCTGTACGCCGACCAGCCAAGCCTCTAGCCTTACATTTGCTTCCAGAGTCACTGCTGCCTCACTTGTGAAACTCAGCCTTCCCTCGCTGGCAGGGTGTGTGCGTGCACGTGCGCATGTGTGTGTGCGTTCACATTTGAAGCCAACAATGAGCAATTAAAGCCCTGTAACTGATAATATACAATCATAAGAAGGTTTAGTCCCCCATGAGCCTTGTAGAATTTTCAACCTTGCAAATCAGCAACTGTAAGTCATAGAACAACTGTACAAACACAGGATTATGTGTTGGAGGCGCAATCACGGGGGAATCTCTATGGGATGCTGCTGAAGACGACGCAGAGAGTAACTCAATCAGGGAGATACCAAGGCCTATTTCAACATGCCAGGAGATTTAATCATGAATTTTTTCGTATATATAAATTTATGAAATGTCTCCAAAATAAAAATCTATCGGAAAATACCGGATGTATCCTTAAAACTGTAGAACCTTCTGGGAGAATGACGGAGTGACAGCTGATTCTTTTATCTTACTTGGCAAAGATCAGACCGATCGTAATCTCCTTCCTGCCCATATTTTAGTAACCCAAAGCAAAACAATGGTTTCCATGCTTTTGCATTCGTTCTTCCTGTGTCCCGGCTTCCCTGAGCCCCAAACACTTGCAGAAGCATGGCTCGCGAACAGAAGAGAACGGGCAAGGCAGTACCGGGGAGGGGGTGGGCGGGGCGGGGGGAGGACAGGAAAGGACAGGGTCACTTCTGCTTGGGGTCCGCTGTTGCCTGACAGCGTGCTGCTGGCTGGTTCTGGGACTGACCCGTGGCAATGGGGAAGGTTCCCCAGCAAGGATCTGATATCTCCCAGTTTGAGAAAACCCTTAGAACTAGATAAGCTCCCTGGGAAATCCAGATTCTTCCAGTAGGACTCAATATATTGTACTGAATTTCTATCGTGCCCAAAGCAGCACTGGGAAGAGTACTTAGATAAAGGTTTAAATCACGATTCCCATTTTAGCACCTTCCATTGCCAGGAGCGCGTGTTCCTGAAAGATGGTGTTTAGCACGGGACTTACAGAAGCCCAGTATGAAACTGTAAACAAGGGTGTATGTCTGGGATCTGCCTCTGACCGCACTGGGTGGGTTTTGTAGGATTCCAAACGCCCTGAACTTTTTGAATGAAAATGGACAAAAGTGTACAGTTGTATTTGTTTTCTTCAACTTTATTAGCACACATCAGAAAAAATAGCATTGTGTTTAGTGATTTCTCAGGACGGTCTATCAAACAGATAGAAAATAGATCACCAGTAGCTGCCACTGAGTTTCTGGGTCATCTTAAGTCACTCCTTCTGTTTGTCCATTTCAAGTATGGGTATTACAAATAGGACCTGCTTTGTTGTTTGTCAATCTGAATGCTTTGGAAGCACTTTGAGATCCCAAAATGAATGGGCAAAGTCACGATAGTTTGTTGTTGGCTTTTAATCAAGCTCCGAATACCGCCCACGTTATAAACGGTGGGACTTTTCAAAATAGGTTCACTATTGGATTGTGAGCAATACGCCTATAATTTAAGTTAAAAACTTTATCTTCAAGTACACTTGGTGGCAATAAGTGGTTTGTCCTGGGTAGGGTTTTACAGAGCTGTGCCAACCTCCAAAAGCACACAGTGCTTTCCTTTTCATCAAACAGGTTTTTTCCTTCCCCATGGCGATTGCGATATAATTTAAATTTACATCTTCGAACCGCTGGCTGGGCTCTAAGAAAGGGAGACTTGGGAACAGCTGGTGTTCAGATCATCGTTACTTCAGATTAACTTTCAATTTATGCTTCCTGAACTTGTACTTCGCCACATCAGAGAAGCAGTAATTTGGTATTTTTATCCTGCTTGGTCCCCATTCGGCTCTTGTGTTTGTTTTCCCTATTTGGTGGCACCCCCTTTTCATATCCTCATTAAGGTCCCCTGAGATGTGCAAAATAGAGAAAATGGAACACAAATCATTTAACACACGTGGCGAGTACACAGCACTGCTCTTTTAATTAAAATGAACTTTGGGCTCGGTATGGTAGTGTGTGCGTGAAGGCAGCGAGACCCAAAGTACTTCAAAGCTGGCACGGTCCACATTTCTGGTGTGACTTCTGTTACTGAAAACCTAGAATTCAAATCAGATTCTTCCAGGAGTAAAGAGCTTGCTAAATTATGTTTACCGATCGGCTCTTGGCCAGAGAGAACTCTTAGCAGAACGGGGGGTTTGTGGGGGGTGGGGGTAGGGTGGAAAGACAAGAAATTTAAACTTCCTTTCGTTCGTAACAAAATCGAGTGTGCTTTTGTGGGAAAGAGAGGAGAGACAGGGTTACATCTGAAAGCGAAATAATGCCGTAAAACAAAATCACGGCCATGAAAAAGTCACGAGCCCGCACGGGCAGTCACTGACACACACACAGAACGCCATGGCCGAATGTTCACGAAAGTTTTCAACTTTGCTTTTCTGAACAATACACTTGAACACACTGCTGCCGCTTCATCAAATTTATGGAGGTAGTTCTATGTAAAAATAAAAATTACCCTAAAGTAATATGCTGTATCATAATAATACATACGTGTGCAAAATGCCGACAGATGGGTTGACCCTTTAAAGTTGAACGCTACACAGAGATTCAACCAGATTCAGCTTTGGAAACCTTTCAGCTGAGAAACTCTAAGCGAAGACCAGATAAGCAGCCACGGAACACAAAGCTATCAGCGCGGGGGAGCAAACGGGTGCTGGTAACCTTGGTGCGGGCCGAGCACGTGGTCACCGAGAAGCTCGCCGGGGACCATCTCGGGTCACATCTGTAACACACTTCCTGTCGCCTCACTCCTCCCCCATCTGAGAATCCTGATTAGATTCAGACGGGGCTATTTCCACACGGAACGTCTGCTTAACATCGTATCGTCTTTAAAGCCCATCTTTTCTACGCTAATGGCTCCAGGTCTAAGGGAGTTTCTGGTTGTTTTTAAAGTCACGTTACCCCAATAGCATCAGGCTAATAGTATACACATTTTATCTGAATACCGTCTTCTGTAAACCTATTTCTTATGAACTATTGATAAAGTCATATTTTAAAGCTTCTCTTTAAGGGTAATGCTTTTCTTTCCTGTCCACACAGCATTTGATTATAATGGCCACTTTCAGAGGATCAACTAGAGGCTGATGTATTGTTTCAATGGTTACGTTATTTATGAGCTGATAGTATGATTCAACACTTGCGAGCACTTCTTGGGGGGCGGGGGGGGAAGAAAAACGAATTTAGAAGAATTTAGTAACCGTATGGTTATACAACTCCCCAAGGAAACGGACTCTGTATAGTCTATTAGATACATTATCATTCCTTCTGGACATATTTAAGCAATGAGACAGTTCATTTCTGGGCAATCAGGGCATGCCTTGGAAGAAATAAGGCATGAGATTCAAAGCCAACTGACTTAAGCATTTTAGTGGTACAGGGGCTTACCAAGAAACGTGCTTACGTTTCATTATGAGCATAAAAAAAGGTATCTTAAGCTTGATGAGTCAAGTTTGACCCAATGCAACTTGCAAATATCTGAAAATGCATGAGGGAGTATCCATATGTTTCAAGAATCAGTCCAACTATATCTAGGACCGTGTTCTTTAAACAGATCCCTACTGATTGAAACTAATGCTGAAGCAGAAATGTTTCACACATTTTTATGCCGCTTACTGAAGTCTGAGGTGGAATGACTTTAGATTTATTTTTGGATACATTATTTTATGGTATATGGCTCCAAACATCACATGCCACCAAACTAAATAAAACTTTCTGCCAGACTTTGTGTCCTATGTAACCTTTCTGCAAATATCTTTTTGTCATCTACACATTTAGCCCATGGTTCTCAAAGAATAAAATGGGGGGAACTTTGAAGTGTCTCTTTTCTGTAAAGTGGAGCCCGATCATTTGTAATCCCTTTAATGCTTAGAGTCTTTTTCGTATTCAAGGTGACGTTGTAAACCAAAGCCAAATGCTGACAAACCATTTTGAAATAAGTTGGGCTGATAACTATACATCCACCTAAAACGGCCTCCTGTAATTGGTTACAAAGTATCTGTAAACATCACTCTGGCATAGTTCATGTATGCATAATTGTCATTCTGATAAATTTCAGGGGAGTACAAGTTCGGATTATACCGTACTTGCAGAATGAGCACATTCTGTTGGTAAGTACGTGGGCACATGTATAGTTCTCATCAAAAATTATTTTTTAAAGTTTTCTCTATAGATATCTTTCCAGGAATAAAAGGCCTGAAGTTCAACTCTCCCTAAATCTGCTCTTTCCTATAACCACTAAAAATGATCTCCCGTAGCCTAATTTAGGCATTCTATTTAAAACTACATAAAATAGATTAATGTCCTTCCATTAGAAAGAATAACATCCCCAGGCCATACTCTTCATTTGTATCACAAAGAACATTTTGCTTTTAAACAAACTAATTATCATTATCTATTATAGTAAGATAGGATCATCGTAAGTATCACAAGGAGGAAATGATCTTCCTTAAATATTTGATTAACACCGGTTAAGAGTCCACATTTCCCTCTTCGATCACCCAGTGCCGTGCACCAGCCAGGCTGGGGGGTCCCCTTCCTTCGTCCACTTCAGAATCAAAGGCCTATATTCCTGTTTGTGATTATGGAAGGTTAAGAAATCAGACAAGCATCTGTTACACGTAAAAACAAAATCCTGAAAACAGACACTCCCAGAATTTCGACCACAACCCCTTCTGACACACTTCACGGGCTCCTGCAAAATCGTGTCACGAAAACTCACAGTGAGAAATGACTGGTGCATGACCAATTTACACGCAAAGGGGCTGGGGTCCCTTCTGGTCAGTCTGACATGGATCTCCCTCCAGGCGGACCCTCGCATGTGTGGACATTTTGTGGTGGCTTATGCTTTTTTTTTTTGGAAGTGTCAAGGATCAGTTCCGTGGAACCCTCTGACCACAGACTGGGAGCAACACACATCTGTGGCATTTAAAAATGGAATTGGCAACTTCATGACATTGGAATGCGTATCACACTTACAGTGTCTAGACTTTCCTTTTGTGTGCTCAGTTACAAGTAGTGAAGCAAAAGTATACATATCACCCCTACTACTGCTATTCGGTTGCTACAGAGCCATACATGTGAAAAGCAATACTCCGAAATAAAGATTTTTGTTCTTTTTTTTTTTTTTTCTCCCTAGCCTACTTAGCAGCACAGTTTAAGTAAACACAAAAACTGTGGTCGAGATGCTCGTCTTTCCCAAGATGTAAACATCAGTCCCAGTGTCGTAAACTTGGCTGTGTTGGAAGGAGCCGGGATATCTGAAGCAGAGCGACCGTCACACACTAGTAACAGAAGCCTGCAAGCAGTTGGAAGGTTTCTGTAATTTCTCGGCTTCGTTTGTCGCGGGGTCCGTACTTGCTCGGAAGCTGAAAGCCGGTCCGGCCCCACCGTGCACCGGGCTCAAGGTAACGTTCTGACGACGGTTACTTTCAACAAGGCTTGACGTGTTGGAAGCCAGGCTCTCCCGGGTGCTGAAAGAGTAAAAAGGGTTCGTTTTGTTTTGTTTTGAACACAAATAATTATCTCTGGAGCCCCAGAGGAAGAGCAAATGATGTAGTTAATGGATTTCCTCTGTCGGCTCATGATGTCATACATGCCCCATCTCACACTGATTAGTCACATATGCTCCTCCAGCGTGGGCTCCAGAAGCTTTCACACACATGTTACAGTAAATGGCACCCCGAATGACGGCTTTTCATCCTGCTAAATGCATTGAAAATGTTTTCCCCTTCCCTTCCCATTCAAGGAAACTGCTTCCAAATTTGATGTGCTAGAATGGCTATCACATTCATCAGAGAAGAGAATCCTCCCAAATACATACATGTAACGACTTCATCTCAGGCTGGAAATTCATTGAAAAACCTGCTCCTGAATAAACTCAATTTTGTCCCTAATGATTCCGTTTTCATTCCTGATTAGCAGATCTTGACTGTGGTTAGACTCCAAGCATGCCATTAGCTAATCGGCCACACTGATGGGAATACAGTTCCTCTTAAAGCACTTGGGGCCTCTGTGTCCAATCTTAACACTTCCATGGAAATACATTATATTTTCAGAAAAGGACTCTCAGATTTTCCTCATTCATTTGTGAAGTTTACATCTCCTCTTCCCCTTTGGTAGAAATATTTTATTTTTTCAGAGTAGAGTGATTTAAAGGCTTTAGTATTTCTATTTCTCTTTCAGCTTTTCTAAGTTAGAAACTCTTGAATTTTATTGTTCCAAGAGATTTGGAACATTAACATTTTAAGTGTGTAGGGCAATAGCATTAGAAATAAGATTCCTGGGCCCGATTGATAGGAACTGAACAGGTTCCGTGTTCAAGGTCCTCAAAACTATAAGAAGAAGCTTAGTTTATAAAGAGATTGAAGAAACCACAAGGACACTCAAAATACCCATCCATCCTACGGGGCAGATTCAAAGTTTAGAAAATATTCTATGAGAATTGGCCCCCATCCCTGATGTCAGCCTGCCGAAATCAGTCAACGGGTCCAACTACTGCAGTGGACGACCTCACCACTTCTCTTCTACTCCTGTATGGAATTAACAGCACTTCTGTCTGAACCCCATGCAGGCTTTTCCCACTATCTACAGTAGGATGTTCCCATGAAACCTTTCATAGGCCGAAATCACTCTGAAAGTATACACTCGCTTTCCAACTGTTTGCACTGATGCCTCTTCGCTTTTACAGAAGACCTACATTAGTACCTGTTTCTATGAACTGAAAGAAATCCAAAGACAATTCTTGCTTTCTGAGGAAGAAAGTCATTACTAACATAGGGTCTTTCGTCCAAGCGAAGGGCTGTGGGTGCAAACTTTGGGAAGGCACGACATGCCTGTACTTTGTTTGGTAGCACTTCCTAGAGAATGGATTATTTCATCCTAACCCCTTGTGACCTTGAGTTTGCTTCTCGTCCAGGAGCCAGGTAAACAGGTAACTGTTTAAAAGGAAGTTTGTTCATCGACTACCAAAAAAGACAACTGGACCTTTCTTGACTGCAAAGTGCGTGTCCAGGAGGTTAATATGTTCACAAGAAGTAAATCAAGTTCTTTTGTTGTGCTCTCAGTGGTTCTGAGCATACCTAAAGACTATGCCAAAACATCAGCACTAAAGGGATGGAAAGTGCTAGATTCACCTACTTATCTGCCTTACACCTTCCCTAAGAAAACGCATCAGTGGCTTTCTAGTATCATAGTTGAAGCACGTGGTCAGGTGGAGGAAGGAAGAAGGACAATCAACATGGAGAACCCCAAAGATTTCCTGACATGTCTTCAGTTTCATTCTTAATCGTGATAGCAACTTTTTATGGTACCTGATTTCCTCACCTCTAAAATGGGAAGAGTCATGGGATTCACCTACTCATAGGGTGACTGTGAAGAAGAAATACACATCCAAGAAGCTATACATTAAAAAGCTAGGTACTTATCATTATTTCGGTTGTACACCTGGCCTCTAACAAATTAAGTAGCTACGATGAGTTGGTTTCAGAATCCATACATGACTAAATGACATCTTTTCTACAGTGCAAAATGCACTGTAAGGTCCAAAGGACCTTAAACCGGCTTAACCCTTTTCAACCGGCTTTTAAGGCATGCCAGTCACTGTAAACACATCTCACTATCAGAGACCATCTAAGTTGGGAGTAGTCTGGGCTCTGAGATGCCTCTGACCACCTCTGGCCAGAGTCATTAAGAGTGATAAATATCTACAGCACTCTAGTTTCTCCAGAGGGATCGATCTCATTATTGCCACAATCATGAGTGCAGGGCACGCAGTATTCATGAGGGTTCTGGGTGTCATCCTGAAAAACTGACGGTAAAAATATTCCTCAGACTAAAAGCTCTTACTTTCTTGAAAAAAAGAAAGCCATAGTGGAGGGCAACCTTAAAAATAAGATTTCAGGATTTTATAAGCAGAAGAGGCAAACCAAGACGCTGTGTGGCTCGGCGCCCTGGCTGAGAGAGCCCCCTCCCCCAGCCACCAGGCACGCACTCCCACGGTGCATTAGGCAGACACCTCCTTCCCTGGCGTTGCTACCTGATTTTCACCTTGTGTTTATCAACCAGTTTTTGGCCTCAGGTTTGGAATAGCAGGCTTATTAGGTCAAGATGTTTCATGTTCAATGTCAGACCTCCCAGGACTGAAAGCTGGGAGTGTGGACATCACCTTGGTTGGTCTATCTTTTTTTGTTTGTTACTGTTGTTGGATCTTAGTTGCCCAGTACTTAAGTACTGGAAGATTCGAATAGATGGCCCACTTAAGACTTCTGTATCTCATGGCAGTAGAGAGGTAGCAGCCTCATAATGCTCTATGGCTAAAACACTCCTCATGCTGGAGAGTAAACCTCCCTGTAACTCACCCATTCTCCTTCACAGACCCTCCTCACGCATCAGAAAACAACCGAATCAAGTGAGGTGTACAGAAAATACAGCTGAAAAACAGAAATGGTAAATAAGTGTTGACCTAACTTCTAGCCAACGGATTAAATATGAAAGGGGCAAAATTTGGAATTTTCTGTAGACTGTCTAACTGCGTGAGGTTTACAGGCGGTCAGCATATTCCTGCAGAGAAAATCTCCCTAATAGGAGCGGATGGACATGTACCTAAATGTGAGACAGTTGTCTCCTCAGAGAGATCTTACTTCCTACCAGAACAATGTGTGTAACCTTACGTACATTATGAAAGAAATGAAAAGAAAACTTATTTCAAGAAAGAGTCCCATTAGTAAATTCTATATCCTGCATCTCAAATTTAGAGATAAAACAATGGATTCTGTGGCGAGGCTGGTTCAACGATTTCATGAAAGTATGTGTTTATCTGCTCCCAAACCAAAAACCTTTCAGTATTATGTGCTGGTGGGCTTTTGAGTTAAAATCCACTGAGCGACTCTTAACGTCTTCTTAGCAATGATCTCTGGAGCACCAGCCTTCCCTCTGTGGCGGTACAGGGGCCAAGCGGGCACTGTGCTGGGTTGAAAGCTGTGGTGTGCCAAGCACTGGTCAGGTAGAGTCTATATGGTAAGAAACAGTCGAACATAAGGTACAGGCAAAATTAACCACACCTTCCGTAAGTGACGATTCTGAATATCTATCCATCAGTTACAGATCTTCAAAGTGCCTCTCTTGTGCCCACGATTAGAAATTCAAGAGGAAAAAAGAGCAGGAGACAGAAATAGAAAGAAAAGTATTTATACATATGATTTGATTTGATTTGATTTGATTTGGGACTTAAAAAATACTCAGCAAAAGCTATATTTTAGAAACGCCATTAATAGGTAGACCAGTAGTTTTCAGAGTGCCATGGCCCCTGAGGTCAGTTAGGGCCCCTTCACGGACAGGTAGAGATGTGGGGCTCCTGGCCTCACACTCTCTTTGGCCAGAGCACCATCTCTGTGGTTTGTTTAGACATTAGACTTCTACACAATTGTTAACTTGGGAGAAAAAGGTTACATGGCAAAAATCATCATCATCGTAATCAAGAACCAGCCCTTTAAGAAATAATAAAGGCCTAATATGGGACAGACAGATTAACGATTCCCAATTCTGATTTGGGAATGCTCCATCCCCAAATTATCCAGACTAAGGTGAAATCACAACAGAACTACATTGAATTTGTAATAATTAAAATAATATATGAAGCATGTAATCATATCTGGGTACTTGTTAAAATGATAAAATGTATCGTAGAATCTTGGGAAATCGCAACTCATGAGAAATGTCAACCTGTCAGTAGTATTTCTGCATCTCAGAGTCACCAATCTGGAGTAGAATTTAGAAGAAGGATTAGGTCCCCAGTTGCCCTTTGAGGAGAAGGAAGAGTTAAGGAGAAAAAAAGGAAGTTGCATAGACTCTGTTTTGCTTTCTTAAGCCCTGAACCACGTTAGTGTGCTGGACATGCCAGCCAGGCATTACACGCTCTCTGCTGTTAACCCTCTGCTGAAGTGCCAGCTGTAATTAGAGCGCCTAAATGGGTTGTATCAGTTCTGCAGGAGGAGACAGAAAAGCGTGGGCACACGTTTTGATCTAATGGAGCAAGGGTCCCTCATCTTTCTGCGAGAGATACAAGGTTCCATTTCTCTGTGAGTCTGAAGTGTATGAGCAAAGGGGGGAAAGGGGTGCATAGTCAGGGCTGCCGTGGCAACAGGCATCGGAGCCCCGGGAAAGGTGTTGGGATCTGTCATTCCCACTAGAGGGACCCCCATCCTTGAGTCAACTAATTGACACCCGCCCCCCAACTGACTACTAACCACTCATTCTACTCAAAAAGTTACTATTTTTGAGGACCTAAAAAACCAAAAATAACACCCTTCTTTTACCAGCATTGGGGGGCAATATACACACAGAAGAAAAATACTGGAAAATGTTGGTCCTATTAGACTGGCCTGATGCAAGTCTGAGGGAGGGAGCCAACCCACCAGTCCAGATTGGTGATCTCTACAGCTGCAGAAACCTGTGTTTCAATTCCTGAAAGAGAAGCCAGAAACAGGGTGTTACCGATACAGCTCGCACACCCCTTCCCCCGCATTCACAGAACAAAAACTGGGAAATCAGAACCTCTTCAAGTTATTTGCATCAAGCCCCAGGCCCGGGATGCGTGCGCGTGCGCGTGTGTGTGTGTGTGAAGAGGCGCCTCTCCCTACCGTGGGGAGTTGAATCCACTGTCCACGGTGATGCTGCTGCTGTCCATGCTGTCGAGGCGCGCCGAGTGGGTGGCCCTCTGAGTGCTGCTGCTGTCGCTTTCTTTTGGGGCAAGGAGGGTGAGGTTCTTCTCGAATTTCCTCTGTAAGTCTCTTTCCTTCTCCCTCTCAAGGAGCCACTGCATGGTGCCCACGTCATCCCTGTTTTTCTCCTCCTCCGTGTTTTTATTGGCCCCTTCCTCAGAGTCGTCGTCGTCAGAGACGTTGTAATAGTCAAAGGAGGCTTCCTGGTTCCCCCCGGACTCTTGCTGACGCTGGGAACCAGGCATGGCCGCGGCCACCGAGGTCCCCAGCGGCGGCTCCAGCTTCTCGCACCGGCCTGGCAGTGTGTCGGCAGGGGTCTTCGGGAGAGACTTGAGGAGGGACAGGCTCGACTTGTGATAGCTGTTTACAGACAGGGTGCTGTGAAGCGGTTTGAACAGCGTGTCTTTGCTGAATATCTCTTTCCTCTTGTCTAGGCTGCCGGGCTCTGCGCTGTGGTGCTGGACGAGCCGTCCGTTGGCCATCCCTTCTGCCACCGCGCCCGGAACAGCCGGGCCCCCACCTGGCCCTTTGGGGGACTCCTCCTTGTGCCCCACGGGCTCCCTGGAAGAATGTGGGGCCTGCCTATCGGACAGAGGCAGCTTTTTCACCCCTTCCGCCAGAGTCAGAGTGTCATGATCCTCTTTATTCTTTCCCAGGGGCGATGGTGCCGTGAGGACCGTCTCACTGGAGGTGTTGCACTGGAAATAGTCGTCTGTGGCTGATTTTGCTGGACAAGAGTTGAGTTCCCCGTGGGACGGCAGGCTTTCAGGCGCTTTGCCTGGCTCCAAGAGGCTACAAGCGCTGGAGAGCTCCTTGCCGCCACCGACTATTTCTGGAATGCACACCTCTTTATAGCCGCTGGACGAAACATGAGCCCTTGGAAGACCAATCGCTTGTGCAGGCCGTAACGTACTGTCGTCAATGTAGGATTGGCTGGGGGTTTGGTCGTCTTGGCTACAGCCTTCGGCCAGGTCTTCGGGGGTCCCTAGGGAAGAAGCACCCAGCGGGCCCTTTGAGTTGTCCATCGATCTGGATCTCTCCTTGGCTTTGTTGGATCTCTCATTCCTGGACCTCCGGTCCTGGGTATGGCTGTGGCTTCGGTGCACTTTTGAATGGGAGCTTCCCCTGGAAGGTTCAGGAAAAGGCATCTCAGTTCTCCTTTTGGCCAGTTCCCCGGACACATCCCATTCTGGTGTCATGGGGAAGTGAGACTCGATCACGTTCGTGTTACTATGCATGATGAAGTTATCTCCTTTGTGTTCAATGATGAAGCAGCCCTCCCTGGGTGCCCTGGTAAGAGGATCACAGAAGTCATACTCTCTGTCACCTGGGATATCCAGATGAGAACCGTCTGAAGGGTCTCCTTTAGACACCCGGGTCTTGCTGTGGGACCGAGACTTCCCGTGGGACTTTCGATGAGTCCTACTTTTTTTACTTCTTCCGCTGTGATGGGCCGAGGACCCCGCTTTACTCCGATGCGCTTTCTCTTCTTCAAGTTTCTTCATCAGTGCAGTGTGCCTCATGACATTTTCCACGGTCAGGTCCGGGTTAATACGCCTAATGATTTCCATCTCCACCTCCCTCGGGATAGTCGTTGGCATGTCTTCATCTCGCAGGGGCCACTCCTCAGGAGGAAACTGGGCAGAAAAATTGGCTAGCTGTTTGGTCTTATCTTTTTTAAAACTTAGCCGGAATAACTTCAGCCCAAATTTTTTGGACTGCTTTTCCCCGTCTTTAGGTTTTGAGAGAGTTTCTGTCTTGTAGGAAAAGTTGACGGTACTTTTGCTCTTTTCAGTGGGGGGGGCCTGGCAGAGTGAAGGGGGGCAGTAGGGGTCTTTGCAGTCCTTGGCAGGTCTCCTCTGCAGAGTCGAGGCGTGCATGCTATGCACGTCTTCTCTGCAGCAGTGGCAAGAGTCGCAGTGGTTTCTGGGCAACGTTCTTTCCCTGACGCAGCCTGAGGCAGAGGGCGTGATGGTTCCGGGTTGCGGGGAGGTACACTGAGACCTGTCAGGTATCCTCTCGTCCAGATGGTACCATTTACTGTTAGTTCTTATGAGAGAAGGAGTAATGAAGTAAGTCTGCGGGGTCACGATGAAATAGCCATCCGGAGTTGGGTAGATCTTCCTCTCCCGCACCAGCGTGTTCAGCGTGTGCCGGAGAATCTCTTGGCTTGGGGTGGGAACACCTAAAAACCAAAGGAACACACTCATGAGAATGTAGAGGGAACCTGTCGTTGGTTCCCGATTTTTCAGAATCTGCTATGGACCGAACAATCTGTATCCCCCCCGCAATCATTCATATGTGCAAATCCTAATCTCTGGTGTGAGGGTGGGGCCCTCAAGATGCACCCTTGTAAGAAGAGGAAGAGACCAGAAGCCCCCCTCCATCTGCCATGGGAGGGTATGACTGGCTTCCAGCCAGGAAGAGGGGCCTCACCAGACACCAAATCTGCAGGTGCCTTGCTCTCGGAGCTCCTAGCCTCTGGGACCATGAGAAATAAATGTCTGTTGCTTAAGCCACCCGGTCTATGGGAGTTTTTACATAAGCCCAATCTAAGACAAAATCCTAGTACTTTTGCCAAGCTTCAACATATCATCCATCACAGGGCAAGCCGGCGGGACTCAAAGGTGTTCAGGAAGAGAGACAGAAGTTAGTGAGATTGTTAGAGAGGTGGTGCAGTGAGATCGCTACCGTTGTCACAAGGCCTTTCCTGAACAGAGCCATGAAAAAGCCGAGTATTTTTAAAGGAGGGAAAATGAAAAATGTTTTACATGATATAATAGACATTTATAGAAAAGCCTTTCTCAATACAAAAAAACAAAGAAAACTGGGTTGAAATAGCTATCTTGGAAATCAAAAACCAATAGGACATATACAGAGACCACCATAGACACTTGAAGCTACTCTATACACTCATTTTTCAAGATTAAGCTTACTTAATAAACTTAACTTTGTAAGTTACATAAAAGGGCAATTAGACTTGACCATTGTTCATGATGTACTTTCCAATTCTGAAATCATTACCTTTAGTTTTTGTTTTGTTTTTTTAATGTTTTATTTATTTCTGAGAGAGCGACAGTATGAGCAGGGGAGGGTCAGAGAGAGAGAGACACACACAGAATCTGAAGCAGGCTCCAGGCTCTGAGCCATCAGCACAGAGCCCAACGTGGGGCTCAAACCCACAAACGGTGAGATCATGACCTGAACCGAAGTCAGACGCTTAACCAACTGAGCCACCCAGGCGCCCTCATTACCTTCAGTTTTGAAAGTGACTACATTATTCACAAAGTTTGGGTGAGAACGTTCTCCTTCTTGGACTAAGTCAGCAGGATAGAGGTAGTATTTCTAACTCATAACCAGAGAGCCCTAATAAATACATTTGTGAAAACCTAGAAGCTTCTATGTCTGTCTGGTCACAAAGTCCAAAAATGCCATTTTCATTAGACTAGAGATTCCAGAAGAAAATGCCAGATACTTCCTGGTACCATGACTGATAATGTGTTCAAAGGGTTTTGTGTGCATGTTTATGCCTTGTCTGTCTTTCTTTTTCTTTTTTTTTACATTTATTTATTTTTGAGAGACAGACAGAGATAAAGCACAAGTGAGGGAGGGGCAGAGAGCAGAGGAGACACAGAATCTGAAGCAGGCTCCAGGCTATGAGTTGTCAGCACAGAGCCTGACATGGGGCTCGAATTCACAAACTGTGAGATCGTGACCTGAGCCAAAGTTGGACACTTAACCGACCGAGCCACCCAGGTGCCCTTATGCCTTGTCTTTCTTAAGAGATGGAATTACAAGTATAAATTCTTAAGAGAGTGTAAACTCTCCAGGTTATAGAACATTTACTTATTTCTGGGATATTCTTCATTCTTCAGTGCCAGGCACACCAGAGGATGATAGAACTGACTAGCTGGATTTGGATGATAGAATTTGGAAATAGGTCAGGTGGAATTATACTGCCAATATTCAACTGTGTCTGACCCACAAAATTGTAATTTCATGTGATTCAACTTGTGACACAGTTAAGGTAGCGTAATGCGGAGACTGACAGCCTGGAGCCCAGGGTCACACTGCGGGACTGAAACCCCAGCTCTATTACTGTTAGCTGGTGGCAGTGGTTGAATTATGCTAACCCCTGCCTACCACGCCATTCCTCCATTTAGACCTTATCCCCTAGACCTCAGCATGTGACCTTGTTTGGACACAGGGTCTTTACAGAGGTAAACCAGTCAAAATGAGGTCACCAGGGTGGGCTCTACTCCAACATGACCGTGTTCTTCTAAAAAGAGGAAAGTGGACATAGAGACATGCACAGAGAGAAGACAATGTGAAGAAACATTGGTAGAAATGTCCATCCACCCGCCAAGGAGAGAGGTCTGGAACAGTTCCTAACTAACCTCACAGACCTCGGAAGGATCCAACCAACTCTGCTGATACCTTGATTTTGCACTTTTTGAACTCTAAGAAATTACATTTCTGTTGTTTAAACCACCTGTACTTCGTTAGGGTTATGCTAGAAAATGAGTACTGCTGGTATCACCTTAGGCAACTTACCTAACCTCTCTGAGCCTCAGTCCACAGTCATCAGGATGTGGATAATAACCACGTGTACCCTCATGGTATAGTTGTGAGTTTAAATGAGTTTAAGGCAGGGGTACCTGGTGGCTCAGTTAGTTATGTGTCCAGGTCTTGGTTTTAGCTCAGGTCATGATCTTGTGGTTCATGGGATTGAGCCCTGCGTCAGGCTCTGTGCGGACAGTGTGGAGCCTGCTTGGGACTCTCTATCTCCCTCTCTCTCTCTCTCTGCCCCTCTCCTGCCCACTATCTCCTTCAAAATAAATAAATGAATAAACTTAATTTTTTTTAAATGAGCTTAAGGTATGTAAAGCGGTGCCGGACTTATACGGGGGCTCCATGAACTTGAACTATATAGTCTCAACTTTGGGGCAGGACTCATGGAAACCCAGATTACCTTCAAAGAACATTGTGTAGCAACCTAGAATAGCAGGGTAAACTAAGTTTAGGCTCCCCCAATCCTTCCAAAACCACAAAGGTGGGATATGACAGCACTACTAATGGCCCAGGAGACAGTCTACGAATGTGACGTAACATACATGTCTGTCTGTGTTACCATCTTCAGAAGGCATCCGTAGTGGCGAGGTGGGAAAGGCAGTGTTGCTTATGAATAATGCATTGTTTAGTATAATTATTTAATTTTTGAGCTGCATAGTTTCCCTTTAGTCTAGAGCTCTGCTCTTCAGAGATGTACTCTGGTTTTTACGCAAATGGCTTCAAGGCTGATATAATAACAATTTTTTAAAATTTTATGATTGTTTCTGCACAAAATGAACTCCATATGAATTAGTGATATAACCCAAACCATACATATGAAATTCTTGAGTGCCGTCATAAAATAAAAAAAATAACTTGCATATAAGAGAAGCAACTTCAAAGAGCTCCTATGCCCCAGTAACAACGAGGGCTCCTACTGAACAAGTCTGGGGTACCATTCAAACTGACACAGACTAAAACGCTCCAGATGAGACTGGATTCACACCAGAGGCTCATGAATGATGCCACTTGGGTTGTGTGGCATAGCAATCCCGGGTATCAAACCCATACTGAAAACTAACTGTATCTTACAAGGTAGCTTGCTCGCAATCAACACTGTAACAGAGATGAGTTTTTCCAGAACATGGCATGCCTCATTTATAAGAGTTCATGACTGGCCAGTTTACTGTGCTGTCATAATAAAGGAGAGCTGAGAACAGCTGTTACTATGAACCGGAACTGTAATGTATTACAGAATGTGCTGACTGGAGACCTTACAAGTGCTGATCACAGAAAACCTACAAAACTATACAGAATCATGACCACGATGTTGTCATGTTTACTTACTATTAAAAATAAGTGCTCCTGATAAATGGAAAATAAGAACGAGTTTCCAAAGAGAATTTACATCTAAAGTCTTCATGTCTTGGATTCTCATGTATATTGGTCAAATACTGTCTAATTTGAAAAAACAGGTTAGAAACACCTCTTGTCCAATTTCCCTTCCACACTTCTTACCTGTGAGTTTTCAAAGCTTTAACTGAAAGTCACTGATATTTATGATGCTTATATTATGATGAAGCCTCAGTATAATGTATTGTATTTTCAGTTGTCTGTGAAATCCAGACTTCCATGAGAGGTCTGCAGGGCTCCCCTGGGACAGAGATGGTTGTGATGCGTACTTTCAAAGTTTGCACATTCAACCACTTCCAGATTCTATTCCCAAAGTTCATCATGAATTTGGATTTTGAGGGCTTAAAGAACAAAAAGATAACCTCTGTATTCAAATAAGGCTGACACCCGACTTCTCTCCTTTTCCACACCTTTACATCTTCCAAAGCAAAACCAGAGACCTAAAAACACTGCATGACAATGCGATGTTGCTTAGACTTACATATCTCTTTAATCCTGCAAATCTGAAAATTGTAGGAACAGAGTGCTTACATATACCTTCTATATGTTAAACATTTTAGACGAAAACTTGCAACGGGCTTCTCTGGATTATTTCTTCTCATTGGTGAAGAATACTGGCTGAGGGAGAATTTCCAAGAACCGATGTAAGGGGATGAGATGGGAGACAGAATATGATGAATATGTATACGTATCCCCTCATCATGTATATTCATGTTAATATTCTCTAGCAAATTCAAAACCTCAACCGCATCAGCAGCCTATAGGTCTCTTTCTCTGAGGGTCAGCGTTCCTCCCAGGAAGATCCAATCATAACAACCCAACAAGTACTCATCCAATTTAAGTGATCCTTCTGGATGGATGGATGAGGAGTACTTACATAGCTGAGAAGCAAGTACTTATTCTTTTTTCTACTTAAAAAAAATTCTTGTTTCTGTAAAGGAAATTTCAAAACTCAACCAATATAGAAAGGTGATAAAAGACTTTACATTTCAGTAGGTCAGGGATTTTGACTAGGAGACTTTTAGCTAAAACCTTTCTTTAGAATATGGGTGTCCGGGGGTGCCTGGGTGCTTCAGTTTGGTTCTGTCCAATCTCAGCTCAGGTTATGATCTTGTGGTTCATGGGGGTGAGCCTAGCGTCGGGCCCTGTGCTGACAGCTCAGAGCCTGGAGCCTGCTTCGGATTCTGTGTCTCCCTCTCTCTCTGCCCTTCCCCTGCTCATTCTCTCTCTTAAAAATAAACATTAAAAAAAAGGATATGGTTGTCCAAAACAGTAACAGAGGTCCAAATCTAGACTATTCTTTATACCTATAACATATGCATTAAATACAAGAGCTCAAATGTTTTAATGATACTCAATTAGCTTCCAAAACTTTATTTTCAAGGAGTAAGTCTTACCTTAAGAAGACAAAACTGCCATAAATATGATACTTAAATCCCTTCAGAGTTTTAGCACTGTGTTTGAAAATACATTTTCAAATAGAATTTGAATAGTATTAAGTTTCTAAATTGTTTTGTTCTGAAGTACTTTATAAATTTTTTAAAATGTTTTATTTATTTCTGAGAGAGACAGAGTGAGCAGGGGAGGGTCAGAGAGAGAGGGAGACACAGAATCTGAAGCAGGCTCTAGGCTCTGAGCTGGCAGTCAGCACAGAGCCCGATGCGGGGCTCGAACCCACGAACCGTGAGATCATGACCTGAGCCTAAGCTGGCCGCTTAACCGACTGAGCCACCCAGGTGCCCCTGTCCTGAAGTGCTTTAAATGATAGTGCAAAGCAGGAAGAAAATCAAAGAGAGAAAAGAAAAGGATGGAGGAAGAGAGACAGGAAGGATGAAGGAAGACAGCCAGGAAACAAAACCTCATTTTATGAAATACTAGTTTAAAATATGGAGCTATTGAAGCACCAGAGCCCGGAGCCTGCTTCGGATCCTGTGTCTCCCTCTCTCTCTGCCTCTCCTCCACTCAACTCTGTCTCTCTCTCAAAAATAAATAAACATTAAAAAATAAGATGAAATAAAATGTGGAGCTATTGCTGAACAAAGTTTTAAATCATTACTACCATGCCCTAAATCAGTAGCTGGCAAGAGCCAAATGTAATTATTTTACTTTGTGAGGCATCTGACCTTCTAGCTGCAACTACTCACTTCTGTAACTGCCACATAAGCAGCTAAAGACAACACACGAACAAATAGGAAAGGCTGTGTTCCAACAGACTTCCAAATAAAACTTTATAAGCACAAGTGGTAGGCCACACGAACCTGCACCCATGGTTTGCCACCCCCTGCCCTAGACTCACATTTGCACAGCATCCCCGCAATCTGGGGCTGTCATCAGTGTCACAAAGATGAGAAAGGTGGGGTCAGCTCCTCTGGGTCCGTCTGACAACAAGGCACTGGGATCTAAGTTCACGGACCACAGAAGCTCGCAAAGCAGTTGCTCATTTAAGTACAGGTGACCTATGAGTTTCTCTACAAAAGTATTCCAACTTAGTGGTATTGTAATCAACTGCTAGGCAATTTACTATTTTCTTTTGCTATTTTTCACAATGTATTCTTACATACTTGGCTCTGGGTTCTTTCCATTCTCTATTTCATGGCCCAGTAAAGGGAGAGGTCTAACCAATTTTGGAAAAGCTATGTGATCTCTCATGAAGCTACATAAAAATAGATTTTAAAAGCTGCTGGGGCGTTTGATGTCAGAAGAGGCCAACCAGGTATAAGGCCACCAGGAAGGGTCTCTCTTCACAAGGGCATTACGTCCATGAACGGCATCTGTCGCCTTAGATCGCTCTCACCTGGGATTCTGCTTAAATAACTACTGAAAGGAAAAGGGTTTGCCTGGAAGTTAACGACGAAAGACAATCGGGCAGTGAAGAATATTCAGAGATAATGTTAGAAAATTTAAGGTAATTTATAGGCTGCAAAAGGTCAGTTCATGTTAGAGTTTTTAAACAGTACACATAATTTCAAAACATGTTAATTAGAAAACTGAAGAAGGAGGAAAAAATCACTGGTGGAGAAATGTAAAGCTCCTTTGGGGCAAAAGGAAAAGTGGGGAGACTCCATACGACAAATGACTATTTACTTTAGAAGAAGTCCTTTCTTGGGGCGCCTGGGGGCTCAGTCGGTTAAGCACCCGGCTCTTGATCTCAGCTCAGGTCATGATCTCACGGTTTGTGAGATCAACCCCTGCTCCAGGTTCTGTGCCGGTAGCTCAGGGTTCTCTCCCCTTCCCTTTCTCTGCCCTTCCCCAATCACACGTGGGTGCATTCCCTCAAAATAAACAAACCTAAGAAGCAGTCCTCTCGCCCTCTGCCATGGCTGGCGTGCGTGTTCTTACACCTGGACTGTGAGTTTGTCCAGGTCAGTGTTAGCCAATGGAACGTCAGTGGGCATGGTGTGACCACAAGGCTGAAGAGCCTCCGTACAACCAGACTTGTTCTCATGTGGCCTCTCGCGTTCCTCTGAGCAGAATGGGCCTCTGCTTGTCCCCTTTTCCAAAGAAGATGGGGCACAGGTGGGACAGGGCCACCTGAGTGGGGCCGGTCTGGATCAGCTGATTCCCGGAGAACCCACAGTGACTTGAATAAATGCTCACTGCTATGTGCCACCGATGTGCTGATTATTACCCAGCATTTTGGTAGCAAAAGTGAACTGATTCGGCCTGTAGCTTCTCTTTTACCAAGTTCTCTTCTAGGTCGAATGAAAACCATGTCAAGGGCTCATTTCAAGACTTCTATTTCTATCTAGGTATATGTTGAGTCCAAGGTGGCAAACTGGTGGCCCAACAATGTGTCTTATTCGACTTGCAAGTGGCTGGCACACATGTGTTAAAATGTACACACACACACACACAACACACACATAACTGCTGATAGTTAAGGAAATCTACAGATGTCACATAAAGCTGAATTTCCAGATTGTCTTGAAAAAGCAGTGGAAGATTTGAAGTTCTGGAAGGGTTCGACATTTTGGGGTACAGGGGGCAATACACTGGAGCTGAGCAGTGGGCTACCTCACTTGAGGCAGGGCATACAGTCCTCAGCTCATCACTATTCCTCACATCTTCTCGGGCTGGAGGCACTGAATGCCGTTCGTATGGCAGCTGGCCTACTGTCCCTTTATTATAATATTTAAGAGAAAAGGAAACATTTTTTTTTCTTTTAAAATGAGATCTTAACTAATTTATCAAATGTCATATTATTAAAACTCATCAGGCCATGAGACAAGCATGCAAGATATGCTTATTTTTGACCTTACTGTCTCTTTAGTGTAATCCCTTGGGACTAAACTTTTCTGACACACTCCCATGCATCATGTATTTAAAGAAGGTCAGGGGAGTCTGGGTGGCTCAGTTGGTTAAGCGTCTGACTTCGGCTCAGGTCATGAGCTTGTGGTCCATGGGTTCGAGTCCCGTGTCAGGCTCTAGGCGGACAGCTCAAAGCCTGGAGCCTGCTTCTGATTCTGTGTCTCCCTCCCTCTCTGCACCACCCCTCCAAACCATTCATGCTCTGTCTCTCTCTCACAAATACATAACATAAAAAAATTAAGAAGGTTATATTGAAGTTGACTAGAGGTGGTTTCTGCCAGCATTCTTCATGGATCCTAACTGCATTTTGTCTTCTCGGTGCCACTTACAAAATGTATCACACTATTACCTGAAGATGGTACCTTATCTCAGAAGTAAGAGAGGTGCCTTGATTTTTAATTACAGCCCTAACAAACGTTTCTGGTCAGTTTTGGCAAAGGATTTTTTTTTTTTCTATTACATTTCAATGAGAGGAACGGTCCATGTCAGGTCCCACAGCGACCGGCACACATGTCTGTTTGGAAAGTGATACAACCTCTTCCTGTTACCTGGGAAACAAGTGGTCAGGTGCTCCGTCAGTGCTTCCTGGGTGACGGGTTTTCTCGCGGAGTTCATTGCCGAGATGGCCAAGCACAGGATTTCCCCGAGTGGAATGAACTGAGATTGACTGATGGGAGACATGCTGATGGGTGACACATCACCTGCAGAAAGACAATTTTCAAGGAAGCGGTTCATTAGAAGACCCAGCCTTTTCTCACATGCGTACACACACGCGCACACACATGCGCACACACACACACCACGACCCTTCCCTGTTCCCTGTATCATGAATACGATCAGCTCTGAACACTGAAGCCTGTTACAGCCACACAGCCGATGCCCCTCACGTGGAAGGGTGCCCCCAAGAGCAGTGGAAATTCCAACGGCCTCGACAAATAGAATCTGCCTCTAAACCCTGAGTTCTCCTTTCCAGACTTCCAGCTGAAGGGCGTATGACACGGGACTGAAAAATGATCTCTGCTTTTATTAACTTGGAGCCAGTCTACTCAGGAACTGCCACTTCCACCTCAACAAATGCACTTGTGCAAACGTGAGGATTCATTCATTCAGATGTTGAGTGGCTCTTTCCGGGTCAGCCATCTGCTGGGGGCTTGGGATTTACTTGGGGGAGGGAGTGAGCTCCCCTCCCCAGATCATCTTTGTTCTCAAGGAGCTTTTACTTAAGTGGAGGAGACGGGCACGTAGACCAAAGTTCTCAGTTCACCAGAGAAGGCTGAATGACAGACTCTGGGACAGAGGGGACAGGGTGGCGGTACAGCAGCACTGGGGGTGGGGGAGCTTAGAAGCTGGAAGGGAGAGGTTTCCCCAAGGACGTGCAGCCTGAATCCAGTGCTGAAGCGGGAGTGTGCCCGGCGCCTGGGAGGTGTGGGGGGACGGCGGCTGCAGGCAGCTGTGTTCTGGGGCACAGTAGGGAAGACCCAGGGCCACCATGAGGAGACAGCTGAGTGCCCAAGGCCTTCATCCTGTGAGGGACGGTCAGCCACAGAAGGGATTTCAGGAATGACAGAGTCAGATGTGAATTTCAGAAACCAGATGGACTGGCGGGAGCAGGAGAGAGATCACCATCCACAAGGGACCTGGCCTCCCGCACATGTTCGCAACTAAGAGATTCTGTGGCGGCGGGAGAGGCTGAAGACCCAGCAGTGAGAGGCTGCAACGTGAGGTCTGCTGAACGTCTTCATTTCTGTGACCTTTATGTCACAGGGTGCTGCTTTTCCAGTTATGTTCTATGGGTTCCTAGAACTCCCTGGAATGATCTTGGGGGTGGGGCTGGGGCCCTGGTAGAGTGAGAGGCTGGAGGGGCAGGAAAGCCTGATCCTGACACCTGGGGGCCACCTGTTTCACACATCGGGTCTCGGCTGGGTCTCCCTCACAAAAGAGCCCCACAGGAGGAGGGTAAAGTTACCAGCGGAGCAGAGGAACTAACTGTGAGCTTCTGAGCTGATGTCCCACGTGTAGCTACATAATGTCTCCTTTTGTGTTTCCTAAGCCTGATTCGCTCGTGTAATAAACTACCACGTGGCTGGCCTGGGCCTGGGTACTGGGCAGCCTGTGGCACTGGGCAGTGGCCTCCTGGGACGGTGTCAGGGGTCGGGATGGACCAGCCTCCTCACTGTCAGGCACTTAACGCTGTGCCTGGCCACAGCCCCTGGTTTGCTGGGAGCCTGGAGGCCCTTTGAGAAAGAACCTGAACGTGCATGGGTGGACTAGATGCCAAAAGGTTTGATGGATGAAACCAGGCAATAGGGCGGGGACTGAAAGCCCCAGAAGAGGGTTACAGCTAACAGGTGCAGGGGTGAAGCAGCAGGGACCCAGGGTCAAAGGCTGGAACCCCAACACCGCCCACCAAGCGCAGCTCAGTCCGGGGCTCCCGTCAATTCTGCTGTGGCTCCGTGCTCTGCAAGACGGGGGGGAGAAGAGTAGTCAGAGTGGGGGGCAGGGGTGTGTGTGTGTGTGTGTGCCCAGATCCAGAAGGAGAGAACCGCAGAAGGCAGGAAGTGACCAGAACCCAGGCGTGTCAGGGGCCAATGGAACACAGAGAAGTATCATAAAGAGAGGCCTCTTGCAAGCATCCGGTGGGGTAGCAGTGGGTGGAAGTGAGAATGCGAAAGTTTGGCTGTCACTGGGGACACAAGCTTCACTCACTGGCTGGTAAAGCTCAATTCATACTCATGACTCAAAAATGAAAGAACTCTGTGGGCTGGAACCATCTCAGTGGGCAAGGGTGCTACTGCCTAGAACAGTGTATATCTTCTTTTTTCCTTAAGTTTCTTTATTTTGAGAGGGGGGAGGGGCAGGCAGAGGAGGGGAGAGAAAGAGAGAGAGCGAGAGAGAGAGAATCCCAAGCAGGCTCTGCACTGTCAGCACAGAGCCTGACGCAGGGCTTGAACTCATGAACCTTGAGATCATGACCTGAGCCGAAATCAAGAGTCAGACGCTTAAGTGACTGAGCCACCCAGGCGCGCCCAGCGTGTATCTTCTTAAAACCTACTGTACCCTCAGTTCAGACCAGATTTTATTCTAAAGGCTCAGGTGTAATAGACGAACCAGCAGCGGTGAGGTGCAGGGGAGGTGGGGGTCTGGAGCTATCTTCGTTCAAATCTCCCCTCCCCACAGTGGGCCCTGTAGCTCAGCCCCAGCCACCCAGTTAGTTGCCAGGGTAGCCGGTGTAGACCCTAAAGTCACCTGGGGTCTACGTGACTTTACACATGAGATGAAAAGGCAGCTGGGGTCAGTGGGCCATGGGGGAGATCAGTGCAGATCCTGTGACCTTTGGACCTGTGACCCATTTGGGAGTTGAACACCTTCTGAAAAATACTAAATACGATTTTTTTTTTTTAATGCAGGTCTTCCTCCTGGTTTTGTAGAGGTTACAGGGAACATGCAGTCTCCGGAGAAAAGGTGGGGCTGTTAGTGAACTGACCACTTGAGTTCAGGCCACTCTTGTCCTTTTGCTTTTAGCTGAAACCATTTGTTTAGGTGAACTGTTATCTTCTAAGTTAATTTCTTTTCATTCTTCACTGCCAGCTACAAGGGCCAGCACACTTCAAGTGCGTCTGAATTGCATTTGGGTTCGAAAAAGCTCTGTTTTGCTACAATATTAAATATATCCACCGTAACTTCTCACTCAGGGTATAGATGGGAATGGAATGTGGATGCCCTCAGTGACTATCGCGTCACTTCAGTTTTTATACTGCACCAAGATAAATTATTTCCCACTCCCCCCTGGTCCCCAAGTCCGGTGGCAATCCCTGTCTAGGCCATGCCCACGTGCTGGCTGGACGGGCCCCTCTGCTCCACACCCACTGCTACCTGTCTTCCAAAGCACCACTCTCTCCCCTGACCCACTGGGATGGCTTGATGCTGTCGGTTTTCCCTGTGACCCGACACTGCCTTCTCCACAGGGCAGCCAGGTCTCTGAGAAACAGAAAACATGCTGTCCCTCTGCACAACGTCCTACAGCAATTGCGCACAGCACCCCGGAGAAGGATCACATCACCTGCGGGCCCACAGGGTCAGGGTGTCCACCCACCTCTGGGTACTACCGCATCCCCACTGTCTCCCTCGGCCATGCTCACAACTTCCTCTATTCTCTGATCACGACAAGCTTTTTCTGCACTCAGGGCCTCTACGTTTGTTGAGCTCCTGGGATGCTTCCTGCACAGACCTTTGCTGGACTGGCTTCTCTTCCTTTGGGTCTCAATTTAAAAGGGGACCTCCTCAGGGAGCCCTGTCTTGACTGCCTGATGCAATGCTGTCCCAATGCTATAAGAGAGACACTATCTCCTGTTACCCAAATGTGATATGTGATTTATAGTAAATGCATATTTGGTCTCTATCCTCATTTCCTGCACAGAGCTTCTAAAACGGGGAATGGGGGGTGGAAGGGGATTTCCTAAACGATGAGAGAGGTAAGGTGTCTTTTGTTATGTTAACAAGGTCACTTTTGGACCTAAGCTGCAGATGGGGGCTGGTGGCCAGGAGGCTAACTGTGATTAGAGAGATCGAACTCTCAGTCCTACGCCCAGCCTCCAGGGAGGGGAGAGGGGCTGCGGGTTCAATCAGCTGCCACTGGCCAAGGATTTCATTAATTATGTTTCTATAACGACCCATAAAACCCCAAAGGATGGGGTCCAGAGACCTTCCAGGTTGGTGAACATGCGGGTATTTGGGGAAGAGGGGCATCCTCGGAAGGTTCCAGGGTCATGGAAGGTCCCAGTCCCTTCCCTGCACTTGACCCTATCAGCTCTTCTGAGTTGTATTTTCGTCTAATAAACTGGCGCTCTAAGAAGTAAAATGTTTCCTGAGTTCTAGAAGCAAGTTAACCGAATCTGAAGAAGGGGTCATGGAAACCTCCAATTTATAGCCAGTGGTCAGAAGCACAGGTGACAGTTTGGGCTTTCGGTTGGCTTGGAAGGAAGGCAGTCTTATAGGAGTGAGCCAATCACAGCTACTTCGCAGGTGAACACATTTTTTCTGAGCCGCCATAATTCATACTGTTCTAAAACGAAGGGGTAAATGGGTTTTACTTCACCTTTGTTTCCTTACAAACATCCATTGAAGTACAGTCCTCAGGGAACATCTGTCAAATGCAAAAGAATTCAGGTAACACCTGTGGGATCTGATGCTATCTCCAGGAAGAAGGTATCAGAAATCAGCTGAACCGGAGGACATCCCACTTGTATTGGAGAACTGCTTGGTGATGCGGAAACAGCGCCCGCCCCCCCGCCACCTGCATTGGTAGCAGAATCTCAGCAAACTACTATCTTCACTGTCTGAGTGTGTGCACGTGTGTCTGTGTGTGCTGGGTCACTGTCTGTCTCGCCCACTTGACTAAAAGCTCCGTAAAAGAGCAACACATCAATGCTACGTTCCTACTAGATTTCCAATGCCTAGAATCATGCCTAGGGTACACCAGACATCCAATAAATGTTTGCTGAATGAATGAATGAATGAATGAGTGGATAGCTATGGATAACACTGTAATCTCAGGAGCTTCTCAGGATCTTTAAGGGATTGTGACTTCCCTCATGCATTTTGCTAAATCATTTCAAACAAAATAGCAAGAGACCTAATATACTAAACCATGCAATTTCTAAGACTCTCTCTAATAATTTCATCAACAACAGAGCAACCAAACACAGCAGTTACCATGGAAAAATAATCATACACTAAATGAGGTTTAGGACACCCATTTAAGGTCTGTATTAAAGGAATCATAGGTATCTCTCAATACAACACAACATATCATCCAAGTTTGCCGTGATTTTCTATGGATCTTTTATATAAAGACCTGCTTAATGAGCCAGCTAATCGCTCTTAATTAAAATACTAGAAAATTCTTCCAACAACTGGAAGTTACAGTCAAAGAAGAAAACAAGGGAATGTAAATACTGCCAAAATCTCATGGATCACCATAATCTATGGAAACTACCACACTGTGTATAAACTATGAATTGTTACTTGTCTGTAATTTATGGGACAGATTTTCCTATTGTCAGAATTAGTTCAGAATGCATTCAATAAAGACAACTCATAGCTACTTTGCAGACTAACAAATTCTTTCTGGGCCACAATTCTGTCCAGTTGTTCCACAAAGAAGGGGTAAATGGGTTTTACTTCAGCTTTATCTTCTTGCAAACATCCATTTAAGTACAGTCCTTGGGGGACATTTGTCAAATCCAAAATAGTTCAGATAAAACCAAGCACGGTGCCTTGGACAGAGGAGGCATTCCATAAGTTCCTGGTAAATAAACTGAAGCTCTGAGAAGACACGAACATATTCCAACTGTAAGCAACCCTCTTTGCTTTTAACAGCATTGGATATTAAAGTTCAATGCCTCAGTGAACATTTGGACGTCGCTTTCATTTAAGGTACGGGTCAGCTGAGAAGCCTGAGGACGCAGGAGACCACTTGCCCAGGGTTACGGGGAGAGGGTGGGGATCCCCGCAGAGGCGGGAGAGAGCACATGCGGGGCTGGGACCACATGGCAGCCCCCCCCCCGGGGGAGAGCTGGGCACACCTGGGCACAGCTGGGGCAGGCTGGGGTGGGACGGCGAGGAAAACAGGAGCCAGGTCCTGGCTGACCAGGGGCTTAGATCTAATGCTTGATGCTGATGGCGGATCTTTGCGTGTGTTTGTACAGAGGAATCAGGTGACGTGCTGATGTCAGAAACTCAGTCCCATGCCACTGTGGGAAACAAACCAGGACTGCAACAATTGCCCAGGCAGTTGACAAGGGGCGTCTGGCACAACAGGCAGAAATCGCCCATGTGCCGACTTTCTCCATCCCACCGGATCTACAGCTAGTTATTTCCACCTCAGTAATATCTGTAGCACGAGCGTATGTTTTTACTAGTGGAACCCCTCTCTCTATTTTCCCTTCGAACTTCTGGCCGGTTCGTAGTTGGAATTATTTTAAAAAAACATGCTCGATGGGGCGCCTGGGTGGCTTAGTCAGTTAAGTGTCCAACTTTCGCTTAGGTCATGATCTCGCGGTTCGTGGATTCGAGCCCTGCGTTGGGCTCTGTGCTGACTGCCGGCTCAGAGCCTGGGGCCTGTTTCAGAGTCTGCGACTCCCTCTCTCTCTGACCCTCCCCTGCTCACACTGTCTCTCTCTCTCTCTCTCTCCCCTAGAAATAAATAAAAATATTAAAAAAAAAAATGCTCGATCACATAATTCATCCTTTCAAGAAATACATTTGAGAGCCTGTTATATATTCAATACTTTTAGGCACTTGCCTTGCAAAGTGGTTCCTATCTTGATTCTATTCGTGAAGAAAGAAAGAAAGAAAGAAAGAAAGAAAGAAAGAAAGAAAGAAAGGAAAAGAGAGAGAGGAAGGAAAGAAGGAAGGAAGGAAGGAAGGAAGGAAGGAGGAAGGAAGGAAGGAAGAAAAAGATAAAGACTGTAATAAAGCTTAGTTCTTTTTAAATGCCTTTTTTTTTTCAGTCATTAATCTAGGTTCTCTGTATTCCTCAGTCTCTGCATATGAGGGAAGGCAACACATAGCCTATGAAGACATCACTTTCGTAACAATTTATACCTATATCTTCCCAGATGATACCTGCAGCTTTCCAAAAGACACCTCTCATCTTCAAGTCCCCATCTTCACACAGCTCTGTAAAAGAGGACAGCCAAAGGGGCACCTGGGTGGCTCAGTCAGTTAAGTGTACAACTTTGGCTCAGGTCATGATCCTACGGTTCATGAGTTCGAGCCCTGCGTCGGGCTCTGTGCTGACAGCTCAGAGCCTGCAGCCTGCTTCAGATTCTGTGTCTCCCTTTCTCTCTCAAATAAATAAATGTTAAAAAAGGAAAAAAGAGAAGGACAGCCATAGTTCTTCCAGGCGAATCACATCATAATAAACTACAACACTGAAAGTACCCTGAAGCCCATTGTCTATCTTAACCTTCTTTAAATAATCCAGTTTTTTCAAGCACCAGCATTATGTTTAAATTGCCCTGTTTTCTTCTTTATTTTTAAAGACAACTTTTCCCTGTAAATGTCAATTTTATCTGTACTCCGGGCTGAAGAGTTACCTTTGACCCTAGTGAAGTTCATGAATCAAAGCGACCTACTTCCAAGTGCAGTTCTGAAACTGTACTAGTTTATAATCAGGAAGTTTCCAACATACAAAGGCATTCAGGAGGTATTTTGCTGAGCACCCGGTTTCTCATAACAAAACGCAATTACCACTCCGCGCTGCTGTTTCCTCGTCTGTAAAATGAGGGTTTGGAAATAATGTCAAAGATTCCTTCAGGCTCTCACGGATTCTGTGATTCTATATCAGTGCAGCAGGATTCTAGCATCAAAGCATAATACAGTACTCATGTAAAGCTCTATTTCCACCTTGCTGGAGAGACTATTTTAATAATCAATCCAATCTGAAAAAAAAAGTAGGCTTTAATTTTAAAAAGAATAGCTAAATATATTGGTTATTAATCTTTTCTTTTGTAATAAGGGCTTCGTCATTTACTCTTTCTCATTCAAAGTTTCGCTCAGCTTTGCTCCTCGGGACGAAAGTGTGCCTGTTTTTGTTCTCTGTGTTGCCAAAATTAACACTGAAGCTAAAATTATAGATGCCAATAAAATTGCCACATGCGGTAGAGACTGTGACTCATAAAAATGGTCAAACATGCCTATAAAATGTACAGTGGGCACAGTGGCAGTTCGACTCCGTTCCTTTCAATGAACTATTCACAGAACTGACAAACCAAGTTTTATCTGAAATACCCTTGAGCCTGGGGAAGTCATAAGCTCTCTGAGGTTAAGGGTACAACGTCTCTGATGCAGGACACTGGACAGACTTTGTGTTTGACAATGGAGTTCAATTTATGAATCCCAATTTTATTTGTAAGTGTTGTTTACTTCTTTGAACAGACGGTCTACGATATTTTTTTTTTTGCTCGAGAGGAACACACAATCCCTTCCCATACCCTCTGGAGCACACAGCGACCCCTGCAGGAAGGCAGAGCATTACAGCTGCGTTATTTTAAAACAGGTTTCCCTCGAAACCAAATTATTATACTTGACGTTCGAATCTTTGTATTTGAAATCTAAAAGGAAACTGGCATGTTTGGTTTAAGTGCCACTGTTTTCAGAAATTTAAGGCTGGGTCTTCACTGCAATAAATAGTCTGTAGCAGTAAAGATGACATTTTTTTAAAAGGAATTTTAGAACATTTAGAAATTCTGCAACAGCTTTTCTAAAGTCACCCAGTGCTTTATTTCAACACATGATGGATCTCTTAGAGAAGGTTCATTTCCTAAGCTATCCTTTGAATAAATACACTGTCTTAATCCCAAAGAGAAATGTAAATAAGGGGTTCCCATTAATAATACTAAAGTTAATGGTGTCCGTTCCCTACGACTTTACTAAGAAACTTCTGATGAGAGTAAACAAGAGCAATCATGTTAGCATATGGCTTGTGTGCACGTGCGCGTGTGTGCGCGCACGTGCACACACACACACACACACACACTAATGGGATTGTGTGTACCACATCTCCTGAATCTTTTTGCTTATCAGTCTGTCTAATGCACAGACATGCAGCTAGGTGTGATGACAAATCAATCGGTTCACCGGTTTCTAGAAGAAACCCATTATCTTCCTTAGTCTACAAGCCTTCATTAGTTACATTAGCCATCATTCTTGTTACTGAAATTTGACTACTGATAAAAAAAAACTGTCACCGGATAAGCAGAGATGGGCAAGCCGGAAAGGGTGGGGAATGAGGTAGAGAAACGCAAGCAATGGGCAGTGATGGCTGAGAACTCCCTGCTGGGGGCCATTGTCACCGTCACCAGGAATGACTACTGACATCTCTCTAATCAGAGCCAGTTAACACTGCTGGACCATTCTGCTCTTGCGCTAGATTTGTAGCTGAAAAGTTAGGATGGAAATATGAGCCATGAGGCCAATCAAATGCTTCAGGAATTCCAACCTTTGCTTGGGCCCCACACTGTCCCATGTGGTGTCCGTTAGGCCCTATGGAATAAATCCTGGCAGAGCGCCATACACAGGCAGGCACGCAAATGTTTGCTGGATACCGAGGTACTGCACATACATGGACAAGGCAAGGTAAGACCCTGCTAGCTGCCAGACATTTCCATCACCGGCTGCTTCCTTCTCTCTAGACCCTCACCCAGGGCTAAGCGACAGTCATTTACCCCCAGGGATAAAATCATGATGAAACACCAGTCCTAGTTGAACAATTAATAACATCTGAGACGTCACACACCTGTAGGCACCTGGCCAACAGAAGTCCTGAGGAATCCAGTGTCCTCCTTGTGCACTGCGTGGGGCAGTCTCCAGGCCTATGGTAAGCTACCATGAGCTTCTCTTCCCTCTCCACCCTGGACCAGCCAAACACCAGTGACATATAAGATGCTCCAATTTCTACTGATGACATTTCTCAGCGACAGTTCAATACAGGAGTCTGACATCTCCAGGGTCATTCTCTTCCACCATTTACAAGTTAGAATCACCACCGCTGTTCCTCGGCTTCCGTACTCCCTAATTCCCCAGCTTACTGCTGATATTGCAACCATACTCTGACGGATTTCTCTAAAATGCGATCACACCAGAACAAGACGGCCTAATTAAAGGACCATTCCCACACTCCAGCACAAGGGTACTGAATGATGGCTACCAGCTCCCCAACAACCGGACACTCTAACCATCCCTTCCAAAGGCCATGGAGGCTGTTAGGAAAGTTCCACGTATGAGTCTGGAAGGAGGTACAGAGGTCAGAGGAGACACACAGAGAAAACACCCAACTCACTGTGCCAAGAAGGAACTATTCTCTCCTGAGCCTGGCCTCACAGGACGCGGACTCACAGGCCATGGACTCCGCAGCCTAAACTGTAGGCTTGGAGCCCAGTCCTGCTCTTTGCTGGCTGCGGGGTTTGGGGCAAATCATTTAATTTTGGGGGTCGCAATTTCTTCTCAGGCAAAGCACACCAAATGATGCTCACCTGACAGAGTTGAGGGGGTTAAAGAAGATAAGGGATATTGGGTGCTTACACCCCCCCCGAGACCTAATAAATATTTGACAAATGTAGTAGTATTTTTACAATTACCTTCCCTAGCCCATTTAAATTTATTCCATTTATTCTTTTATGGTGTTTGAATTTCCACTGATAGCAATTCAATAAAACCATCACTCTGCCCTAAAATGGAAATTTTTTTCCTAAACAAAACTGAGACATGTGCAAAAAAGACTAAGAGAGTAGCAGTCTTTGTTACACTAGTATGAATTAGTTTAATCAGACTGCTCACCTCTTAAATATGAGCATGAGCACTGAGCAAATGGAATAGTTTGGGAAGCAGAAAATTTAAGATATATGTATTATATATGTGTATATATGTGTATTATATATATAATATATATTATATGTGTACATATACACACATATATTTATATGTATATATACCTATATATGTATACATACGTGTGTGTGTGTGTGTGTGTGTGTGTGTGTGTGTGTAAACATCAGCATTTGGGATGTATTCCTGGGCTGGGGGAGAATGGTGTGAAAGCAAGGGGGAAGAGAGAAGGGTACCAGAAGATGGGAACCTGTAGGGATAGAGAGTTACGAGGGCACCAGACAAAGCTGGCCTCTCAAAATTCTGGCTGGGCCACTCTTACCTGAGAGAGGAAACTCGGCCCTTGAGGAGGTACTCTTAGGTACCTTAGTGTCACTAAAGACCAGTGACACTAGGAGCTACATCTATAATCTCCGACAGGACCTGGGCACAAGGAGCCATGATGGTTACTCCTTTTAAGGAAAACATCCTGTGGGATTCAAGAGAGTCACCTATGCACAAAATCTCGGAATTCTGCACACTCCTTGGCTTGTCCGGTAATATGCTTTGTAATCAGGTAAACTATAAACAATGTCCACATGGAAAGGCCACATCTTTACATGTGTTCTTAACAGTAACAACCCTCTATGAGCCACGTACAGCACCGTCCGTAACCACATCTCAAGGTAAGAACAATCATCATGGCTATAGTCTGAACTCCTGACATCCACCCTGCAGTATCTGCCCTGTGAAGACTCTTAAAATGAACAAAACAGACCATTCTTGCCCTCTAAGACGAATGAATGCATTTTAAACTGCCTCTCTTCTGAATCCACTATGTAAGGAGTGGTTCCCGTGTGCAGGAAATTAGTAGGAGATGGGTTCGAGCCCCGCATCGGGCTCTGTGCTGACTGCCAGCTCAGAGCCTGGAGCCTGTTTCAGAGTCTGTGACTCTCTCTCTCTCTGACCCTCCCCTGGTCACGCTGTCTCTCTCTCTCTCTCCTAGAATTAAAAAAAAAAAAAAAAGAGATGGGAACTGTAGACAAAGGCATAAGTCTTGATCCTTGCCTTCAGTGAGCTTATGATTTGGGTGGGGAAACATGAAATAAATGCATGAAAATATAAGCAGTTAGAACATATTCAAATTACTGTTTACAACAACCTTAGATGAGATACAAGAAAATACATGAATGACTAGCAAATTAACTCAATAATAGCAATTTATTAATATATAATTATATTCATCTATCCATAGAGCGAAGTAGGAATTCTATACCAGCATTAAGGAATGACTTCCTGTTGGAGTAATCAGGGAAGGCTTTACACAAGAGGCCCTCTTGTGAGACGTTGAAAGGGTATTTAAGGAAGAATCAAAATGATGGGTGTGGGGACCTTACATAATTACTGTATATTCTCAACACACTACGATGTCACCAAGCATCCTTTAACACTGACTCAACATCCTCGACTTTGCTTTGAAGATGCAGAGCACTGTGCACAAAGAAGAGACACCTTTAACCATGTGGAAAGGAAGCATGTTTTCTGCCCCTCAGTGGAGGAGTGAGAAAGGAAGATGGATATGAAAGCAAAGACAAGAAAAGAGGTTCAAGGAGCCTACCCAATGCATAAGTTTGCACTTTGAAGTGTTCTCATTATGATTACAAATGACATCAGGGATTTAGTGCTCTCGAAATATCTTTAATAGAAAAGAGTGCTAACCCTATAAATTTGACGAGATGGCTAAACCCACGCTTTCGGATTTGCCAAGTTTGGAAATCACTTTGGAAACATAGCATGTAATGGACTTCTGAGGACCGCATTTTGGCATCTCACTATTAAAAAAAAAAAAAAGCTTCTGTGTGAAAAGCCCATGGATGTTGTTAGAAAACAGCTATGTAATCACTTGCATCCTAAAGCAGACGAGGAAGAAATACGCTTGCTTCCTTAGTGGTTAAGAGCAACCTTAGTCTGATGTTAGTGTTGGAAACAGTCCCTGAGCGTATAAATCAGGCTCTCTTAGATTTCAGAGCATGTAGGTTAACAGGCCAAATAACACGCCAAATTTCAGGGACTATATTAATTGAGAAGAAAGTATTTCCAACAGTATTTGTAGACTGCACCCACCGGAAGAGTAGAAGAGATGCTAGGTGATGGAAAGCCGAAGCGGTTTCATTCTCTCTTATTCGCACATCCTACAGCTGTCTGACTTTTCGGCTCTGACGGGACTTAGGATGAGTCATGCTGGTGAGGTGGCCTCTGGTGGGCGTTTCTGCTGCCTGAGATGGAGCCTGCCAGGGGTTTATGACAGCAAGACCTTCTTTCGGAGGACAGTGTACCTGTCGGTACCGGGGTGTCGGCAGTTTACCACATTGCTTCGCACACAACAAGTCTTGAGAGAAAAGCAGGGGACACGTACCTGGCCCTTTCTGGACTGGCTCCATACCCCAGGCAGCTCTGATGCTAAAGCCTGGTGCATGCTAGGGGGTTGCATCCAGGCACAAGAAGGAGCCAGTGACAGAAACGGACGTCCTAGAATCTGGAATAAGAAGACAGAGTAAACCTTCGAGTAATAATACCCTGAATGAGCATTTCAGATTGGCCACTGAGGGCATGTGGAACACAGCAGGAATCTGGTACTTTACCTTCGTAGATCTACTTTGAAAAGCTGAGTTTTCCAGAACCCTCAGCTCTTCTTACAATTCGGGGCTCAACAGACTGGTTCAAGTTTGGTTCGAAAGCTGGCCAAGAAGCACCTTAAAAAGGCTCTGTGAATGGGCTCTGACGGTAACGATTTTAGAAGAAAACACAAACAAACAAATGCATCCTCTTTACCAGTCTTTCCTCCTATGCGCCCACACGGGACAGCTGGGGCCTGTCCCCTGCCTACTCCACGCTCCACGGCCGCTCGTACCGAGCCAACATGGCACTGCAGTGCCTGGGGAGTCTGCAGTATCACTCCTCTTCTGCCTTGTTCTCTGCAAAGTGAAGTCATAGGGACGGATCAGCCGACCTGACTTCTCACTACCCTGCCCAGAATCCTTTGTGAACTGAAATGAGTCATCGCTCCAAGAAAAGCTACAGCCTCTGGTTGTCTGCGCTGGCTCTTTTGTCTGTGCAGTGCAGAGACTCTGGGCTGGGAACGCACCCCGGGCCTGGGGCTGTGAAGAGGTGCATCCTCCTTCCGAGGGGCCCAGGGCCCCTCCCATGTATTGGCGCCAACTCAGACCTTTGCATCATTGAAACAGCAAAAAAGGGCAAACGCCTCCGGATGCTTGATGAAAACACACACACACACACACACATAGTGACATTGATCTAGCGTCATATACTCACCAGTCTGTAATTATAAACCTGACACATTTTCTCTCTCTCTCTTTCTCTCTCTCTCTCTCTCTTTTTAAGGCTGGCTTTTCATTGTGATGCAGGACGGATCTCCCTCCTGTGTGTAACAGGCGGCTCAACTGTAACACTGGATCAAAGTTTAACCGCAGTGAGCTATTTGTCATGAATTCCAGCCGCTGCGCAGGCCCTCGCACGCCCGGGTCTCCCCACTGCCGGCACAGCCCGCAGGCTTGCAGCGCGGCCCCCGCCGCAGCCCCGGGGAGGCGGCCTTGGGAATGAGGTCACTGTGTCAGGGACTCGTTCCGGCGTGAGCTTCTCCTGGGCTCGCCACACGGCACGGAGTGCTAGGATTCACAGCGTGGTGGCTGGTTTTCTATTCTTTTCTTTTTTTTTGTATCATGGCTTCTTCTGCCTTTTTTTTTTTTTAAATTTTCTGTGTCTCTGATCAGTAAGGCCAGAAAAATCAATTACATAGCTGTGTGAAAATGTCTTTTTCGCTGCACTGTGTGTTAGCCCTGCACCGACGAACTCATGCATACGCACGTGTACGTGGCTGTATTTATAGACCCACGTACACAGCACGGGGCCTTATTTCATCAGAACCAGAGAGGAAGCGCTCCATCTCTATTTCGAGTACAAGGAACGACATATAAACATCTCCAGAGGAAAAGGGGGCGGGAGTTTGGGAGACAGGAAAGGAAGATGGGGATATCAGCCACCTGCGTTAAAAGCGCAGAGAAATGGAGTCAGAGAGGAAAAGAATAAGTAGGGAAGGCAGGAATCCTGTGCTACTTGGAACGATGCTGTCCAATCTGCCCCAAAAGAAAAGAGACCACAGAGGGCACCTGTCACTCTCTCCACTCAGGAACCAAAGAGGTATCAATAAATCATCCGATACACAGAAACCAAATAGATTTGGGTGGCAGAGGATGTGTGTACAGCGAATTCGCCACATCCTCGTGAACACGGCAACTGGCCTTCCACAAGTATGACTGACAAGGCCAGCCAGGGCTGGAACAAAAAGGCACGGAATCTCTCGGTGAGGCTACCCCAGACTGCCGGGTTAGAAGGGCCCCCAGGCTAGAATCCTACCCAAATCACATCCTATCATACCTCCTGTCACGTGGCCTGTCTCCCACAACCTCCTCCCACAGCAGCTGGGGTCTCTTCCCAGCCTGGGGAAGGCCCCCACTCCGCGAGCTGAGTCCTCTCACCCCACAGAGGGATGCCCATGAAGCCCTTGGAAAATAAAAGACTTCTAAGCCTCTTCTGCCTGACCACTCACTCGCTATCCACAGATAAAAATCTCATCCCTACAGATGATCTAGTCTCTAGTCGCTTACAGTTCGGGACACTTCGTAACCACACACACTACATGCTCATTTATTGACTGACTGATACACGTGGTCTTTACATCATTAAATAAAGCTTCTTCAGCTACTTCAACCATCCGACACTTTCCAAATCCTCTGCTCTCATGGTTTCCCTCCTTTGCTTCTGCTCTGGCGTATCAACTTCCCTCCTAAAATGTACAAAGAACCAGGGCATCTGGGTGGCTCAGTGGGTTAAGCATCTGGCTCTCGATTCCAGCTCCGGTCATGACCTCACGGTTTCGTGAGCTCGAGCCCTGTGTTAGGCTCTGCATTGACACCATGGAGGCTGCTTGGGATTCTCTCTCTCTCTCTTTCTCTCTCCCCCTCCCCCACTGGTTCACATGCTTGCTCTCTCTCAAAACAAATAGACTTAAAAAATAAATGTATAAAGAACTAAATACACTCTAGCTGTGTTCTCGGGATCACCTCCCTTGTACTGGACTCTATCTTCACACGGCCTGAGATTATACAGTAGGCTTTTAGCTGAGTCACATGGTCAACCCCAGAGGACTTCTTCACATTAGCTGCTATTAAATTAGGTCTCATTCATGCACTTAGAAAAACCTCATCCATGATGCCCTATGCATTTCCTCAGAAATGGTTTAGTTTTGATTTTCCTTCTGGATGTATTACTTCCTCTCATTTAAAAAAAAAATTTTAACATTTTGTTTTTTGAGAGACAGAGAGACAGAGTGTGAGCAGGGGAGGGGCAGAGAGAAGGGGGCACAGAATCTGAAGCAGCTCCAGGCTCTGAGCTGTCAGCACAGAGCCCGATGTGGGGCTTGAACTCATGGGCCATGAGATCATGACCTGAGCTGAAGTCATAGGCTTCACCAACTGAGCCCCCAGGCACCCCTACTTCCTTCCTCTCATGTAGTATGCCACCTAGAGTCTCATCCATGACGCATATTGAGGCTGTGGCCTCTCACTGGGGCCTCCTACCAGGACAGCTCACCTTGACTTGAGCTCCTCTGAGTGTGGTTGTGTCGTTAGTTATAAACCCACCAAATCCTTCCACCTTCTCTGGCTATAAATCCACCTTATCCACCTCATTCTTGTCGGGCACAGTCTGATCACTGCAAGGTTAGGAGGTGTGCCTAGTAAGCCAGTGTACTGTAAGAGTGCAGTGATGTAACTATAGGATAAATGTATTAAAAATGAAGTTCTAAACAGAGATCCTTTAGCTCTGGCAACATAAGGGCCTCTGGAGAAGCTCTGGGTCACTGGACCACCTCTTGATAGCTAGAAATTCAAGTTTCCTCTATGATATAGAGAAGGTAAAATAAACGGAAAAAGAAAAAAAAAAACACCCAGAGAAAAAGGATGGAAAAACAACAAATAAAAATGTATTCAAAATTTCTAACATCCAAATACGTATGTTTCCACCTATACATGGGCCTCCAAGGACCATATTAGAAACTCACCTAAGCTTTCCAAGGACCCAATACAGTAAGTACTGTCGTTATCCCCATTTTTTTGGTTTATTTATTTTGAGAGAAAGAGAGCACAAGCAGGGTAGGGGCAGAGAGAAGGAGAGAGAATTCCAAGCAGGCTCCATGCTGTAAGTGCAGAGCCTAATGCATGGCTTGAACTCATGAACTGTGAGATCATGACCTGAGCAGAGATGGAGGGTCAGACGCCTGACCGACTGAACCACCCAGGCGCTCCATTATTGGCTGCATTTTAAAAAGATTCACTACCTTCCTTAAGTGCCCACAGCTGCTAAGAGACAGAAGCAGGATTTGAACCTGTGGAACAGGTCCCAGAGTCCGTGCTTTACACCACCACACACTGGCGCTCCTGGGGGGCTCAGCCGGTTGAGCATCCGACTTTGGCTCAGGTCATCACCTCATCGACTGTGAGTTCCAGCCCCGCATCGGGCTCTCTGCTGCCAGCATGGAGCCTGCTTTGGATCCTCTGTCCGCCCCCTCTCTGCCCCTTCCCCTCTGTGTGCTCTCTCTCGCTCAAAAATAAATAAACATTAAAACAACAACAACAACATCAATATGCAGAGCCCTCAATTATTATAATAAATAAAATAACCACTGGTAACAAAAATTTTTAAAAACCCATACCTCAATTTTTACATTTAAACTGAGGGCAATTCACGTTGTTAGCACACGGAGCCAGTGAGATCAGGTTCATGGGGGGGGACCCCTTCCTAGCAGTTACCTTGCCCAGTTCTGCACCCCCTGATGGGCTGGCTCTGGCCTTGGCCTCTGCCAGCAGACCGTTACTAACTGATAACCATAAGCTCGTTCTGCTGTCCTACTAACAGCACAGTGAGTTTTCCGATGGACGACCGTTAGCCTCAACTCAGAAATAGAGGCGAGAAAGGTACTGATGTTCTAGGCACCGGTCTCTGATGGGGAGACACACTCAACAGAGACATTATTAGCAGTCCTCGTCCTCTTCCCCCCTGCCTCTTGCTCCTTTTTTTAAAAAAAAATTATTTATTTATTTTTGAGAGAGACAGAGAGAGTGAGTGGAGGAAGGGCAGAGAGAGAGAGGGAGAGAGAGAATCCCAAGCAGGCTCCACACTGTCAGCACGGAGCCGATGTGGGGCTCAAACCCACAAACGCTGAGATCATGACCTAAGCTGAAACAAAGGGCCAGACCCTTCACTGACTGAGCCACCCAGGTACCCCCTGCTTCCTCCTGTTAATAACAGCTTCAGTGTTACAGCAAAGATTTACAAACATCACACAGACTACTGCAGAGGTGATCTGATCAGTTGATAAGGTGTGGGCAGAGGCTGTCTGGCATTTGACTGGTTCCTTGGCAAAAGACATCGTAGCACCACCCAGTGACACAGTCACGCAGCACCTTACAGCCTTAGGGCTACTGTACGTGATAAAGCACAGCAATAAGTATCTTAAATCGGTTAAAAATATTTATCAGGTGCCCAGCTGCAAAGTCTATGCTAAGGATGGAGATGTGAGCGTGTGTGAATAGTGTGCATAATGTCGGATACATACAGTGGTGCACACACTTTTTTATGAACAGGTGACATGGTTTCTACTCACAAGAAGCTTATCAAACACTTGAGGAAAGAAGACACCCACACATAAAAAGTGCAAAGAATACAAGGCAGTGTCGATCCAAGAGGAGGAACAGGTAACAGGTGCCTCTGAGAATTCTGGAGTAAAGCAGCTGGCCGAGGCAGTCAGGGATGGCTCAAAGGCAAGGGCAAGCCTGTCCTAAAATCTGGACCGGCGAGAGATAAGAGAAAGGGCATACCATGTGTTAGAACGTGAGCTCCGTGAAGAGGAGGGGTTTGGCATGCCTTGTGTCGTCCTGAAAAAGTGCCCAGCCAATGGAAGGCACGGAATGAATACGTGATGAATGAATGAACAAATGAATGAATGAATGAATGGCACGGAGAGAGGAAGGATGAGCCCAGGTGTGGAGGTGCTGAAGGGGGGAGGTGGGGAAGCATGAGGTGGACCTGCCTGGGGCAGAGGGTTCCTACTGCAACACGGAAGAAGAAGAGGCAAAATGGGTGGCTCAAGATGAGATTAAGAACAGGCTCTAAAGGATTAGAAAACAACCTGCCTTATACTTGCAACAAATTCCCCTTGGCATCTGTTACAGCGATGAGCAGTCTCCTTGTGAGAAGCACTACCCCTACATGAGCCCCTCATCCTCCCAGAACAAGTGTTTATATGCTAGGGCAGCCCATCAGAGGGATGATATGTTGACAGTACGGCCAGCTGTCGCTTCCCCCGGGGGCTTCACTGCCCCTGTTGCCACCCACAAGTCTGTGATGGCCAACACTCTCTCTGATTTGCAAGAATGTACCAAAGGGGAGACAAAAATCCTAGTCTGCAGCAATATTATACCAAACCCACCCTAAGTCAATGTAGTTCAAGTCAACAGACGCTTATTAAACACAATATGTAAGACACTGCTGGTTGCTGAGGTCAGAATAAAGGTGAAGAAGTTACAGCATCTGTCCTCACGGTTTTGTGTCAACATCTGAGACGTTCAAGGCAAGGAGAGAAAAGAGTGCGGTGAGACCAGAGAGAAATGGCAGTTTCTGATGTAAGAGACAGGGGTAAGGAAGCATGGTAGCACCAGGGCAGCACTTCAGGCAAGAAGCTACCGTTGAGGTGGGCCCCGAAGTTGGGTAAGCAAGGCAGGAGGAAGAAAGATGGTGGGGAGGTCTTTCCAGGCAGCAAAGCCGTGCACTGAAAGAGCACGTGGGTTAGAGGGCACAGCGGTCTTAGAGAATGACCTTGCTTGGCGAGCATGGCGGGATACATGAAGGAGACGGGTAGCGTTAAAGCCAGAGCAGCCCGGCTGAGATACGATTTTGAAGAGCAGGCAAGTGTAGAAGGCATTAAAGGTTCTTACAGGGGGTGGCGCTATTCATGCGGAAGGTTTATATTACTGTGACAACAGGATATAGGACATGTCCGAAGAGAGAAGATAATGAATTACTGACACAAAGAAGAGCCTATTGTGTGAGCCCCAACAAGATGCAAAGGTTGCCTGCACAAGGAACAGAGACAAGTGCAGAGATGGGAGATACTTTTCTGTTTCACAAAGGGACTGTTCAAAATACCCGGCATGAAATATTAGAGTACTATCCGCGATGCATTTCTAGAAGCATCAGGTACACCTAATAGGACTCGCTGAGAAACTGTCCAAAAGCCTGTGCTGTGATGATAGTCTGACATCTGTAGTAGTGCCCAGGGCAGAATATTAGTTCAAATAAAGGAGAGAGGAGAAATCCTCTAAAGAGAAATCCTTGAGCACCAGTAACAGACCAGATTTTACTACTTGCACAAAAGCTGATCAAAGGCACAAATTTAAAATTCAGTCGAAGTGGTTTCAGAAAGAGAAAGTTCCAAAGTTTTCAAGGGGTTTTATATAGCCCAGGGTTGACCGAGGTAAGTGCATTATTGTTATGGTGGAAGAAACCATTAGAATTAAGGTTGGATTCAATGCACATGATATGGGCAAGAAATAACATACTTGCTATCCCTACAAGCATTACCAAAAGGACCACAGAGTCAAGAACAAGGTTATTCTATGTTACTAAAATTCTCCAAAGTCTTTGGATTAGATCAATTCTCACGGGATTAGGAAGATGGAATAATGACATTTTAGAGCTGGACAAGGCACTGAAAGTCATTTGGTATATCATCATTTGACTGAGGAAAATCCTAGGGTCCAAATGGGAGAGATGACTTCCCCAAAGTTCAGAGAAAATAACAAAAGCCACAACCAGCCCCCACAGATGTCCTAATTCTCAGTGCAGACACCTCCTCATTACTCTGCAACACCTTGTACAATTTATTAAAAGAATATTAAACTCAAAGACTTTTCTGGATGCATTTTCAGTAAGATACTGTAAGTAGGCAGATATTCAATTTTCCATACTTCATTGTGGTATAAATTATTTTTCTGCCCTCAGTTCTTCTAATCAATCTCCAAAGAAGACAAAGAAGGAAAAGATAAAAGTGAAGTGAGAAAAATGGAGAGCTGGTGAGTTTACAGGTAAAAGACAGATGTTAAATTTGATGTTTTGAGGGGCACCTGGGTGGCTTAGTCGGTTAAGCGTCCGACTTTCACTTAGGTCATGATCTCGCGGTTTGTGGGTTTGAGCCCCGTGTCGGGCTCTGTGCTGACTGCCAGCTCAGAGCCTGGAGCCTGTTTCAGAGTCTGTGTCTCCCTCTCTCTCTGACCCTCCCCTGCTCACGCTGTCTCTCTCTCTCTCTCCTAGAAAAAAAAAATGAAAAAAAAATTTAAAAAAAATTTTGATGTTTTGATATTAAATGTTAAGAAAACTATGGGAAAACATGGGGAAATGAGGTGATATAATTTAATTTAACATAACATAATCCCATTATTTTATTACTAAGCATCTGGATTTGTGGGCCATTCGTTTCCAACCCACTGGGTGAAAATTCACCTCAGTACATTTCAGACAGTGGTACTCAGTATTTTCTCTTTTCTTTCTTTCTTTTTTTTTTTTTTTTTAGTACTCAGTATCTTCATCTGCAGATGACAGGGATGGTGTGCCCAAAGAAGCCTGCAGTTTGCTGGGGAAAAGACTGTCTGGAAGTCTCCCTGAAATTCATGCAAGCTATATATTAAACTCTGTTATATCACTTTTTGCCTTGATAGTAAAAGCTTAAAAAAAAAATGTTTCCACTGAAGATCATTCAACATCATTTTCCAAAATCTACAAGGGAACTAGGTCCAGGAAGCCGATCCACATTTGTCCCGAGGGGGTATAAACCTGCAGTGTAGGCCTCAGTCCCTGGAGGCAAATATGCCCCCAATTTGAGAAGCAATAACTACATCTGAAAATACACCAGGAAATGGTTATTTCCCAATTCATTTTCAAAGCTCTCATTGGTCCCTCTGCAGCTCTAAGACATACTGTTATAGAGTCTGAGAGTTCTTTTAGTTGGAATTAGTTAGAAGGTCAAAGAGCTGAGAAACTGTATTACTTTATCACTGGTTTATTTCATTATGGCCAAGTTATTCTTTCTGTGGCTTGCATTCCTTCGAAGATGGAATCAGGAAAGAAAAAAAGAGAGAGAAGAAAATGTTGCAAAGGCTGCCATATTTTTTAAAAGGAGACATATCTATAGAACTAACCTCTGACCTCAAGGTGCTTCCAATTAACTAAAGAATGAAAAGTAAACACACATGAAAAGAAGGTATCACACTACTTCCCCAAGAAAACGATGAATAAGAGGCGAAAAATTACTGCAAACCAAGTCCAGACGGCGTATAAAGAAATCCCGGCCAAACATTTCCATCCCGGAGCTGAACTCAGCATGCCTGGAGTGTGTTCCTCCTTCTTACAGGCTCCAACAGAACCCTGCGGGAAGGGGGAAGCCACTAATCTAACACACGCTTCAGGGGAATTGCGGTCCTTTCGTTGTGCTGCTTTCCTGACGCTTTCATTAACTCTGGGCTGACTCTAATGTCGACACGATTCCAACTAACTAGGGTGAAAACAGGATTTGGACTGTATTTTCAGTACTCTAAACAGGGGTTGCAAACTGTTTTCAACACCTAGAACAGGCAATAGTTATTGACAGAAAGACAATGACGTTATTTGGGCTTGAGTTTCCCTTATGTATTCAGTATCACACTTCTACCTGGGTGATCACACTACATCACACTACCTCTTGGGTGATGTTAGTCCAAACCTCATGCAGTGTCATCCTCTGCATGTCATCTCAGGGAAGTCACAGTCTACATTTTTATTAACAAATAAAGAGTTTACAGAACTAGGAAAAAATAATAAAATCCTGGAGTCAAAAAATAGAAACCAATCATATTCTCTTTTATCCCTCTATAATGAATAGATAAAATTAATTAGAACTTCTTTGCTGTCTGGGATCACAGTGGTTATACAATCATTTATATTTGCTCTCTTCAGTACAGTAGCTACTAGCCATATATGGATTTTTTAAGTTACTTTGAATTAAATAAATTGAAAGCTTAGTTCTATTTCAAGTGCTCATTAGCTAACATGGGGCTGGTATTCACCATATTGCACATAGCATAGAGACAACATTTCCATCATCTCAGAAAGTTCTACTGGACAATAGGGATCTAGTTAATTAATGAGCAATCACAAGAATATCAGGTACCATTCACTTTTACCATGGAAACCAAAAGTTTTTAGATACAATTTTTTTAAATTAATGTACCAAAATCAAGGACTTTCTTAATATGTTCAAGATCTATAGGTTTTAACACATATGTAGATTTGTGTACTCATCATGATGAGTCAGACACAGAGCAATTCCATCACCCCCTTCATAAAAACTCTTTCATCCTGATCTGTATATACTCCTAACCCCTGGGAACAGCTGATATGTCCATGTTGTTGCATGTAGGAGGAATAGGATCACAGGCCACATGGTAAGAGTGTGTTTACCTTTATAAGAAACTACTAAACTGCTTTCCAGATTGGTTATGCAGTTGTTCAATCCAATGAACAATGCAGTCCAGAAGGTTTTTCATAGATTTCTTGAGATTTTTCTACACGATCAATCATGTTGTCTGCAAATAGGAATGGTTCTATTACAACTGGTAAGCCTTTAAGTTTCTTTTTCCTTAGGGATTTTTTTTTAGGCATTCTAGCATGATGTTGAATTGGAACATTGAGAGTGGACATCCTAATCCCCAGTGTTAAGGGGAAAGTGTCCAGTCTTTCTCTGTTAAATATGATGTCAGCATCAGAGTTTTGAAGACGTTCTTTATCAGGTTAAGAAAGTTGTCCTCCATTCCCAGATGAAGAGTGTTTATTATGAATGTATGTTGAATTCTGACAGTTGCTTTTTCTGAATCGACATTATCATGTGATTCTTTTCTTCCTTAGTTTGTTAATATGGTGAATTATGGTGATTGATTTTCAAATGTTGAATTAGCCTTGCATTCCAGGGCTAATCTCCTCTTGAAGATGGTTTATTGTTCTTCCTATATATTGGTGGAGTCAATTTGCTAATATTTCTGGAAGGATTTCTGCATCTACGTTTATGAGGTACATTGGCCTGTAATTTTTTTGTAATGTGTCTGGTTTTGGCAGGAGGATAATGCTGGTTTCATAAAGTGAGTTGGGAAGTGTAGCCTCCTCTTCTATTTTCATGTCAAAATGGTGGTATTTCTTTCAGGAGTGTTTGGTAGAAGCTATCTGGATCTGGAGATTTGGGTTTTTGACAGTAAAAACTTAACTATGAGTTTTAAAATGCATTTAAAGGATAGAGAAGTGTTCAGGTAATCTACTTCTTGAGTGAGTCCTGATAGGATATTTTTTCTTGGACTTGGTCCATTTTCTCTAAATTGCTGAATTTATGTACACAGACCTGTTTGTGGTATTCACCTGCTTTTAATGTCTGTGAGATCTGTAGTGATACAGCCTTTTTCACACCTAATATTGACAATTTGTATCTTATCTCCTGTCAATTTGCCTAGAGATTTATCAATTTTATCACTTTTTTTTAAAGAACCAGTTTCTGACTTCATTCGCTCTATTAATTTTGTTTTAAAATTCCTTGACATCTACTCTTTTTTTTTCTTCCCTTCTGCTTCCTTTGGATTTATTTTGCTCTTCTTTTTCTAGCTCCTTCAGTTGAAAGCTTAGATTGTTCATTACAGACCTTTTCTTCTTTTCTAACCTAAGCACTTAATCTATATACTTCCCTTTAAGCTCTGCGTTGTCTGCCTTATATGAATTGTGATGTGTTGTATTTTCATTTCTGTTCACCTCAAAATACTTTCTACTTTTTCTGAGCCTTCCTTTTTGATCCATGGATTACTTAGAAGCAGTTGTTTAATTTCCTAGCATTTGGGGATTTATCAGTTACCTGTCTGTTGTTGATTTCTAGCTAAATTCCATTATGGTAAAATAACACACTTTGAACTATTTCAACTCGTTTAACTGCTTTTAGATTTGTTTTGTGTTTCAGGATATCATTTATCTTTGTGAATGATCTCTGAGGATTTCAAAGGAACATCTATTCTGCTATTTTGAGGAGGAATGTTTTATAAATGTCATTTGGATCTAGTTGGTTAATGGTACTGTTCAGTTTTTCTACATTCTTACTGTTTTTTCCCTTACTTGTTCTATCAATTACTCTAAGAGCCATGCTGAAGTCCCCAACTATAATCACCGATTTCTCTTTTCAGTTCTATTTTGTTTCCTGTACTTTGAAGCTCTGTTGTTAGGTACATACACTGTTAACATACTCTTTTTAAGAAACAATGTTTTTGGGGGGCGCCTGGGTGGCTTAGTCGGTTAAGCGTCCAACTTTCACTTAGGTCATGATCTCACGGTTCGTGGGTTCGAGCCCCGCATCGGGCTCTGTGCTGACTGCCAGCTCAGAGCCTGGAGCCTGTCTCAGTCTGTGACTCCCTCTCTCTCTGACCCTCCCCTGCTCACGCTGTCTCTCTCTCTCTCCTAGAAATAAATTAAAAAAAAACATAAAAAAAAAGAAACAATGTTTTTGGTAAGAATACTTACCATGAGATCTATCTTAACATAGATTTTTAAGTGTACAATGAAGTATTGTTACACAATGTTGTACATCAGATCTCAAGGACTTATTCACCTTGCAAAACTAAAATTTCATACATTTCATTGATTAGCAACCCCCATTTCCCCCTCTTCCCTGAGTCCCTGGCAGACATCATATGGTAGTTCTATTTTTAATTTTTTGAGGAAATTTTACATTGTTTTCAATAGTGGCTGCACCATTTTTCATCCCCACCTACAGCATATAAGAGTTTCAATTTCTCCACATCCTCACCAGCATTTATTTCTCTTTTCTTTTTCATGATAGCTACCCTAACAGGTGTGAGGTGATATCCCATTGTTGCTTGATTTGCATTTCGTTGATGATTAGTCATGTTGAGCATCTTTTCATACATCTGTTGGCCACTTGTATACCTTCTTTGGAGAAATGTCTATTGAAGTCTATAGCCTATTTTTAAATCAGGTTATTAGTCTTTTGTTTTTGCTTTAGCTACTGAGTTATAGAAGTTCCTTATTTAGTTTAGAAATTAACCTGTTCCTGAATATATGGTTTACAAATATTTTCTCCCATTCTGTAAGTTGCCTTTTACTTGATTGTTTTTGTTGCTGTGGAGAAGCATCTTTTAGTCTGATGTAGTCCAATTTACCTAATTTTGCTTTTGTTGTCTGTGCTTTTGGTGTTATATCCAATGACAATCACTGAAGTCATTGAAGTCATTCAATGATAATCTTAAAACAATTGCCAAGACTAATGTCATGAAACTTCCCTTCATGTTTTCTTCTAAAAGCCTCGTAGTTTTCGGTCTTACACTTAAGTCTTTATTCCATTTTGAGTTGATTTTTGTGTATGGTAAAAGATGGACATACAGTTTTATGTCATTTTGGTGAACTTTCACATTTATTTTTGTGTAATGATCCTAGCTCTCCCCAGTAATTTTCCTCGTTCTGAAGTCTACTTTTTCTGACACTGATATGGCAAGTCCAGCTTTCTTTTGATTAGTGGTTACACAGTATGTTGTTTTACCTCTTATTTTAACCTGCTCGTGTCATATATTTAAAATGTATTATTTGTAGACAATATATATCTCAGTCATTTTTTAAAAGTCCATTCTGACAATCTCTGTTATTTATTTGGGATGTTAAACCATTTATATTTAATGTAGTTTGTTTATGTGTTGCAGTTTAGATTTACCGCTGTTTATGCTTCTACCCTCATTTTGTTCCTGTTCTCCTTCCTTATTTTCATTTGGATTATTTGAATATTTTTTACTATTCTACTTTATCTATTGAGTTTTTATTAATTTCTATGAATAGTGTTTATAGTTGTTACTCTAAACATTTCAGTATATATGCTTAACTTTTCACAGCCTACTCTAGAATTAATATCTTACCATGTCAAATGAGAAATCTTACCATGATATTGGTTCCTTGACCTTCCTCTATTATGTATAGTTGTTACATATACTACAGGTATACACACTGAGTTCATTAATGTTACATTTGTTTTCTGTCATTATACATAGTTCATAGAACTTAAGAGAAAAGTAGTTAATTATATTTAACCAGATATTTATCATGATTGCTTTGCTTTCATTCCTGATGTTCCAAGATTTCCTCTGGCATTTTCTGCCCATCAGCATTTCTTTTAGAGCAGGTCTCTGGCAGTGCATTTGTTTTGGTTTGTTTGTTTTTTTTATCTGAAAATGTCATTATGTCACCTTCATAGTTGAAGGATATGCTCGGTGGATATATTAAAAATAAGTATCATTCTGGCCTTTATGGCTTTTAATGAAAAATCTGCAGTCATTCAACTTATTGTTTTATTATAAGTTATGTATCATTTTTCTCTAGCTGCTTTCAAGATTTTTTTCTCTTTAATCTTCAGCAGTTTATGATGTATCCAGGAATGGATTTTTTTTTTTTTTTTTTAGTTTATTCTATTTAGGATTTGCTGGGCTTCTTGAGTCTGAAAGTTTATATCTTTTACCAAAATTTAGGAAGTTTTCAGCCATTACTTCTTCAAATATTTTTTTTAAATATACCAGGCCTTTGTTGACAAAAATGTTAGACATTTTTAGTACTACCCCACGTACCCTGAGACTGTTTATTTTTTCTTTCAATCTTTTATTCCCTGTTGTCGAGACCGAATAACTTCCATTGATCTATCTTCAAGTCCACTGACTTCGATTATCTCCTTTCTGTATTAAGCTCATCCTTAAATTTTTAACTTTGGTTATTATATATTTCAATCCTAAAACATTTGATTCCACATTATATCTTCTATCCCTTTATACTCTACCTTTCTGTTTCTTTTTTTAAGAGAGAGACAGAGCACATGTGAGTGGGGAAGGGCCAGAGAGAGAAAGAGGAAGAGAGAAAATCTTAAGCAGGATCCATGCTGGGCCTGCATAGGGCTTGATCCCATAACCATGATATCATGACCTGAGCTGAAATCAAGAGATGGATGTTTAACTGATTGAGCCACCCAAGTGCCCCCTTTCTATTCTTTTTAAGAGTGTTTACCCATACTTCTTGAACCATTAATTAAAATAGATGATTTCAAGTCTCTAATAATTGCAACATGTGATACTTCAGCACTGGCAACTGCTGACTGCCCTTTACCATACAAATTGAGATTATCCTGGTTCTTCATATACACTGAATAACTTATTTGTTATTATTTTACGAGATTCTGAGTCTTTAAATCCTTAGGAAAAAGCTGATTTTCTTTTTAATGGGGGTGATCAACATGGTAAATTCAGGCTCTGATTTCCAAAGCACCTCTGTTTGGTGTGATTTGAATGTCAGTGTTCTCAAAGCCTTTGCAATGCTATCTGGATCTGGCCGCTGTGTGTTCCATCCAGTGGAATCATCTAGTTCATATGTCAGGTATCAAAGTGTTTAGCATGCTGCTTAGGGTTCAGATCCACACTTGCACACCTTGGAAGTGAACCCACGAGTTCATATAACATTTTGTGTGCTATCTCTCTTGAGCTCCCTCCTCTTATTGATCTCTTCAACACTTTCAAGTTCCCTGGGATCCTTCTTCCAGAGGCTGGGGCTTTTAGTTTCCTTGCTCAACCAAATACTTCTAGCTACTGTCTCAATCAGTCTGGTGCCAAATTATAGGTGTACAGCTGGAGGGAGAGAAACTAATGGGAATTCACCTCCACAGTCTTGGGACCATGGTTCTTCTCACTGGAGAGCATTCTTCTATCTTTACAGTTTGAGACGACTGCCCAGCGTCTATGGCTGTTCTCTCTCTGAAAGATGACTAGAAGCTGGACAGGAGAGAAAGAAAAAAGAAGAAACAAAACAGTGACTTCCCTCACTCCTTTGAATGTAGGAGTCCACTTTTCCCCTCAGCAGACCAGGCAGCGAGGACTTCTTTTGAAGGTCTTCCTGTCCACACCAGTGTGCCACCTTTGAGTCTATGCCACGGGAAACCAAACAGGGTACAAAAAGGAAACTCAGATTCTCGTCTCCCTCCCCAGTCTGCCTGATTCCATTTTTTGTCAGAGACCTCAGATGGCAGCTTAATGTCTTCTGTGCAAACTTCACAGCTACATGCAGTAGGAAAGACGGGGTGGATATGCTTCTCCATCTTACAAGTGGAATCTTCTTTTTATTCTAATTACTTTTTGTTGTTTAGATAAACATAAGAATACATAAATAAGCTCTGTTGATAACAGAAGCAAATGTTAACTTTGGTCTTTGTTTTCCTTTAACAGAAATGTCCTTTATTTTAGGATGATTTAATTGATTTTTAAAATTTTTTTTTTAAATTTTAGCTACAAAACAATTTCCCTTCAGCTTATCCATTCTCACAGACGAAACCCCTCCCCCTTCCCTACCTTGGTGATAATGGTATAACCAGACACGGTTAACTAAGATTCACTTCCTTTTCTGTGGCCCCAGCCTCGTAGCACAGTATTTTCTTTAGAGTCACCACCGAGAAGCTAATGTGATTGACACAAGTGCCATTCTCTCATTCTCTGCGCCCAGCCTCCGGCACAGGGACTAATGAGCTTTGTCATCAGTGTTAGATGGATCAGAGCAATGTGGCACCCACACTCCCCCACACATCAGATCATTAGCATCAAATGTCATTATTGCGTTCTTTGCTTCCCTTTTTGACCGCTCTCTTTTATCTGCGCTACACACGGAGCCGTGATACGTGCTTCAGAGACTCCCGCCTTAGCGGGGACTGAGGCCATCCCGATTGAGAGGCGAAACCAGCATGGCCTGAGACTTTTACTCACGAATGTTCACTCCTCCTACTTTTCCTCGAAACGGCTGGCATTGTGGCCCCCCGAGGCATGCGTCCCTCAATTTGTTCACTACATGGGCAAGACGAGCCTCTGTATTCTATGGACTCAAAGCATTCCGACGGAAGCAAAGCTCTCAAACGTTACACCCGGGCAGCACACTCCCATCCATCCGTAAGTTAACTTTACCCCAGATTCCGGTGGCCTTCTCCCTGGGGGGTATTATCCAAGGCACAGGAAAAAGGGCGGTGCGAAGACGACGTTCTTGCCGCCCACACTGGGGCCGGGACTGGGGCACCCGCCAGGCAGGGACAGCACGTGTCCAGGGGGCGGAAACGGCGGGCGGCACGGGGCGGGGCGAGGCGCACGGGGCGGGGCCGGGCGCGCGGGGCGGGGCGAGGTGCACGTGACGCTCTGGGCGACACCCGCCTTGTCTGCAGCCCCGGAAGATGCGCCAGGAGCCGCTTACATATAACGGGCAAACTTCCCCACTCAGCCCATAGGAGGACTTTAACTTGGCTAGTGTCAGCGGCACTTTGGTGGCCGTGCCGGGGGTGGGGGGGGCACTCCGCCCTCAAACTGCAGCTTGGGGAGGCACCCTTGCTGTTGGTGGGAAGCCTCCCGTTTTCCTTCAGCTAAGAGGTGACTGCCCTTCCTTCTGTGGGACGTCTCCATGCCACGCGAAAGGGACACGTAAACCAGGGTCCGGTGGGGGACAGTGATGTGACCTGGGTCAGGGAATGAGGCCCAAGGAGTGACAAGCTGTGCTGGTCTGTTCTGCACAGCGTGGGGCCCCGTGGAGCTCCCCCGCCCTTTCTCGTCCATCCTGTGGCTGAAGAATCACTTAAACTGAGCTACGAGTGTGGACATCTCTGACGGGTACAAAGAGCACTTGGAAATGTCAGAAATACTGCACTCAATACCAGTGTTCAGGGGCCTGGGGGGCTCAGTCGGTGAGGCATCCCACTTCGGCTCAGGTCATGATCTCACAGTTCGTGGGTTCGAGCCCCGCGTTGGGCTATGTGCTGACAGCTCAGAGCCTGGAGCCTGTTTCAGACTCTGTGTCTCCCTCCCTCTCTGCCCCTCCCCCACCTGTGTGCTTGCGAGCACTCTCCTTAAATAAAATTTTCAAAAGACCAATGTTTCTTGAAACAAAGACAAATTAAAAAGTGAGTAAGATCTGGGGCGCCTGGGTGGCTCAGTTGATTGAGCACCTGACTCTCGGTTTCAGATCAGGTCATGACCTCACGGTTTTGGGGGTTCAGGCCATGCATCAGGCTTTGTGCTGGGATTCTCTCTCTCCCTCTTTCTCGGCCCCTCCCCCATCTGCGCTGTCTTTGTCTCTCAAAATAAATAAACAAGCTTAAACATAAAAATAAATAAATAAATGAAAACGAAAAGTGAGTAAAATCTGATTTCTAACTCAAACTCAGGACAGAAAATTCAGCTGAACCCCCACCAAAAGGATTATAGACAATAAGGGCACTCACAAGGCACAGAGCAGTGCCGCACAGTCTACACAGAGAGAAGGTGTCTAATCCGCTCCCTTATACTGGGGTTTGCTTAGACGTCTAGACCCAAATCAATAGTTTCCACAGCAGCAGATAAGTAAGTTTAATATCTAAAAACTAAACCCTGCAAATTATAAACCCAGAGTTAATACACCACGAATAAGTACGAAATTGAACTAACTTACAAAGTAAATGTCTCTGAATATTAAGCTGTTAATATACAATACTTCTAAATTCATGAAATTTATCAATGAACATTAGCTATAACCTTCTTTATAATAAAAGAACCATGGGGGGTGGGGGCACCTGAGTGGTTCAGGCAGTTGAGCATCCGACTCCAGCTCAGGTCATGATCTCAAGGTTCATGAGTTTGAGCCCCGCATCTGGCTGTCTGCTGTCAGCACAGAGCCAGTTTTGGATCCTCTGTTTCCCTCTCTCTTTGCCCTTCCCCTGCTCGCATTATCTCTCTCTCTCAAAGAAAAAATAAACATTAAAAAAGAAGTATCATGGTACATTTTTGCTTCCACATTTTACCTTTTATCCTTTCTTGCTGATGAACCAATTCAAGTTTTTAAATTTTATTGACTTTTTGGTTGGTTGTTGTTTTTCTGGGAGTCACACATACATTGATGAAAGAGGGTATGCTCCTAATGATCCGTTCAGATTAGGAGAATGTTTCTGTTAACTTAAAAACATCAGCATGTCTACCACATTCATATTGTGAAGTGATGGAGTCAAGTCTTGTAGGAATAGCAAAACCATCCTGTTTAAAGTTTCACACCCTATAAAATTCCTTTTTAAGACCAAATGACTGATAAAGATATTATTCCCATTGTGATACTGTATAATATTCCTTTATGCTAAAATATAACATATTCTTGCCTATATTTCTTAAAGTCATATTATTTAGTCATTGTAAGTATTTAAATTTTCACTTTCTTGTGTTATTTTATCCTTTTTTTAATGTTTATTTATTTATTTTTTTTTGACAGAGAGACAGACAGACAGAGTGTGAGCAACGGAGGGGCAAAGAGAGAGAGGGAGACACAAAATCAGAAGCAGGCTCCAGGCTCTAAGCTGTCAGCACAGAGCCCAACACAGGACTTGAACTCACAAATGGCGAGATCATGACCAGAGCTGAAGTCAGATGCTTAACCGACTGAGCCACCCAAGCGCTCCCATCCTTTTTTTTTTTTTTAAAGAGAGTGAGAGAGCACAAGTGGAGGGGGACAGAGAATACAAAGTGGGCTCTGTTCTGACAGCAGCAAGCCCAGTGAGGGGCTCAAACCCACGAACTGTGAGATCATGACCTGAAGCGAGGACAGAATCTCAAATGACTGAGCCATTTAGGATCCCCCCACCTCCTTTTTTTAGTACCTTTTATCCCTTCTATCCTCATTCCCTCCCCAGCCCAACCTGGCCTCAGAAAGAAAAAAAGGTCCCCTGGCAACAACGATCCCTTTGGTAAACTGGCTTGGGGACAAAGTGGTCTGGGGAAAGTGTTTGTCTTTTCAGCACTTGGTTTGAGCAGTGGCAGGCAGATCTCCGTCCCCCACGCTGTCCAGGCTAATGGTGACCTGGGAGCCGGAAGATGACAGTTGGACTTCCCAAATGCTGGACCTCTTATTTCATCAGTCCCCAGTGAAAGGAAGGAAAAATCAGGACAACAAAGAATTTTTTTCATCAAGGTAACTCTACTTGATTAAAAAACTGTCTTTGACCACGATAACATTTGATGCTTTTTTAAAAGCACTTCCTTGCTGGAACTGAAAGGTGGTAATCTTATGTTGGTCCACATAGACTGTATTGAAATGCTTTTGGTCTGTGAAGTCCAAATTCTGAGACCTCTTGGATTAGACTTCTGGTGGGAAGAAGGAGAAAGGCACAGGTATCTATAATCCTAACACATTCTGAAACCATTCCAATCCACGGGTGATGCCCAGGATTTGGAAACCAAAGTATTACTGACCTTGTTATCTTTGGGATTAAAGAAAGGCAATGTTTTTAGCTATATAATTAATGTGTACTAATGAGTTTTTTTAAGCAGACTGTCTTACTGTTTTTCCTTAAGCTTTGTTTTCTTTATTCTGTTTTTCTCCCACTTTTTAGAAAACAGGGTTTTCTGGGCACCTAGGCAGCTCAGTTGGTTAAGCTTCAGACTCTTGATTTCAGCTCAGGTCATGATCTACAGTTTGAGAGTTTGAGCCTCACGTCAGGCACCGTGCTGATGCACAGACACAGTCTGCTTGGGATTCTCTCTCTCTCTGCCCCTCTGTTCCCTCTCTCATTTTAATGCTCTGTACTTTTGGGGGGCACTATTTTGTAATCGGAAATTGATCATTTTAATCCAATACAATGTAACAACTTTCCTTCTTAGCTTATCACCATTTTCACCATATCCTACAGTCCAATACAGCACTACAGAAACCAACAAATTCAGTCAGGTACGCATTGGGTCCCTAACATCCACCGGTCAGGTTTGGACAACACACTAGAACGTGTTCCAGTGTCTCCCTCCATCCTCACCCTTAAGAACACCAGATATGGTCAATGCTCGCCTTTCTTCCTCCTCCACCTTCACCCTCCTGATAATGCCACTTGCTGTAAGTATCTTCACTCCCCTCCCCATACCCCCTTAACCACTTTCCTCTTATTAATAACTCCTAACCAGCACCTGCGAATATTTCTCCCTCCCCTCCTCCTATTGATAGCAATATGCACACTTACTGAGTGCCTATATGTGCCAAGTATTACCAAGGGGCTTTACATATATCCTTTCATTTGTTTGTCACCAGAACATTAGAGCCTGATTACCATTATCTCCATTCAATGGATGAACTCCAGGAGAATTTGGTAACTTGCTTGGGGTCACAGTCAATAAACGGCTTTCATGATGGATAATCATAATAATTATGATATTGACAGAGTTATATCCAGAGATAGAAAAAAAAAAGGTGGGAAGCAGAATTTGACAAAGTCAAGAACAATTTGTTTCTTTAAATAGCCTTCGAAAGTAGAGATTAGAAGATGAAGTCACAATTTCCACATGCATCCTAGGCCATCGCCTCTAATTATAAACTTATTTATGCACTCATGGTGAAGATAGTTAAAAGCTATTTCTAACTCAACATTTCTGGCTTAGTATCTTCCTCCATTTTCCACAGGCATCTGCAGCACTTTTATTTCGTGCAAGTTTGAGTCCACTGTGTTGTTTGGCCTGAGGACAGAACCACCACTGAGCAGCGACTGCTTCTGGGGCAAGTGCATTACAGGAAGGCAGCCGTGTGATGAAATGGCAAGGTCTCCCATGGACTCCAGGGACCCATCAGTCTGTCAATCAAATGCAGAAGAGCCGACTTAGACGGCTGTAGCTCTTTCCAGCTTCGGCCTTTCAGTTCCAAACGGTTGACTTTATCAATTTCTTTGGGGAAACTAGTCATGTGCAAATCATTAAAAGAAAATCTGGATTCTAAATTCACATCTAGGGTCTGAGCTTCCCCTGGCTGCTTCTAGACAGGAGTGCCTGCCAGGGCTCCAACCTTCACCCCCCCGCTCTTCCGCAGCTATATCCCCGGCAGAGGCACCCCCATCCACTTTCCCAGCTGTAACCCCCAGCACTACAGAGCTGAGAAGGGGCCAAACCTCCCTCTCTGGTCCTAACACTTTCCTCTGACTTCCAGACTCACCTCTCACTTCTCTCTTCACCAGACAACTCCATCTACATGTCCCCAGTGCCTTAAACTCCACATGTCCAGAATGAAATTTGTTATCCTTCCCATAAATCCAGCAACCTCTGTGATCTCCGAGTGTGGATTACAGTGGCATGATGCATGCAGACACATGACCCATGAATGTCAGATTCCTGTCTTTTCCTCACCGACCACCCTCCCGCCCCCAATAATCTAAAGAGTCAATAAAGTCAGTCTACTCCCTGCCTGGATGTCTCTAAATCTGTTCCCTTTCTTCTGCTCTGCTGTTAGCCAATCTCTGCCTCTCCAGACCTCTAGGAAAGCCTGCTGTTTCTCATACTACCAGATACTCTTCACGTCTGATGCTCCTGTACTTATGTAACCACCTTGGTTTCATCAGCTTGAAAACTGGAATGTAACCAACATCAAGTGCTCTAAGTGTGTTGATAACAATTACATCCCTATTCTGAAGCTAATAAAACCAAGGATGTTATATAAATACAAGGGATAAAATTTTCTTATATCATAAAGATATTCCTCTAGAATAACTTATGTGCATTGAAGAACAAATCATTTTTCTCCTGTCCCAGCAGCAAAGAGATCCCATTAAGGTTAAAATAATTTGATCATTGTAGCAGTTCAATGCAAACAGGAGAGAGAGATACTGACATATACTGGGTGTCTACTACCTGATAGGTATGAGAGGCCAGGTACTTTATGTAAGTTACTGAAATTAATACAACCCTGTAAGAAAGGAATAACCCTCATTTCAAGGGGTAACACTGAGTAATTTGTTCTGTCTCAGCACTTAGTTTTACGTCCAGGATTCAAATGTCACTCTGTACAGTATCCCAGCCCTCTCACTTGCCACCACCCCACATCCCGCCTCACCAAGAAAACGCTGAGGCTTACAGGGGCAAGAAATGATTAAGATTCACACACAGGGGTACCTGGGTGGCTCAGTCAGTTGAGCATCTGACTTCAGCTCAGGTCATGATCTCACAGTTCACGAGTTCAAGCCCTGCGTTAGGCTCTGTGCTGACATCTCCGAGCCCTGCTTCTGATTCTGTGTCTCCCTCTCTCTCTGCCCCTCCCCTCCTCATACTTGGTTTCTCTCTCTTTGTCCCTGTCTCTCTCTCAAAAATAAATAAACATTTAAAAAAAGACTCACATACATGGTATAATTGCTTTCGTCATTCAACCACAATATTACCTTTTTTGTCAAAATTTCAGATTTCAAGGAATATAAAACTTTTATGTTGATTGAAAGAGACCCTGGGTAAAGATGAGAAATGTGAGTTGATGATAAAATTCAATTGGCAACACAGCTCAGATTCCACAGAACCCTTCCTTTCCCTGGGTCTAAGGTCAGGAGTAAGTTTTCCATAGAAAACCCCACCAATTTTTTAACTTGGTAAGATAGATGGATCAGTATCTGTCCTATACTTAGTACCAGGCTAGGTACTCTGAGAACAACAGGAAAACAAAGCCATGATACTGGCCACCTTGAAGTAAACTATCAATTCAAGGGCACCAAGATAGGCATGCAATCATGATAAAGGCAATGTTTGCTATTCTGGCATTGATTGTACACACAACCTCACTGTATATTCAATCTAAACAAAATAGTTCCATATACAAAAGGATTTGACATATTAAAACCACACAAATGTATAAATTACACCATAACAAGGGAGGTCCTACAGCATAAAGATCTGAAAGGTAGTCCTTTCTAAACACACCATCTGAGTATTACTGAGAAACTCATAGGAGGAACTGAAGTGACTCACACAGCTTATTCTCTATAGCAGACATTCATTCCCCTTACGTACTTTTCAGTGCTATTAACTCAACTAGAAAACCCTTTCTTCATGAAGGGAAGACGAGGACATTTCTAACCAGCCCCTATTTCAGTGATTAAACTCTGTATTAGCACACTGTGCATTTGTGAGGTTTTATCATATTAGAAATAATATAACACCTTAAAATGGAAGCCATCAACATCTGACGTGGAAGTCCCTTTTACAATACATTGTACCACTTACAAAAACTATTTTAATGGCACTTTACTAATGAGGTTATTAAGTTATAAGGTTATAAATACAACTTCTTAATTTAAAGATCTTTTAAAATGTTTACTGAGAGAGAAAGTCGGAGAGAGAGAGAGAGAGAGAGAGAGAGAGAGAGAGAGAGAGAGAGAATATGAGTGGGGAAAACGCAGTGAGACAGAGAGAATATGAGTGGGGGAAAGGCAGTGACAGAGGGAGAGAGAGAATCCCAAGCAGGCTCTGCACTGACAGTGTGGACTCTGATGTGGGGCGCATACCCATGAACTGTGAGATCATAACCTGAGCTGAAATTAAGAATCAAACAGAACTGACTAAGCCACTCAGGTACTCCCAAATGCAACTTTTTGAGGTTGTAATAAAGTCCACGAGAATAGAGACCACAAGGGGCGCCTGGGTGGCTTAGTCGCTTAAGCGTCCGACTTTCGCTTAGGTCATGATCTCGCGGTTCGTGGTTCGAGCCCCGCGTCGGGCTCTGTGCTGACTGCCAGCTCAGAGCCTGGAGCCTGTTTCAGTCTGTGACTCCCTCTCTCTCTGACCCTCCCCTGCTCACGCTGTCTCTCTCTCTCTCTCCTAGAAATAAAAGAGAGAGAGAGAGAGAGAGAATAGAGACCACATTTTTCTCAACTGGGGGTAACAGCTACTCCTTCCTCCTCATGTTTCCATGCGAAGGAACTTTCCTGAGAATAAAGCTGCAGGTGTGTGCCTCAGTCCCCATCATTCCCATCTCCAGAGGCACTGACTTTTGTTACTGGTAACATGGCACAAGGGTCAACTGAGAGAGGGTAAGTGACCAAGTTTCACGGAAGGAATGAAGAACAATTAGGATTTTGTCTAATCACAAAACATGGATATTTTTGCTATTCTGCTTTTCAGAATCCTTCATTTTATTCTTTTGAAGTTTTGCTTTTCCTACAAAAACTTTTGCTTCTACTACTCAATAATCCCCATTTTATAAACCTGGGGCCGGGCACGTGATTCACTTGTAAAGTGTGAATCTTTAAAGAAAGGTATCTTTTAATTCCCTGAATCCCTCAAATTATTGAAAAGCATATTTTGTCTCCTTTGGGCTTCCCCCAAAAAAGTCATATTTTTACAACTTTACAAACCAACAATATCATCAATCGCCCTTATTGTTTTAGCAAAGCCCTTTGCTAAACTACTAACTTCATTTGATACCATTAGAGATGAAAGTTAAGCACTGCAATACCATACCTGCCCCTAATCTCTATGCATCGGGCTCCGCATCAATCAGAAGTCACTTATTGTGGAACGTGTCACAGGACAGAATGACTCATGCTAGTTGAAACTTGCAACTTCCCTCTTCCAGAGGGCTTATGAACTAGTAAACAGCTTATTAAACAGTACATTAAGCAGAAAGTTTCTTTACGTTTTATTTCACGTACTCTTTAACATGTTAATTTCGTATGTGTTCAAGGCTCTAAAATGACTTAATAATGAAGATTTTGCAGTATCATAACCTGATCCACAGAGATACACTAAATCACCTAAATAAAAGATTGGGATTTTACGATTTGATTAAGAGAAACAAGTTCGCATATATAGTTGCACAATATTAAAGGAAAGACCTTTCCTAGCCTGCAAGATAACGAAGGTAACAAATCTTGCCAATAACAACTGGCCCATGTTACAGAGTATCCAACCTTATGAAAACTCTGAATCATTAATGAACCTGAAAACTGTTCAAGTTAGCCAGGCATGCCAGAGATTTGAAGCTACACAATTAACTTATCCCCAGAGAATGAAGGTAGCGAAACATCAAATTTTGCTTAGAGGACAAAGTCCCTGGCTTATCAACAGGTGGGCTCTCCTTGCACTGTCCAGGAGGGTCACTGCATCCAGCTTTGTTTTAGACAAAGGACCCCAGTCTGTTTGCAGGGCCTGCCCCTACATGAGGAAGTCCAGGGTGTCAGGCTCTGGCATCAGGGCCACAAGACAGAGTCAACATGTTAGTGCAAAGTCACCACTTAAGACCCAATCTGTGCACAAGGACAGTATTTGAACCAATTACCTAAAACCTAGATATACTATCACATTTCTTTACCCTGGATTCTGTTGATAGTTTTTGTTTACAACTACATAGCCGAACGAAATGAAAGCAGCCTTCAAATTCTTTAAAGGAATAAGGAGAGCGTGGTTTGCAGCAAGAGCAGAGCCTGCCTGCCGGCCGCTGCGTGGCCTTGTATCTTACAAACCGTGATGGCTGGGCCGGACAGTCACCTGGTTCCAACTGCATGCCCGTGGCCTCCCCCCAAATAAAGCAAGGGAGAGGGCCGAGTTTTCTGTTCTGTGCAGGAGCAGACACGGCTCGAACCATTATTGTTAGTGGTATCTTCATTCTTTGTTTATCCATTTAAAGGCTGATAAATTTTTATGAACTCTTTGCAAGGTAAATACACAGGGTGGCAACAGGAAACCCCGATGAGCTCGGTCCGAGAGCTAGCTCTCATGCCTGTTCCACTGGTGACATGAGGAACCAGGTCACCCACTCAGCTCCCCACACCCCCCACCCCCACCCCTCCAAGCCAAACAGCATTCGGGGATGCGGTCCTAACCTTTCCAGGGCATGAAGTGACTGTTTATGAATGTGATAAAACATTCTCCAACCACCTGAGAAACCCTGGCGCCAACCCAGGTCACTGTACCATCACAGAGGACCCACATTTAGGGCTGTATCTTGTGTCTCTGTCACATAAGCACCTTGATGGGTTTGTTTTGTGAACCGCACACAAATATTTCTAGATCTCTGAATCTGTAAATACAGCTTCCCCTGAGAGCTTTAAATTTAAACTGTCAAACCATTATTCAGCAGATAATTTTGGAGCGGTAAGATATTATGTCCAATTAATGAAAACCTACATAAGATCAAGATCAGGATATAAAGCAGCCAACTTCAAGGAATCTAGAATGAACTGAACCCTCCTGACCAAGCACATCCGACACTCTTTACACCTCCTTTATATCTATTAAAAGACTTACCATAAATAAAACACTCTACAAAGTAATCAACACTGACATTTTCTCTAGAAATGAACAAGTTTGCTTACCCAACATAAATGCACTTTAATACACCATTTATCCATCAATAGATATTGTCACTGAGGCCAGGAATCAAAAGAAATGTTGACTCTAAGCAGAATGACTAATATGGAGGGTTATGTCTCTCTTTTTTTAGAAGACGCGTGAGATTCTATATGCAACATACACACGTGTTAAGTTATCTATAACATATACATGCACATCTAAAAGAATGAATAAAAACAGCTGTAAAACTTCTTAACATGGTATAGTCTGTAATTAACGCGAATAGGAATGAAAACACTCTAGAATGCAGTCTTTTGGAAGCAGGAGCTCATAATCCCCAAAGATTCAGAAGCATTACCTCATTGCAGCCTTGAGACGAGCTGAGCATTCACTCTAGGTCTTACCCAGCATCCTCCGGTTCACACAAAGACAACAGAGGCGTGACCAATCACATTGTGGCTAGCAGGCACTGTTTCAAAGCCCTCTCCCAATATTACCCATTGACATGCTCGCTGGCAGCCTGCTGAACTTGTCGTCATGGCAACACATCCCAGCTGCTCACCGAGGCTTGTTCTATTACTTTTCCTTTTCACCACTCACTTAGCTAATTAAAAATTTAGGACTATGTTTTGCATGGTGGACGCAAATTGAAACAATGCAGCATCCTTTTTCCCTTTTCTTCTTCTTCTTTCTTTCTTTTTTTTTTTTTAAATGGAGCTTTAAAAAATGCTGGGAAAAGCGATTTGAAGGACCCTCCCATGAAGTCCCAATATAACCAATCAATAGAGAGACTGCATGTAGCTCTAGCCAGATGGAATTTGTCGCTAACCAAACCATGAACATCGCTAAAGATGCTCTTCCTGTTTTGAAATGTATACGCCAATCCCGCGCAGATGATTTACGTTGAAACAGTCATATTATTCCTGGTCAAAATGTTCTCTAAATGCTTTTGGTTGAACGCGATTCTGATTTAGAGCAGCTTTACCCATAATTCCACAATGCAAGCAGAGTAAATAAATAAATAAATAAAGCACAGAGAAAAAGATCCTGTGAAAAACTGCCAAGATAGCAGGTGCTGAAAAGGGGTTCCAGCAGAAGGCATGTTTATGGACCTGCCACATGTGTGAGATCTGACCCCCAAAAAGTATCCAGCTCGGGGTGGTGCAAAAACCCAGGTTTGCAGTTGAAAACCCCCGGAAAGAGAATGCCAGTTCTTGTTTACCAAAGCACAGAGAAATAAATGAAGCCTCCCAAACGGGCTTGGAGATGGTGGCTGCCTCACATCCATTGCCTTTTTGAAAACTCCCCTCTATCTCTAGTGATCGCTTACGGCTGGAGTGGATGCCAGAGACGGTCTTAGGATTCTAACGTAGAAATTTCTCTGGCCTTTTTTTTTTTTCCTTTTCAGCTTTCCACTTAACATATTTAATAGAGTAGGAAGAAAATTAAAATTTGAAACGATGCTCATTGTGAATAAGCAGAGATAACAGACATCGAAGTGGTTTTTAAAAATCCAAGTGTTATAGATTATGGGAAAAGCCTGTACTAATTTCGGTTAAATGAGAAAACCAAGATATCAAAAAAGAGGCTTGGAGCAGGCCTGGCTGCTGCTTCCGCCCAGGCAGGCCTGCCGATTTTCCCACTGGAAGTCGTCCACAGCTGCCTCACTCGTGGCATCTGTCCTCAAACGCAGGGCAAACACATAGGCAGACGGGCAGGTCGTATTCTCCCCAGTGTCCCCACCTTCCCCCCAACCCCATCTCCGAATTCTCAGTCTACCACTAAATACCACTGGAAAGAAGTCCCACCCACGGAGATCTTTAGAAATGTCAGAGAAGCCGTATAGAATTCTAATTCGCCTGTGAGGGATATGGGAACGATCCCCGCCTATGAGAGGGAGAAGAGGTGATTGGCAGCGCTATTTTGGGTATTAAGGGTAAATACTGTTCCCTCTCCTCCTCCCCCTCCCCGACGTCCCACTTCAAGGAAGCAGGAGCGAGCAAATAAATGAGGCTGGTCTCTGTTAAACATGGGAGGCTGTGAACAGTACTTCCGAACTGCCACTAAGGGGACGGTAAGAGCATAAGAAAGAAAAGATTGACAGGAGGGATGAAACCACTGAACAATTCTGGAAGCTGGAAAAACAGATGGATGAGAGGTAGCTGAATGAAGACAGTAAAGAAAGTTTAAATATACATACAAGAGGAAGAGCGAACCTCGGATGGTAGCGTGGGTGGAGTAATTCGGAAATGATGTTGTGCGTATGGTGAGAGGAGAAAGCGAGTAAATACAACGTGGGAGAAGGAGTATACACACACGCCCGGGGCGGGGGAGGGAGAGGGAGAGCCCCGTTTCCCAGCTCTGTCACTGTGCTTCCCCAATAGCAGCGAACCCACACAGCAGTCAGGATCTGGGGTTCTAGATACCATTCCCCACTGCAAGAGTAAAGGATTCTTAGAGAAATGATCGATCGGGGGCGCCTGGGCGGCTCAGTCGGTTGAGCGTTCGACTTCAGCTCAGGTCACATTCTCACAGTTTGTGAGTTCGAGCCCCGTGTCGGGCCCTGAGCTAACAGTGCAGAGCCTGGAGTCTGCTTTAGATTCTTTGTCTCCCTCTGTCTCTGCCCCTCTCCTGCTCATACTCTGTGTCTCTCTGTCTCTCAAAGACAAATAAACATTTAAAAAATTAGGAAAAAAAAAGAGAAAGAAATGATTGATCCCAGGTCTGAGACAAGAAACACACAAGTGAGCCAGGAACATCTTTTTGTGCCAGAAAACAAGAGAAGGCCCAAAACCTGATGGGAACACCTCAAAAGACTCGGGAACCAAACTGAAGGGGTTTCCTTGGCCAAATCAGGAACAAGTTGAACATCAGATAGTGTTTATGCAGAATACTGTACAGCACACTGAACAAAAAGACATCCAGGAGTACCTTGTGACACCAAAACAAACAAGCCAATACAGGGTGTGCAGGAAAAAAATAAGGCTATTCTGCGTTCACAAACAAACAACAATTCAGTACTCCAGAAGAAATTCGAGAATTAGAATCTGCATTGGTAACCACCATTGAAATCAAAGTGATGCAAGCAAGAATTACTGGCACATGATAAAAGCACGGGGTAAAAGATGGTTGAAGAATAACCCATTCACAGAGTCTCAAAGTATCAATAGATGGGTTACTTATTAATTACAGAAAGAAGAAAATAGCAAAACCAGGCTCTCATCACTCTCACCGAGTGACCAAATTTAGCATCACCAATGAGGCAAAGAGCCAGCATATGCGTCCTAACGTTATGCACTGAAAAGCACACAACCCAACCTATGAAATATTCTCACACACACACATAAAAGTTTAATCTACATCTAATCATGAAAAGATAATAAGACATACTTCAAATTGAGGAATGGTCTTTGAAACAACCAGCCTGTAATGTTCAGGAAGGTTAATATCAGGGGCACCTGGGTGGCTCAGTCAGTTAAGCATCCGACTTCGGCTCAGGTCATGATCTCATGGTTTGTGGTTTCGAGCCCCGCGTCGGGCTCTGTGCTGACAGCCAGCTCAGAGTCTGGAGCCTGTCTTCGGATTCTGTGTCTCCCTCTCTTTCTGACCCTCCCCTGCTCATGCTGTCTCTGTCTCTCTCAAAAATAAATAAAACATTAAATTTTTTTTTAATAAAAGAAGGTTAATATCATAAAAGACAAAAGGAAACCAGAAAACTGTTCTAGCTTAAAGGAGAATCACAACATACAACATGTGCTTGATTGGAAGTTGGAATGAAAAAAGAAAAATCCGGGGCGCCTGGGTGACTCACTCGGTTAAGTGTCCCACTCAGTTTTGGCTCAGATCGTGATCTCACAGTTGATGAGTTCAAGCCCTGTGTCAGGCTCTGCACTTGGGATTCTCTCTCTCTCTCTCTGCCTCACCCTCTGCTTGCTCGCTTCCCCCCCCAATAGAAAAGTTTAAAAAAAATAAAAATAAAAATTCAAAGAAAACAGCCATGGAGGGAGTTAACTAGTGGGATAACAAGACAATATTAAATATGAGCTGTCCACTAGATAATAGCATTCTATCAATGTTCAACTTTCTGAATTCTGGTTTCATTATGTAACAGAATATCCTTTTTCATGGGAAATTTGTCCCTACAAGTGAAGTGTCATGACATTTGTACCGACTCTCAAATGGGACTAAAGACAGAAGCCCTGCCTTGGGCTCCACACTGACCATATGAAACCTGCTTGGGATTCTCTTTCCCTCTCTGTCTGCCCTTCCTCCACTCATGCTTTCTCTCTCAAAATAAAAAACAAACTTTTTTTTTTTTTTAAAGATAAGGAGTGCCTGGGTGGCTCAACTGATTGAGCATCCAACTTCAGCTCATGTCATGATCTCGCAGTTCGTGAGTTCCAGCCCCGTATCAGGCTCTGTGCTGACAGCTCAGAGCCTGGAGCCTGCTTTGGATTCTGTGTCTCCCTCTCTGCCCCTCCCTGCTCACATTCTCTCTCTCTCTCTCTCTCTCTCTCTCTCTCTCTATCTCACAAATAAATAATAAAAACATTAACCAAAAAAAAAAAAAGTGAGGTAGGAAGCAGACTGAATTTAATACCCTCCATTTAATATGGTTACCCCTTCTCCTAGACAGACACAGAAATTTTACATTCCGGAGAGGTTAAGCCAGATGATCTTTAATTTAGGGACCCCAAGCATAGCTCAGAGGGCAAGTCGGATACTGAATCAAGTGGGATTATGTGAAAAGTGACACACTTCATTCAGCCTCTAGAACGCCGGCAGCCAATCAGGAGAGGCAGACTCGTCCGGGGAAGCTGACCGGGTAAGAGAAAAGCCCCACAGGAGGCCCTCTGGGTCTCTCCGCAGGAAGGTTCAACAGAGGACAAACTCTGTGTCCCACAGAACTTCCAGACAGGACTTCAGTGCCTCTAGAGATCAAAACAAACACTAGAAAGGGAATTCTAAAAAAACGGAGACAAGGCATAGAGCAGAAGAATTCTTCCCCAACTCCCCAAATATTCTCAGGAAGCTACTAGAGACATGGCCTGGCAAAACACGGAGGTAAACTGAGGAGTACAGAGACATGGGGCCTGGAAAACAGTGGATCCAGCAAAGAAGTGGTAAGAAGAAAACTCCCAGATAATAGCTGTTCGCCAGCCTAGAAAGCAATTAGTCTGGATCAGAAGAGGTGGACAGGCGCTCTCAAGGGAAATTCTCCAAGAAAATAGTGGAATGGGTAGATTATTTGAAATATGAGAGCACTTTGAAAAAAATACTGGTGGGTGTATAGCACGTCTCATGGAGCATTCGGGGAAAAAAATAAAGATAGGATATATAAAAAACCTAAGCAATTCAAAAAAAAGAATCATAAAATGCAGGCAAAACAAATAGTTGCATAAGAAATAAATGTACAAGGGGCGCCTGGGTGGCTCAGTCAGTTGAGCATCCGACTTAGGTTCAGGTTGTGATCTCACAGTTTGTGAGTTCGAACCCCGTGTGGGGCTCTGTGCTGACAGCTCAGAGCCTGGAGCCTGTTTCAGATTCTGTGTCTCCTCTCTCTGTCCCTCCCCCACTCATGCTCTGTCTATTTCTCTCAAAAATAAATAAACATTAAAAAAGTATAAGAAAAGTAAATGTACTCACAGTACACTTCTTGGTCCTTCATAAACCAAAAGCTATACAGTCTTCACAAACTGAACACTGTCTTATGGATTTATCTTTAAATCCTTATACAATTGCAGTGGAAAGATCAGGGGGAGAGGAAGTGAATTTATAAGGAAAGCAAAATGTTCATTTACCCTCCCAGGAAGACAAGAGATAAAATCCTAAACTTAATAAATCGAGATACATGGGGCGCCTGGGTGGCTTAGTCGGATAAGCGTCCGACTTTCGCGTAGGTCATGATCTCGCGGTTTGTGGGTTCGAGCCCCGCGTCGGGCTCTGTGCTGACTGCCAGCTCGGAGCCTGGAGCCTGTTTCAGTCTGTGACTCCCTCTCTCTGTGACCCTCCCCTGCTCACGCTGTCTCTCTCTCTCCTAGAAATAAAAATATAAATAAATAAATAAATAAATAAATAAATAAATCGAGATACAGTCTTGGAAGCACATTATTTAGAAACTGAATAAATACCAAAGAAACACCTAAAGGGGTTGGCAGGGACTATTACCCATAGAAAGTAAGAATCAGAAAGGGTGGGGAACAGAGGGTAACAGGTGGTGTTTTTCATTAGACTAGACAGGAGAGAAGCAGTGTGCCAGTCTGTGCATGTATGCTTACTATAACAACTGTATCATTTGACTTTTTAAACTTTTTACTTTTTACATATTATTTTTGTAAAAGTAAAATTTAAATTATAAAACCAAAATTATGATGACTAGCCTAGATGCAGGTGCTAGTAATATCTTTTTTTAAGTATCTCCTGTGGGCCCAGCACTTACTAGCTGTGTGACTTTGAGCAAGTTCTTAACTTCCTTGTGTCTTAGTTTTCCTTGCTTGAAAAATGGGTATAACAATAATATACATCTCACTAATAGTGTCACAGAAAAAGTGCTGAATCGAGGAAACTATTACTTGCATTATTATGAATGGGGTCCTGGTCTTGCCACTGGGGAACAACATGAACAAGAAACAGCACCTGCTCTTCAGGACCTCCAGGGACAGTAAAGTGGGCAGTGACAGTGCAAGGTCAGAAAGGGGTAAGACAGGGGGCCCTAGAGGAGCTAACATCTGATACTCCACTTCCCCTCAGCACCTCAACGTGAATGGTCAGCGTTTCCAACGTAAATTCCAGAAAACACTTCTTTAAAAAAAAGTTGTGTGGTTGGGGCACCTGGCGGGGGCTCAGTCAGTTAAGCACCGGGCTCTTTGGCTCAGGTCATGATCTCATGGTGTGCGGGTTCGAGTCCGACGTCACGCTCTGTGCTGACAGGGTGGAGCCTGCGTGGGATTCTCTGTTTTCCTCTCCCTGTCCCTTCCCCACTTGCACGTGTGCTCACCCTTTAAATAAATAAATGAGGGGCGCCTGGGTGGCTTAGTCGGTTAAGCGTCCGACTTTCGCTTAGGTCATGATCTCGCGGTTCGTGGGTTCGAGCCCGCGTCGGGCTCTGTGCTGACTGCCAGCTCGGAGCCTGAAGCCTGTTTCAGTCTGTGACTCCCTCTCTCTCTGACCCTCCCCTGCTCACGCTCTCTCTCTGTCTCCTAGAAAAAACATTAAAAAAATTTTTTTTTAATAAATTCTTTACTCTTATGTTTAGAAGGCTACTATGAATCATGGGTAATTTGTGAAATGAAACATGTGATGGTTTTTTTTAAGCATATTATAACAAATCTGCACCACAAGGCCTCTGTTAGAACACTTTCTTAGAAACAACACAGCAGGTGGGTTCTGCTGTTTTCCTGTTGTGAAATATGCATGACTTGGATGATTTTATATTCACTTGCTTCTCTCGCCTTTTGAGAAAACTCAAAATACATTCTTTTGGTACTGGCACTTTCTGAGAAAGTGAGCCTGGAAATCCAGTGTTGTTTATTTCACAGAAAATAAAACAAAACAACTACTTTCACGTGTAAAAACTCTCTGAGAAGCGTTATAGGAAAAACCCTGGTCTGTGAAAACGGTCCATCGCGTCCTTTTTAAAAACCAGAGAGAGGATGGCCTTCCTCCCAGTCAAAGCCGATCTGCCTTTCCCCAGTCTTGCTACCCCTCCCCCACCGTCAGCACCCCCTGCACCCCCTACACGCTGAGGAAAGGGGCTTCCTAAGGTGCCTCCGCATGGTCTTGCCAGACCCTCGAGGAAAGCCTTTCAACTACTCGCTTCTCTCTTCTTACTGAAACGAAACAGTCTAACAGGGGCTGGGGGGGTGCTCTGTGCCTTGACTCCCGCTAACGGCTCTTGGCAGCCATTCTCCTATCCGGTCCTCCCGCGGGACCACGAGTTCCTAAAATCCGTCCTCTCTGGGTTTCCCACAGCTGTTTGCTGGTCTGGAGTCCCCAGCACCCCGGAAACTCCTTGGGGTACCAGGAACCCTCAACTATCTAGCCACGTGCCATCATGCCATCCCATTGCCCTGGTACACTGTGATCTCTTACAGACTCGGCCTAATCAGGCCCCTTGCCTTGCTGAGGACAGCCGGGGACTCCTGGGTCACTCGGTCTCTCCATCCTGCCTCCACGATCTCCTCAGAAGCCCCAGCCATGCGGGCCTCTCCATGGCTTCCTGCTGCCCGACACTCTACTCTCCCTGGGTCTTGCCGAGGGTAGATTTCATGGCGGCCTCCGTGTGCGGTGCTGTCTCTCTCCCATGGACTGGGTCCCGTGCTGGTTCACGAAGGACCGCTGCTCACCAGCAGATATCCTCACACAATCCCTAGCACCCACACCAGCACCAGGGCCACAGTGAGTCTCCATGAACGTGTCCTGAGCATCCAAATGAACGCATGAATGAAGTGTCTGCCTCCACCTGAAGAAACCCAACTAAAAGAACTTCAGCTGGAGTTACCCTTTCTATGGAATGGCGATGAAATTTCACAAGTGCAATGCAGTCAGCACATTAATCAAGTGTAAAAACGCTGCTGTAGAGTGGGGAACAGAGCCTGTCTCAAATGAAAATTTTGTGATTTGTAATTCAAGATGTTAACTTTCACTGGGGGACTTAAAATCCCTCAGAGGTACACGATGTGGGGAAAGTGGCTCAGGGAGACAAGGGATGAGGCAGAACACAAACGCTGAAAAGAACGAGGCAATCATGTGAAAGCACAAAATGTGAGGCAAAATTTGGCTAAATTTATAAGACCCTCAGCCTGAAACAACAGTAAGAACTCAATAAAGAAATACGATTTAAAAGTATAAAAATTGGGGCACCTGGGTGGCTTAGTCAGTTGAACGTCTGACTTCGGATCAGGTCATGATCTCATGGTTCCGTAAGTTCAAGCCCACAGTCGGGCTCTGTGCTGTCAGCGTGAAGCCTGCTTTGGATCCTCTGCCCGCCCCCTTCCCATCCCTCGCTTGCATTCCCACTCTCAAAAAATAAATAAAACATTAAATAAATAAAGTAGAAAAATATATGGTGAAAATGTGAAATAAATTAATACTAAATTTTTTAAAAGTACATCAATCATGAATCTAAAATACTAGGACTCTAAAGGCAGTTTACTAAAATTAAAAGAAGGAGAAGAGAGGGAAAAGGAGATCTCTGAGCTCCATATTTAAGGTATTAATTTTCTGATTCTTTAAAAACTTGCCAATTTGAGTGACTGTTTAGCAATCTGGCTCCTGAGTTTTCCCAACTTGAGATTATTTCTGAGAGCTCCTTCTCTTCTCGTACATTTCTCCAACTTCCTCTGGTGCCTGGACTTGGGGTCTGGTTGGTGGCTGTGAACTCTGTCATACCCCTCCTATGCCACCGATAACTTCAAGCTCCCATTACGACATGCAAATAATTATCAAAACTGTGATGCCACTACTGCGTGGAATTGTAATTAGCAGATGTCGCTTCCATTATTTTTCTCACGACCTCTAAGAATTAGCATCATACTCCAGGAACGGATGAACCAGGAGGAAGGAGAAGAAAAGATCTCACATTCAGCGAGCACTACCTCAAGTACCAGGGACAGTACTTTACCTGACGTCTCATTTCATCCTCACAGCAACCCAGTAAGTTGGATCTCATTATCTCAATTTTAGGAATAAAGCATTAAGAAGTTCATAGCTTGTCCAGAGACTACACTACAACAGCCCTAGGCACACGTGGGTCCCCGCCGAGTGATTAATTCCCAGACTAGGAGTTGAACTGACCAACAGTATCGGGAGCTAAACTGGAAAACCCTCCACTTGCCAATTTTGAAATGCCACATATTAGTTTAAGGACAAGTAATAAATGTACAGCCTAAAAACAGTCTAAAGAGTCTATCTACTGGCTTCTACTTTTGAAAGGAAATAAGGCTCCACACACTTGTCAAGCATTCCTCTCTACCTACCCGGAAATGGACGCATATTACGACAGCACCTCGTTGCCACCTAGGAGAGTTTAGAATCAAGTAAAAGGCCAACTCATTGTAACACGAGATGCCAGCTGCTTTGTTAGTTTCTACCACGTGGTGCTGGGGCATACCAAGGGCGCATAAACTCTGCTTGGGAGAACCCCAAAAATGCACAGAGAATGGTACAACCACAGAGTCTTCAGGACAAAGTAAGAGGGACAGGCATTTTGAGCAAAGGAAGCACTATGTTTAACACTAAATCAGCAAACATTTGTTGCGTGCTGGAGAGTAAGGTTAACTGTTCCTTTATTTGATCCTCATAACACCCCAGTGAGAGGTGGTACTATTACCAATCACTTTTTATAGACAGGGAAACAGAAGCACAGAGGAATTAAGCAATGTCTACACCTGTGGGAGAGTAGAGTTCTGTGTGTCACCAGAGAGCTGAGACAATAGGGCATATTTTGGGATGTGTGTTGCATCGAGAAGCAAAAGGCAGGTCCGCTTCACCAGCCACACAATTAATACACCCGTAAATGCTGAGGCCGACAGGTAAGTGTTCCTTACGTAGGTTCTTGCTACGTGCTTGACACTTTTCACTTATATAACCTCACTTGATCCTCCCAACAGTGACCTCTGAAGTACTTAGACCTACAACGGCCCTTTTACAAATGAGGAAATCAAGGCTAAGAAAAGGTATGCAACTTGCCCGAGATCACACAGCAAATAAATGCCCAATTCAGGACCTGACATCAAGTCAGTCTGACTAGCAAGCCCATGATTTTAAACACTATTCTACGCTGCCATCTGATTAACCACTAACAGGCCATTTGAAACCATTAAGAGGCTGTTTTGTTTTTCTTTGGTTTTGTTTTATCTCGGATTCAGCCAATACCTTGCATTTATTTGTTTTAGAACAAGACCAGTTCTAAGGAAACACTACTGCATTCTTACCAAAATCATTTACTCTGAGTGCCCATTTGCGTAGAAAATATTTTAAATTGTTCCATTTAAAAAACTGTAGTCCTGAGGGAGCTCTGCAGCTAGATTCAAAATGTATTATTCAGACTTAGAACATTAAACATTTCATGACTGAAGTTTTTGAAAGAGCTTGAAGAAATACATTTTAAAGGGAGGGCAAGATGACTGAGGTTCTTGGCAAGGAGAGAGGAAGTGATGCGTCCTGGCAAAACAAACCGAAGATAAAAGAACACACTGAACGAGGACAAGAACTCATTTCCAAAAAACCTCAGTCAGGACCAGAGTTACAGTGTCTTTCGGCTGACACAAAAACGTGCTCTGACTTTAGGGACGTTTGTCATGTGGTTTTCCTCAACCCTTTTTGCAACCCGCATGAAAAATGGAACCTTCTTTGTTTCCACAAAACTTGTCCTAAGAAATGCCGCAGGGGCCATTTTTAAATGCATCCTTCAGAACTGACTTGAGCACAACTAAATTTTGCACAAAATAAACATACAGCCTGGAAAGGATCTATAAAATCCAAAGGGCAAAATTACTTATTGTTCTAAATAGATCAACTGTTTATCGATAACTAATCAGTAAGTCCCTTTGCTGTTGCTTTCTCACCAGTGAATGGCAGAACTCTGACCTTCTCACTCCAGGGGAAACGAGATCTGTCTTCTGTCGCCCCCTCCCCCATTCCCCAAGTTCTGCAATTCGGAGTCTCCTGTGTTTTCCTGTCTTGGAGAAATTTTAAAAATAATAAACACCTGCATAGATTCCGTGCCTCCTCTTCTCTCTGCTCCCATACTCATACTCAGTCTCTCTCCGATTCTCAAGAACAAATAAATGTTAAAAAAAATTTTTTTAAAAAGGGGGGGACGCCTGGGTGGCTCAGTTGGTTAAGCACTGACTTTGGCTTGGGTCATGATCTTGCGGTTTGTGAGTTGGAGCCCCACATCTGGCTCTGTGCTGACCGCTCAGAGCCTGAAGCTGCTTCAGATTCTGTGTCTCCTCTTCTCTGTGTCCCTCTCATACTCATGCTCTGTCTCTTTTTGTTTCTCAATAATAAACATTAAAAAAATTAAAAAAATAAATAAAAATAACAAACACCTGTATAGCCACCATCCCACACTGGCAACTGTTGAAACTTTGTCATAATCTTCTCTACGGAAGGAATGAAATCTTTTGGGGGAAGGTGATATAAACACGGCCTCCATACCCACAGATCATCATTCTCAACTTGATGTCAATCCTTGCAATACTTAAAATATTTAAAACTTTTTTTAGTGTTTGTTTATTTTTGAAAGAGAGAGAGAAAGACAGAGCGTGAGTAGGGGAGGGGCAGACAGCAAGAGGGAGACAGAATGTGAAGCAGGCTCCGGGCTCTGAGCTGCTTCTTCATCTTCTCTGTCGATGAACCCAGTGTCTGGCACAAGGTCCTGACATGGTAAACGTTAGATGAATATTTGCTGAATGAATGAAAGATAGGTTTATCGTAGGGCAGTTCCATCATTTGCTGAATAAGCGCATTCTTCTAAACAGTCTTTCCAGACATCAATCTCAAATGCAAATGGAAAACTCACACAACTTCTTCACCCATACATTTCACATGCATGCTCAATAAATACCCACGTGGATAATGACATCATCTTAATGTAGTATTTGAGTATCCACTAAAGTGTGGAGCACCCATTACACATCAGGACCACATGAGTTAAACACTGGTGCTCAAAGAAAGACATTATTATCCAGGACATGGAGGGGATGACAGTTTTAGTCTCCATGACACACACAACCTGGCGGAGACAATCACTTTGCAATAGGAGTGACCTGATTTTTCTGCTTAGTACAGATGACTATTCTGTGATGTATTCCCCAAGTTCCTAGCATGGCTTCATTCTCCCCTGCTCTGCACACTCTGTTACAGCGTTAAGGATGCCATAATGTAATTTTGGGGGGTTACATGTCTGTCTTTGATACATCAAACTATGGGTCTCAAGGGTGGTGCTTCTTTCTAGCCATCTTTGCACACATAGTACTGAGCTCAATACCTAGCTGTAGCTACCATGAACTGGATCTCGTAGATTTTAAAAATATCATAAAACTCAAGAATGATTCTGTGCTTCCATATCTCCTCATATGTTTTAAATTCTTTTCAGTTTCTTTCTATTTTTCTTTTAAAAACAATTGTAACATGGATAATTCCCAAAATTCGAAAACTTGACAGAATGGTATATACTGAATACTTGTGTACCTATCACCCAGCTTCAATAATTAAGTCATCAAAAAATTTTTTAATATTTATTTTTGACAGAGACAGGCAGACAGACACAATGTGAGCGCATGAGGGTCAGAGAAAGAGGGAGACACAGAATCTGAAGCAGGCTCCAAGCTCTGAACTGTCAGCACTGAGCCCGATGTGGGGCTTGAACTCACGAACCACGAGATCATGACCTGAGTTGAATGCTTAACCAACTGAGCCACCCAGTTGCCCAATTAATTAACTCATTTTTATCCCTCTTTACAGAAACCAAAACTGGATATATCACAGATGATATATTATGGGTATGCTGAGTCAAGGAAAACTACGCAAAATCATATGCAAAGAAGAGTGCTTGGCCCTATGTCAAAAAGGTGTTTTCAGTTAAAATATTTTGGATTTTTAAAAAATGACTCTCTGCTTTAGCTAAGTTTATCCATTAAACAACTAGCTGCCAGATCTGTTCATGACGACATGTTCTGGATTGTCAACTCTGCAGACACAGGGTCCTAATACCCTACACCAATAGTTAATGCTAGTAGACTGATTACATGTATTTAATAATGGAGGAGGGTCACTGCTGCATTCCAGCCTAAACTTTCTTTTTTTAAAAATTTCTTTAACGTTTACTTATTTTTGAGAGACAGAGAGACAGAGCGTGAGTAGGTGAGGGGCAGAGAGAGAGGGAGACTCAGAATCCGAAGCAGGCCTCAAACTCTTGAGCTGTCAGCACAGAGACCGAAGCGGGGCTCGAACTCACAAAGTGTTAGATCATGACCCGAGCTGAAGTCGGACATTTACAGGAATGAGCCACCCAGGTGCACCAAGCCTAAACTTTCACCTGCAATAGTGAACCGTATTACATTTGCAAATCCCCCCCCCCCCCCGTTTCTTCTGTATGCCACTCTGAAAATCGTTTGCATCCCAGAGTCACACATTTCTCTAGAAAATTTTTAACTCACTCCTTTAACTCACTGGAATTCAGTGTCCCTACAATTAGCCGGACTGATAAGTAATGCTCATACAGCAATCCAAAGAGGCCTACCTTTTTATGAGATGAAAATATTTGACTAGGAGAGTCATAGTCATCAATCTGACTTCCATAAGAATTGCTTTCAAAAGGAACCTTTTTTTATTAAAAATATTTTAATGTTTATTTTGGGGGTGGGAGAAGGGCAGAGAGGGGAGGGGGACACAGAATCTGAAGCATGCTCCAGGCTCTGAGCTGTCAGCACAGAGCCTGACAAGGAGTTCAAACTCAGAAACACCAGTTTGGTGCCCCAAAAAGGGAACTATTTTTAAAAACATGTTCTCTGAAGACTATGTGAGACAGAAAATCCTTAGAAATGTCATCTGTCTCTCCATTTGAACCCGTCCTAGCTCTGTAGTCTACAAAGGTCCTGTTTTATGTTCTCAAGTTGAAACACCTATTGCCCTATATTTTACAAATAAGCGTTTTCCCACCCCCTTTGTGAAATGCCTACAAAGTCAATTTACAAATGTAAATTAGGCAGGGGCGCCTGGGTGGCTCCGCTGGTTCAATTCAGTTTCTGACTTCTGACTTCTGGCTCAGGTCGGGGCTTATGGTTTGTGAGTTCGGGCCAGGAGTCAGGCTCTGTGCTGACAGCTCAGAGCCTAGAGCCCTGCCTCAGATTCTGTTTCTGAGAATCCCCCCACAATGCTCTCTCAAAAATAAACAAACATTAAAAAATGTAAATTAGGCAACAGCAATTCCTTTTTTTTTTTTTTTCTGAGAAAAGGAAGAATATAGTTGAAGGGGAGCTGGGAGACTACAGGTTTTTGCATATAGGTCACAAAAACGAAAGAGACAGGGTGTAGCTGTATCCTAGATTTGAGTGACCTCTCAGGCACTTCTCAGCAGGTGCATGGAGATCCAAATCTAACAATCTCAAAACTGGTATGTTGACAGGCTGAGTCGTGAGTGTCCTACAACCATCTAACTATTTTTTTTATTTTTGTTTTGTTCCATTTTTAGGCAAGAAGCTTTGCACATATGCATATCACAAATGTGTAAGAAAAGCGTTGACAAATGTCTAAACTGAAAGGAAATTAGCTGGTTGACAAATCAATAGTAGATTTGATTGTGCCTTTGTTGACATGTCTGCTCTTGGTGTCAAAGTTTATTTAACTGTTGGCTGCTGATCTGTTAACATCAAAATTACACTGATTGAGCCAAAATCAAAGATTCCTCTGCTGTTTACACATTAGGCATGAAGGCTAATTACTTACTAATCCTTGAGGGTTTTAAACACTTTTGATGTACTAAATACCCCTGAGGACCATACATATTTTTTAATGGGTTGAGGACAGATCCTTCAACACATGTGCAATCTAATAACTGAAGAGCAAGGCATGACGATGTGACAAATGTCGACAAGGGAATCATTATGTCTCTTGTCATAGAGAAGTCCCAAATTCTCTCTCTAGCCAAAGTTTAAAATAAAATATTCACGATCTACTGATTTATATTTCATCTCTGTGTTCCTTCTGGTGGAGCTTTTTAATGCATAATACATAAACTTAATAATATTAACATTAATTCTATCTGCCATTTGCCATGACTTACTATGCGCCAGGCACTGTGCTAAGTACTTTGAGCACATCATGTGGTATCTGTCTCATTTACCACCGTAGGTATACATGCCAGCTACACTACTACTGGGGTGCTCAAGAAATGTTTTTTGAGTGAATTAAAGAACTGAAGAGTAGGAAGAGAGCCAGAAGAATGGGTAAGAATGAATATTACAAACAAGTACATATTCCTCAAAGACTCCATCCGTCTACTGATTCCATAGTTGAGTGCAGCCATCTCACAGAATCATTAATTTGGCTCATGAAAAGACAAACTGAAGATAACGTAGTGCTTTTTTACTAAGTCATCCTGATCTCTGGCCCATGTCAAAGAGGCTTGATCAGAGCCTGTTTCATAAACAGAGGCTGGTCAGCCATACAGATCAAAAAACACAGAGCAGGCTTTGTGTCCTCTGTGTTCATCTCTGTTAGCCTGAACAAAACAAAAACAAAAATGGTTTCTTTGACATGGTATTCACCAAAAAGCACTTACTGAACAATTATTTTCTGTCGGAATCATAAAACAAAAATTTAAAACCGTAAAATGGGTGTGCCTGGGTGGCTCAGTTGGTTGAGTGACTTTAGCTCAGGTCATGATCTCGCAGTTTATGAGCTCAAGCCCCCCCCCATTGGGCTTGCTGCTGTCACAGCAGAGCCCACTTCCAGAACTCCTGTTTCCTTCTCTCTCTGTCCCTCCCCACTCCCACTTGCACTCCCTCTCTCAAGAATAAATAAAAAGGGGCCCCTGGGTGGCTCAGTTGGTTAAGCGACGGCTCAGGTCATGATCTCACGGTTCACAGGTTCGAGCCCTCATCAGGCTTGTGCTGACAGCTCAGAGCCTGGAGCCTGCTTCAGATTCTGTGTCTCCCTCTCTCTGCCCCTTCCCTGCTCATGCTCTGTCTCTCTGTCTCAAAAATAAACATTAAAAAAAATTAAAAGTAAATAAATAAAACATCAAAAAACCCCAGTAAAATAAATAAGGCTGAACATTCAGGAAAAAAGTACTATGTTCAGGGTATAATGTAATATATAAATTATTCAGGATAATAAAAAGTAGGAAATTCTTAAAGAAAATGTAAAGTAGGCTTTTATGTCGCTGGTTTGGGAGTAAATTTAGTATAACCAAATTAGGAAACAATACTTGACCCTCTGTCTAACCAACCTGGGTTATCTGATAGCCTCAAATTAGATTGGGCCACATTCGTGTTGATGACAACATCTCTGAGAATCTGGCTCTTTGATGGCTGTGATAAAAAGCAGCGTTGTGTGAATATCAGTGCGGAGCGTGGGTAAAGGAGGCTGCATCCAATCTAACTCCCAGGAATGAGAAGTGGTCCAGTGTCCTGCATATGCACACATCTCCTCAGTAAGTAAGCAGAGTTACTTAAGAATTTAAAAAATGTAATTTTTATTAAAAATATGCTTAATTTATTAATTATTATTAAAATTGTTAGTAAGTTGTTAGGACATCCTTTAAATGGGCCTAGCTAATTAGTGAACTGCACGTGAGGTACTTCTGTGGCCTTAGGAACGGGAACCCCACGACAAAATCACGGAGACATGAAAGGTGCTATGAGTCAACAAAGTCAGGAATCCAGTGGTTCCCGTCCAGGGACACCCTGACTTCAGAAATGAAAAAATAAAAACCACATCTCCAAAGAAGAGAATATCATAGTTACGATAATAATATTATTTATCTCTCACACTGCTCAGAATTTTCAGGAATAGTATGTCTCCTCACCATGTCATTTGTAGATGAGGAGGTTGAGATGCAGAGAATTTAAGAAAGAGGCCCCCCAGGTCCCAGAGCTAGGAATGTGCCAGAACCAGAACTTGGCCCTGGGACTGAGTTGGCCCTCTTCACCCTGGCACTGCTCCCAGCCCCCCAGCAACGACCACACACTATACAACACTCCAGAGATGCTCAGTAATCGTAAAAAAAAGTGTTACCACCTATAGCAGATTGAGTGGTGGTCCCTGCAAAGGTTAAGTAAGCCCTAACCCCCAGTACCAGCGAATGTGACCTTATATAGAAAAGGATATTTTTTTTTAAGTGTATTTCTTTATTTTGAGAGAGAGAGAGAGAGAGGGAGTGAGAATGCAAGCATGTTGAGCAGGGGAGGGACAGAGAGAGAAAGAGGGAGAGAGAGAATCCCAAGAAGGTTCCAGGCGATGAGCACTGTCAGCGCAGAGGCCCGACGTGGGGCTCAATTCCACGAGCCAAGAGATCATGGCTTGAGCTGAAATCAAGAGTTAGATGCTTACAGCGACTGAGCCACCCAGGCACCCTTAGAAAAGGGTCTTTAAGATAAGAATCTCAAGATTGAGAAGATCGTCCTGGATTAGCTGGCTGGCCCTAAATCCAATGACAGGTGCCTTATAAGAGAAGAGAAGGCCACATGAAGACAAGAGACCAGAATGATGCAGCCACAGGTCAAGGAAGGAAAGAGGAAAGAAAAGATCCATCAGACGCTGAAAGAGGAAAGAAAAGATCTAACCCTTAGAGGCTTCGAAGGGAGCGAGGGCCTGCCGACACCTCGATTTCAGACTTCTGGCTTCCAGAACCGTGAGAGAACTCTCTGTGATGGCAAGCCACTTAGGTTATGGTACTTTGCCACGACAGCGCAAGCAAACTCGAACCCCATCTACAGGCTCAAGCCACCACATGACTCAGTTGATAATAAATCACTTAAAATTCCAAATTGCCCGGTTAACTACTCAACAGCCTTTACAAGCAGAAGCACTGAAGGCAGTCTCCTACTCAGTAGATGCCAAGGAACTGACTCTTGATCGATTTCCTCAAGCAGCTCTCATTTTAAAAATAATTCATTTTCAGAAAATATCCATAATGAATAGCCTATTAAAAGATGAGTATTTTGGAGGAGGGAGGCAAGATGGCGGAGAAGTAAGGAGCTCCGTACTTGCACTCGCGCCCATACATCACACAGAAAAGATCTGAAGCCATTGGAAACCATACAAAACCTGAGAGACTGGGAGAAAAAAGGACGCAGAATCCACTGAGAAAGCCTTCTAACGTGAGTGCGAACCGGGAAGGTAAAATCGGGCCGGGATCGGAGCCTCCAGGGTGGGAGGCGATCCCCCTCTACCCTCTACGAGGAGTGAGAGGGGAAAAGGAGAGAGTCCGAGACAGAAAAATCTCCGCTCGGTGCATAGAAAGACCGTACTTGCCAAATACCTGCACACCAGGTCCCCTCGCGACAACTGGTCCTGGGGGAGGCTGAGCACACAAACTGCTTCTTTGTGCCGCTCCTGGAGGTGGGGTTTTAAAGCGGAGCAGGTGCGCCTGCCGCCATTGTAGCTCCAGGGCGGCTGGGATCCCTGAAGGAGACGCGCAGACACCGGGCGTCCGCGCTCCTGGCTGGCTGGAACTCGAGAGGGAAGGCAAAAAGCTAAAAACTGGAAATTTGCCTGTGAGTTCGTGTTTCGGGTGACGAGCCATAGAGAGACCCGGTTTTCCTCACTCCAGCGGGCTCAGGCTACACGGACCCAGCAGGCAAGCCCCCGCGCATGCGCACCAGAGCCGACCAGAGAAGAAAGCAGCGATCCTGACTCCGCCCCCAGAGCTCAGCAGGGAGCCTGGAATAGCCCGAGGGGGTTGTCTGGGAAGCTGTGTCTAAGGCAACTTCAGCGGGGCGCGGGCTGGGATTTGGAGATTGGAACTGGCCTGGGTTGAAGAGTGCAACCAACTTCGGCTGCGTCCCCGGAACGGGGAGTTGACACGCCAAAAAAAAAAAAAGCGAGCTGCAGCGCGGGGTTCAAGAAGGGACTGGAGCACCGTCACTCTCCTCCCCACAATCGCCAAGGCAGAACCCCCGCCTGAGGCATCGGATCACGCCACGCCCATCCCTGCCTGAGAGGTGCCCTCCTCCCCTTTTTTTTTTCTTTTTCCTTTTTTTTTCTTCTTTCTTTTTTTTTCCCCTTTCTTTTCTCTTTTTTTCTTCTTCTTTCTCTTTTCTCGCTTTTTTCCCCAAAACACTGACCTGATTAACTCTGGTCGCCAGCTTGCTTAAACAATCACAAGTCCATTCTGTAAATGTAAATTCTACACCTACCGACTTTTTCAGCTATTTCTCTCAGGAGTAATTAGACTATATAGTTTCTCTGGATAATTCCAGCATCCTTCTCTCACCTATCCAACCACATTCTACCCTTTACCTCTTTGAAGAAAGTTTCTTATCCCTTCTGCCTGTTCATTCTATTTCCAAATCTGCCTTGTCTCGCCCTGCCTTCTCTCTTTTTCTCTATGCTCTTCAACCAGCACTGCATACACACGGCTATTTAACTGTAGCTGGGAAATCCAGGTATATGCTTTAAACCGTTCTTTGTCCATCGGTTTTCTTCTTTTTTCCTTTTCTTTTCCCCTTTTTGACCCTTTTATGTATTTTATGCTCCCTATTCGCCCTCCCTCCTCCGTCTTTTCTATTAACTTTTCGTTTTCCCTCTCACTTTGCATGTTAGTTGAATCAGCCTGTGCGTTTGTGTGCTCCTGCTCCCTGTGTGTTTGTCTGTCTGTTTTCTTTTCCAGGGCTACCTCAAGAAACAAGCTAGAGTACACAAGGTGAAGAGTCCCAAATATCACTACGAATAGGAAAATAAAATAACTAAGGTCCCAACAAGAGTGACCGAGGGATACCATTCAAAAAACAATCTCTGAAAGGATAGGCCCTGGAAAGTCAAAGAGTCTTCTTGGATATAGCAGTGCTCATAGAAACAGAGAGCATAACAGGTCTTTAAAACCAACAAGAGCCGGAAAGCTAACTAAAATGACGAAACGAAAGAAATGACAGCTAATGAACTGCTCAAAACAGATATCAGCAGCATAAGTGAACAAGATTTTAGAATAATAATGGTGAAATTAATAACAGGGCTTGAAAAAAACATAGGCGACATCAAAGAAACTATGGCTACAGACAGAATGGAAAATAAAAATAGGCATGAAGAATTAAAAAATGCGATAAATGAGATCCATAATAAATTAGAGGCCTCCAATGCACGGCTTGAAGAGGCAGAAAGGGGAATAAGTGATTTAGAAGACACCATTCTAGAAAAACAAGAAGCTGACAAAAAAAGAGACAAACTGATCCAGGAACAGGAAAGAAGAATTCGAGAGCTCAGCGACACAGTCAAACGCAACAATATCCATATCAAAGGAATCCCAGAAGAGGAAGAGAGAGGGAAAGGTGCTGAAGGAGTCCTGGAACAAATTATAGCAGAGAACTTCCCGACCTGGGGAAGGAAGTCAATGTGGAAATACAAGAGGCTCAGAGGACTCCTCTCAGACGTAACTTGAATCGATCTTCTGCACGACATATCGTAAAAATGGCAAAATACAAGGACAAAGAGAGAATTTTGAAAGCAGCTAGGGAGAAAAGGGCCCTCACATACAAAGGGAAACCCATCAGAGTGGTGACAGACCTATCTACTGAAACGTGGCAGGCCAGAAAGGAATGGCAAGAGATCTTCAATGTGATGAACAGTAAAAATATGCAGCCAAGAATCCTCTATCCAGCAAGCCTGTCATTCAAAATAGAAGGAGAGATAAAAACCTTTCCAAATAAACAGAAATTGAAAGAATTTGTCACCACGAAGCCAGCCCTACAAGAAATCCTGAGGGGGATGCTCTGAAGGAAAGGTTGCAAGGAACAAAGATTCCAGAGACACCACCACAAACATGAACCCTACAAAAGATACAAAGACTCTAAACCCACATATTTCAATAATAACACTGAATGTAAATGGGCTGAATGCTCCAATCAAAAGATATAGGGTAGCAGAATGGATTAAAAAACAAAATCCATCTATATGCTGTCTACAAGAAACTCATTTTAGACGGGAAGATACCTTCAGATTAAAAGTAAGGGGATGGAGAAATATATATCATGCTACAGGAAATCAAAAGAAAGCCGGAGTAGCGATACTTATATCAGACAAACTGGACTTTAAATTAAAGACAATCACAAGAGATGAAGAAGGGCACTACATAATAATTACAGGGTCCATCCATCAGGAAGAACTAACAATCATAAATGTCTACGCACCGAATATGGGAGCACCTAAATATCTAAAACAATTAATCACAAACAGAAACAAGTTTATAGATAAGAATGTGCTAATAGCAGGGGACTTTAATACTCCACTTACAGCAATGGATAGGTCAACCAGACAGAAAATCAGTAAAGAAATAATGGACTTAAAAGATACATTGGACCAGATGGACCTGACGGATATATTTAGAACTTTACATCCTGAGGCCAGGGAATTTACTTTCTTCTCAAGTGCGCATGGCACATTCTCCAAGATAGATCACATACTGGGACATAAAGCAGCCCTCAAGAAATATAAAAGAATAGAGATCATACCATGCACACTGTCAGATCACAATGCTTTGAAACTTGAAATCAATTACAGGAAGAAGTCTGGAAAACTTCCAAAAACATGGAGGTTAAAGAACACCCTTCTAAAGAATGAATGGGCCAATCAGGCAATTAGAGATGAAATTAAAAAATATATGGAAACAAATGAAAATGAAAACACAACAATTCAAAATCTATGGGATGCGGCAAAGGCAGTCCTAAGAGGAAAGTACATTGCTCTCCAGGCCTATTTCAAGAGATTAGAAAAAGCGCAAGTCCAAAATCTAACAGCTCACCTAAAGGAACTAGAGGCAGAGCAACAAGAATGCCCTAAACCCAGTAGAAGAAGAGAAATAGTAAAAATTAGAGCAGAAATAAACAACATAGAGACCAAAGAAACAATTGAACAGATCAATGAAACCAAGAGTTGGTTTTTTGAAAAAGTAAACAAAATTGACAAACCTCTAGCCAGACTTATCCAAAAGAAAAGAGAGAGCACCCAAATAGACAAAATTATGAATGAAAATGGACTTATTACAACCAACCCCTCAGAAATACAAGCAATTATCAGGGAATACTATGAAAAATTATATGCCAATAAATTGGACAACTTAGAAGAAATGGACAAATTCCTAAACACACACTCACTACCAAAATTCACAGGGAAGAAATAGAAAACCTGAACAGACCCATAACAAGTGAAGAAATTGAATCAGTGATCAAAAATCTCCCAACAAATAAGAGCCCTGGACCTGATGGCTTCCCTGGGGAATTCTACCAGACATTTAAAACAGAATTAATCCCAATTCTTCTCAAGTTATTCCAAAAAATAGAAAGCGAAGGAAAACTCCCGGACTCATTTTATGAAGCCAGCATCACACTGATTCCCAAGCCAGACAGAGATCCAGCAAAAAAGAGAACTACAGGCCAATATCCTTGATGAATACGGATGCAAAAATTCTCAACAAGATCCTTGCAAATCGAATCCAGCAGCATATCAAAAGAATCATCCACCAAGATCAAGTGGGATTCATTCCTGGGTTACAGGGCTGGTTCAACATTCGCAAATCAATCAATGTGATACATCATATTAATAAAAGAAAAGATAAAAACCATATGATCCTGTCAATAGATGCAGAAAAAGCATTTGACAAAATACAGCATCCCTTCTTAATAAAGACTCTCGAGAAAGTTGGGATAGAAGGAACCTACTTAAACATCATCAAAGCCATCTATGAGAAGCCTTCAGCTAACATCATCCTCAACGGGGAAAAACTCAGAGCTTTCCCCCTGAGATCAGGAACACGACAGGGATGCCCACTCACCACTGCTGTTTAACATAGTGCTGGAAGTCCTAGCATCAGCCATCAGACACCAAAAGGAAATCAAAGGCATCAGAATTGGCAAAGAGGAAGTCAAACTTTCACTCTTCGCAGATGACATGATACTCTACATAGAAACCCGACAGACTCCACCAGAAGCCTACTAGAACTGATCCAAGAATTCAGCCAAGTTGCAGGGTACAAAATCAATGTACAGAAATCGGTTGCATTTTTATACACCAACAATGAAGCAACAGAAAGAGAAATCAAGAAACGATCCCATTCACAATTGCACAAAAAACCATAAAATACCTCGGAATAAACCTAACCAAGGATACAAGAGATCTGTATGATGAAAACTATAGAAAACTTATGAAGGAAATTGAAGAAGACACAAAGAAATGGAAAAACATTCCATGCTCATGGATAGGAAGAATAAATATAGTTAAGATGTCATTACTACCTAAGACACTCTACACATTCAATGCAATTCCAATCAAAATTGCACCAGCATACTTCTCAAAACTAGAACAAACTATCCAAAAATTTCTATGGAACCACAAAAGACCCCGAATAGCCAAAGTAATCCTGAAAAATAAAACCAAAACGGAGGGATCACCATCCCAGACTTTAGCCTCTACTACAAAGCTGTCATCATCAAGACAGTATGGTATTGGCACAAAAACAGACACATAGACCAATGGAACAGAACTGAGAACTCAGAAGTGGACCCAAAAGTATACAGCCAACTCATCTTTGACAAAGCAGGAAAGACTATCCGATGGAAAAACGACAGCCTTTTTAACAGATGGTGTTGGGAGAACTGGACAGCAACATGCAGAAGAATGAAACTAGATCATTTTCTCACACCATGCACAAAAATAATCTCAAAATGGATAAAGGACCTGAACGTGAGACAGGAAACCATCAAAACCCTAGAAGAGAAAGCAGGAAACAACCTCCTTGACCTCAACCGCAGCAACTTCTTACTTGACACATCCCCAAAAGCAAGGGAATTAAGATCAAAAATAAACTGTTGGGACCTCCTCAAGATTAAAAGCTTCTGCACAGCCAAGGAAACGACCCAGAAAATTAATAGGCAACCAACGGAATGGGAAAAGATAGTTGCAAATGACATATCAGATAAAGGGTTGATATCCAGAATCTACAAGGAACTCACCAAACTGCACGCCCGAAAAACAAACAACCCAGTGAAGAAATGGGCAGAAGATATGAACAGACACTTCTCCAAAGAGGACATCCAGATGGCCAACAGACACATGAAACGATGCTCAGCATCGCTCCTCATCAGGGAAATACAAATCAAAACCACACTGAGATACCACCTCACGCCAGTCAGAGTGGCTAAAATGAGCAAATCAGAGAACTCTAGATGCTGGCGAGGATGTGGAGAAACGGGCACCCTCCTCCACTGTTGGTGGGAATGTAAACTGGTACAGCCCCTCTGGAAAACAGTGTGGAGGTTCCTAAGGAAACTAACCATAGAACTCCCCTATGACCCAGCAATAGCACTGCTAGGAATTTACCCAAGGGATACAGAAATGCTGATGCATAGGAGCACATGTACCCCAATGTTCATAGCAGCACTCTCCACAATAGCTAAAACATGGAAAGAGCCTAAGTGTCCATCAACAGATGAATGGATCAAGAAGATGTGGTTTATCTATACCATGGAATACTACATGGCAATGAGAAACAATGAAATCTGGCCATGTGTAGCAACATGGATGGACCTTGAGGGTGTTATGCTGAGCGAAATAAGTCAGGCAGAGAAGGACAAATATCATATGTGTGCACGTATAGGAGGATTAGGAGGAACTTGACGGAGGAACAAGGGGGAGAAGAAGGGCGGAAATGGTGGGGGAAAGGGAGAGAGGCAAACCATGAGAGACTCTTGAATGCTGACAAAAACTGAGGACTGATGGATGTGGGGGGAGGGGGGATGGGCATGGAGGAGGACACTTGTGGGGATGAGCACTGGGTGTTATGTGGAAACTAATTTGACAATAAACTATTTTTAAAAAATAAAAAATTAAAAAAAAATAAAAAAAAATAAATTCCTTGTAACTAAAAAGAAATTTACTTCAAAAAATTATTAAACCATGGGAGAGAGTAACTATAAAGATATAAGGAGAGCTGTAAAGGGTAACATGGACCAAGGAACAGTATTCAAGAAAAGAAACTTGGAAAGGAGGTTCCCCCTCCATGGCTTGGGGTCAGACCTCACACAGACAAGTGACTGCAGCTCCCTGGGTGAAGGCATTAGCTATGGCTGAACCAAACAACAGTAATAGACAGTAAATCATGAAATGCATTTCATTCAGGAGTCATTTCCATTTGATGGATGAAGAAAAAAATTCTGTGATTCTTTTTTAATTTCTCTTGAATGGGAGATAATTCATCATGAGAAATATGATCCTAAATGCCATTGCTCCTTCTAATGCAGACATAGCCTTCTTCTTCTTTCCACAGTTACCGGAATAACTTGGTGCATTAGCTGAACGTACAGCAGTGAGGTGTCTGTCTGTCGCATGGCTCGTCCTTAGCATCCTACATAACGTAGAAAGGGGCAGGAGATGAGGGATGAAAGGATACCAGACACGACTAGAGAAAAGATAGGAACTTTCTGATTTAATTTTCTTACTGGAAGAGAGAGAAATAAAGGCTAGTTATATCACTAGTTGCTTTGATAGGCTAAGGAATGAAATATCTCCTTTCTTTTATCAAAGAAAGGCCCTGTGCAGTAAAAGACATGAGTCTTTTTGCTTCTGCAAATCACTGGCCAGCTTACTGTTTTCTTAGTTTAGTCTTTCTATGCTCTCACCTAGTGCTTAAGTACTACTTGTCCGTCCTGTATCTGCCCACATCCCCTTCATCTGTCTTCACGATCTACACCTCTCTTCTTTGTGGACCTATCTGACCTCTGGTTTTTATCTCCTTGAAGTTGCCAACATAAATAGGTGCCCACACCATATATTCTAATCCACTATATCACCTTTGGAGAACGGAGTCTGGAAATTACCATGAGTATCATTGCTACCAAAGAGTCCTGTGTTTACCCAAAAGATTTGGTTTCCGTTGAAAGGAGGACCTCATTAGAGCATTCACTGCATCAGGGGATGGACGCTTTTTCTACAGCAACTGGAGTCTTTATGGAAATAAAATACTTCTCTTGACTAGAGCCATTGGGACGGTAAATCCCACAGAGGCAATTAATGCCCTCCCAAGAATTGTCCTGGTTGAAAAGTTTCTGAGGGATATCTTCCACAGGATACCATACTGTTGTACTAATCTTACAATGAATCTACAGACTAGCCATCATAATAAACATGCTTTAAGCTCTTTTCATAGGGAAAGGAATGGGATGCCTTGAATTACCTGAAATCTCTTCTCCAAATACTCATCATGCTAAGGGCCAGATATGAAGGATAACATGTCATAATTATCCCAATTTGGGGAAGGAAAGGAAGCACAAAACATTTTTAAGTGTAATGCATAAAGACTATACAAAAATCATATCACAAGTTTATAAATTAATGAACTTTTACATTTTACATTATTTCTACCTAATATATTCCATTTGTACCAAAGAAAATCTTGGTATAAAAATCATATTATAATAAGATTACATTTTAAAAGTAGCAATTTTTAGGATACCTGGTGGCTCAGTTGGTTAAGCATCTGACATTAGCTCAGGTCATGATCTCATGGTGGTTTGTGGGTACAAGCTCTGTGTCACGCTCTGTGCTGACAGCTCCGAACCTGGAGCCTGCTTCATATTCTGTGTTTCCCTCTCTCTCTTTCTAGCCCTCCCCTGCTCATGCTCTGACCGTCTCTCTCTCAAAAAAAAATTAAATAAGCCATTTTTGGAGACCAATCAGATATTTCCTTTTCTATTTTAAAAGAGTACCAGAAAATAATCTTTGTGTTTCAGTGGTCTTGATTATCGTGAGAACTCAATAACAAAAACATAGAAACTTTATCCACAGTGATTAATATATAATTGGTCAATACAAGTTTACTACCATTACCATTAGAGTGAACTTTAATTTAAACTGGTATTTTAACAATTATACATTATTTCCTTATTATTCTTTATTTTATATATTAATTTTTAACGAAACACCGACATCCTTATAACTCAGAATTATCAACTATTACTTTTATCATATATATTTCCAACATTTTAATACATAAAATATGACAGATAAAGTTTGTGTCCACTTTAACTACCTCGTTTTGTTTGGACACCTAACCCAAAGATCACCACTATAATGACCTTGGTGTGTATAATTTCAGTTGACCTTAATATATATGAAATATTATGTAAATAATTAATATTTAAGTTTAAATATTAATATTACTAAATATTCCTATATTTATTGGGGAAGAATTTAACCAGTAATACAGTTCTTTTTTTTTTTTTAATTTTTTATTTATTTCTAGGAGAGAGAGAGACAGCGTGAGCAGGCGAGGGTCAGACAGAGAGGGAGATACAGACTCCGAAACAGGCTCCAGGCTCTGAGCTGGCAATCAGCACAGAGCCCGACACAGGGCTCGAACCCACGAACCGCGAGATCATGACCTAAGCGAAAGTCGGACGCTTAACCGACTAAGCCACCCAGGCGCCCCCCATTAATACAGTTGTAATAGAATTCACTCAGTCACCAAAATCTGAGAAACATCTAACTACTCGGGGCTATAGCAGATTGTATCAAGCTTCAATATTCTTCATGCTCATTCACGAGACTTGTAAGTTAATTTTTGCCTTTGCCAATCTGTTGGGTGCTAGCAGATGTTAAAGATTTTATATGCAATGTTATGAACTTGTTGGGACAACGTGGATGACATTAAATGATTTAATTACACAAAGTATTTCTAAAGCAGCAGATGTCAACTTTTTGTTTTTCCTCCAACACACGTGAGAAATGAAGCATACTGGAAGTGTGTGACTTTCAAAGTAACTTCTGGAAGAAATATAGGCTCTGATTCCATACTCACCCTCAAAGATAAGAAACCAATGCAAAACACATTTTAGTTATAAAATCATTATAGCTAGGGGGAGTTCAGATGGCAGAGAAGTAGGGGGACCTGGGGCTTTCGTTGTTCCTCAAACACACATGTGTTGAGGTCAGATCACTGGGAACCCCAGGAAACCCATCTGCAGAGTGGCAGAGGATCTCCACAGTTGGAGGGAGGCCGCATGACGGTTGCAAGGTGCATGGACCATGCAGCAGTGGAACTGTCTTTCTGGGACAAAGGACATCAAACATGACGTGGAGAGGTTCCACCCAGGAGAAGGGAAGTGGTTTCCCGTGGTGCCTGGTCCTTTAAGATTTTGACTTTTGAGGGGCGCCTGGGTGGCTTAGTCGGTTGAGCGTCCGACTTTTGCTCGGGTCATGATCTCGCAGTTCGTGGGTTCGAGCCCCGCGTCGGGCTCTGTGCTGACTGCCAGCTCAGAGCCTGGAGCCTGTTTCAGTCTGTGACTCCCTCCCTCTCTGACCCTCCCCTGCTCACGCTCTCTCTCTCTCTCTCCTAGAAATAAATAAAACATTAAAAAAAAAAAACAAGCAAAAATACACACCTAGCCAAAATGACAACATGGAAGAATTCTCCCTAAAATAAACGTCAAGAAGAAAACACAGCTACGGACTTGATCAAACAGATATGAGCAGAATATGTGAACAAAAATTTAGAACAGTAGTCATAAGATCACTAGCTAGGCTAAAGAAAAGCATAGAAGACCTCAGAGAAACCTTTTCTACACCAATAAAAGACCTAAAACCTAGTCAGCCTGAAATAAAAAATGCTATAACTGAGATTCAAAACCAACTAGATATAATTACATTGAGAATTGAAGAAGCAGAGAGGACAATAGAAGACAAAATTATGGACAATAAAAAGCTGAAAAGAAGAGGGAAAGGAAACTATTAGATCATGAAGGGAGACTTAGGGAATTGAATGATTGCATCAAGTGAAAGAATATCTGTATTGAGAGAGAGGAGGGCAAGATGGTGAAGTAGGGAGCTCTGTACATGTCACTCGCCCCCATCTCTCACACAGAGAAGGCCTGAAGCCATAGGAGCCCTTACAGAATCCAGGAGTTTGGGAGGAAAAGGAGACAGAGTCTGCTGAGAAAACCTTATAGTGTGAGTGCAAACTGGGGAAGATAAAATCAGGCCGGGACTACAGACATGGGGGTGGGGGGGAATCCCCTCTGCGGGGAGCCGCAATGAGCCTAGGGGAGAAAAAGAGTGGCCTAAACTGCTCAAGACACTGAGCCTGTCTCTGGAAAAGTGAAAAACCCCCACTCGGGACACCGAGGGATCCAGTTTCCTGCTGTCCAGCTGACCCTAGCTGACCCCACTCGTTCCAGGCGACCCCTGGGTGAAACTGCTCCCTGCTCACCAGTCCGACCTGAAGGACACAGGAGCAGAGGCTTCTGGCTCGATCCCCAAAGGGAAGGCGAGAGTCTTGAAACAGCCCTGAGGGGCTCACCTGCGAGTTTATATTTCGGGCAATTTCAATGGGGCGCACGGACTGAAATCTGGAAACGAGGCCAGGCTTGGGATATAGAGCAGAGGCCTCCTTGGTTACTCCCCAGGCACAGGGAGTTTACACAACCAAAAAAGTGAGTTGCAATGCTTGGTTCAAAAAGGGACTGGGGCGATGCCATGCTTCTCCTCACAACCATCAGGCAAGACTCCCACTGGATGCACTGGATCAAAACACGCCCATCCCTGCTAGAGAGCTGACCTCTTCCTTTTTATAAAAAGTTATTTATTGGGACACCTGGGTGGCTTAGTCGGTTAAGCGTCCGACTTACACTTAGGTCATGATCTCGCGGTTCGTGGGTTCGAGCCCCGCGTCGGGCTCTGTGCTGACTGCCAGCTCGGGGCTTGGAGCGTTTCAGTCTGTGACTCCCTCTCTCTCTGACCCTCCCCTGCTCACGCTCTCTCTCTCTCTCTCCTAGAAACAAATTTTAAAAAAATTAAAAATTAAAAAGTTTCTTTTTTTAATTAATTAATTATTTTATTTATTTATTACCAGAGCCGGGCAAGACCACCATGGATGCCCTGCCCTGATTAACTCTGGTCACTGGCTTCCTTAAACACTCACATTTAATCCATTCTCTAGATGTAAATTCTACACCTACCTACCTTTTCATCACTTTCTCTCTGCAGTAATCAGACTGTATAGTTTCTCTGGATAGCATCATCGTCATTTCTTTCACCTCTTCTCCAACCACATTCCACTCTTTGACTCTTTGAAATAAGCCTCTTACTCCTTCTGCCTGCTCATTTCATTTCCAACTTCGCTTCATTCCCGCCCTGTCATTTCTCTCTTTCTCTATGCTCTTCCACCAACACTGCATACACCGGCTATTTATTTGTAGCTGGGAAATCTGGTTACATGCTTTAAACTGTTCTTTGTCTATTGGGTTTCTTCTTTTTTCCTTCTGTTTTATTCTTTTTTTCTTTTTTATGTACTCTTAATTTCTTATAATTAGCCTTCCCTCCTTCCTCTATTCTCTTTTCTTTTTCGTTTTCCCTTTCTGTTTCGGTATTTGTTAGAATTGTCTGTGCGTTTGTGTGCCTCTGTTTCCTGTGTGTTTGTCTGTCTGTTTTCTTTTCCAGAGCTACCTTAAGAAACAAGCCAAAGTATACATGGTGGAGAGTCCCAAATACCACTATAGGAACATAAAATAACCACGGTCTCAACAAGAGAGACCAAGAGATAGCATTCAAAGAACACTTTCTGAACGGAAAGGCCCTGGACAGTCAAAGAGCTGTCTTGGGTATAGCAGCGCTCACAGGTGCAGAGTGAATAACAAGTTTTTAAAACGAACAAGAGATAGAAAGCTAATCAAAATGATGAAACAAAAGCGTCTCCTCCAAAGAAGTTCCAGGAAGCATTGACAGCTAAAGAACTGCTCACGGCAGATATAAGCAAAATACCTGAACAAGAATTTAGACAATAATCATAAAATTAATCGCTGGGCTTGCAAAAAGCATGGAGGACATCAGAGAAATGTGGCTACAAACACTATGGAGATTAAAAATAGTTATGATGAATTAAAACATGTGATAAATGACATAACTAATAAACTGGAGTCGTCCAATGTGCGGATTGAAGAGGCAGAAAGGAGAATAAGTGATTTAGATGATACAATTATAAGAAAAGAAGAAACAGAAAAAGAGAGATAAACTGATCGAGGAACATGAAAGGAGAGTTCCAGAGCTCAGTGATACAGTCATATGGAACAATATCCATATCATAGGAATCTCAGAAGAGGAAAAGAGAGGGAAATGTGCTGACGGAGTCCTGGAACAAATTATAGCTGATAACTTCCCCAGTCTGGGGAGGGAAGTAGATGTTGAAATACAAGGGGCACAGAGAACTCCCCTCAGATATAACTTGAATCGATCTGCATGACATATCACGGGGAAACTGGCAAAATATAAGGACAAAGAGAGAACTTTGAAAGCAGCTAGGGGATGGGGCGCCTGGGTGGCTTAGTCGGTTAAGCGTCCGACTTTCGCTTAGGTCATGATCTCGCGGTTCGTGGGTTCGAGCCCCGCGTCGGGCTCTGTGCTGACTGCCAGCTCAGAGCCTGGAGCCTGTTTCAGTCTGTGACTCCCTCTCTCTCTGACCCTCCCCTGCTCACACTGTCTCTCTCTCTCTCCTAGAAATAAATAAAAAATAAAAAACATTAAAAAAAAAATTGAAAGCAGCTAGGGGAGAAAAAGGCCCTAACATACAAAGGGAAACCTTTCAGAGTGGTGACAGACCTATCTACTGAAACTTGGCAGACCAGAAAGGAATGGCATGAGATCTTCAATGTGATGAGCAGAAAAATATGCAGCCAAGAATCCTCTATCCAGCAATCCTGTCACTGAGAATAGAAGAAGAGATAAAAGTCTCCAGAAATAAACAAAAATTGAAAGAATTCACCACAACTAAACCAGCCCTAAAGAAATCTTGAGGGGGACTCTGAGGGAAATGTTGTAAGGAACGCAAAATGCTAGAGACACCACCAGAAGCATGAATCCCACAAACGACACAATTATTCTAAACCCATATATTTCAATAATAACACTGAATGTAAATGGACTAGATGGCCCAATCAAAAGACATAGGGTAGCACAATGGATAAAAAAAAAAAATCCATCTATTTGCTGTCCACAAGAAACTCATTTTAGACTGGAGGACACCTTCAGATTGAAATTAAGGGGATGGAGAAATATCTATCCTGCTACCGGAAGTCAATAGAAAGCTGGAGTAGCTATACTTATATCAGACAAACTGGACTTTAAAGTAAAGACAGTAACAAGGGATGAAGAAAGGCATTATGTAATAATTACAGGGTTTATCCATCAGGAAGAGCTAATAATCATAAATGTCTATGCACCAAATATGGGAGCACCTAATACATAAAATAATCACTAACAAAAACAGTCTTATTGATAAGAACGTGCTAATACCAGGGGACTTTAATACTCCACTTACAGCAATGGACAGATCAACTAGACAGAAAATCAATAAAGACACGATGGACTTAAATGACAAATTGGACCCAAAGGATTTGACAGATATATTTAAACTCTCCATCCTGAGGGTATGGAATTCACTTTCTTCTCAAGTGTGCATGGCTCTTTCTCCAAGATAGATCACATTCTGGGACATAAACCAGCCCTCAATAAATAGAAAAGAATTGAGATCACACCATGCCCACTTTCAGACCACAATGCTATGAAATTTGAAATCAATCACAGGAAGAAGTCTGGAAAACCTCCAAAAACATGGAAGTTAAAGGACACCCTACTAAATAACGAATGAACCAATCAGGCAAATAGAGATAAATTTAAAACTATATGGAAACAAATAAAAATGAGAATACAACAATCCAAACTCTATGGGATGCAGCAAAAGCAGTACTAAGAGGAAAGTGCATTGCACCCAGGTCTATATCAAGAAATTCGAAAAAATGCAAGTGCAAAACCTAACAGTGCACCTAAAGCAACTAGAAGCAGAGCAACAAGAGCACCCCAAATCCAGTAGAAGAGAAATAATAAAAAATCAGGGCAGAAATAAAAAATATAGAAACCAAAGAAAAAACTGAACAGATCAATGAAGCCAAGAATTGGTTTCTTAAAAAAATAAACAAAATTGACAAACCTCTAGCCAGGCTTCTCAAAAAGAAAAGAGAGAGCACATCTTCAAATAGACAAAATCATGAATGAAAATGGACTGACTACAACCAACGCATAAGCAATTAGGGGCCCCTGAGTGGCTCAGTCGGTTAAGCGTCCGACTTCGGCTCAGGTCATGATCACACGGTTCATGGGTTTGAGGCCTGCACTGGGCTCTATGCTTAGAGCCTGGAGCCTGTTTCAGATTCTGTATCTCCCTCTCTCTCTGACCCTCCCCTGCTCACACTGTCTCTCTCTCTCTTTCAGAAATAAATTAAAAAAAAACATTAAAAAAAAGAAATACTAGCAATTATCAGGGAATATTATGAAAAACTACATGCCAACAAACTGGACAGCATAGAAGAAATGGAAAAATTCCTAAACACACACTCATTACCAAAATTCACATGGGAAGAGATTTAAAAAAAAAAAACAACCAAGGGGCGCCTGGGTGGCTTAGTCGGTTAAGCGTCCGAGTTTCGCTTAGGTCATGATCTCGCGGTTCGTGGGTTCGAGCCCCGCGTCGGGCTCTGTGCTGACTGCCAGCTCAGAGCCTGGAGCCTGTTTCAGTCTGTGACTCCCTCTCTCTCTGACCCTACCCTGTTCACGCTGTCTCTCTCTCTCTCTCTCTCCTAGAAATAAATAAAAATATTAAAAAAACAAAAACAAAAAAACAAAACAAAACCTGAGCAGACCCATAATAAGTCAAGAAATTGAAGCAGTTATCAAAAATCTCCCAATAAAGAAGAGCCGTGAAACAGATGGCTTCCTTGGGGAATTCTACCAGACATTTAAAATAGAATTAATACCCATTCTTCTCAAACTATTCAAAAAAGTAGAAATCAAAGGAAAATTTCTGGACTCATTTTCTGAAGCCAGCATCACTTTGATTACCAAGCCAGACAGAGATCCAGCAAAAAAGGGGAACTGTAGGCCAATATCCTTGATGAATACAGATGCAAAAAATCTCAACATGATACTTGCAAATCGAATCCAACAGCACCTAAAAAGATTTATCCACCAATATCATGTGGGATTCATTCCTGGGTTACAGGGCTGGTTCAATATTCGCAAATCAATCAATGTGATACATCACATCAACAAAAGAAAAGATAAACACCATATGATCCTGTAGATAGATGCAGAAAAAGCATTTGACAAAATACAGCATCCTTCTTAATAAAGACTCTGGAGAAAGTTGGGATAGAAAGAACTTATTTAACCATCATAAAAGCCATCTATAAGAAGCCCTCAGCAAACATCATCCTCAACGGGGAAAAACTGAGAGCTTTCCCCCTGAGATCAGGAACACGACAGGGATGTCCACTCTCACCACTGCTGTTTAACATAGTGCTGGAAGTCCTCGCATCAGCCGTCAGACAACAAAAGGAAATCAAAGGCATCAGAATTGGCAAAGAAGAAGTCTAACTCTCACTTTTCGCAGACGACATGATACTTTACATGGAAAACCCAACAGACTCCACCAGAAGCCTACTAGAACTGAGCCAAGAATTCAGCCAAGTTGAAGGGTACAAAGTCAAATTACAGAAATCGGTAGCAACATGGATGGACCTTGAGGGTGTTATGCTGAGCGAAATAAGTCAGGCAGAGAAGGACAAATATCATATGTTTGCACGTATAGGAGGATTAGGAGGAACTTGACAGAGGAACGAGGGGGAGAAGAAGGGCGGAAATGGTGGGGGAAAGGGGGAGAGGCAAACCATGAGAGACTCTTGAATGCTGACAAAAACTGAGGACTGGTGGATGTGGGGGGGAGGAGGGGGGGCATGGAGGAGGACACTTGTGGGGATAAGCACTGAGTGTTATGTGGAAACTAATTTGACAATAAACTATTTGTAAAAAAAAATAAAATAAACATTAAAAATTAAAAAAAAAAGAAGTCGGTTGCATTTTTTACACCAAAAATGAAGCAACAGAAAGAGAAACCAAGAAACTGATCCCATTCACAACTGCACAAAAAAACATAAAGTACCTAGGAATAAACCTAACCAAGGATACAAGAGATGTGTATGATAAAAACTACAGAAAACTTACGAAGGAAATTGAAGAAGACACAAAGAAATGGAAAAATCTTCCATGCTCACAGATTGGGAGAATAACTAGAGTTACGATGTCATTACTACCCAAAGTAATCTACACATTCAATGCAATCCCAATCAAAATTGCACCAACATAATTCTCAAAACTAGAACAAACTATCCTAAAATTTGTATGGAACCAAAAAAGACCTCGAATAGCCAAAGTAATATTGAAGAAGAAAACCAAAACGGGAGGCATCACCATCCCAGATTTCAGCCTCTACTGCAAAGCTGTCATCATCAACACAGTATGGTACTTGCACAAAAACAGACACATAGACCAATGGAATAGAATAGGGAACTCAGATTTGGACCCAAAAGTGTACAGCCAACTAATCTTTGACAAAGCAGGAAAGAGTATCCAATAGAAAAAAGACAGCTTCTTGACCAGATGGTGCTGGGAGAACTCTACAGCAACATGCAGAAGAATGAAACTAGATCATTTTCTCACAACATACACAAAAATAAACTCAAAATGGATAAAGGACCTGAACGTGAGACAGGAAACCATCAAAGCCCTAGAGGACAAAGCAGGAACAAACCTCCTTGACCGCCAAGGCAGCAATTTCTTACTTGACACATCCACAAAAGCAAGGGAATCAAGAGCAAAAATGAACAATTGGTGGGGCGCCTGGGTGGCTTAGTCAGTTAAGTGTCCGACTTTCGCTTAGGTCATGATCTCGCGGTATGTGGGTTCGAGCCCCGCGTCGCGCTCTGTGCTGACTGCCAGCTCAGAGCCTGGAGCCTGTTTCAGTCTGTGACTCCCTCTCTCTCTGACCTTTCCCTTCTCACTCTCTCTCGCTCGCTCTCTTCTAGAAATAAACAAAACATTAAAAAAAATTTTTAATGAACTATTGGGACCTCATCAATATTAAGAGTTTCTGCAAGGCTATGGAAACAATCCATAAAACTAATAGGCAACCAATGGATTGGGAAAAGATAGTTGCAAATAACATATAAGATAAAGGGTTAGTATCCAAAAGCTATAAGGAACTCACCAAATTCCACACCCGAAAAAACAAACAATCCAGTGAAGAAATTGGCAGAAGATATGAACAGACACTTCTCCAAAGAGGACATCCTGATGGCCAACAGACACATGAAACGATGCTCAGCATCCGTCCTCATCAGTGAAATACAAATCAAAACCACACTAAGATACCACCTCACGCCAGTCAGGGTGGCTAAAATTAGCAAATCAGAGGACTCTAGATCCTGGCGAGGATGTGGAGAAACTGGCACCCTCCTTCACTGTTGGTGGGAATGTAAACTGGTGTAGCCCCTCTGGAAAACAGTGTGGAGGTTCCTCAAAACATTAACATTAGAACTCCCCTATGACCCAGCAACAGCACTGTTAGGCATTGACCCAGGGGATACAGAGGTGCTGGTACAATTGGGCACACGGACTCCAATGTTCATAGCAGCACTCTCAACAATAACCAAAACATGGAAAGAGCCTAAGTGTCCATCAACGGACGAATGGATCAAGAAGATGTGGTTCATCTATACGATGGAATACTACATGGCAATGAGAAAGAATGAAATCTGGCCATGTGTAGCAACATGGATAGACCTTGAGGGTGTTATGCTGAGCTAAATAAGTCAGGCAGAGAAGGACAAATATCATATGTTTGCACGTATAGGATAATTAGGAGGAATAATGGAGGACTGTGGGGGAGAAGTGGGGAAATAAGGGGGGAGAGGGAGACAAACGATGAGAGACTCTTGAATGTTGAGAACAAACTGAGGACTATTGGGTGTGGGGGGGGGGGAATGGAAGGGGGTGATGGGCATGGAGGAGGGCACTTGTGGGGATGAGCACTGGGTGTTATATGGAAACCAAGTTGACAATAAACTATTTTAAGGAAGGAAGGAAGGAAGGAAGGAAGGAAGGAAGGAAGGAAGGAAGGAAGGAAGGAAGGAAGGAAGGAAGGAAGGAAGGAAGGAAGGAAGGAAGGAAGAAAGAAGGAAAGAAAGAAGAAAGAAAGAAAGAAAGAAAGAAAGAAAGAAAGAAAGAAAGAAAGAAAGAAAGAAAGAAATTGATGAAGACACAAACAAGTATTATAACATGTCTTGTTCATGGATCAAAAAATTAATAAAGTTAAACTTAAAAAAATAATGTTTAAATACCAAAGCCATCTATAGATTTAATGCAATCCCCATAAATTCCAATGGCATTTTTCACAGAAACAGAAAAAACAATGATAAACTTTGTATGAAACCTCCAAAGACCCTGAATACCTAAAGCAATCCTAAAAAAGAAGAACAAACTACAGTCATCACATTCCCTGATTTCCAACTATATTATGAAGTTACATGGTTTTATTATTACTAACAAATCAGAATGTGTATGGGCTTATCTCCTACTATGCATATTTTAGGGATGAGCAGGCAAATATTCCTAATGTGAGTATGAAGCTCCAACCCATTTGTAGATACTCCTTGAGGCTGTCAGTATTGGATGCTGGGGGCAGGGGTAACTGGATTAAGAGAAGGCTCAACAACAGGTCCAGGCTGTAGCGCAAGGAGAGCCGTCACATGACAGCTACGACTGGGGAGGCCATATTGTCCAAGTTTATGCATAACTTTCAGTAATGTTCCCTTTTCTGCTCAGAAGTGTCCTAACTTAGCTAATTAATCGCGTGGTCACGCTGACTGTGCCCTAGAAGTTACAAGGCCCACCGCATCCGTGGGACAAGAATGTTGTGTGGAGTCTCTGGCAAACTCCAGCTGGGAAGTGTGAGTGCGTGCGGACAGTTCTCTACGTGAAAGCGGCTCCGAGCTTAGTGTTCATCTCTGCCCAAAGAAGCTGGTTACAGGCCACAAAATAACTAGATAACTCAATCTGCCTATCATGAAATGAGTGTTATCTGATCTACCGAAATCATAAAGGTGGACGCTCCAGGGGACATTTCATGTTTAAATATGAATGTGACCCATAGGAACAGGCCTGAACAGAAGAGAACATGTAATTCATTTGGGGGTAGTGTTCCAAGCAACCTTTAGGCACAAGTGAAATGCATGTGCCAGGCTCAGACCCCTGTGTTGTCTCACAACTTTACTGCTTCTCCTGAAACCCACACACACATTTAAAAACATTTTTAAGGGGCGCCTGGGTGACTTAGTCGGTTAAGTGTCCGACTTTCGCTTAGGTCATGATCTCGCGGTTCGTGGGTTCGAGCCCCGCGTCGGGTTGTGTGCTGACTGCCAGCTCAGAGCCTGGAGCCTGTTTCAGTCTGTCACTCCCTCTCTCTCTGACCCTCCCCTGCTCACGCTGTCTCTCTTTCTCTCCTAGAAATAAATAAAAATGTTAAAAAAAAAAATAAAAAAAATTTTTAAATCTTTATTTATTTTTGAGAGACAGAGACAAAGCATGATCAGGGGAGGGGCAGAGAAAGAGAGAGACACAGAATTTGAAGCAGACTCCAGGCTGTAGAGGCTGGCAGCACAGAGCCCGACACGGGGCTCAAACCAACGAACCATGAGATCATGATCTGAGCCAAAGTCGGACGCTCAACCGACTGAACCAAAAAGGTCCCCACGCACACACATTCTTAGGAGACATTCCCTGTGGTGTGAGAAGTTCTCTATTAAGTGGACACAGGATTGAAAGGTCCAGACTTGGTGAAACTTGAGTCAGCATCAAAGTGGACTGTTACTGAATCTAAAGTTTGACCTTGCCCCCATTTCACACTTCTTGAATACAAACCTACCCACACTGCTCAAATTACAAAATAAAACACAATATCATCAATATAGCAGAAGCATCATGTTTACTCCCCAATTACAGTAACCTTTCTCAGAGATGATCATTATTATGAAATTCATTTTTCTTCCTTCCTTTCTTTTTCTTTCTTTCTTTCTTTCTTTCTTTCTTTCTTTCTTTGTTCTCTGAATTGTATTAATATTAACTTATTACATAATATAAAATAAGATGTTACACATATTTAAACTTCAAGTACATGGCAATATATGTATTTGTCTGCAGCTTGTCTTTTCAAGCCCTACGACACAGAATAATTATGCATCATTATCTCTGGAATGTACAAAAACATACTGTCCCTTTTAGGACGATTTTTCACAGAGGTTCCTGTGAAATCCTTCCCCTGCTGCCATTTGGGGGAGGGAATGATGCTGATTACTGACAACATCTGAGGACTGAGGTGGCAGCAGCACTGATGGCCCAGCAGCCCCACTGCTCAGGGCAGGGTCAACGAGGGGCAGGACTCAGGGAGAGGGTGACCTACTCGCTTAGCCTTCAACAGTTAACAGTTCTTACTTGCTTCTTTCTTCCCTGAAAGAGATGACCCCAGAGATTACATCGCTGTGTGAACAGAAATGAAATATTGTGAACTTCAATAGCTGACTGAACATGGGGACAAAACACCTCATCAGGTGTCTCTGATGAGTTTGACAGAGTCCATGGGGACCGAGAGAAAATGAGCTCCTCACTATCCGTCCCTGTATTCAGCCATCTCAGTAATGAAATCCCAAGGGGTTGCCTTCCTACTTAGGAGGAAGTGAACACTTCTAATATCTCCCTGCCACCGTGTCTAACTTCAAATAACAAACACTGTTCTATAACCAAGTCAACAGAGATGCCCACACCATTCTGGCAAAAAGGATGAGCAAATACAAGTCTATAATTTCTCACAACACAGTGGGACCACCATCAATAAATCAAATGAAAATGCCTTTGTCATTCCTCACTACCCTTTTATATTGTAACTGCCCTCTGGTAACTAAGATAGTTAATCAAGGATTAATTTTTAAAAACTCTTTATATTTCACTTAAAGGACAGTGAAAAAGCCAGAGAAAATCAAGGGGATAAAACCCTGGAATGCTTTTTTTTTTTTAAAGTACGGTTGACATCCATTTTTTTAAATGTTTATTTCTGAGAGAGAGACAGAGTGCAAATGGGGGAGGTGGACAGAAAGAGGGAGACACAGAATCCAAGCAGGCTCCAGGTTCTGAGCTGTTAGCACAGAGCCCTATGCAAGGCTCAAACTCATGGGCCATGGGATCATGACCTGAGCTGAAGTTGGACAATCAACCAACTGAGCCACTCAAGTGCCCCTAGTTGATACTCATATTACATTATTTTTCAGGTATACAACTCAGTGATTCAACAATCATTATTAAATTCTTGATAAAATAAAATAAATGCAGTCACCATCTGTGACCATACAATCTTATTACAATATGATTGACTATATTGTATTCAATCTCTTCAGGTCTGCATTTATTCAGGTCCTCCACCATTAGAATAATGATATCTTGCCATTTGCAACATGGATGAACTTGGAAATTATAACGCTGAGTAAAATATTTCAAACACAATATGATATAAACCATAGGTGGAATTTGAGAAACAAAACAAATGAACAAAGTAAAAAAGAGGGAAAAAAGACTTTTAACTACAGAGAAGAAACTGGTAGTTTGCAGAGAGGTGGGTTTAGGGATGGATAAAACAAATAAAGGACATTAAGAATACACTTCTCTTGAAAAACACTAAGAAATGTATAGAACGGAGGGAGGCAAGATGGCGGAGAAGTAGGGAGCTCTGTACATTTCCCTTGATCCCATCTCTCAAACAGAGAAGGCCTGAAGCCTTAGGACACTGAACTGAAAGAGTCGAGGAGGAGAAGAGACAGAGTCCAAAGAAGACAACCTCTTAGGTGAGTGAGTGCGAACTGGGGAAGATAAAAATGGGCTGAGATCCAGAGACACAGAGGGAGGGGAGGAAAATCCCTTCACTGGGAGCCACGGAGAGTCCAGAAGAAGAGAAAGAGCAGCTGAAACCGCTCATAAAACTGTCCCAGGAGAAAAGAACAACTATGCTCAGCATGGAGAGTGATCCTATTTCTAGCTGTGGTGTTGACTTTGGGCTGGGTGCCCCGGACCCAGGCAGCACCAGGAGAAACTGCTCTACTGTTCCCCAGGCTCGATCCCTCACTGGGAAGTGGCCTGGCCTGCAGGATTATATTTTGGTTGGTATCAATAAAACGCGCGGACTAAGAGCTGGAAACAATGTGGGGGTTGGAACATAGAACACGGCCCACCTTGGCTAAGCCTGAGACACAAGGCGATTGAACCCAAAGGAGTGATTTGCAATGCTTGGTTCAAGGAGGGATTGGGGTGCTGCCATCTTTCTCCCCACAACCACCAAGACGGGACTTCAGGGAGTGGCTAGCGGGACCACAGTGGAGGCTAAGACCTGCCTACACAAAACAACGATGATCCCCACTAAAGACCTGCTTTTTTTTTTTTTTTTACCAGAGCCCAGAGCATGACCAAAATGGATGCTCTGCCATGATTAATTCTAGATCAAAATTCTTTCTATTCACATATATTTTCCCTTGTCTCATTCGTATCCGTCCCCTCTGCTGGACTGCGCACCCTGGTCATTGGTTTGCTTCAACAGTCACATTTAATACATTCTCTAGGTGTATATTCTTTCTATCACTCCTCCCTAGAGTAATCAGATGATATAGCTTCTCTGAGTAACGTTATCTTCATTTCTTTCTCCTCACCTCCTACGATATTCTCCTCTTTATCTTGCTGAATTAAACCTCTTAGTCTCTCTGCCTGGTCACCGTTCATTTCGTTTTCTCCCCATCCTGTCATTTCTCTCTTTGTATAAGCTCTTCCATTAGCATTGCATACACCCTGGTCTTTATTTATAGCTGGAAATTCTAGTTTTATGTTTTTAGACTGTCCTTTGATTTGGGGGTTTTTTTCTTTATCTTTTTTTTTTCTGTTTCGCTTTCGGTTTGCTTGTTTGTTGGATTTGTCTCTGTGCTTGGATGCCTTTGTTCCCTGTGTGTTTGTCTGTCTGTTTTCCTTTCCAGGACTACCTCAAAAAACAACCCAAAGCCCACATGGTCAGAGTCCTAAATACCACTATGAGTAGAGGGAAATAAAATAACCAAAGTCTCAACAAGATAAACCAAGAGACACCATTCAAAGAACACTTCCTGAACAGACAGGCAGTAGACAGTCAATGAGCCTTCTTTAATATAGCAGTACTTGCAGGTGCAGAGTGCATAATGAACTTTTAAAATGAACAAGAGACAGAAAGCTAGACAAAACGATGAAATGGAAGAATTCTCCTCTAAAGAATTCCAGGAAAAAATGATGGCTAAAGAATTATCCAAAAGAGATATAAGCAACATAACTGAACAAGAATTTAGAACAATAGTCATAAAATTAATCACTGGGCTTGAAAAAGGCATGGAAGACATCAGAGAAGCTACTGCTACACAGACTATGGAACCTAACAATCGTTGTCATGAATTAATAAATGCTACAAATAAGGGACATCATAAAATGGAGGCGCCCAATGAACGGATTGAAGAGGCAGAGAGGAGAATAGGTGAATTAGAAGACACAATTATAGAAAAAGAGTAAGCCAAGACGAAAGAGAGATAAACGGATCCAGGAGCACAAAAGGAAAGTTCCAAAACTAAGTAATACAATCAAATGGAAGTATACCATATCATAGGAATTCCAGAAGAGGAAGAGAGAGGGAAAGGCACTGAAAGAGTAATTGAACAAATTATAGCCAAAAGCTTCCCCAACCTGGGGTAGGAAACAGACATTAAAGTCTAAGAGGCACAGAGAACTCCCCTCAGATGTAACTTGAATCGATCTTCTGCACGACATATCATAGTGAAACTGGCTAAATATAAGGACAAAGAGAGAATTTTGAAAGCAGCTCGGGAGAAAAGGGCCCTCACATACAAAGGGAAACCTATCAGAGTGGTGACAGACCTATCTACTGAAACGTGGCAGGCCAGAAAGGAATGGCAGGAGATCTTCAATGTGATGAACAAAAAAATATGCAGCCAAGTATCCTCTATGAAGCAAGCCTATCACTCCAAATAGAAGGGGAGATAAAGGTCCTCCCAAATAAAAAATGAAAGAATTTGTCACCACTAAACCAGCCATATAGGAAATCCTGAGGGGGACTCTACGGGTGAAATCTTGCAAGGAACACAAGGTAAGAGAGACAGCACCACAAGTATAAATCCTACAAAGAACACAATGACTCTAAACCCATACATTTCAATAATAAGTCTGAATGTAAATGGACTAAATGCCCCAATTAAAAGACAAGGGTAGCAGAACGGAATAAAAAAAATCCATCTATTTGCTGTCTACAAGAGACTCATTTTAGACCTGAGAACACCTTCAGATTGAAATTAAGGGTATGGAGAAATATCTATCATGCTACTGGAAGTCAAAAGGAAGCTGGAGTAGCTATACTTATATCAGACAAACTGGACTTTAAAGGAAAGGCAGTAATAAAGGACGAAGAAGGGCATTCTATAATAATTACACGGTCCATCCATCAGGAAGAACAATTATAAATGTCTATGCACCGAATTTGGGAGCACCTAAATATTTAAAACAATTAATCACAAACAGAAACAAGCTTATAGATAAGAATGTGCTAATAGCAGACTTTCATACCCCAGTTACAGCAATGGATAGATCAACTAGACAGAAAATCACTAAAGAAACAATGGGCTTAAATGACACATTGGACCAGATGGATTTGACAGATATATTTAGAACGCTCCATCCTGAGGCTAAGGAATTCACTTTCTTCTCAAGTGCGCATGGCACTTTCTCCAAGATAGATCACATATGGGGTCATAAAGCAGCCCTCAATAAATATAAAAGAATTGAGATCATACTATGCACACTTTCAGGTCATAATGCTTTGAAACTTGAAATCAATCAGAGGACGAGGTCTGGAAAACCTCCAAAAACATGGAGGCAAAAGAACACCCTACTAAAGAAGAATGGGCCAATTAGGCATTTAGAGAAGAAATTTAAAAAATATATAGAAACAAATGAAAATGAACATACAATCCAAACTCTATGGAATGCAGCAAAGGCAATCCTAAGAGGAAAGTATGTTGCACTCCTATTTCAAGAAATTAGGAAAAGCACAAATAGAAAATCTAACAGCTCATCTAAAGGAACTAGAAGAAGACAAACAGGAGCACCACAAAACCAGTAGGAGAAGAGCAATAATAAAAATCAGGGCACAAATAAACAATATAGAATCCAAAAAACACAGTTGAAAAGACCAATAAAACCAAGAGTTGGTTTTATGAAAAAATGAACAAAATTGACAAACACCTAGCCAGGCTTCTCAAAAAGAAAAGAGAGAGCACCCAAATAGAAAAAGACACGAATGAACATGGACTTATTACAACCAACCCCTCAGAAATACAAAGAATTATCAGGGAATACTATGAAAAATTATATGCCAACAAACTGGACAACCTAGAAGAAATGGGCAAATTCCTATACACACACACACTACCAAAACTCACATGGGAAGAGATAGAAAATCTGAACAGACCCATAACTAGAGAAGAAATTGAATCAGTTATCTATATCTCCCGACAAATAAGAGCCCTGGGCCAGATGGCTTCCCTGGGGTATTTTACCAGACATTTAAATCAGAGTTAATACCCATTCTTCTCAAGCTATTACAAATTAGAAATTGAAGAAAAACTTCCAGGCTCATTCTACAAAGCCAGAATCACTTTCATTCCCAAGCCAGACAGAGACCCAGCAAAAAAAGAGAACAGCAGGCCAATATTCTTGATGAATACGGATGCAAAAATCCTCAACAAGATACTTGCAAATCAAATGCAACAGCACATAAAAAGAATTATCCACCAAGATCAAGTGGGATTCATTCCTGGGTTACAGGGCTGGTTCAATATTTGCAAATCAATCAATGTGATACATCACATCAACAAAAGAAAAGAAAAACCATATGATCCTGTCAATAAATGCAGAAAAACCATTTGACAAAATACAGTATCCTTCTTAATAAAGACCCTTGAGAAAGTCGGGAGAGAAGAAACATACTTCAACATCATAAAAGCTATGTATGAGAAGCTCTCAGCTAACATCATCCTCAACGGGGAAAAACTGAGAGCTTTCCCCCTGAAATCAGGAACACGACAGGGATGTCCACTCTCACCACTGTTGTTTAACATAGTGCTGGAAGTCCTAGCATCAGCCATCAGACAACATAAGGAAATCAAAGGCATCAGAATTGGCAAAGAGGAAGTCAAACTCTCACTTTTCACAGACGACATGATACCCTACATAGAAAACCTGACAGACTCCACCAGAAGCCTACTAGAATGGATCCAAGAATTCAGCAAAGTTGCAGGGTACAAAACCAACGTACAGAAATCGGTTGCATTTTTATACACCAACAATGAAGCAACCGAAAGAGAAATCAAGAAACTGATCCCATTCACAATTACACAAAAACCATAAAATACCTATGAATGAACCTAACCAAAGATATAGGAGATATGTATGATGAGAACTATAGAAAACTTATGAAGAAAATTGAAGATACAAAAAAATGGAAAAACATTACATTCACAGTTTTTTAAGTGTCAAATTAGAAAGTGAAAATGAAAGTCCCACACTCTTCCATCCTAGTCTCACATCCCGAAGACAACGGCTACCGTTTTCTGCATAGTTACAGTGTGTTCTGTGTATACAAGAGGCAGCACACACATATGGAAATATGCAAGTTAATTTTGATCAGCTTGTCCTAATATTTACCTACATTCCTTATCGCTGCATACTAGACAACTTAATTTATTTTTTAAAATTTACCTATGCATATTCACATGTTCCTATTGAACATTTAGATTCTTCCTCATTTTTTCACATTATAAGCCACATAGTACTCATGGTTTTGTATATTATGCAGGTATGTCTATCAAATTATTTCCTGGAAGTGCAAATATTCATGGTTAAAATATTTGTGTGTTCTGTATCTGATAGATGTTAAGAAATTGTTTCTTAAATGTTAACACCAATCACAGTCTGGCATCTCTTCCAGAAAGCCTGTTTCCTCATCCTCTCTCCGAGCCTGGCTTCTCCCCATTGCCCACTCTAAAATGCTTTCCAATAGGACCCAAGGAAAACAGAGTCTCGTTGTCATAGTTACCAAATATAACTGTAAGAGAAGTAGAATCCAGCTTCACATGTTTGGGGGTAATTCATACTTCCTTTCCTGAAAATAGCTTCCACCTGTTCTTTACCCACATTTCCTACTGTTTTATGCTGGAATGCACATAATTGACTTGAAAACCCTTGTTATTTATTAAGGAAATTGGTTTAAATACAATGGAATATTACTCACCATAAACAAATGAAATCTTGCCATTTGCAATGATGTAGATGGAGCCAATGCATACCATGCTAAGCGAAATAAGTCAGTCAGAAAAATACAAATGCCATATATTTCACTCATATGCGGACTTTAAAAAATCATGAACAAATAGAGAGAGGGGGAGAAAAGAGAGGGAAACAAACCACAGGAGACACTTGTTTTTCCTTAAGGGCATCTTTTTAGCTACTTTATTTTTTTCTGGAATAGAATATAGTGATTTATTACTTACATATAATACCCAGGCTCACCCCAGCAAGTGCCTCCTTAAAGCCCATCACCCATTTAGCCCATCCCGTCACACACCAGCCCTCCAGAAAACCTTAATTTGTTCTCTATATTTAAGAGTCTCTGGGGGCGCCTGGGTGGCTCAGTAGGTTGGGCGGCCGGCTTCGGCTCAGGTCATGATCTCTATAGCTCATGGGTTCGAGCCCCGTGTCCGGCTCTGTGCTGACAGCTAGCTCAGAGCCCAGAGTCTGTTTCGGATTCTGTGTCTCCCTCTCTCTGACCCTCCCCTGCTCATGCTGTCTCTCTCTCTCAGAAATAAGTAACTTAAAAAAAAAAAGAGCCTCTGATGGTTTGTCTCCCTCTCTGTTTTCAGATTATTTTTGTTTTCCTTCAATTATGATCATCTGTTTTGTTTCTTAAATTCCACATGAGTGAAATCAAATATTTGTTTTTCTCTGACTAACTTATTGTGCTCAGATTAACAAACTTTAGTTCTACTTACATTGTTACAAATGGCAAGGTTTCATTCTTTTTGATCTCTGAGTAATACTCCATTGTGTATATATACCATATTTTCTTTATCCATTCATCAGTCGATGGACAGTTGGGCACTTTCCACACTTGGGTGATTGTTGATAGTGCTACTATAAACACTGGGGTGCATGTGCCCCTTCAAAAGAGCACTCCTGTATCCTTTGTATATATACTTGCTAAAGAAAATGCTGAGTTGCAGGTAGTACAATTGTAATTTTTCTAGAAATCTCCATCCTGTTTCCCAGAGAAGCTGCACCAGTTTGCATTCATCAGCAGTGAAAAGGGGTTCCTGTTTCTCCACATCTTCACTGATACCTGTTGTTGCCTGTGTTGGTCATTTTAGCTGTGGTATCATTAGAGGTTGTATTTCATTGTGGTTTGAATTGGTATTTCCCTGGTGATGAGTGATGTTGAGCATCTTTTCATGTGTCTGTTGGCCATCTGGATGTCTCCTTTGGAAAAGTGTCTGTTCACATCTTCTGCCCATTTCTTCACTGGATTATTTGTTTTTTGGGTGTGGATTTTGGTAAATTTTTCAGAGATTTTTCATACTACCCCTATATCCAATATGTTATTTGCAAATTCTTCTACCATTCTGTCAGATACCTTTTATTTTTCCTGATTGTTTCCTTGACTGTGCAGAAGCTTTTTATCTATTAAGATCCCAATAGTTCACTTTTGCTTTTGTTTCCATTGCTTCTGGAGATATGTCAAGTGAGAAGTTGCTGCAGCCGAGGTCAAAGAGGTTGTTGCCTGTTTTCTCCTCTAGGATTTGGATGGCTTCTTGTCTTATGTTTAGGCCTTTCATTCCCTTTGAGTTTATTTCTGTGTAGGATGTAAGCAAGTGGTCCAGGTTCATTCTTCTGCATGTTACTGTCCAGTTTTTGCAACATCATTTGCTGAAAAGATTGTCTTTATGTCATTGGATATTCTTTCCTATTTTGTCAAGGATTAGTTGGCCATGCAATTTGTGAGTCCATTTCTGGGGACTCTGTTCCATTCCATTGATTTATGTGTCTGTTTTGTTGCACCAATATCATACCTCTGAATGATTACAGCTTTATAATACAGCTCGAATCCAGAATTGTGATACCTCCAGCTTTTCTTTCTCAAGGTTGCTTTGGCTATTCAGGGTCTTTTGTAGTTCCATACAAATTTTAGGATTGTTTGTTCTAGTTCTGTGAAGAATGTAGGTGTTACTTTGATATGAATTGCATTGAATGTGTAGATTGCTTTGGGTAGTTCCGACATTTTAACAGTATTTGTTCTTGGAATCCATGAGCACGGACTGTTTTTCCATTTCTTTGTGGCTTCTTCAATTTCTTTCATAATCTTTCTATAGTTTTCAGAGTACATGTCTTTAACCTCTTTGGTTAGGTTTACCACTAGGTATTTTATGATTTTTGGTGTAATTTTAAATAGGATTGGTTCCTTTATTTCTCGTTCTGCTGCTTATAGAAAGGAAACTGATTTTTCTACATTGATTTTATAGCCTGTAACTTTGCTGTATTCATGTATCCATTCTGGCAGGTCTTTAGTGGAATCTTTTGGGTTTTCTAGATGGAGTATCATGAGATCAGCAAAGAGTGAATGTTTGACTTTTTCCTTGCTGATTTGGATTGTTGGAGAACAAGAAGCCAGAGGCACAATAAGGATGTCCTGAAGGAAAGGGACAGAGCAACAAGGAACTGAAAGCAGTTCCATTTCCAGGCAGAAAGCAGCCAGGACTGCAAGTTCTCTCCAGAAGGATATCATACGGGTGCCAGACCAGGGATAAGAATGTTTCATCTGGTGCCAGATGTACTCATGACCCAGGATGGATTACACTGCAGGTGCATGACCTGTAAAGATACCAAATAACATGCTGTATGTACTTGCTGTTATCCGACAAGGACCAAAATAAAAGAGGCTTGAGTTGGGAGACCTGTGCTTTGGCTCTGGAGAGTCTTAGCCTCCTGTTTTATAATTCTCTCATCACTGAAGCTTTGAGAACTGTCTCTCCTTGGATATCTTTTATTTCTTTTTGTGTCTGATTGCTGAGGCTTGGATTTCCAGTACTATGTTGAATAACAGTGGTGAGAGTGAACATCCTTGTCATGTCCCTGACCCGAAGGGAAAAGCCCTCAGGTTTCCCCTATTGAGGAGGATGTTAGCTGTTGGTCTTTCATATGTGACCTTTATGATCTTGAGGTAGGATCCTTTTAGCACTACTTTCTAGAGATTTTTTTGTCAAGGCAGATGCTGTCCTTTGTCAAATACTTTTCCTGCATCTATTGAGAGGATCATGTGGTTCTTATCCTTTCTTTTATTAATGTGATGTATCACATTCTTGGATTTGCAGATACTGAAACGGGAATAAGTGCCAATTAATCCTGGTGAATAATTCTAATGTGCTGTTTGATTGGTTAACTAGTATTTTGAGAATATTTGTATCCGTGTTCATTAGGAAAATTAGTCTGTAATTCTTATTACTGGGGCCTTTCTCTGCTTTTGGAATCAATTTGATGCTGGCCTTATAGAATGAGTTTGTAAGTTTTCCTTACACTTGTATTTTTTGGAACAGATTCAGAAGAATAGGTTTAACTCTTCTTTAAACGCCTGGTAGAATTCCTCTGCTCAAAGCAATTTGACTTGGGACACTTTCTTGTTAGATTTTGATTCCCGATATAATTTCTTTGCTGGTTATGCATCTGTTCAAATTTTCTAATTTTTCCTGTTTCGGTTTTGATAATTCATATGTTTCTAGGAATTTGGTTATTTCTTCCAGATTGCCCAATTTTTTGGCATATAAATGCTCATAATATTCTCTTCTTATTGTTTGTATTTCTGTGGTATTGGTTGTGATCTCTCTCCTTTTGTCGTGATTTTACTTATTTTGGTCCTTTCCAGTTTCTTTTTGATCAATCTGGCTAGGGTTTTATCAAATTTGTTAATTCTTTCAAGAACTATCTCCTCGTTTCATTCATCTGTTCTACTGTTTTTCGTGTTTGTTTCTTAGTTTGTTGTTGATTTCTGCTCTAATCTTTATTATCTCCCTTCTTGCAGGTTGCAGGCTTTATGTGCTGTTCTATCTCCAGCACCTGTAGGTGTATGGTTAGGTTGTGTATTTGGGACCTTCCTTCCTTATTTAGAAAGGTCTGCATAGCTGTATAATTCTCTCTTATGACCGCCTTGATCACATCCCAGACGTTTGGGGCTGCCATGTTTTCATTTTCATTGGCTTCCATGCACTTCTTAATTTCCTCTTTAATTTCTTGGTTAACCCATTCATTCTTTAGTATGATGTTCTTTAATCTCCAAGTATTCATGGTCTTTCCAAAATTTTTCCTTTGGTTGTTTTCAAGTTTAAGAACACTGTGGTCTAAAAATATGCAAGGTGTGATCTTGATCCTGTTGTAATTTTAGAAGGCTGATTTGTTTCCCAGTATGTGATGTATTCTGGACACTCCACAAGAATGTGTATTCTACATGTTTAAGATGAAATGGTCTGACTACATCTGTTATGTCCATCCGGTTCAGTGTGTCATTCAAAGCCACTATTAACTTAGTGATGTTTTGCTTACATGGTCTCTCCATTTTTGTAAGTGGGGTGTTAAAGTCCCAATGAGTTTCTTTATGTTTGTGAATAACTGATTTATATATTTGGTATCAAGTTGGGGCATAAATATTTACAATTGTTAGATCTTGGTGGAGGATGCCTTCATTATGATATAATGCCTTCATCTCTTCTTATAGTCTAATTTTGAAATCTTGTTTGTCTGATAAAACTATGGCTATTCCAGCTTCCTTTGATGACCATTAGCATGATAGATAGTTCCCCATCCCTTTACTCTCAATCTGCAGGTGTGTTTAGGTCTAAAATTGGTCTTTTGTAAGCAGTGTACAGATGGGTCTTTTTTATCCTGATCCATTCTGATACCCTATGTATTTTGATAGAAGCATTTAGTCATTGACATTTAGAGTGAGTACTGAAAGATAGAAATTTAATGTCACTGTGTTACCTGTAGAGTTGGTGTTTCTGGTGTTGTTCTCTGGTCCTTCCTAGTCTTTTTTGATTTTGGTGTTTGTTGTTTTGTTTTGTCTTCTCTCCACTCAAATAGTCCGCCTTAAAATTTATTGCAGGGCTGGGTTAGTGGTTGTGAACTCCTTTAGTTTTATTTTTCTGGGAACATCTTTATTTTCCTTTCTATTTTGATTGACGGTCTTTTGGATAAAGAAGTCATGGCTGCATAATTTTCTGATTCAGCACATTGAATATACCCTGCCACTCCTTTCTGGTCTGCCAAGTTTCTGTGAATAAGTCTACTGCAAACATCATCTGGCTTCCCGTATGTCTTAAGGACTTTTTTTTTAAACCTGATTTCATAATTCTTTCCTTGTCTGTATACTTTGTAAGTTTGAGTTTGATATGACTTGATGATGGTCATTTTTTGTTGAATCTAATGAAATTTCTCTGTGTTTCTTAGATTTTGATGTATGCTCTGCATCATCCATCCTTGATGTCCTGGCAACCATCTGAGATTGCAACTCAGTTACAGCATTTTTAAATTTTGGCCTGACTAGATTTTATTTCTTTTACCTCTGCAGAAAGTGATTCTCTGGTGTTTTTTGTGCATTTATCAACCCCAGGAAATGTTCTTATTATCGTGATTCTAAATTCGAGTTCAAGCATCTTTCTTATATCTGTGTTGACTAAGCCCTGGCTGTCATTTCTTCGTGTTGGTTATTTTGGGGTGAATTAATCTGTTTTGTCCTTTTGTAGGAAGGAAAAATTTAATAAAATAAAAAATTTAAATACAAAAATTTAAAGAAAAACAAAAAATAAAAAAAGGAAGCTAGAGCCTAGGTGTGTTTTTGTCGGCTTCTTAAACGAATCTTCATAGAATAGAGAAAAATGGAAGGAAAATAAAGGGGGGAAAAGGTAAGAATAAGTTTTAATTAAAAATATATACAATAAAATAGAATAACATATAACAAAGGAAATGAAATATAATAAAAATTTTAATAAATAACTAAGTAAAAAAATAAATATAAACTTTCTTCTTTCTGTATCCAAGAAGAAGAAAAAAAGTAAACAACTGAAGCAAAAACAGAAGGCAATAACAAACTGAGGGCAGAATGGGTGGGGGAAGGGGGAGGGGGATGATGGGCATGGATGAGGGCACTTGTAGGGATGAGCACAAGGTGTTATATGGAAACCAACTTGACAATAAACTATTTAAAATTTTAAAAATGAGTAAATGAAACAGCAAGCAGAGTGAAACCTGAATGACGTTACATCGTTTCCCCTTAAACTGAAACAATGAAGCACTCTATCCTCTGTACACTAAGCATGTGGAGTGACTTGTGCTGGTCATATAGGGGACGCGCTTAGAGAGCATATTTGGGCAGTTGGTGTAACAACTCCATTTTCCACCAGGTGGTGCTGCTTGGCTTCCTGGGGTGGATCAGCCTGCCACACCTGTGCAGGTGTGGGAGCGGTGGAAACGGCTTCATCCAGCTCCCTAGTCTCTGGTGCAGGAACTTTATACTCTCACCAATCTACAATCAATCACCCTTCCTTTGCCTCAGTCCTCCATCCATTCTCGGCCTACACCCTTCCTTGTCTAAGCCGTCTGCCAGAGTTTTATCTCGGGGGCTATGTCTCAAAACCCCACAATTGTCAGACCCCTACAGCTCCCCCACAAGGGAGGGTCTCACTGAGCTATGGCCAGATGCTGACTTGCCCCAGAAAACATTCATGGGATGGTGCGGCAGCCAAGGATCAGGGGTTATGGAAAATCACAACACGCAGCCAGAGCCAGGTTTCATTGGCCTCTGGCATCTTTGTCCCAGTACCGCAAACGTGGCTACTCACCAGGGTCCGCCGGCATCTTTGCCTGTAGGGAGGCCATATGGCTTCTACCAAATGCACTCCAAAGCAGTGGAAACACTTCTCCCTATGTGTCATTCCAACCCCTCAGACACTGCTTCCTGTTCCTGGGGATTCACTTTACTTCCTCAGCAGAGCACTACCAGTCACCGAGCTCTGGAACTTCAGACTCTGCTCCACTATTTATAGAATCCTGGTGATATTGAAACTCTCTCCTTTCTCCCCACCAATGGTTTCAGGGAAGAGATTTCTTGTTCAGTCCTCTGCGAGCATTTTCACTCTTTCTCTCTCTTTCTCTCCAGCTACTTTCAGGAGGAGTGCTTTTCTTGCAAGATCCCTATAAACCGCACACTTCCTCTTCCTCTTTCTCTGTCCTCTATCCACAAAAACAGCTCTCCAACCTCTGTGGCTCTTCTTTCCTCTAGTTCACCTCTCTGCACCATGTACCTCTTGAGTTATGTGGCTCAAATTATGCAGATTATTGTGTTAATCCTCAGGTCAATTTCCTAGGTATTCAAAATGGTTTGGTGCTAATCTAGCTCCATTTCAGGGACAAGAAAAGCTCAGGGTCTTCATGATGCTCTGACATCTTAACACTTCCTTCCAAGAGACTCTAATTTTTAATGCTTACTTATATTTGAGAGGAGACATACACAGAGCTCAAGCGGGGTAGGGGGGTAGAAAGAGAGGGAGATACAGAATCTGAAACAGGCTCCAGGCTCTGAACTTTCAGCACAAAGCCCGATGCAGGGCTTGAACTCATGAACCATGAGATTATGACCTGAGCCAAAATTGGACACTTAACCAACTGAGCTACCCAGTGCACCACCCCAGGAAACTCTTAATGTTGCAGAAAAAGCTATGGATTGGCAGAAGGAGGTGGATGGGAGGTGGGCTACTTGACTGATGGATGGATACTAGGAGGGCACTAATTGGAATGAGCACTGGGGGTTATATGTCAGTGATGAAACAATGAATTCTGTTCCTAAAACCAATATTGCACTGCATAATTACTAAAACTTAAATTTACAACAGAAAAGTTAGGCCAGATTAACAAAAGGAAATTGGTACTTGGCCTCTTAGCAGATACATACAGAACATTTCATCCCAAAGCAAATTTGAAAATTAAAGGAAAAGAGGAAGCAAAACAATTCCAGATTTGAAGTTGTATTTCAAAGTTTCATAATGAAAACAGTATGGTTGTGGAACAAAAATAGACACATAGATCAATAGAGCAGAATAGAAAACACAGAAATGAGCCCACAGTGATATGGATATTTAATCTATGACTAGGGAGGAAAGAATATCCAATAGAGGAAAGACAGTCTCCTCAACAAATACTGCCGGGAAAAGTGGACAGTGACATCCAGAAATGGAACTGAACCACCTTCTTACACCATATACAATAATAAATTCAAAATGGAAGAAATACTTAACCGTGAGGCAGAGAATGATAAAAATCCTAGAGGAGAACACAGGCAGGAACCTCTCTGACGTTAGCCACACCGACTTCCTGGGGCCATATGTTTCCTGGGGCAAGGGAACCAAAAGTGAAAGTAAACTGCTGGGACGTCATCGAAGTGCCTTCTGCACAGACAGGAACAGGCAACAAAACTAAAAGGTAGCACCGGAGCGGGAGAGGATGTTTCCAAACGACATCTTGGATAAAGGCTAGTATCCAAAATACATGAAGACCTTATAGGGGCGTCTGGGTGGCTCAGTCGGTTGAGTGTCTGACTTCAGCTCAGGTCATGATCTCACGGTTCATGGGTTAAAGCCCCGCGTCAGGCTCTGTGCTGACAGCCAGCTCAGAGCCTGGAGCCTATTTTGGATTCTGTGTCTCCCGTTCTCTCTGACCCTCCCCTTCTCACGCTGTCTCTCTCCCTCTCTCAGAAATAACTAAAACATTAAAAATTTTTAAAAATTTATAAAGAACTTATAAAACTCAACACCCAAAAAATGAATAATGCAGCTAAAAAATGGTCAGAAGACATGAATAGACCTTTTTCCAAAGAAGATATATAGATGGCCAAGAGACACATGACACGATGTTCAATTCCCCACGAGGAAATACAAATTAAAACTACAATGTAGTATTCCTCACACCTGTCAGAATACCTAAAATCAACAAAAGAATCAACATATATTGGTAAGGATGCAGAGAAAGGGAAACCCTCTTATATTGTTGGTGGGAATGCAAACTGGTGCAGCAATTCTGGAAAACAATATGGAAGGTCCTCAAAAAGTTAAAAATAGAACTATCCTATGATACAGCAAGCACACTACTATGTATTTACCCAAAGAATACAAAAACACTAATTCAAAGGGATATGTGCACCCCAGTGTTTATAGCGGGATTACCTACAATAGTTTTATATGGAATTAGCACAAATGTCCATCAACTGATTGATGGATAAAGATAAGGCAGATGTGGGGTATACATACAATGGAATAGTAAGCAACATTACACAGAATAAAATCTTGCCATTTGAAACAACGTGGATGGAGCTAGAGAGATTAAGCCAAGTGAAATAATTCAGAGGAAGACAAATAGTAAGTAAATTCACTCATATGTGGAATTTAAAAGACAAACCAAATAAGTATATAGAAACAAAAATAAAACAGAGAAGGAAACCAGGAAACAGAATCTCATCTATAGAGAACAAAATGATGGTTACCAGAGGAGAGGTGGGTGGGGGAATAGGTTAAACAGGTGATTTGCATTAAGGAGGGCACTTGTGATGAGCAGCAGGTGTTATATGTAAGCAATTAATCACTAAATTCTACACCTGAAGCTAATATTACAGTTTGTTAACTAACTGGAATCTTTTAAAAACTTTGAGACTAGCTGGAAAATTTTTAAAAAAAAGTTAAAAGGCAGAGAATAATTTTGCATGTGATTAAAGGTAAATTGTTATCATCATAAAATAGACTGTTTATATAGATATAGATATAATTTCCCAATTTATATTATGTTTATATATGATATATAATATAAAATATTGTTAATTATGTTTATATGTGATGTATATTAATATATATTAGGCTTATATTTACCTATATATATTATACATACATAATTTACATATACATATTTATGTGCATGCCTCATGGGAACAACAAAAAATTTACAGTAGAAATATGAAGGGAAGAGAACAAAATAAAAAAATATCACTACAGAAAATCATCAATTAACAGAAGTCTTCTAGAAAGGAGGAAAAGGAAAGAGACCTACAAAACACCAGAAAACAATTACTATGGCAATAGTAAGTCCATACCTGTCAATAATTACTTCAAATGTGGGACGCCTGGGAGCTCAGTTGGTTACGTGTCTGTCTTCGGCTCAGGTCATGATCTCAGGCTGCCTGTATCTCCCTTTCTCTCTGCCCCTCCTGGCTCATGTTCTGTCTCTGTCTGAAAAATAAATAATAAAAACATTTTAAAAATTTAGAAAAATCATTAATTAAATGTTAACAGATTGAAGTCTCCAATTAACAAGCAAAGAGTGACTGGATGGATTTAGAAAAAAATTTCAACCATTTTCACCCACGTTGGAGCACCTAAAACGTTAAGTAAATATTAACAAATGTGAAGTGGAAGACAGACGGCAAACAACAAAAATGGGTGATTTCAATATCCAACGTTAACAACAGATAGTCCAGATATATACAGAATATCCCATCTAACAACAATATGTAAAATATACATATTTCTCAACACATATGGAACATTCTCTGGAATATATTATATGATAGGTTACAAAATATATCTCAGCAAATTTAAGAAGATTTAAATAACATCAAGTATCATTTCTTCCCAAAATGTTATGAAACTAGAGTGACTAACACTGGAAAAGCTGAAAAATTCACAAAGGTTGGAGATTGAACAACATGCTTCTGAGCAACAAAATGCGTCAATGAAGAAATCAATAGGGAAATCAAGAATATCTTGAAACAAACAAAAATGGAATCCTACATATCAAAACGTATGTTATAAGGGGAAAGTTTTAAAAATAAACACCCTTAAAAAAATAGATCTCGAATACACAACCTTACTTTATACCACAGGAAACTATAAAAACAAGAAAAAATTAAGCCCAAATTTCGCAAAAGGAAAGAAAAAGTAAAGATACCAGACATTAATGAAATGCTGATTTAACAAAATCAGATAGAGGGGAGAGGGTCAAACATGGCAGAGAAGTAGGGGTGTACTTCCTGCATCTCTCAAAGAAAGAAGGTCTGAAGCCAAAGGACTTTAAACACCAAGACTGTGGGAGGAAAAGAGACGGAGTCTAACAGGGAAAAAGGGAAACCTGGACGGCCCCATAGGTGGGTAATTGTGATAAAATGGGGTATGCACCCATGGAGGGGAGGGGCCCCTTCTGCAGAGAGACAAAGGGAAGAGAAAGAGAGGCTGGGGAAGCCTAGCACTGTATAGAGACCAGAGAAAAGCCTCAGACGGGGATGGAGAGGGATCCCATCTCTAACTGCAGGGCCCTCGTCAGACGGGCTGGCTGCCCCGTTCGCACGCCGGGGGGAAGGGGGGTCATCTGCAGGCTCCGGGGTAGGTCAGGGGCGCAGTCTGCACCAGGAGAATCCTGTCCGCTCCCTGCAGCACAGACATGGCAACACATCATTAAAGCGGGCAGAGCAGGACTTTAGAACCCAGCTAAGCGTGAGACACAGGAAAACTTCTGAAAAAGACAGGCCGCCTCACCTGCACCCATGCCACAGTGAGTAAAGATTCAAAGATCCTTCGGACACATGGTCCGTGAAGAAGGGGCTGGGGGTTCACCATCTGTCTCCCCACAAAGTGGGGCTTCAGGGATCGGTCCTCGGGGCCCACAGTGGAGGCCGACTCGCCTACACCAGACCAGGCCCCTCCCCTCTGGGTAGCCGTTTGTCTACTGGAGCTGGACAGACACCGTCGAACCTAGACGGCCGCTGCTCCGGACCAGCACTACCGCGTGGCCTGGGTAATTCTGGGTTAATTCTTGTTATTGAGATATATCCTCCCTTTACTCCTTCTTGTCTCCTCCCTCCTCTAGGCTGGTTACTCTGGGTCTTGGTTTGCTTAAACAGACATACTTAATCCATTCTCTTGATGCATGTTCTACACATCCTTCTTTCCTTTCCTTTCTCTCTCTCTGAAATACTCAGACCATATAGTTTCTCTGGGTAAGATTATCTTCATTTCTTTTTCCTCGCCTCCTTCCTTATTCTCCATTCTCTCTCTCTCTCTGGATTAAACCTTTTAGTCTCTCTGCCTGGTCACAGTTCATTTTCCCTTCTCCCTTCCCCTGTCATTTCTTTCTCTGGATATGCTCTTCCATCAGCACCACCTCCGCCCTGCTCTTTACTTGCAGCAAGTGTTTCTGGATTTTGTTTTTGGGTTTTTTTGTTTGTTTTGTTTTCTTTCTGTTTGTTTTATTTGTTTGTGCATTTGCATATTTTTGTTTTCCGTCTGTTTCTCCGTTTGTTCTCCCTTCCAGGACTGCTTAAGAAACAAATCAAAGCACACCCGGTGGGGGATCCAAAACATCAATGCTAGTAGGGAAATAAAATAACCAACATCACAACAACAGAGAGTAAGTAACAGTCTATAAAAAACACCTCCTGAAAATCCAGGCCCTGGACAGTGAATGATCCCCTTTAATACAGCAGTGCCTGCAGGTGCAGAGATTTTAAAACATACAAGGGACAGGGGCGCCTGGGTGGCTCAGTCGGTTAAGCGTCCGACTTTGGCTCAGGTCATGATCTCGCGGTTCGTGGGTTCGAGCCCCGCGTCAGGCTCTGTGATGACAGCTCAGAACCTGGAGCCTGTTTGAGAATCTGTGTCTCCCTCTCTCTCTGACCTCCCCTGCTCACGCTGTCTCTCTCTCTCTCAGGAATAAATAAAAAACATTTAAAACTTTTTTTAAAACATACAAGGGACATAAACTAGCTAAAATGATGAAACGGAAGAATTCTCCTCGAAAAGAAATTCCATGAAGAAGTGAGCAGTAAAGAATTGATCGAAACAGATATAAACAGCATAAATGAACAAGAACATAGAATAATAGTCACAAATTAACCTTTGGGTTTGAAAAAAGCATAGAAGACAGCAGAGACTCCATTGCTGCAGAGGTCAAGGACCTTAAAAATACTCATGATGAATTTAAAAATGCTATAAATGAAGTGTAGAATAAAATGGAGGCAGCAACATCATGAATTAAAGAGGCAGATTGGGGCGTCTGGGTGGCTTAGTCGGTTAAGCGTCCGACTTTCGCTTAGGTCATGATCTCGCGGTTTGTGGGTTCGGGCCCCACGTCGGGCTCTGTGCTGACTGCCAGCTCAGAGCCTGGAGCCTGTTTCAGTCTGTGACTCCCTCTCTCTCTGACCCTCCCGTGCTCACGCTGTCTCTCTCTCCTAGAAATAAATTAAAAACATTTAAAATAAATAAATAAATAAAGAGGCAGAGGGGAGGATATGGTGAATTAGAAGATAAAATTATGGAAAGTTATAGAAGCCGAGTAAAAGAGAGATAAAATGATCCAGGATCACAAGGGGAGAATTAGAGACCTAAGTGATGTGATCAAATGGAACAATATCCCTGATATAGGAATTCAAGAAAAAAGATGAGAGACAAAGAGGATGAAGGGGAACTTGAACAAATCATAGCTGAGACCCTCCCCAATCTGGGGAAGGAAACAGACATTGAAATCCAAGAGGCACAGAGAACTCCCATCAGACGTAACTTGAATCAATCTTCTAAACGATGTATCATAGTGACCCTGGCAAAATACAAGGATAAAAAGAGAATTCTGAAAGCAGCTACGAATACATGGACCCTAAAATACAAAGGTAGACACATAAGGGCCATAGCAGTCCTATCTACTGAAACTTGGCAGGCCAGAAAAGAATGGCAGGAAATCTTCCCTTTGATGAACAGGAAAAATATGCAGCTAAAAATCATCCTGCAAGCCTGTCATTCAGAATAAAAGGAGACATAAAGTTTTTTCCAAGCAAAAAAAAAAAACTGAAGGAATTCATCAAACTAAACCAGCCCCATAAGAGATCGTAGAAGGACACTGGGAGGGAATGTTGCAAGGAACACAAAGTACCAGAGAAATCACTACAGGCATAAATCCTGCAGATAACACAATGACTCTAAATCCATATTTATTTTCTTTTCATTTATATTTATTTTTTAATACTTTATTGTCAAGTTGGTTTCCATATAACACCCAGTGCTCATCCCCACAAGTGCCCTGCTCCATGCCTATCACTCTCCTTCCACTCCCCCGCCCCCCCTCAGTGATCAGTTTCTTCTCAGCATTCAAGAGTCTCTCATGGTTTGCCTCTCTCCCTTTCCCCCACTATTTCCCCTCTTCTTCTCCCCCATGGTCCTCCGTTAAGTTCCTCCTAATCCTCCTATACGTGTAAACATATGATATTTGTCCTTTTCTGCCTGACTTATTTTGCTCAGCATAACACCCATAGGTCCATCCATGTTGCTACACATGGCAAGATTTCATTGTTTCTCACTGCCATGTAGTATTCCATGGTATAGATAAACCATATCTTCTTGACCCATTCGTCCGTTGATGGACACTTAGGCTCCTTCCATGTTTTAGCTATTGTGGAGAGTGCTGCTATGAACATTGGGGTCCATGTGCTCCTATGCCTCAGCACTCTTGGATCTCTTGGGTAAATTTCGAGCAGTGCTATTGCTGGGTCACAGGGGAGTTTCATTCTTAATTTTCTGGGGGACCCTCCACACTGCTTTCCAGAGGGGCTGCACCAGTTTACATTCCCACCAACAGTGTAGGAGGGGGCCCATTTCTCCACATCCTCGCCAGCATCTAGAGTTCTCTGATTTGCTAATTTTAGCCACTCTGACTGGCGTGAGGTGGTATCTTAGTGTGGTTTTGATTTGTATTTCCCTGATGAGGAGGGACACAGAGCATCATTTCATGTGTCCATTGACTATCTGGATGTCCTGTTTAGAGAAGTGTCTGTCACATCTCTGCCCATTTCTTCACTGGATTGTTTGTTTTTCAGGTTTGGAGTTGGGTGAGTTCCTTATAGATATTGGATATTAACCCTTTATCTGATATGTCATTTGCAAATATCTATTCCCATTCCATTGGTTTCCTATTAGTTTTATGGATTGTTTCCTTTGCCATGCAGAAGCTTTTCATCTTGATGAGGTCCCAATAGTTCATTTTTGCTCTTGATTCCCTTGCCGTTAAGGAATGTGTCAAGTAAGAAATTTTAGGGGTTGAGGTCAAGGAGGTTGTTTCCTACTTTCTCACCCAGGGTTTTGATGGTTTCCTGTTTCACATTCAGGTCCTTTATCCATTTTCAGTTTATTTTTGTGTACAGTGCGACAAAATGATCTAGTGTCATTCTTCTGCATGTTGCTGTTCAGGTCTCCCAGGACCATCTGATAAAGAGGCTATCATTTTTCTATTGGATATTCTTTCCTGCTTTGTCAAAGATTAGTTGGCTGTACACTTCTGGGTCCAATTCTGAGTCCTCAATTCTATTCCATTGGTCTATGTGTCTGTTTTTGTGCCAGTACCAAACTGTCTTGATGATGACAGCTTTGTAGTAGAGGCTAAAGTCTGGGATGGTGATGCCTCCCATTTTGGTTTTCTTCTTCAATATTACTTTGGCTATTCAGGGTCTTTTGTGGCTCCATACAAATTTGAGAATAGTTTGTTCTAGTTTTGAGAAATATGCTGGTGCAATTTTGATTGGGATTGCATTGAATGTGTAAATTGCTTTAAGTATTGTGACATTTTAACTGTATTTATTCTTCCAATCATGAGCATGGAATGTTTTTCCATTTCTTTGTGTCTTCTTCAATTTCCTTCATCAGTTTTCTATAGTTTTCATCATAGAGATCTCTTATATTTTTGGTTAGGTTTATTCCTAGGTATTTTATGGTTTTTGTTCAATTGTGAATGGGATCAGTTTCTTGATTTCTCTTTCTGTTGCGTCATATTAGGCGTATAAAAATGCAACCGATTTCTGTACGTTGATTTTGTACCCTGCAACTTGGCTGAATTCTTGGATCAGTTCTAGTAGGCTTCTGGTGGAATCTGTCGGGTTTTCGATGTAGAGTATCATTTCGTCTGCAAAAAGTGAAACTCTGACTTCTTCTTTGCCAATTCTGATGCCTTTTATTTCCTTTTGTTGTCTGATGGCTGATGCTAGGACTTCCAGCACTATGTTAAACAACAGTGGTGAGAGTGGACATAGCTGTCTGTTCCTGATCTCAGGGGGAAAGCTCTCAGTTTTTCCCCATTAAGGATGATGTTAGCTGATGGCTTCTCATAGATGGCTTTTATGATGTTTAAATAAGTTCCTTCTATCCCGACTTTCTCAAGGGTCTTTATTAAGAAGGGATGCTGTATTTTGTCAAATGCTTTGTCTGCATCTGTAGACAGGATCATATGGTTTTTATCCTTTCTTTTGTTGATGTGATGAATCACATTGATTGATTTGCGAATATTGAATTAGCCCTGTAACCCAGGAATGAATCCCCTTGATCTTGGTGAATAATTGTTTTTATGTGCTGTTGGATTCTATTTGCAATCTTGTGGAGGATTTTTGCATCTGTATTCATCAAGGATATTGGCCTGTAGTTCTCTTTTTTTACTGGGTCTCTGGTTTGGGAATCAAAGTGATGCTGGCTTCATAAAATGAGTCCAGAAGTTTTCCTTCAATTTCTATTTTTTGAAATAGTTTGAGAAGAATGGGTATTAATTCTGTTTTAAATGTCTGGTAGAATTCCCCAGGGAAGCCATCTGGCCCAGGTCACTTACTTGTTGGGAGATTTTAGGTAACAGATTTGATTACCTCTCTAGTTATTGGTCTGTTCAGGTTTCTATCTCCTCCCCTGTGAATTTTAGTAGTGTGTGTGTTTAGGAATTTGTCCATTTCTTCTAAGTTGTCCAATTTGTTGCATATAATTTTTCTTGGTATCCTGATAATTTCTTGTATTTCTGTGGGGTTGGTTGTAATCAGTCCATTTTCATTCATGATTTTGTCTATTTGAGTGTGCTCTCTACTTTTTGAGAAGCCTGGCTAGAGGCTTGTCATTTTGTTCACTTTTTCAAAAAACCAACTCTTGGTTTCATTGATCTGTTCAACTGTTTCTTTGGTTTCTATATTGTTTATTTCTGCCCTGATTTATATAATTTCTTTTCTCCTACTGGGTTAGGGGATCTCTTGTTTCTCTCCCTCTAGTTGCTTTAGGTGTGCTGATAGATTTGCACTTGTGCTTTTTCTAAGATCTTGAAATAGGCCTGGGGTGCAATGTACTTTCCTCTTAGGACTGCCTTCACCGCATCCCATATGGTCTGCATTGTTGTATTTTCATTTTCATTTGTTTCCATATATTTTTTTAAAAAAATTGAAGTTAAACTTTATTTTCTTAGGTTGCCTTATGCATTAACACTTCCAAAGGCAACTATCTAGTGTACTGAAAACCCCTGTAGAAAACTCATCTTCCTGCATAAATGTAAACATACATGTATAACTTGGTTGAAGAATACATTTCTGAGGTCTATAACAGTAGAGCCAACCAGGAAAAATAATTTAAAACAAACAGTTCTTTGACACTTGCACCATTAAAAATAATGCATTAATTAACAGAAGACATGAGAGATTGGTTAGAAATTCAGAAAGATGACTGATGTCTGATTTGTTTCCTTTGTCTAGAATGGGATGTGTGATATTCAGGTGCAAGTGTAACCGAGACTAAATCAGTTATATAAGAAAAGACAAGTTTTACCATATTTTGATCAAGTCTTAGATGAAGAAAAATTTTATTCCAAACACATTGATAAAGTGATACCTAAATTCATCATTTCCGTATATTTTTTAACTTCATCTCTAATTGCCTGATTGGCCCATTCATTCTTTAGTAGGGTGTTTTTTAACCTCCATGTTTTTGGAGGTTTTCCAGACTTCTTGCTGTAATTGATTTCAAGTTTCAAAGCATTGTGATCTGACAGTGTGCATGGTATGATCTCTATTCTTTTATATGTATTGAGGGCTGCTTTATGTCCCAGTATGGGATCTATCTTGGAGAATGTGCCATGCGCACTTGATAAGAAAATAAATTCCCTGGCCTCAGTATGTAAAGTTCTAAATATATCCATCAGATCCATCTGGTCCAATGTGTCTTTCAAGTCCATTACTTTTTTAGTGATTTTATGTCTGGTTGACCTATCTGTTGCTGTAAGCGGAGTATTAAAGTCCCCTGCTATTAGCACATTCTTATCTACAAGCTTGTTTCTGTTTGTGATTAATTGTTTTAGGTATTTGGGTGCTTCCATATTCGGTACATAGACATTGATGATAGTTAGTTCTTCCTGATGAATGGACCCTGTAATTATTATGTCGTGCCCTCTTCATCTCTTGTTATTGTCTTTAATTTAAAGTCCAGTTTGTCTGATATAAATATAGCTACTCCGGCTTTCTTTTGCTTTCCTGTAGCATGATATATATTTTTCCATCCCCTTTCTTTTAATCTGAAGGTATCTTCCAGTCTAAAGTGAGTTTCTTGTAGACAGTATATAGATGGACTTTAGGTTTTTTTTTTTTTATCTATTCGGCTACCCTATGTCTTTGAATTGGAGCATTCAGCCCATTTACATTCAGTGTTATTATTGAAATATGTGGGTTTAGAATCTTTGCATCTTTTGTAGGGTTCATGTTTGTGGTGGTGTCTCTGGTATCTTTGTTCCTTGCAACCTTTCCTTCAGAGAGTCCCCCTCAGGATTTCTTGTAGGGCTGGCTTAGTGGTGGCAAATTCTTTCAATTTCTGTTTATTTGGAAAGGTTTTTATCTCTTCTATTTTGAATGACAGGCTTGCTGGATAGAGGATTCTTGGCTGCATATTTTTCTGTTCATCACATTGAAGATCTCCTGCCATTTCTTTCTGGCCTGCCACGTTTCAGTAGATAGGCCTGTCACCACTCTGATAGGTTTCCCTTTGTATCTTAAGGCCCTTTTCTCCCTAGCTGTTTCCAAAATTCTCTCCTTGTCCTTATATTTTGCCAGTTTCACTATGATATGCCGTGCCGAAGATCAATTCAAGTTTCATCTCAGGGGAGTCCTCTGAGCCTCTTGGATTTCAACATTTACTTCCTTCCCCAGGTCGGGGAAGTTCTCTGCTATAATTTGTTCCACGACTCCTTCTGCACCTTTCCCTCTCTCTTCATTTTCTGGGATTCCTATAATACGGATATTGTTCCATTTGACCATATCATTGAGCTCTCGAACTCTTCCCTTATGTTCCGGGATCAGTTTGTCTCTTTTTTTGTCAGCTTCTTGTTTTTCTATAATGGTGTCTTCTAAATCACTTATTCTCCTTTCTGCCTCTTCAATCCGTGCATTGGAGGCTTCTAATTTATTATGTATCTCATTTATCGCATTTTTTAATTCTTCATGCCTATTTTTATTCTCCATTTTGTCTGTAGCCATAGTTTCTTTGATGTCCCCTATGCTTTTATCAAGCCTTGCTATTTTTTTTGCCATTATTGTTCTAAAATCTTGTTCAGTTATGCTGCTGATATCTGTCTTGAGCAGTTCATTAGCTGTCATTTCTTCTTGGAGTTTCTTTGGAGGAGTGCTCTTTTGTTTCGTCATTTTAGTTGCCTCTCTGGCTCTTGTTAATTTTAAAGAACTTTTATGCTCTATGTACCTATCAGCGCTGCTATATCCTGAAGACTCTTTGACTTCCAGGGCCTATCCTTTCAGAGAGTGTTTTTTGAATGGTATCTCTTGGTCTCTTTTGTTGGGACCTTGGTTATTTTATTTTCCTCTTCGTAGTGATATAGGGACTCTCCACCTTCTGTACTCTGGCTTGTTTCTTGAGTAAGCCCTGGAAAAGAAAACAGACAGACAAACACACAGGGAGCAGGAACACACAAACGCACAGACTAATTCAACTAACATGCAAACCGAGAGGGAAAACAAAAAATTATGAGAAAAGACGGAGGAGGGAGGGAAAATAATAGAGAGTATAATATACATAAAAGGGTCAAAAAGGAGAAAAGAAAAGGAAAAAAAGAAGAAAACTGATGTACAAAGAATGGTTTAAAGCATATAACTGGATTTCCCAGCTACAGTTAAATAGCCGGGTGTATGCAGTGCTGGTTGAAGAGCATAGAGAAAGAGAGAGAAGACAGGGCGGGGATGAGGCAAAATTGGAAATAGAATGAACAGGCAGAAGGGAAAAGAAGCTTTTTTCAAAGAGGTAAAGGGTAGAATATGGTTGGATAGGTGAGAGAAGGATGCTGGTATTGTCCACAGAAACTATATAGTCTAATTACTCCTGAGAGAAAGAGATGAAGATGTCCGTAGGTGTAGAATTTACATCTACAGAATGGACTCGTTGTGACTGTTTAAGCAAGATGGTGACTGGAGTTAATCAGGTCAGTGTTGTGGGGAAAAAAGAAAGAAAAGAGAAAAAGAAAAAGGAGGAGGGCAACTCTCAGGCAGGGATGGGTGTGGCGTGACCCAACGCCTCGGGCGGGGGTTCTGCCTTGGCGGTTGTGGGGAGGAAAATGACGGCGCTCCAGTCCCTTCTTGGACCCAGGGCTGCACCTCCCTTTTTTGGGCGTGTAGACTCCCCGTACCTGGGGCGCAGCCGAAGTTGGTGCACTCTTCAACCCAGGCCAGTCCCAGTCTGTAAATCCCAGTCCGCGCGCCCCGCTGAAATTGCCTAAGACACAGCTTCCCAGGCAACCCCCTCGGGGCAATTCCAGGCCCCCTGCCGAGCTCTGGTGGCGGAGTCAGAATCGCTGCTTCCTGCTCTGGGTCGGGCTGGCGCGCATGCGAGAACCAAAGATGGAAAAGATCTGTATTTTTAAAACTATAGAAAGCTTATGAAGGAAATTGAAGAAGACACAAAGAAATGGCAAAAGATTTCCATGCTCATGGATTGGAAGAATAAATATTGTTAAAATTTTAATACTGCCCAAAGCACTATACACTTTCAATGCAATCCCTATCAAAATTGCACGAGCATTCTCCTCAAAGCTAGAACAATCCAAAAATTTGCATGGAAACACAAAACATCCTGCACAGCAAAAGTAATACTGAAGAAAAAAAAAACGGGAGGCATCACAGTCCCGGACTTAAGCCTCTATTACAAAGCTGTGGTCATCAAGACAGTATGGTGTTGGCACAAAAACAGACACGTACACCAATGGAAAGGAATAGAGAACCCAGAATGGGACCCACAAATGTATGGCCAACTAATATTTGACAAAGCAGGAAAGAGTATCTGATGGAAAAAAAGACAGTCTCTTTAGCAAATGATGCTTGCAGAACTGACAGCAACATGCAGAAGAATGAAACTAGACCACTTTCTCAACCATACACAAAATAAATTCAAAATGGATGAAGGACCTGAGTGTGAGACGAAACCATCAAAACCCTAGAGGAGAAAGTAGCAAACAACCTCTTTGACCTCAACGACAGCAATTTCTTACTCAACACATCTCCAAAGGCAAGAGAATTAAAAGTAAAAATGAACTACTGGGACCTCATCAAGATAAAAAAAGCTTCTGCTCTACAAAGGAAACGACAAAACTAAAAGACAACCAAGGGAATTGGAAAAGATAGATGCAAATGACATATCGGATATAAAGCTAGTATCCAAAATCTATAAGGAACTCTCCGAACTCCACAACTGAAAAGCAAAGTGAAGAAATGGGCAGAAGATATGAACAGACACCTCCAAAAAGGACATCCAGATGACCAACATACATATGAAACGATGCTCTACGTCACTCATCATTAGGAAAATAGAAATCAAAACCACACTGAGATACCCTAGAGTGACAGTGTGCTCTGAAAATCTCCTGGGTCGCTGGAAGAATGGGTGGCACCAATGGGATCACTGTTCCCAGGCATAGGATCAGGCATGCCACCTGCGGGCATCAAGATGGCATGCCGGCTTTCTCCTCTGTTTTGCCATAGACTCTAAACGACTGTGCAGTCATGTGACCATTTTCCTGGCACAGGTGTGCAAACAGGAAAAGGGCAGTGCAACCCTCCCCCAGAGGAACAGCCTGGCTATGTAACACTGAGTCTCTCAAATTTGTAGATTTGAAACTCAGGTCTGCACCTGAGATTTAAAAAACAAAAAAGGTCAAACACAAGCAGGGTAAATGCAGGGTTCTGACAAAAACCTGGACACAAGAAGAGTGATTGATTGCTTTTCTGTGTGAATTCCCTGAAGATGGGGGAGAGCAGGAAGCCACTCTATCCATCCCTGCCCCCAATCAGTGGCACCCCAACTGGCAAAACATTGCCACCTAGTGGAAGTCAGACCTGCTTACACCAACACATTCACCCCTGCTCCCTGGAGGAACAAATCCACTATAGAAAATCTACCTGAGAATCAGCACTACAGCCCCGTGCCCCAAAAGACCGCACAAACAACACACCCACACCAACTCAAAAGATCATAGAGCGCTGTAAACTTTCAGCTCCAGGAGAAACAGAATTTAGCTTACTTTTTACTTTTATTCTTTATTATTATTATTCTTTATTTATTTATTTTCTTACTTTTTCAATTCCTTTATTTTTATTTTTAATATTTTGTTTTTGTTTCCTTTGTTTTTATTTTATTTTAATTTTTTTTAATGTTTTAATTATTTCTAGGAGAGAGAGAGAGACAGCGTGAGCAGGGGAGGGTCAGAGAGAGAGGGAGTGACAGACTCTGAAACAGGTTTCAGGCTCTGAGCGGCAGCACAGAGCCCGACGCAGGGCTCGAACCCACGAACCGCGAGATCATGACCTAAGCGAAAGTCGGACGCTTAACCGACTAAGCCACCCAGGCGCCCCTGTTTTTATTTTATTTTACTTATTCTATCTTATTTCGTTTTGTTTTTTATTTTTGAATAGAGATTCTTTTAACAAGTACACCAAAACACACCCAAGATCTAGTTTTTTGGGGGATATTTTCTGGTTGTTTTCAGTGTTTTTTGTTTGTTTGTTTTCCTTTCTTCTTTTCTGGACAAAATGACAATATGAAAAAATTAACCCCAAAAGAAAGAAGAGGAGGTAAAACTCATGGGAGGGGTTTAGGCAATATGGATTCAAGTAAGATGTCTAAACTAGAATTTAAAATGGTGATTATAAAGATATTAGCTGGACTTGAGAAAAAGCATAGAAGACACTAGAAAATCCCTTACTGTAGAGACAAAAGAACTGAAATCTACTGAGGCTGAAATTAAAAATGCTATAACCAAGGTACAAACCCAAATGGATGCCATAAAAAACAAGGATGGACAAAACAGAGAAGTGATTTAGAGACAGAGAAGATGAAAATATGGAAAATAATGAAGCTGTAAAAGAAAAAAAAAGAGGAAAAGAATGGTAAGGGATCACCAAGACAGACTAATAAACTCAGTGAATTATTAAAATTGAATAACATTTATATTATAGGAGTCCCAAAAGATGAAGCAGGAAGAAAAGGCGCAAAAAGTTTATTCTAGCAAATTATAGCTGAAAATTTCCCTATTCTGGGGAAGGATGCAGACATCAAAATCCAAGCATCAGAGAGAACTTTCATTAAACTCAACAAAAGTTGACCATCACCAAAGCATATTATAGTCAAATTCACAAAATATACACACAAGGAAAGAATCCCCAAACCAGCAGTAGAAAAAAGTCCTTAACTTGAAGACAGATGAGGTTTGCAGGAGATCTATCCACAGAAACTTGGCAAGCCAGAAAGGAGTGGCAGGATATATTCAACATGCTGAATGGGAAAACTATGAAGCCAAGAATACTTTATATTGAAAATCAATCAACAACATAGGGCACATTAATAACAGGATTAGAACCATATTATCCCAGGGGCGCCTGGGTGGCTTAGTCGGTTAAGCGTCCAACTTTCGCTTAGGTCATGATCTCCCAGTTCGTGGGTTCGAGCCCCGCGTCGGGCTCTGTGCTGACTGCCAGCTCAGAGCCTGGAGCCTGTTTCAGAGTCTGTGTGTGTCTCTCTCTCTGACCCTCCCATGCTTATGCTGTCTCTTTCTCTCCTAGAAATAAATAAAAAAAAATTTTTTTTAAAAAGAACCATATTATCCTGTCAAGTGATGCAGAAAAAGCATTTGACAAACTACAGCATCCATTCTTCAAAAAAAGCCTTCAATAAAGTAGGGATAGATGGAACATTCCACAACATGATAAAGTCCATATACGAAAGACCCACAGCTAATATCATCCTCAATGGGGATAGGAATAAATAAGAATGGGGAAAAAATAAGAGTTTTCCCCCTAAAGTCAGGAACAAGACAAGTATGTCCACTCTCAACATTACTATTTAACATAGTACCAACAGTCTTACCCCTAGCAATCAGACAACAGAAAGAAATAAAAAGCATCCAAATCAGCAAGGAAAAGTCACACTATCACTATTTGCAGATGACATGATACTCTGTAGAAAAACCAAAACACACTACCAAAAACTTCCCAGAACTAATACATGAATTCATCAAAGTCACAGGATATAAAATCAACATGCAGAATTCTGTAGCATTTTTATATATCAATAAGGAAAGAGCAGAAAAAAAGAAATCAGTGATTTGATGGCATTTATACTTGCACCAAAAACCATAAGATACCTAGAAATAAACCTAACTAAAGACGTAAAAGATACGTACTCTGAAAACCATAGAATACTTACGAAAGAAATTGAAAAGGACACAAAAAAAGGAATAGCATTCCATGCTGATGGAGTGGAAGAACAAACATTGTTAAAATGTCTACACCACCCAAAGCAAGCTACACTTTTAATGAAATCCCTATCAAAATACCACTAACATTCTAATGGAGTTAAAACAAACAATCCGAAAACTTGTACAGAACCACAGAAGGCTCCAAACGGCCAAAGAATATTCTGAAAAAGGAAAACATAACTAGAAGCACCACGATTTCAGATTTCAAGCTATATTACAAAGGTGTAGTTATCAAAATAGTATGGTACTGGCACAAAAAACAGACACATAGATCGATAGAACAGAATAGAAAAGCCAGAAATAGACCCACCATTATATGGTCAACTAACCTTCAACAAATCAGGAAAGAATACCCAATGGAAAAAAAGACAGTCTCTTCAACAGATAATGTTGGGAAAAGTGAACAGCACTATGAAAAAGAATGAAACTGGACAACTTTCTCACATCATACACAAAAATAAATTCCAAACGGATGAAAGACCTAAAGATGAGAGAGAAAACCATAAAAATCCTAGAAGGCAACACAGGCAAGAACGCTTTTGGCCTCAGGTGGAAAACTTCTACCGACACATGTCCCTGGAGGGAAGGGAAACCAAAGCCAACGTGAAGTATTGGGGCCTCATCGAGGTAAAAAGTTTCTGTCCAGAGAAGGAAACAATCCACAGAACCAAAAGGCAGCCTAGAGAACCGGAGAAGATATTTGCAAACGACATATTCAGTGAAGGGTTAATATCCTAAGTCTATAAAACCTTCTCAAACTCAACACTCAAAAACAAATAGCCCACCTAAGAAATGGGCAGAAGACATGAATACACATTTTTCCAAGGAAGACATCCAGATGGCTAAGAGACACATGAAAAGATGCTCAACATCACTTATCATCAGGGAAATATAAATCAAAACCACGATGAGACACTACCTCACACCTGTCAGAATAGCTAAAATTAACAACTCGGGAAACATGTTTTGCACGTTGGTGAGGATGCAGAGAACCATCTGGCACTGCTGTTGGGACTACAAACCCAGAGCTTTAAGGGTCTGTGTGCTTGGCTGAAATGGAGCTGAAGGTGGTACCCTGCTGAAGTGAAGGCAGGCAAAGAACCCCAGAGAAAAAGGCATGAAAAAAAAAATGATCTGAAGGACACCTGAGGCCCACAGTGGGGAGATGATTCGATCCTCTTGGAGAGCACACCTGGTAGACAAGGTTCACAGGGACACTTCTCTGGAAACAGGAGAACTGACTGGCTTGTGCCATTTCCCTCCCCCACCCCTCAGCATCAACAGGGAGCCACGGTGCTAGCACTGGCTGCCCCACTTGCTTAAACCAAGCCCTAGCTCCTTTAGCTCCTTTTGCACCCGCGTTCTGTGAGGACTGTCCCTCTCAGTCAAGTCTGCCACAGTCCCAGTAGGGTGGCCCTACCCAGAAGAGCAGCCCAGGCCCCTGCCCACACCATGTCTCTAAACCCTGGAGTGTTAAAGGTCAGCAGGCTTGGCTAGGATAGAGCCGCGAGGGCACTGCACTGCTCCCGGAGAGAAGGCAAACGACCCGAGGGGAGACAGCAGAAACAGTGACCGAAAAATCGTCTGGGCCACACAGTGAAGTCATTATTCTCTATTCTAGGAATGCTACCCCGAGAGGCAGCTTTCAGGGAGACGCCAGTACCATTTCCTCCCCTGGCCACCAGCATACACACAGAGCCACCTGTGGAAAACAGCACAACACAAACACTCCTGCCTAACTTGCCTCACCAAACCCACTGCCCTGTGCTCTGGCAGGATGTCCCTTTGAAGTTAAGCTTGCCTCAGCCCCAGTGTGACAGGCCCCTCCCCCAGAAGACCACAAACACCTGCCCACACCACATCTCCCAGCCAGAAAGTTCTGCAGGGTCTCAGTTCTGGGAAGGTAGTGTCAGGTCTCATTTCATAAGCGTAGCAGAGAACACCTAGTTAAAGTCACCACATTCAGGCCAGGGACCAAACGCTGCCCAGGGGAGGCAAGGAGGGCCTCTGCAGATGACTGGCCTGAAGGATAGTGTAGCCAAGACACAGCAGTGGAACACACGCAGCCATTACTCTCAGGAGCAACAGTCATGATGGGCTTTTCCAACAGAGGGAAAAAGACAGAAACAGACAAAATGCCAAGATGGAGGAATTCATCCCAAATTAAAGAACAAGACAAGGTCACGCCCAGATTCAAAGTGAAACTAATATAAGGACCATGACTAATGGAAAATTTAGGGCACCAATCATAGAGGTACTCACTGGGCTTGAAAAAAGAATGGAAGACATCAAGGAGACCCTTACAACAGAAATAAAACAATTTAAAAAAGATCAATCAGAGATGAAGAATGCAATAAATGGGATAGTAAACTGGCTTGGTGAAATGAACAGCAGGCTGGAAGAAGCAGAGAAATGAATAAGTGATATGGAAGACAAAATATTATAAAATATTGAACTTGACGAAAACAGAGAAAGAATGACAGACCACAGAATAGACCTAGGGAACTCAGGGACTCCATCAAATGTAGTACCATTCATGTTATAAGAGACTAGGAGGGAGAAGAGAGTGAAAGGGGGGAAGAAAATTTAGCTCAAGAAATAATAGCTGAAAACTTCCCTAATCTGGGGTAGGAAACAGACATCCAAATGCAGGAAGCAAAATCAACAAAAACAGGCCAATACACCTATATTCTAATTAAATTTGAAAAATATAATGATAAAAGAAAAATTAAAAGCAACAGGAAGAAAGAATTCCATAACTTACAAGAGAATATTCATAAGGCTAGCTGGAGATTTCTTAACAGGCATTTGGCAAGAAGGGAGTGGGATGATATATTCAAAATCCTGAATGGAAAAAATCTGCCACTAAGAATGACAGCAAGTCTTTCATTCAGAATAGGAGAGAGAGTTTCCCAGACAAACACTACAGAAGTTTGTGACCACTAAACCAGTCCTGCATGAAATACTAAAGGGGACTCTGAGTGCGAAGGAGAAACCAAATGTCACAAAGGCAAGAAAGAATCAGAGAAAAATCTCCAAAAACACTGACAAAAGAAGTAATAAAATGGCAATAACTACCTATATATCAATAATCACTGTGAATGTAAATGGACTAAAATGCTCCAGTAAAAATAGGTTATCAGAATGAATGGGGGGAAAAGGGCTCATCTGTGTGCTACCTACAAAAGTTTAATTTTAGACCTATAGGCACATACAGATTGAATATGAGGGAGTGGAAGGGGCACCTGGGTGACTCAGTTGGTTAGGCGTCCTACTTCGGCTCAGGCCATGATCTCACGGTTCGTGGGTTCGAGCCCCGCGTCAGGCTCTGTGCTGACTGCCAGATCAGAGCCTGGAGTCTGCTTCAGATTCTGTGTCTCCCTCTCTCTCTGACCCTCCCCTGCTCATGCTCGTGCTCTCTCTCTCTCAAAAATAAATAAAACATTTAAAAAATTAAATAAAAAAGAATATGAGGGAGTGGAGAAACATCTATTATGCAAATGGAAGTCAAAAGAAAGCCATTGTAGCAATACTTACATCAGGCAAACAAGGCCATTTTGATCTTGTGTTGTTTTTATCCTGTTCTAGGTGCAGAGTAGTACTGCTCTCTCGAAATGGTTTTGAATCTTCTCCCTCTACTCCTTTATTCATCAGATTTTGATAAAGACTGCCATTAATTATTTTTAAAAATGTTTTTTAAGTTTATTTATTCTTGAGAGACAGCACGAGACAGAGTGAGAGGAGGGGAGGGTCAGAGAGAGAGGGAGACACAGAATCTGAGGCAGCTCCAGGCTCTGAGCTGTCAGCACAGGGCCCGACGCGGGGCTTGAACTCAGAACTGCCAGATCATGACCTGAGCTGAAGGCGGACACTTAACCGACTGAGCCACCCAGGCGCCGCTCATTAATTATTTTTTTAATGTTGGTAGAATTGATGACCAATGAAACCATGTGGACTTGGCTTTTCTATGTTGGGAGATTTTTTATTCCTAATTAACTTTCATTCTTGTTATTGTCTAAAACGATTTCCTATTTGTTAGATTCAAGATCCATGATTCAATCTTGGTAACTTGTGTGTTGTTACGAATTACTTGGTTCTTTTTTAAGTTTTCTAAGTCATATAAATGCTTTAAATAATTATAAAACTAAATAGACACAGACAAATATAACCAATAAAAATTTAACATAATGGTTCTTCAATCTGGTGGTTTATCCACAGAAAGAAGAATTGGGATATTTTTAATTAAAAAAATTTTTTAATGTTTATTTATTTTTGAGAGAGAGTGACAGAGACAGAGTTTAAGTAGGGGAGAGCAGAAGGAGAAGGAGACACAGAATCTGAAGGACGTTTCAGGATCTGAGCTGTCAGCACAGTGCCCAATGTGGGGCTTGAACCCGCAAACCATGAGATCAAACCTAAGCCAAAGTTAGATGCTTATCAGACTGAGCCACCCAGGCGCCCCCATGAAGAATTATTACAAGCGATTGTAAACACAGTGATTGACTTAACATAAGTGAGATAAGTCTCAAAGGTAGGATTAACTACAGAGAAATTTTATGTTCCTTTTATGTTGCATTCAGTAATCACCATGTTTAAAGTAATAGTATTTTAAAAGTATGGTTTGGACATGATGTAGCGAAGGGTATTAAGCAAGACTAAATAAAACAGAAAAAGACAAGTACCATATGGTTTCACTGATATGTGCAATTTAAGAAACAAAACAAATAAAACGGGGAAAAAACAGAGAAGCAAACTAAGAAACAGACACTTTTTTATTTTATTTTTTTAGAGAGAGATAGAAAAGTGAGTTGGGGAGCGACAGAGGGATAGGGAGAGTGAGAACCTCCATGCTTAGTGCAGAGCCCAACACAGTACTCAATCTCAGGACCATGAGATCATGACCCGAGCCAAAAGGAAAAGTCGTACACTTAACTAACCTACCCAGGTGCCCCTAAGCAGACTTTCAACTATAGATAACAAACTGATGATTATCAGAAGGGAGGTGGGAGGGGGATGGGTGATAGATGACGGGGATTAAGGAAGGCACTTTTTGTAATGAGTTCCTGGTGTTATATGGAAGTGATGAGTCACTAAATTCCACACCTGAGACTAATATTGCACTATATGTTAACTAGCTGGAATTTAAATAAAAGGTTGGGGGGAAAAGTATAGTTTGTTGTAAGACTGATGAGATATAGGACTGTGCTAGTAAAATTGGAAACTAGGGTTTTCAGTGTGGAAGAAAGGAAATATGATATGTAATAAATCTGTGAGGTTAGAAACGGTATAATTTTAGCGAGAATTAGAAATACTGATATAAAACCAGGATGTAGTGTTTTCTTTTTTTAAAAAAAAGTATCCCCTAGCTCTTCCACTGAGAAGATCTAGGAGCAATGACTGGTGCAACAGCAGCGAGCGCACAAACCCTGGCAGCAGCATGTCGGAGCAGCAGCTCTCACCGAGGAAGTACGCCTTTCTTGGGAAGACAGTCTACAAAATACATAGGAAAGTCCGGGAAATCTTGTCTTACTGGAAAGCTAGGTCATTATCAAAGACTGTGAACGTTTTGTCGAAAGGACACAAAATCTTTTTTCTTTCCCACCTGAGCAACTTAGTCCTGAAGTCCTCGGGTGGGACCAAGCAACACACACATTCCAGTGTAAAGGGGGAGGCTGGGGTGGCTGCAGCCCAGCCCAGCATGTCAGGGACTCAGAGGAGGAGAAGAGGAGCGTCTGGGGCAAAGAGGCCGTGGCAGTGAGACAGCCAGGGGTGCTGAGAACTGGGCAGGAAGCCAGGATGGCCGGGGTCCCATGCAGGACCCTCATCTCAGCATGATGTCAGAATGGCTAAAACTAATAACAGGAAATAACAGATCTCAATGAAGATGGAGAAAGGGGAACTCTTTTACACTGTTGGTAGAAATGAAACTGGTGCAGCCACTCTGGAAAGCAGTATGGAGGTTCTTCAAAAAAGTAAAAGTGGAGCTTCCCACAATCCATCAAATGCACTACTTGGTATCTACTCAAGGATATAAAAAAGCAGATTTAGGGGCGCCTGGGTGACTTAGTCGGTTAAGTGTCCGACTTTCGCTTAGGTCATGATCTCGCGGTTCGTGGGTTCGGGCCCCGCGTCGGGCTCTGTGCTGACTGCCAGCTCAGAGCCTGGAGCCTGTTTCAGTCTGTGACTCCCTCTCTCTCTGACCCTCCCCTGCTCACTCTCTCTCTCTCTCTCCTAGAAATAAATAAAACATTAAAAAAAAAAGCAGATTCAAAGGGATACATGCACTCTGATGTTTATAGCAGCATTATCAATTATACCCAAATTATGGAAAGCACCCAAATGTCCTTTGACTGATGAATTGATATAATTCATATATATTATATAATTATATATATTATATATAAATATTACTCAGCCATAAAAAAGAATGAAATCTTGCCTTTTAAAAATTTATTGATTTTTACAAATAGTTTATTGTCAAGTTGGTTTCCGTATAACACCCAGTGCTCATCCCCACAAGCGCCCTCCTCCATGCCCATCACCCCCCTCCCCCCACACCCATCAGTCTTCAGTTTGTTTCTCAGCATTCAACAGTCTCTCATGGTTTGCCTCTTTCCCTCTCCCCCACTATTTCCCCTCTTCTTCTCCCCCATGGTCCTCCGTTAAGTTCCTCCTAATCCTCCTATACGTGCAAACATATGGTATCTGTCCTTCTCTGCCTGACTTATTTCGCTCAGCATAACACCCTCAAGGTCTATCCATATTGCTACACATGGCCAGATTTCATTGTTTCTCATTGCCATGTAATATTCCAGTCAGAGTGTCTAAAATCAGCAAATCAGAGGACTCTAGATACTGGTGAGGATGTGGAGAAATGGGCACCCTCCTACACTGTTGGTGGGAATGTAAACTGGTGCAGCCCCTCTGGAAAACAGTGTGGAGGTTCCTCACAAAACTAACAATAGAACTCCCCTATGACCCAGCAATAGCACTGTAGGAATTTACCCAAGGGATACAGGAGTGCTGATGCACAGGGGCACATGGACCCCAACGTTCATAGCAGCACCCTCCACAATAGCTAAAACATGGAAAGAGCCTAAGTGTCCATCAATGGACGAATGGATCAAGAAGATGTGCTTTATCTATACAAAAAAATGTGTTCTTTGTAGAGGACTAACCTAGTTCTTGGTCCAGACATTAATGAAAAATTTCTATGAATATCATAAAGTAAAAATTTTAAATTTAAAAATAAAATAAAAGTGATCACTCAGAATGCAGGATGTTCCATAAGGCAACTTGACTGAACTCTTTAAAAAGTCAGTGTCATGGAAGAAAAAGGTGAGTAAATTGTTCCAGATACACAATATCTAATAGAAATTCCATGTAGGAACAAACACAAGCCATATGTGTATTTAAATTTTCTGGTAGTCACATTTAACAAGGAAAACGAGGGGAGGAGTTAATATGGTTGAACAGTAGGGAGACCCTCTGCTTGTCTCCTCCCTCAAACACAGCTAGATAAATCACCAAATCATTCCAAACATCCAATAAATCAATCTGAATGCTAAGAGAACGAACTGCAGAAATAGAAGGAGAAGAGTAGCCACATCGTGGAAGTAAGAGGTGTAGAGACGCGATGCCGGGTAGAGAAGAATCACGGGTGCTGCAGGTGGGAGGCAGTTCAAACAACAGAGAGAAAGCCAGAGAGAGAGAGAGAGAGAGAGAGAGAGAAAGCCGCACACAGGAATTGCCCAAGAAAATCTCTTCCCTGAAACCATTTCCTGGGAAAAGGAGAGGGGCTGAGTACCAGAGGTATTATAAGCAGCAGAGCTCAAAGTCTGAGGTTTTAGAAGTCCACCCCATCTTGGGGGTCTTGCCTGGTGGGCTTCGTGAGTCATTGTGGCAAGGAGGGCAGAGGCCTGGGAGCAGAGCATGATTTGGGGATAGCACGGTCGCACGGGAAGACACGGGCCTCCTTCCTGGAGTGCATTTGGAAGAGGTTGCACAGCCTCTCAGGGGACAAAAGAGCTGGTGGGTGTTAACGTGCTAACCCATTCCTTGGCCTAGGAAGGGAGACACCCGCTGAGGGCAGCACACCTTGGGCCACCATTTTTATGAACTTTACCATAGACTCCAAGCCCCTGCACGATCCTATGGCTGGTTTTCTGGGGCAAACTGGCACCAGCCAGAGTGGTGAGGCTCTCTGCCAGAGGATCAGTGCGGGTCCATGCTGTTCCTGTTCTCTAGAACTTGAAGTTTGAAACCCAGCCAGGCACCTGACACAAAGCACAGGAGGACAGTGCTGCCTGGTAGGCAGACACCTGCCACACAGACAGGGTGAAGGCAGGGACCTGACGGAAGCTGGGGAAGCAAATGGGGAGACTCTTTGCTCTTCTGTGGAGGCTTCCTGAACAGTGTTGGGTGCACACTCCCCATTCCAGGAATGAGAGGCAGGACAACGTCATTTTCCCTCTGGACCAGCAACAGTGACAGACATCAGTGAGCAACACAGAGCCCCCAATGGAGGCAGAAAAACTTACAACAAGCCCTACCCCCCCTCACCCACGCCCTGCAGGTGCATCTTTACTAAGGCGAGTTGGTCTGAAACTGGGCCTCCTGGGTGGCTCAGTCGGTTAAGTGTCCAGCTTTGGTTCAGGTCATGATCTCGCAGTTCGTGGGTTCGAGCCCTGTGTCATGCTCTGTGCTGACAGCTCAGAGCATGGAGACTATTTTGGATTTTGTGTCTCCTTCTCTCTCTGACCCTCCCCTTCTCACTCTCTCTCTCTCTCTCTCAGAAATAAATAAAACATTAAGAAAAAAAATTTTTTTAAAGGATAGAGAAAAACACGGTTAAAGGAGGGAGGTGAGTGGGGGATGGGTTACATGGGTGATGGGTATTAAGGAGGGGATTTGTTATGATTAGCACTGGATGTTATATGTAAGTGATGAATCACTGAATTCTACTTCTGAATCTGTTAGTATATATTAACTAACAAAAATTTGAATAAAATGTTGAACAAAAATCTGTTAATTTATATACATATGGTTTACATTATATTTTCAATCTTCAAGAGTAAATTTAATACACAAATAAGTTCATCTCAGAAATTAATTTCCATGGAGGAAATCTAAAATTAAAAAAAAAGAAAAAACGGCAAGATGAAATCCAATGTCTTTAGGGAACCTTTCCTAAAACAGTTGTTTAGAGAAGCTTCTGAAGACAGTCCAAGATTTTTAATCACCTCTGTGGGGACAGTCCCCACAGTCTACATCATGTTCACATACTAGCCTTCATGTCCTAAATAAACACTTCTTGGAGCACATGTAGACCAGCAGAGACTCTCCCTGTTTAACTGGCAGAAATTAAACTACAAAAGTGTCTAGCAGGAGTGCACACTAAAAGACTACAAATATCCCATGAAAAACACACCTAACAGACTAAATCCATCAACTTTTTCCACCAGTTCGACATCTAGTGTTTCCCAGTATCCGCAATGAATACAGACTTCATTGAATCTTAGCTCCATTTTTGCATTTAAGTGTGAAACTGATTGTAGAGTAAGGACAAGAAAGTGGTAGCTGATCCGTATTTCATGGACTCAGTAATGTGCCAAGCAAGAATCCTCCTGAAGGATTCCTGAAATGAAGTGAAGACTCATCATGATGGGAACGTGCGACATTTGGGCTACATGAGAACAGCACAGCTGTGAGTTCTTCCCTCCTGAAACGTAACATGTTCCAATGTTGTTTTAGTTGTCTCTCCGCATCATTGTGTACGTTCAACTTATGTTTAGATTTGTTTGCTTCAATTGTCTTATATCTCACTAAACAAAGTAAAATGTAAGCTCATCCTATGCCATTAGAAACTAAGGTCCATACCATGAAAAATGAAAGCCTGTTTCAGTGTAAACATAGCATGCCTCTTTTTTAAAAAAAAAATTTTAATGTTTTATTTATTTCTGAGAGACAGAGATAGCATGAGCAGGGGAGGGTCAGAGAGAGAGGGAGACACAGAATCTGAAGCAGCTCCAGGCTCTGAGCTAGTTGTCAGCACAGAGCCCGACACGGTTCTCGAACCCACGAACCATGAGACATGACCTGAGCCAAAGTTGGACGCTTAAATGACTGAGCCACCCAGGTGCCCCAACATGCCTCTTTTTTAACAGCTGTTTCTTTGATGTGTGTTCTCTTGTTTATAATACCATGTTCAGTTATAAATTAAAACTGCAATAACTAAAGTTGAGACCCAAGTCTTAAATTAACATGAAAAAATATATTTTTACAAGCATAAAATCAAAAGTCCTATATTTGGATTCACTATATTAAATTACATAAGCTTTAATTTCAAGCCTGACACTTCCAATAAGTATACTTTGGTTCTTCTGTGACTCAAAGCTTACACTGAGCCAGTAATGTTTTTCACTTGCTAAACCTACTTATGTTTTAGAAACTGTATTACATCATGGATGCTCACTGCTTTCTTCAATGCTATAGCACATCTGCAGCAATGTGTTCACTTCTCAACTAAGTAATCAATGGCACTTGATGATCCACGGTGAGTCCAATGGATAGCAACGAGAAAAGCATGGTAATTAAACTACATACAGTGTGAGCAACAGCTGACAACCATCTAGCACTTAATCTGGAAACACAAATCTAAGAGTATATTTAACAATAGGTGCTATATTAAAGGAAACTCAAAAGATTTGTACAAACATTTTAAAAAGGCAAACTAAATGATATTGTGTAGAGGTGCACAATTGGGTAATCACACTATTAAAACACAAGGAGGTGATTACTATAAATATGAGGATAGTGGATACTTTGGGGGACAGGGCAGGGTAATGATTGGGACGAGACACAAAAAGAAGCTCCTGCGGTGCTTGCCAAGGTTTTATTTCTGGACCTGCAAGTTAGTTATAAGAATATTCACCTTGATTCAGGGAGCTTTTGCTTTCTTTCTGTATCTATGTTTTACTTTATAATAAAACTGTTTTTTCAAGAAGCCATGTTGAGTTTACCCTTTCTGAGTTATTTCCATAATAAAGAAAGGCAGGCAGTGCCTTGGTGTTAAAGAGGCATCTCTGAGCTCAACATAAGGAGAAAGTATGAGGCTCTCTTTAAAGGACGGTTAGAAAGCTATGAAAACATAAGTCATGTGAACATTTAGGGGAAGACCTCCTTCATAGGGCAGAAGACTGGATCGGGGTTTCTGAGTCTACTTCAACTCTAAAATTCTAAGGCTTTCTTATTCCCAACACTACTCCAATCTGATGTGGTAAAAAAAAAAAAAGAAAAAGAAAAAGAAAAAGAAAAAAGCCGACTGGATTTTGTAATCAAGGCATTAGGGTAGCTTAAGTCCCCTGTCCTCTCCTACCTCCAGGCTTATCAATTCAGTACGTACATTGTGTTTGTGGGCACTTTTGTTTAAATCATGTCTGTGCATTTGAAAAGCTATCCACACATAAAATTTTAAGTATTTCAGTTCAGTTCTAGACCATCGTGGTAAAATCACCAGTGGGAAAATGAAGAGATAGGGGAAAAATAGGAAGAAGAAGAAGGAGGAGGAGGAGAAGGAGAAGAATTATTATTATTGTATTATTTCTGGGCAGGTTAATACAATGTTTAATTTTTAGAATTAAATATGAACCAAGCACAGTTCCTAGTGTTTTCACAAATATTAACCCTTACAACCTCCCTTTGAGGAATATTATCATCATTATTTAACATATAGGGACACCGCTGTACAAACAGGTTGTGTTTTGTTTCTTTGGTTTTTTGTTTTGCAGAGTCATTTCTTTCCCAAGTTATTCTTGGAACTCTAGTTAACATACAGTCCAACATAACTTTCATGAGTATAATATAGTGATTCATCCCTTACCTACAATACTTTGTGCTCATCGCAAGTGCCCTCCTTCATACCCATCACCCAATGAATCCATCCCCCACTCATCTCCCCTCCAGAATCTTTTAGTTTGGTCTCTACAGCTAAGAGTCTATTTTATGGCTTGCCTCTCTCTTGTTTTCCCCTATGTTCACCTGTTAAGCTTCTTAAATTCCACATATGTGTGAAATCATGTCTTCTCTTTGTCTTTCTCTGACTTAATTTGCTTAGAATAATACAATCCTCCTCTATCCATGTCATTGCAATTGACAAGATTTCATTCGTTTGATGGCTAAGTAATATTCCATTGTATATTTACATACCACACCTTTTTTATCCATCCACCAGCTAATGGGCATTAGAACTTTTTCCAAAATTGGCTATTGTTCATAACACTGCTGTAAACATTAGGGTGCATGTATCCCTTCAAATGAGTATTTTTTTATCCTTTGGGTAAATACCTAGTAGTGCAAGTGCTGGGTCATTGGGTAGTTCTATTTTCACTTTTTTATTTTTTTAATTTACATCCAAGTTACTTAGCATTTAGTGGAACAATGATTTCAGAAGTAGATTCCTTAAAGCCTCTTATCCATTTAGCCCATACCCCTCCCATAATCCCTTCAGCAACCCTCTGTTTATTCTCTGTATTTAAGAGTCACTTATGTTTTGTCCCTCTTCTTGTTTATATACTATTTTTCTTTCCCTTCCCTTGTGTTCACCTATTTTGTATCTTAAATTCTTCATATGAGTGAAATAATATATTTGTCTTTCTTTGACTGATTTCACTTAGCATAATGGCATCTAGTTCCATCCACATAGTTGCAAATGGCAAGATTCATTCTGTTTGATTGCCGAGTAATACTAGGTAGGTAGGTAGGTAGGTAGGTAGGATAGATAGATAGATGATAGATAGATAGATAGATAGATAGATAGATAGATAGATAGATAGATAGATATAGAGATAGGAAAAGATATAGATAAATCTTCTTTATTCATTCATCCATCCATGGACATTTGGGCTCTTTCCATACTTTGGCTATTGTAGTTAGCGCTGCTATAAACATTGGGGTGCATGTGCCCCTTCGAAACAGCATGTCTGTACCCCTTGGATAAATACCTAGTAGTTCAATTGCTAGGTCGTAGGGTAGTTCTATTTTTAATTTTTTGAGGAAACTTCATACTGTTTTCCATAGTGGATACACTAACTTGCATTCCTACCAGCAGTGCCAAAGAGCTCCTCTTTCTCTGCGTCCACACCAACGTCTGCCATTGCCTGTGTTGTTAATGTTAGCCATTCTGACAGGTGTGAGGTGGTATCTTATTGTGGTTTTGATTTGTATTTCCCTGATGAGTGATGTTGAGCATTTTTTCATGTGTCAGTTGGCCATCTGGACGTCTTTGAAGAAGTGTGTATTCATGTCTTTTGCCCATTTCTCCACTGGATTACTTGTTTTTGGGGTGCTGAGTTTCATACGTTCTTTACAGATTTTGGATACCAACCCTTTGTTTGATATGTCGTTTGCAAATATCTTCCCCCATTCTGTCAGTTACCTTTTAGTTTTGCTAATTATTTCCTTTGCTGTGCAGAATATTTTTATTTTGATGATGTCCCAATAGTTCATTTCTGCTTCTGTTTCCCTTGCCTTCAGAGATGTGTTGAGTAAGAAGTTGCTGCAGCTGAGGTCAAAGAGGTTTTTGCCTGCTTTCTCCTCTAGGATTTTGATGGCTTCCTGTCTTACATTTAGTTCTTTCATCCATTTTGAGTTTATTTTTGTGTAGGGTGTAAGAAAGTGATCCAGGTTCATTTTTCTGCATGTCACTGTCCAGTTTTCCCAGCACCATGTGCTGAAGAGACTGCCTTTATTCCATTGGATATTTTTTCCTGCTTTGTCAAAAATGAGTTGACCATACATTTGTGGGTCCTTTTCTGGGTTCTCTATTCCGTTCCATTGATCCAAGTGTTTTGTGCCAGTATTATACTATCTTGATGATTACAGCTTTGTAATGCAGCTTGAAGTCCAGGAATGTGATGCCTTCAGCTTTGGTATTCTACAAGGTGTTCTATTCAGTTCCATTGATCTATGTGTCTGCTTTTGTGCCAGTACCATACTATCTTGATCACTACAGCTTGTAAGATAACTTGAAGTCTGGTATTGTGATGCCTCCAGCTTTGTTTTGATTGTTCAAGTGTTTTGGCTTCAAAGCCTTTTGTGGTTCCACATAAATTTTAGAATTCTTTCTTCAACTTCTCTGGAAAACTCTGTGGTTGTTTTGATAAGGATTGCATTGGATTGCAAAAGTAAAGATTGTTTTGGGTTGTATAGACATGTTAACAATATTTGTACTTCCAATCCATGGGTAGTGAATATGTTTACATTATTTTGTGTCATCTTCAATTTCTTTCATAATTGTTTTATAGTTTTCTGCTACAGATCTTTAACCTCTTTTTTAGGTTATTTCCTAGCAATCTCATGTAGTGTACTTGGGATTTGATTCCTTGATTTCTCTTTCTACTGGCTCGTTATTGCTGTATAAACATGCAACAGATTTCTGTACATTGATTTTGTATCCTGTGACATTACTGAATTTATATCACTTCTAGCAATGCTTTCGTTCAGTCTTTCAGATTTTCTACAGAGTATCATGTCGTCCTCAAATAGTCAAAGTTAAACCTCGTCCTTGGTGATTTGGATGTCTGTTATTCCTTATTGTTGTCAATTGCTAAGGCTAGGACTCCGGTGCAATGTTAAATAACAGTAGTGAGGGTAGACAGCCCTGCCATATTCCTAACTATAGAGCGAAAGATCTCAGTTTTGGCCCATTGAGGGTATAGTCTGTAGCTTTTCTGTATATGGCCTTCATTATGTTGAGGTATTTTCCCTCTATCTCTACTTTGTTGAGAGTTTTACCCATGTTGGATGTTGTTCTTTGTCAAATGATTTCTCTGCACCAACCATAGGATCATATCGTTTTTATGCTTTCTTTTATTAATGTGGTGTATCACATTGATTGATTTGCCAATACTGAACAACTCTTGCAATTCAGGAATAAATCCCACTTCATCATGGTGAATCATTCTTTTAATATACTGTTGAATTTCATTGGCTACTATTCTGTTGAGAATTTTTACATTCATGTTCATCAGGATTATTGGTCTGTAATTCTCATTTTAGTGGGGCCCTTTCATAGTATTAGAATTTAGGTCATGCTGGCTGCACAGAATAGTTTGGAAATTTTTCTTCCATTTCTAATTTTTGGAATACTTTGGGAAATACTGGTATTAACTCTTTTTTATATGTTTGGTAGAATTTCTCTGGGAAGCCATCTGGCTTTTTGGATTTTTGGTGTAGGGGAGATTTTTGGTTACTAACTTAATTTCTTTTCTTTTTCATCATCTCACTATAACTTTATTAATTCCTTTTGTTATTATGCTTTTCTTCTGAAGTTTTAAGAGGCATTAAGGAATCTTTTCTGATTATAATTCTGTTCAAGTTTTATATTTCTTCCTGTTCAGTTTGAGTCTATATGTTTTTGTAATTGACCCATTACTTTCAAGTTGTTCAATTTGTTGGCATATATATTTTCATAATATTCTTTTATATTTGCTTGTCTTTCTGTGATGTTGGGTGTTATTTCTACCCTCTCATTCGTTATTTCATTTATTTGTATCATTACTCTTTTCATTTTGATGAGTCTGGCTAGGAGTTATCAATTTTATAAATTTTTGCAAGGAACTAGCTCCAAAAACGAGTCGTTTTGGGGACTTTTCTTGCTTCTTAAGATAGTATGTATTCCACCATACTTCCCTCTTAAGACTGCTTTGGTTGCATTCCAAAAGTTTTGGACATCATGGGTTGTTTTTGTGTGTTTTTTTTTTTAAATGTTTATTTACTTTGAGAGAGAGACAGACAGAATCTGAGCAGGGGAGAGGCACAGAGAGAGTGACACACAGAATCTGAAGATGCTTCCAGGCTCTAAGCTGTCAGCACAGAGCTCAATGTGGGGCTCAAACTCACAAATTGAGATCATAATCTCAGCCGAAATCGGATGTTTAACCAACTGAACCACCCAGGCACCCCCTTGGACATCATGTTTTAGTTTTTCTTTGTTTCCAAGTTTTTAAAAAAATTTCTCCTTTAGTTTTCTGGTTGACCCATTTATTCTTTATTATTATTGTTGTTTAACCTCTATGTATATATAGCCTTTCCAATTTTTTTCTTGTGGTTGACTTCAAGTTTCATAGCATTGTGGTCATATGATCTCGATCTTTTTGTACTTTTTGAGGCCTGATTTCTGACACAGCATATGATCCATTCTAGAGTTTCTCCCTTTTGCACTTGAAGAGAATGTGTATTCTTTATTCTTTATCCCTTTACTCTTTTCATTTATAACTGAAATGAGATTTTACTTATAGAGTTCAAAAAAAACAGAGGACTGACTTACATAGTTGGTAAATTAAATGGGAAAAAAACAACTCAATGATTGTTCAATGAGCTGCTTTTTGTTCGAGTTACCTACCTTGCTAATTTTGCTAAATTTCCAGGTGAATAGAAGCTAATAGAAGGTTAGCTATGTGTATGTGGTAACCAAATGCTTCCAGAATTAGTTTAATATTTAAATCAAAGAAACAAAAAAAGGCTATTTACACAGTGTACTGGCAGTCATAAAAGGTATTCCAAGAAACATAGGGCCTCTGTACATGGAAATAAAGGTTAATAAGAACGATTTTTTTTCCTGGCACCAAAAACTCATGCATCCAAAAAGGTCAGCATAGTGGATAACATCAAAATTAACACAGTAACAGCAATGTCTGCAATGTTGAATGGTTGGGGGAAAAAAAGAAGAGGTAGTTGGTGGTGATGGTGATGATAATGGCTAAAATGCAGACATTTGGAAATGCATATGGAAAGTGATTCAGCTACCAAATAGTGAAGTTTATCCCAACATAATAAGTTACTTTTTACTTCAAATCCCACTCCTTTGATAAGGGAAGAAACTCTCATGTCAAGTCATGCTAATGTCATAATATCAAAAAGGTTCAATCAAAATATATCCCACTCTTAAAATATATAACTAATTATATGGATTTATCATTTAACCAAATTACCCATAACCATAAGTGTCATGGCATATTAAGCCTTTTCAATGATTTACAATTCAGTGTGACTGGGTTGACCATATTATTTTTAGAACCACTCTGGTTATAAGTAAACAGAGAGAGTGGGCATTGAACACAGAGAAACTGTTAAAAGAAGTGTTCCATATGGGAGAGAGCACACAAACAAGTGAATTTTGGGTACTTATGGGAAACTTTAGAAATTTTTATTCCTTTTTTTTTTTTAGTGTTTTATTTATTTCTAGGAGAGAGGAAGACAGTGTGAGCAGGGGAGGGTCAGAGAGAGAGGGAGTCACAGACTGAAACAGGCTCCAGGCTCCGAGCTGGCAGTCAGCACAGAGCCCGACGCGGGGCTCGAACCCACGAACCGCGAGATCATGACCTAAGCGAAAGTCGGACGCTTAACCGACTAAGCCACCCAGGCGCCCCAGAAATTTTTATTTCTAATTAAGGCTGATGCTATTTTTTATTACCATGGTATTGTCTCCTAGACATTCATGAGGAGTCATGAACACAAACAATGGAAGTTCCATGACAGACTTCATCCTGCTGGGGTTTTCTGACTGGCCCCAGTTAGAACACATCATCTCTGGGATTGTTGTCATCTTCTATATTGTGACTCTGGTAGGAAACACAACCATCATTCTTGTATCTAACCTAGACAGCCAGCTCCATACTCCCATGTATTTCTTCCTATCCAATTTGTCTTTCCTGGACCTCTGTTATGCAACTAGCATTATCCCACAGATGCTGGTAAATCTATGGGGTTCAACAAAGTCTATTACCTACGCAGGGTGTGTGCTCCAATTCTTCTTTGCCCTTGACTTGGGAGCCACAGAATGTCTTCTCTTGGCTGTGATGGCCTATGACCGCTACGCCGCAGTCTGTCAGCCTCTTCACTACACAGTAATAATGCACCCTCAGCTTTGCCAGAAGATGGTCCTCACCGCCTGGTTAGGTGGTCTTGGCAGCGCCTTAACTCTTTGTTCCTTGACTTTGAGGTTGCCAAGATGTGGGCACCGGAAGGTGGATAATTTTTTCTGTGAGATGCCAGCATTGCTCAAGATGGCTTGTGTCTACTCAAAAGTAATGGAGGTCACTGTCTTTGCTCTTGGAGTGATATTACTTCTAGTACCTCTATCACTAATTCTCATCTCATATGCAATTATCACTCAAGCTGTCACAAGAATCAAGTCAGCAGCAAGGTGGCGTAAGATCCTTAATACATGTGGTTCCCACCTCATGGTAGTAACTCTCTTTTATGGAACAGTCATTTATATGTACATGAAACCACAGAATAGCTCATCCCAAGATGAGGGGAAGTTCCTTACTCTCTTTTACACAATTGTCACACCCACCCTTAACCCTCTGATCTACACTTTAAGAAACAAAGATGTAAAAAATGCAGTAAAGAGAATACTGTGTGTAGAAAAATGGTATACAAGATCATGAGTTTGATAGAAAAGAGACAAAGAATGATATTGACTTTCACCAACAGAAGGTCATTTATGCAAAGGGCACTAACTGGGTGTTTACCATGTACTAGGATTGTACTAGGCATTGACTTTGTAAAGAAATAGGAAGCACATAGAAATTACAAGGAGACAGAGACATAGATTCATAAAGGAACCTAAATTCACACACTTAAAAAGCTTCAAGACTAATCATGGACAACAGATAAGCAAATATATAATTATGAAATATGGTTAAGTACAATACCAGAAATATGTACAAAGTATTCAGAAAATATTTCACATGGAATTTGATTTTAATGTAGGATTACAGTAGACACTGACTTCTTCTTACCAGACTTACCACTTTTATGGTAAATAACATCCCCTTTCATCCACCTGATACTGCCAGCAGGGCTTTTGTGGTGGAAACCAACTGACAAAAGAAGGAAGGAAGGAAGGAAGGGAGGGAGGGAGGGAGGGAGGGAGGGAGGGAGGGAGGGAGAGAAGGAAGGGGGAGAGAAGGAAGGGGGAGAGAAGAAGGAAGGTTAGAGCCATTTTGAAGAGGTGTCTACTGCCCAAAGTGGAGTCAATCAGCATCAGAAGAATAATGACTGAAATGCAATATGTTTAAATTTATGATTTTCAAAAACAAATTACTGATCAAATTTGCAAGTTTCTAATGCAATAAATTTTATCTCAAAATTTGATTAAACATAGGGAAAGAAATAAACATGTATTGTGTCTTTCCTGAATGAAACACATTATGTGAATATTCAAATAGTGAATAAAGGAGAATTGCAACTAAGTCCAATATGATAATATTATGGGTTTTTCATAACATATGCCAAGATAGCCATATGATGATAACTGTTGAAACCAGGTAATGGATCCATGGTTTACTGTACTCGTCTACTTTTGAACATGTTAGAAAGTCTCTATAATAAAGTCTTAAAAGTGTTCAAAAAATCTTTCTAAAATACATTACCTAGTTCTTCTGTTAACGGTTGGAAATTTCTCCTTGAAATCATACTTCCATTACTCTTCCCATCCAAAATTTTACATAATTAATTGTATTTGTTCCTCTGCAAGTCCTTCATTGACTACTATTCTTCCCAGAAAGATGTATATAAATAAATGGAAGGTATTTTTTATTTCTTGTAACCATAAAACTTTGAAATTTTCATATTTTTCTTCTGAATTGCTATTAGTAACATTTCAGTATTCATTCAAATGTCTTTTTTAACTGAAGGTCAATAGAGATGAGTTTAACAGAATACCCAGGCCTTCAGAGAACACGTCCTAGGAAATTTCTGAGTATTTCACTATTGCCTGCAACATCATGATATTTAATTACCTCCATGGGTCACCAATCATGATGGTCTTAATAACCCTAGAAATTAAACCACCCACTGTCTTAGATATTGTACCCAGGAATCATGTTTTGCTCAACACATATATCTTTTGGTAAAGCTGACCCTCAGCTTGGGCAACAAATGTTCATGCCAGCCCAAGAAGTGCCCAGGAAAAGAGTATTAAAATTACACATACTTTAATATCCAAAATCTATAAGTAACTCACCAAACTCCGCACCCGACAAACAAACAACCCAGTAAAGAAATGGGCAGAAGATATGGACAGACACTTCTCCAAAGAGGACATCCAGCTGGCCAACAGACACACGAAACGATGCTCAGCATCCCTCCTCATCAGGGAATTACAAATCAAAACCACACTGAGATACCGCCTCACGCTGGTCAGAGTGGTTAAAATGAGCAAATCAGAGAACTCTAGATGCTGGCGAGGATGTGAAGAAACGGGCACCCTCCTACACTGCTGGTGGGAATGTAAACTGGTGCAGCCCCTCTGGAAAACAGTATGGATGTCCCTCAAAAAGTTAACATAGAACTCCCCTAGGACCCAGCAATAGCACTGCTAGGAATTTACCCAAGGGATGTAGGAGTGCCGATGCATAGGAGCACATGTACCCCAATGTTCATAGTAGCACTCTCAACAATAGCCAAAACATGGAAAAAACCTAAGTATCCATCAACGGACGAATGGATCAAGAAGACGTCGTTTATCTATACCATGGAATAGTACATGGCAATGAGAAAGAATGAAATCTAGCCATGTGTAGCAACATGGATGGACCTTGAGGGTGTTACGCTGAGCGAAATGAGTCAGGCAGAGAAGGACAAATATCATATGTTTGCCCGTATAGGAGGATTAGGAGGAACTTAACGGAGGACCATGGGGGAGAAGAAAGGGGGAAATGGTGTCAGAGAAGGAGAGAGGAAAACCATGAGAGACTATTGAATGATGAGAACAAACTGAGGACTGATGGGTGTCAGGGGAGCAGCGGGAGGATGGGCATGGAGGAGGGCACTGGTGGGGATGAGCACTGGGTGTTATGTGGAAACCAACTTGACAATAAACTATTTGTAAAAAAAAAATAGTAATAAAAAAATTACACATACTCAGTGTGGAAAGACACACACAATACCTTTATTCCATAGTTCTTTTACATAACTCCACCTCCAGATTTTTCTGGTAGAAGTTTACTTCTAATTGGATCAAATTAACCAGCGAGCCAGTTTATAATGACTGGTTTGCACCAGGAAATTCACAGTGACTTATGTTTCAAATAAAAGCAACCCTTTCAAGTGAGCTATACATCACAGCTTGAGGAGTAGTACACTAAGAAAACCACGATAAGAAACATATATTAAGGTTCTTCACTGAGCAGGTTAGTGGCTAATTCTTTCAATAACTCTTTAGAAAACTATAATCTAAAGAATACATTATTCAAATTCAAAGATTCACAAATATGTGAGAATTGAAATGTCATCTTGGCTACAATTGGTTTCACTTGGAATCATGTTTAATTTTGTCTCACTTGCAGAACAAATACTTTTCATAAATGGTATAAAGTTGGAGGACCTCTAATACTCTATTCTCATGCTGATAGATATTATAGTGCAATAGCTGCTGGAGATCAGATACACACATATGCACTTTTGTCTGACACTGAGTCCATTATAGAATGCGTGTGTATCTCTGTGTCACCTTTAAGGTATTAATTCATCCAGATTTGTCGCATTTCTAGAATTAACTGTCACATTAATGCCCAGCAAAAATTAAATAAAATCGTCACACTACTCTCTGAGGGAATCTCAGGACCCCACACTGTATTTCAGAAATATTTATTATGGTAGAGGGGTTCTTTCGCTTTGAGGACTTTTTTTAAAACACCTCTCTTAGGTTAAAGAACACCCTACTAAAGAATGAATGCGCCAACCAGAAAATTAGAGTGGAAATTAAAATATAGGGAAACAAATGAAAATACAACAATCCAAACTCTTTCGGATGCGGCAAAGTCAGTCCTAAGAAGAAAGTACATTGCACTCTAGGCTTATTTCAAGAAACTAGAAAAAGTGCATATACAAAATCTGACAGCGCACCTAAAGGAACTAGAAGCAGAGCATCAAGAGCACACCAAACCGAAGATGAGAAATAATAAAATTCAGGGCATAAATAAACAACATAGAATCCAAACACACACACACACACACACACACACACACACACACACACACACACCCCAATGAAACCAAGAGTTGTTTTTTTTTTTAATAAACAAAATTGACAAACCTTTATCCAGGTTTCTCAAAAACAAGAGAGAGCACCTAAATAGACAAAATCACAAATGAAAATGGACTTATTACAACAAACCCTTCAGAAATACAAGCAATTATCAGGGAATACTATGAAAAATTATATGCTCAACTGTAAACCTGGAAGAAATGGAGAAATTCCTAAATACACACTCACTACCAAAATGCACACAGGAAGAGATAGAAAATCTGAATAGACCAATAACTAGTGAAGAAATCGAATGAGTTATCAAAAATATGCCAACAAATAATAGCCCTGGGCCAGATTGTTTCCCAGGGGAATTCTACCAGACATTTAAATCAGAGTGAATAGCCATTCTTCTCAAGCTATTCCAAAAAAATAGAAATGGAAGGAGAACTTCCAGACTCATTCTACGATTCTACGAAGCCACATCACTTTGATTCCCAAACAGAAAGAGACCCAGCGAAAAAAGAGAACTACCGGCCAATATCCTTGATGAACACAGACGCAAAAGTCTCAACAAGATACTTTCAAATTGAATCCAACAGCATATAAAAAAAAATCCACCATGATTAAATGGGATTCATCCGTGGGTTACAGGGCTGGTTCAATATTCGCAAATCAATCAATGTGATACATCACATCAACAAAAGACACAATAAAAACCATATGATCCTGTCAATAGATGCAGAAAAAGTATTTTACAAAATACAGCATCCCTTCTTAATAAAGACCCTCGAGAAAGTCGGGATAGAAGGAACTTACTAAACATCATAAAAACCATTTAAGAGAAACCCACAGCTAATATCCTCTTCAACGGGGAAAAACGGAGAGCTTTCCCCCTGAGATCAGGAACACGACAGGGATGCCCACTCTCACCACTGCTGTTTCACATAGTGCTGGAAGTCCTAGCATCAGCCATCAGACAACAAAAGGAAATAGAAGGAATCAGAATTGGTAAAGAAGTCAAACATTCACTTTTCTCAGACGACATGATACGCTACATGGAAAACCCGACAGACTCCACCAAAACCTACTAGAACTGATCCATGAATTCAGCAAATTCGCAGGGTACAAAAATCAACGTACAGAAATCGGTTGCATTTTTACACACCAATAATGAAGCAACAGAAGGAGTAATAAAGAAACTGATCCCATTCACAATTGCACCAAGAACCGTAAAATATCTAGGAATGAACCTAACCAAAGATGTAAAAGATCTGTATTTTTAAAACTATAGAAATCTTATGAAGGAAATTAAAGAAGACACAAAGAAATGGAAAACATTCCATGCTCATGGATTGGAAGAATAAATATTGTTAAAATACCAATACTACCCAAAACAATCTACACATTACATGCAATTCTAATCAAAATTGCACCAGCATTCTTCTAAAAACTAGAACAAACTTTCCTCAAATTTGCATGAAACCACAAAAGACCCCGAATAGCCAAAGTCATATTGAAGAAGAAAACCAAAACGAGAGGAATCACCATCCCAGACTTTAGCCTCTACTGCAAACCTGTCATCATCAAGACAGTATGGTATTGGCACAAAAACAGACACATAGACCAATGGAACAGAATTGAGAACTCAGAATTGGACCCAAAAGTGTATAGCCAACTAATCTTTGACAAAGCGGGAAAGAGTATCCAGTGGAAAAAAGACAGCCTCTTTAACAGATGGTGCTGGGAGAACTGGACAGCAACATGCAGAAGAATGAACTAGATCAATTTCTCACACCATACACAAAAATAAACTCTACATATCACGTTCAGGATAAAGGACCTGAACGTGAGATATGAAGCCATCAAAACCCTAGAGGAGAAAGCAGGAACAAACCTCCTTCACCTCCACCGCAGCAACTTCTTACTTGACACATCACCGAAAGCAAGGGAATCAAGAGCAAAAATGAACTATTGGGACCTCATCAAGATTAAAAGCTTCTGCAAGGCAAATGAAACAATCTATAAAACTAATAGGCAGCTGACGGAATGGGAAAAGATAGTTGCAAATGACATGTCAGATAAAGGGCTAGTATCCAAAATCTATAAGGAATTCCCCAAACTCCACACCCCGAAAAACAATCCAGTGAAGAAATGGGCAGAAGATATGAACAGACACTTCTCCAAAGAGGACATCCAGGTGGCCAACAGACACATGAAACGATGCTCAGCATCCCTCCTCATCAGGGAAATACAAATCGAAGCCACACTGAGATACCACCTCACACCAGCCAGAGTGGCTAAAATGAACAAATCAGGAGACTCTAGATGCTGGTGAGGATGTGGAGAAACGGGCACCCTCCTACACTGTTGGTGGGAATGTAAACTGGTGCATTCCCTCTGGAAAACAGTGTGGAGGTTCCTCAAAACATTAACAGTAGAACTCCCCTATGACCCAGCAATAGCACTGGTAGGAATTGACCCAAGGGACACAGGAGTGCTGAGGCATAGGAGCACATGTACCCCAATGTTCACAGCAGCACCCTCAACAATAGCCAAAACATGGAAAGAGCCTAAGTGTCCATCACGGATGAATGGATCAAGAACATGTGGTTTATCTATACCATGGAATACTACATGGCAATGAGAAACAATGAAAACTGGCCACGTGTAGCAACATGGATGGACCTTGAGGGTGTTATGCTGAGCGAAATAAGTCAGGCAGAGAAGGGCAAATACCATATGTTTGGAAGTATAGAAGGATTAGGATGAACTTACCGGAGGACCGTGGGGTAGAAGGGGGAAAATAATGGGGGAGAGGGAGGGAGGCAAACCATGAGAGACTCTTGAATGTTGAGAACAATCTGAGACCAGATGGGGGTATAGGGTAAGGGGGGATGGGCATGGAGGAGGGCACTTGTGGGGATGAGTACTGGGTGTTATATGGAAACCAACTTGACAATTAACTATTAAAAAAAAAAAACAGTATTTGTTCTTCCTATCCAGGAGCATAGAATATTTTCCGGGTTTTTTTGTGTCTTCTTCAATTTTCTTCACTGCCTTTTTCTACAGTCTTCAGTGTATAGATTTTTCACCTCATTGGTTATGCTTATTCCTAGGTATTTTATGGTTTTTGCTGCAATTGTAAATGGGATAGATTCCTTGATTTCTCTTCCTGTTGTTTCATTGCTGTTGTATAGGAGTACAACAGACTTCTGCGCGTTGATCTTATATTCTGCCACTTTGCTGAATTCATGGATCAGTTCCAGCAATCTTTTGGTGGAATCTTTTGTGTTTTCCATATTAAGTATCATTTCATCTGCGAAGAGTGAACGTTCGACCTCCTCCTGACTGATTTGGATGTCTTTTATTTATTTGTGTTGTCTGATTGCTGACACTAAGACTTCCAATACTGTGTTGAATAACAGTGGCAAGAGTGGACATCCCTGTCTTGTTCCTGACCTTAGGGGGGAAGCTCTCTTTTTCCCCCACTGAGGATGATATTAGCATTGGGTCTTTCATATATAGCTTTTAATTTCTCGAGGTATGATCCTTCTATCACTACTTTTGTAAAGGTTTCTATCAAGAAAAGATGTATATTTTCTCGAATGCTTTCTCTGCATCTACTGAGAGGATCATGTGATTCTTATCCTTTCTTTAATTGATGTGATAAATCACACTATTGGTTTTGCAGATATTGAACCAGTCCTGCATCCCAGGAATAAATCCCACTTGGTCATAGTGAATAATTTTTTTGATGTATTGTTGAATCTGGTTGGCTAGTATCTTGTTGAGGATTTTTATATCCACGTTCATCAGGGAGCTTGGTCCATAGTTCTCTTTTTTAGGTGGGTCTTTGCCTGGTTTTGGAATCAAGGTAATGCTGACTTCATAGAATGAATTTGGAAGTTTTCCTTTCATTTCTATGTTTTGGATCAGCCTCAAGAAAGTAAGTGTTAACTCTTCCTTAAATGTTTGGTAGAATTCCCTTGGAAAGCCATCGGGCCCTGGGCTCTTATTTTTTTGTGTCATTATTTATTACCAATTTTATTTCTTTACTGATATGGGTCTGTTTAGGTTTTCTCTTTCTTCCTGTTTCAGTTTTTGTAGTCTATATGTTTCTAGGAATTTGTCCATTTCTTCCAGATTTCCCATTTTATTGGTGTATAATTTCTCATAATATTCTCTCATTATTGTTTTTATTTCTTCTGAGTTGGTTGTGATCTCTCCTCTTTTATACTTGATTTTATTTATTTGGGCCCTTTACTTTTTCTTTTTGATCAAACTGGCCAGCGGTTTATGGATTTTGTTAATACTTTCAAACAACCAGCTTCTGGCTTTATTAATCTATTCTACTGGTTTTTTGTTTGTTTGTTCATTTCAATAGCATTGATTTCTGCTCTTATCTTTATTATTTCCTGTCCTCTGCTGGTTTGAAGTTTTATTTGTTTTCTTTTTCTAGCTCCTTGAGGTATAAGGTTACGTTGTGCATCTGAGGCCTTTCTTCCTTCTTTAAGAAGGTCTGGGGGGGTTGTCTGGGAAGCTGTGTCTAAGGCAACTTCAGCGGGGCGCGCGGACTGGGATTTGGAGATTGGAACTGGCCTGTGTTGAAGAGTGCAACCAACTTCGGCTGCGTCCCCGGAACGGGGAGTTGACACGCCAAAAAAAAAAGCGAGCTGCAGCGCGGGGTTCAAGAAGGGACTGGAGCACCATCACTCTCCTCCCCACAATCGCCAAGGCAGAACCCCCGCCTGAGGCATCGGATCACGCCACGCCCATCCCTGCCTGAGAGGGCTACCTCAAGAAACAAGCTAGAGTACACAAGGTGAAGAGTCCCAAATATCACTACGAATAGGAAAATAAAATAACTAAGGTCCCAACAAGAGTGACCGAGGGATACCATTCAAAAAACAATCTCTGAAAGGATAGGCCCTGGAAAGTCAAAGAGTTTCTTGGATATAGCAGTGCTCATAGAAACAGAGAGCATAACAGGTCTTTAAAACCAACAAGAGCCGGAAAGCTAACTAAAATGACGAAACGAAAGAGCTCTCCTCCAAAGAAACTCCAAGAAGAAATGACAGCTAATGAACTGCTCAAAACAGATATCAGCAGCATAAGTGAACAAGATTTTAGAATAATAATGGTGAAATTAATAGCAGGGCTTGAAAAAAACATAGGCGACATCAAAGAAACTATGGCTACAGACAGAATGGAAAATAAAAATAGGCATGAAGAATTGAAAAATGCGATAAATGAGATACATAATAAATTAGAGGCCTCCAATGCACGGATTGAAGAGGCAGAAAGGAGAATAAGTGATTTAGAAGACACCATTCTAGAAAAACAAGAAGCTGACAAAAAAAGAGACAAACTGATCCAGGAACAGGAAAGAAGAATTTGAGAGCTCAGCGACACAGTCAAACGCAACAATATCCGTATCATAGGAATCCCAGAAGAGGAAGAGAGAGGGAAAGGTGCTGAAGGAGTCCTGGAACAAATTATAGCAGAGAACTTCCCGACCTGGGGAAGGAAGTCAATGTGGAAATACAAGAGGCTCAGAGGACTCCTCTCAGACGTAACTTGAATCGATCTTCTGCACGACATATCATCGTAAAAATGGCAAAATACAAGGACAAAGAGAGAATTTTGAAAGCAGCTAGGGAGAAAAGGGCCCTCACATACAAAGGGAAACCCATCAGAGTGGTGACAGACCTATCTACTGAAACGTGGCAGGCCAGAAAGGAATGGCAAGAGATCTTCAATGTGATGAACAGTAAAAATATGCAGCCAAGAATCCTCTATCCAGCAAGCCTGTCATTCAAAATAGAAGGAGAGATAAAAACCTTTCCAAACAAACAGAAATTGAAAGAATTTGTCACCACGAAGCCAGCCCTACAAGAAATCCTGAGGGGGGTGCTCTGAAGGAAAGGTTGCAAGGAACAAAGATTCCAGAGACACCACCACAAACATGAACCCTACAAAAGATACAAAGACTCTAAACCCACATATTTCAATAATAACACTGAATGTAAATGGGCTGAATGCTCCAATCAAAAGACATAGGGTAGCAGAATGGATTAAAAAACAAAATCCATCTATATGCTGTCTACAAGAAACTCATTTTAGACGGGAAGATACCTTCAGATTAAAAGTAAGGGGATGGTCCCAAAAGCAAGGGAATTAAGAGCAAAAATAAACTGTTGGGACCTCCTCAAGATTAAAAGCTTCTGCACAGCCAAGGAAACAACCCAGAAAATTAATAGGCAACCAACGGAATGGGAAAAGATAGTTGCAAATGACATATCAGATAAAGGGTTGATATCCAGAATCTACAAGGAACTCACCAAACTCCACACCCGAAAAACAAACAACCCAGTGAAGAAATGGGCAGAAGATATGAACAGACACTTCTCCAAAGAGGACATCCAGATGGCCAACAGACACATGAAACGATGCTCAGCATCCCTCCTCATCAGGGAAATACAAATCAAAACCACACTGAGATACCACCTCACGCCAGTCAGAGTGGCTAAAATGAGCAAATCAGAGAACTCTAGATGCTGGCGAGGATGTGGAGAAACGGGCACCCTCCTACACTGTTGGTGGGAATGTAAACTGGTACAGCCCCTCTGGAAAACAGTGTGGAGGTTCCTCAGGAAACTAACAATAGAACTCCCCTATGACCCAGCAATAGCACTGCTAGGAATTTACCCAAGGGATACAGAAATGTTGATGCATAGGAGCACATGTACCCCAATGTTCATAGCAGCACTCTCCACAATAGCTAAAACCTGGAAAGAGCCTAAGTGTCCATCAACAGATGAATGGATCAAGAAGATGTGGTTTATCTATACCATGGAACACTACATGGCAATGAGAAACAATGAAATCTGGCCATGTGTAGCAACATGGATGGACCTTGAGGGTGTTATGCTGAGCGAAATAAGTCAGGCAGAGAAGGACAAATATCATATGTGTGCACGTATAGGAGGATTAGGAGGAACTTAACAGAGGACCAAGGGGGAGAAGAAGGGCGGAAATGGTGGGGGAAAGGGGGGAGAGGCAAACCATGAGAGACTCTTGAATGCTGACAAAAACTGAGGACTGGTGGATGTGGGGGGGAGGAGGGGTGGGTATGGAGGAGGGCACTTGTGGGGATGAGCACTGGGTGTTATGTGGAAACTAATTTGACAATAAACTATTTGCAAAAAAAAAAAAAAAAAAAAAGTAAGGGGATGGAGAAATATATATCATGCTACAGGAAATCAAAAGAAAGCCGGAGTAGCGATACTTATATCAGACAAACTGGACTTTAAATTAAAGACAATCACAAGAGATGAAGAAGGGCACTACATAATAATTACAGGGTCCATCCATCAGGAAGAACTAACAATCATAAATGTCTACGCACCGAATATGGGAGCACCTAAATATCTAAAACAATTAATCACAAACAGAAACAAGCTTCTAGATAAGAATGTGCTAATAGCAGGGGACTTTAATACTCCACTTACAGCAAAGGATACGTCAACCAGACAGAAAATCACTAAAGAAATAATGGACTTGAAAGATACATTGGACCAGATGGACCTGACGGATATATTTAGAAATTTACATCCTGAGGCCAGGGAATTTACTTTCTTCTCAAGTGCACATGGCACATTCTCCAAGATAGATCACATACTGGGACATAAAGCAGCCCTCAATAAATATAAAAGAATAGAGATCATACCATGCACACTGTCAGATCACAATGCTTTGAAACTTGAAATCCATTGCAGGAAGAAGTCTGGAAAACTTCCAAAAACATGGAGGTTAAAGAAAACCCTTCTAAAGAATGAATGGGCCAATCAGGCAATTAGAGATGAAATTAAAAAATATATGGAAACAAATGAAAATGAAAACACAACAATTCAAAATCTATGGGATGCAGCAAAGGCAGTTCTAAGAGGAAAGTACATTGCTCTCCAGGCCTATTTCAAGAGATTAGAAAAAGCGCAAGTCAAAATCTAACAGCTCACCTAAAGGAACTAGAGGCAGAGCAACAAGAACGCCCTAAACCCAGTAGAAGAAGAGAAATAGTAAAAATTAGAGCAGAAATAAACAACATCGAGACCAAAGAAACAATTGAACAGATCCATGAAACCAAGAGTTGGTTTTTTGAAAAGGTAAACAAAATTGACAAACCTCTAGCCAGACTTATCCAAAAGAAAAGAGAGAGCACCCAAATAGACAAAATTATGAATGAAAATGGACTTATGACAACCAACCCCTCAGAAATACAAGCAATTATCAGGGAATACTATGAAAAATTATATGCCAACAAATTGGACAACTTAGAAGAAATGGACAAATTCCTAAACACACACTCACTACCAAAATTCACACGGGAAGAAATAGAAAACCTGAACAGACCCATAACGAGTGAAGAAATTGAATCAGTGATCAAAAATCTCCCAACAAATAAGAGCCCTGGACCTGATGGCTTCCCTGGGGAATTCTACCAGACATTTAAAACAGAATTAATCCCAATTCTTCTCAAGCTATTCCAAAAAATAGAAAGCGAAGGAAAACTCCCGGACTCATTTTATGAAGCCAGCATCACACTGATTCCCAAGCCAGACAGAGATCCAGCAAAAAAAGAGAACTACAGGCCAATCTCCTTGATGAATACGGATGCAAAAATTCTCAACAAGATCCTTGCAAATCGAATCCAGCAGCATATAAAAAGAATCATCCACCAAGATCAAGTGGGATTCATTCCTGGGTTACAGGGCTGGTTCAACATTCGCAAATCAATCAATGTGATCCATCATATCAATAAAAGAAAAGATAAAAACCATATGATCCTGTCAATAGATGCAGAAAAAGCATTTGACAAAATACAGCATCCCTTCTTAATAAAGACTCTCGAGAAAGTTGGGATAGAAGGAACCTACTTAAACATCATCAAAGCCATCTATGAGAAGCTCTCAGCTAACATCATCCTCAACGGGGAAAAACTCAGAGCTTTCCCCCTGAGATCAGGAACACGACAGGGATGCCCACTCTCACCACTGCTGTTTAACATAGTGCTGGAAGTCCTAGCATCAGCCATCAGACACCAAAAGGAAATCAAAGGCATCAGAATTGGCAAAGAGGAAGTCAAACTTTCACTCTTCGCAGATGACATGATACTCTACATAGAAAACCCGACAGACTCCACCAGAAGCCTACTAGAACTGATCCAAGAATTCAGCCAAGTTGCAGGGTACAAAATCAACGTACAGAAATCGGTTGCATTTTTATACACCAACAATGAAGCAACAGAAAGAGAAATCAAGAAACTGATCCCATTCACAATTGCACAAAAAACCATAAAATACCTCGGAATAAACCTAACCAAGGATACAAGAGATCTGTATGAGGAAAACTATAGAAAACTTATGAAGGAAATTGAAGAAGACACAAAGAAATGGAAAAACATTCCATGCTCATGGATAGGAAGAATAAATATAGTTAAGATGTCATTACTACCCAAAGCACTCTACACATTCAATGCAATTCCAATCAAAATTGCACCAGCATACTTCTCAAAACTAGAACAAACTATCCAAAAATTTGTATGGAACCACAAAAGACCCCGAATAGCCAAAGTAATCCTGAAAAATAAAACCAAAACGGGAGGAATCACCATCCCAGACTTTAGCCTCTACTACAAAGCTGTCATCATCAAGACAGTATGGTATTGGCACAAAAACAGACACATAGACCAATGGAACAGAATTGAGAACTCAGAAGTGGACCCAAAAGTATACAGCCAACTAATCTTTGACAAAGCAGGAAAGAATATCCCGATGGAAAAAAGACAGCCTTTTTAACAGATGGTGTTGGGAGAACTGGACAGCAACATGCAGAAGAATGAAACTAGATCATTTTCTCACACCATGCACAAAAATAATCTCAAAATGGATAAAGGACCTGAACGTGAGACAGGAAACTATCAACACCCTAGAGGAGAAAGCAGGAAACAACCTCCTTGACCTCCACCGCAGCAACTCCTTACTTGACACATCCCCAAAAGCAAGGGAATCAAGAGCAAAAATAAACTGTTGGGACCTCATCAAGATTAAAAGCTTCTGCACAGCCAAGGAAACAACCCAGAAAATTAATAGGCAACCAACGGAATGGGAAAAGATAGTTGCAAATGACATATCAGATAAAGGGTTGATATCCAGAATCTACAAGGAACTCACCAAACTACACGCCCGAAAAACAAACAACCCAGTGAAGAAATGGGCAGAAGATATGAACAGACACTTCTCCAAAGAGGACATCCAGATGGCCAACAGACACATGAAACGATGCTCAGCATCGCTCCTCATCAGGGAAATACAAATCAAAACCACACTGAGATACCACCTCACGCCAGTCAGAGTGGCTAAAATGAGCCAATCAGAGAACTCTAGATGCTGGCGAGGATGTGGAGAAACGGGCACCCTCCTACACTGTTGGTGGGAATGTAAACTGGTACAGCCCCTCTGGAAAACAGTGTGGAGGTTCCTCAGGAAACTAACAATAGAACTCCCCTATGACCCAGCAATAGCACTGCTAGGAATTTACCCAAGGGATACAGAAATGTTGATGCATAGGAGCACATGTACCCCAATGTTCATAGCAGCACTCTCCACAATAGCTAAAACCTGGAAAGAGCCTAAGTGTCCATCAACAGATGAATGGATCAAGAAGATGTGGTTTATCTATACCATGGAATACTACATGGCAATGAGAAACAATGAAATCTGGCCATGTGTAGCAACATGGATGGACCTTGAGGGTGTTATGCTGAGCGAAATAAGTCAGGCAGAGAAGGACAAATATCATATGTGTGCACATATAGGAGGATTAGGAGGAACTTAACAGAGGACCAAGGGGGAGAAGAAGGGGGGAAATGGTGGGGGAAAGGGAGAGAGGCAAACCATGAGAGACTCTTGAATGCTGACAAAAACTGAGGACTGGTGGATGTGGGGGAGAGGAGGGGTGGGCATGGAGGAGGGCACTTGTGGGGATGAGCACTGGGTGTTATGTGGAAACTAATTTGACAATAAACTATTTGTAAAAAAAAAAAAAAAGGTCTGGATTACTATATACATCTCTCTTGTGGCTGCCTTTGCTACATCGCAGTGTCTCTGGGTTGTGGTGTTATTTTCATTGGCTTCCATGTACTTTTTAATTTCCTCCTTAACTTATTGGTTAGCCCATTCATTCTTTAGTGGGGTGTTCCTTAATCTCCAAATATTTGTTATCTTTCCAAATTTTTTTCTTTCTTGTTGTTGATTTTATGTTTCATAGCATTGTGGTCTGAAAATATGCATGGTATGATCTGGATCTTTTTATACTTCTTGAGGGCTGATTTGTATCCCAGTATGTGATCTATTCCAGAGAATGTTCCAAATGCACTGGAGCAGAACGTATATTCTGCTGCTTTAGGATGAAATGTTCTGAATATATCTGTTAAGTCCATATGGTCCAATCATTCAGAGCCATGGTTTCCTTGATGATTTACAGTTTACATCTTTCCATTTCTTAAAGTGGGGAGTTGAAGTCCTCTACTATGATGGGATTATTATCAATGAGTTTATTTATATTTGTGATTAATTGATTTATGCATTTAGGCGCTCCACATTTGGAGCATAAATGTTTACAATTTTTATGTCTTTTTGGTGAGTAAACACCTTAATTATGATGTAATACCCTCTTCACCTCTTGCTACATTTTTAAAGTCTAGATTGTTTGATGTACATATGGCTATTCTGGCTTTATTTTGGCGACCATTAACATGATAGATTGTTCTCCATCCTTTTACTTTCAATCTGAAGGTGTATTTAGGTCTTAAGTGGGTATCTTGTAAACAGCATATACATGGATCTTGTTTTCTTCTCTATTCTCTTACCCTATGTCTTTTGATTGGAGCATTTAGTCCATTGACGTTTACAGTAAGTACTGAAATATATGAGTTTCTTGTCATATGTTTCTTGTAGAGTTGGAATTGCTGGTGTTGTTTTCTGGTCTTTTCTAGTCTTTGCTGCTTTTTGTCTTTTTTTTTTCTTTCATTTTTTCTCTGCTTGGAGAGTCCCCCTAAAATTTCTTGCAGGGTTGGCTTAGTGGTCATGAACTCCTTTAATTTTTGTTCATCTGGGAACATTTTTGTCTCTCCTTCTATTTTGAATGAGAGTCTTGCTGGATAAAGAATTCTTGGCTGCATATTTTTCAGATTCAGCACATTGAATATATTCTGCCGCTCCTTTCTGGCCTACCACATTTCAGTGGATAGATCTGCCACAAACCTAATCTGTCTTCCTTTGTGGGTTGAGGATTTTTTTTACCTTGCTCCTTTCATGATTCTTTCCTTGGATGAGTATTTTGTGAATTTGACTCCAATATGCCTTGTTGATGGTCAGTTTTTGTTGAATCTTGTGGGAGTCCTCTGTGCTTCCTGGATTTTGATGTTTGTGTTTTTCCCGAGGTAGGAAATTTTTCTGCTATGATTTGCTCAAATAACCCTTCTACCCCTATTTATCTCTTCATCTTCTAGGACTCCTATGAGTTTGATGTTGTTCCTTTTTAATGAGTCACTGCTTTCTCTTATTCTTAAATTGTACTCTTTTGCTTTTCTCTCCTTTGTTTCCTGCTTCATTATTCTCCATAAGCTTGTCCTCTATGTCGCTGATTTGCTGCTCTGCCTCGTCCATTCTTGCCACCGTGGCAGCCATTCGAGATTGCAGCTCAGTTATAGCATTTTTTTAATTTCATCCTGACTAGCTTTTACTTATTTTATCTCCATAAAGAGGGATTCAAATCTACTTTTTTTTTTAATGTTTTACTTCTGAGAAAGAGAGAGAGATAGCATCAGCAGGGGAGGGTCAGAGATAAAGGGAGATACAGAACCTGAAACAAGCTCCACGCTGTGTCAGCACAGAGTCCAACATGGGGCTTGAGCCCACGAACCATGAGATCATGACCTGAGCTGAAGTCGGACGCTTAACCAACTGAGCCACCGTTCGCCCTGATTCTAATCTACTTCTGATCCCAACTAGTATTCTTAGCATCATTATTCTACATTCTGGTTCAGACATCTTGCTTGTATCTGTGTTGGTTAAGTCCCTGGTTGCCATTCTCCCTGCTCTTTCTTTTGGTGTGAATTCCTTCATTTAATTATTTTTAGGGAAGAAAAGGAAATAATAAGGTAAAAAAATTTTTAATTGAAAAATTGGAGGACCATGGGGGAGAAGAAAGGGGAAAATAGTGGGGGAGAGGGAGAGAGGCAAACCGTGAGAGACTCTTGAATGCTGAGAACAAACTAAGGACATATGGGTGTGGGGGGGAGGGGGAAGATGGGCAGGAAGGAGGGCACTTGTGGGGATGAGCACTGGGTGTTATATGGAAGCTAACTTGACAATAAACTATCTATTTAAAAAAAAGAGTAAGTGATGGGATGCCTGGATAGCTCACTCAATGGAACATGTGACACTTGATCTCAGGGTCATGAGTTTGAGCCCAAATTGGGTGTAGATATTGCTTAAAAATAAAGTCTTTTTAAAAATAAATTAAATTTAAATATTAAAAACAACATACACACAAAAATAAAATACATGATGCTAGATCTTAGTGTGTTATGGACTGGTTATTGAAAAGAGCTTGATTGAGTAGAGAAAAAAGGGGAAATTTTTCAAATTAAATAATTAAAAACAACTCACACACGCACACAAAATCACATAAGTGACGCTAGGTCCTAGATGTGTTTTGATCTGGTTATTGAGAGGAGCTTGAATGATCAGAAGAGGGGAAAGAAAAGAAAAGAAAGAAAGAAACAAAAAAAGGTTGAAAATTTGAAAAAATATATAAAATGAAATAGGATAACTTGAAATTATGGAAGCAAAATAGAATCTGAAAAATTTACAAAGAAGTAAAAAATTTAGTGGAAGAAAATAAAGGGAAATATTTTAATAAACATTGAAAATAAAAATAATTTTTTAATTGTCTTTATGTATTCAAGTAAAAGAAAAGAAATGAAAAAGAAAGAAAAAAGAAAATTGAATAGATTGGCCAGCGAACAACCTGAAATACGAGTGGTATTACTTCATTTTCCCCTAGAAGTCAAACTATGAAGCACTCTGTATTCTGTAAACTAAGCAGGCAGAAATATTTGTGGTGTTCCTGAAGAGTGAGATTGGCCCAGCTGGGCTGGGTTTAGTGTAACAGCTCCATTCTCCACCAGATGGCGCTGATTAGTTTACTGGGGTGGATGTTGTGTTACTTGTAGGTGTGTATGTGCATGCGCAGGCAGGGTGAAAATGACATCACCTAGGTATCCAGTGTAGTCTCAGAATTCTGTGCTCTCCCCGACCAGAAATCGCACACCTGTCCTTTGTCTCCAGTTTCCGTCCACTCCCCGCTTTTACACTGTCTGTGACCATACTGTCAGGTTGCCAGATGGCACCTCGGTCCTGAGTTTTATCTGAGATGTGGCTGCATATCTCAACCCTTCACTTCTGAGGGACCGATGCTTTGACCTACTCAGAACCCCCAGGGGAAGGTCTCACCAAGCAATGGCCAGGTACCAGCCGCACCCAGGAATGCTAGTGAGACCTTGCTGCAGCCAACGTCCAGGGACTAGCATCTGGGTGCCAGCCTGTCCCAGAAAACGTTCACATCATCATGTAGCTGCAGTGTTTCCGGGATTATGGAAAATCTCACGTGGCCCAAGGACCTCCTGGTCCTTGGTAAATAAGGTAATAAATAAGGTAATAAACAGTTCTCCTGGGAATTCACACTTCCGACCAGAGCACCACTAGGTATTTGAGCTGAGGAGTTTTGGACTCTGTGCTCCCCGTTTATAGAGTACGATTGGAATTTAAACCTTCTAGTTTCTCCCTTTTTAGTTCAACCCTTGCAGTTGTTTCCACCTTTTTTCCACGTTCTCTCCAGCTGCTTTTTTGAGGGGTGCTTTTCGCGTACTCTCCCCCAGTCTCCATCCTTTCTTCATAAGCAAAAACAGCTCCCTGCCCTCCATGTCTCCTCTCTCCCCCAGTTCACCTCTCCACACCATGTACCTGCTCAGTTCTGTGGTTCAGATTGTGCAGATCATTGTTAATCCTCAAATCAGTTTTCTAGGTGTGCAGGATGGTTTAGCATTGATCTGGCTATATTTCATGTCTGTGAGACAGAAAAAAGACTTCCAGGCTATTCCAATATCTTGGCTCCTCCTAGCCTTATAGTTTTTTGATTCTCTGTTTGGTCTATTTTTCTCCTTTCACTTTTCTCTATGAGATCAGGCTTCCCCTACCTTTTCCTTTTCTATTTCCAGGGTTACTTCAACAAACAAACCTAAGCACACTGGGTTGAGGGTCAAAACACTCCACCACTATGAGCAAGGTGGAGCTTTGCAGAGGACAGATCAGTGAGAGAGAGCAACCAATATGCAAAAACAGAATGCATACAATATACACCAAAAAGTGACAAGCCCTGGACCTTGTATGACACCTTTTTAATATATTAGTACTTGCAGGTACAGGACACATAACAAGCTATTAAAGTACACAAAAGACAGAAACTTAACCAAAATGATCAAATGGAAGAATTCTCCTCAAAAGAAAATTCAGGGAAAAAAATCCCAGAGAGAAAAGTGCTCAAAACAAATATAAACAATATATCTGAACAAGAATTTAGAATAACAGTGATTCGACTAATAGGTGGGCTTTAAAACAGCTTAGAAGACACCAGAGAAACCTTGCTACAAAAATCAAAGACCTAAGAACTGATCACAACGAATTAAGAAATGCTAAAAGTGATATGCAAAATAACCTAGATAGAGTGATGGCAAGGATGGAAGAAGCAGGAGAATAGGTAAAATAAAAGAAAAAATATGGAAAATGATGAAGCAAAAAAAAAAGAGGAAAAGTAAATTACTAGACCATGAGGGGAGAACTAGAATCTAAGTGATTCCATAAAATAAAATGATAGCCATATCATAGGAGTTCCAGAAGAAAAGGAGTGAGAAAAAAGGAGAAAAGTTTTATTTGAACAATTATAATTGAGAACTTCCATAATCTGGGAATGGAAACAGACATTCAAGCACAAGAGGCACAGGGATCTGCCTTCAAAATCAACAAATCAGGTCAATATCATGATATAGAGAAGCTGGCAAATTACAAAGATAAAGAGAGAATTCTGATAGCAGCTAGGGACAAGCAGGCCTTAACCTATAAGGGTAGACACGTAAGAGTAGTAGCAGACCTGTCCACTGAAACTTGGCAGGTCAGAGGGTAGTGTCAGGAAATATTCATAGTGATGAAAAGGAAAAATAAGAAGCCAAGAATCCAATATCCAGCAAGGCTCTCACTCAGAATAGGAGAGATAAAGGCTTTCCCAGACAAACGAAAAATAAATGAGTCCATGACCACTAAACAAGCCCTGCAAGAGATCCTAAAGGGAACCCTGTGAGTGGAAAGCAGCAAAGACTACAAAGTACCAGATACATCACCACAAATATGAAACCTACAAGGAACCACAATATCACTAATTCTATATCTTTCACTAATCACTCTGAATGTAAATGGAGTAAATGCACCAATGGAAAGATAAAGGGTATATGAATGGATTAAAACAACAACAACAAGATCCATCTATATGCTGTCTACAAGAGACTCATTTCATCTGAGGAACCTGCAGATTGAAAGTAAGGGAATGGAAAACCACCTATCATGCTACTAGACGTCAAAAGAAAGTTGGAGTAGCCATACTTATATCAAACAAAGTAGATTTCAAAACAAAGACTGTAAGATGAGAGATGAAGATGAAGGGCATTATATCAAATTAAGAGGTCTATCCATAAAGAAGAGCTAACAATTATATATATGCCCCCAACATGATACCACCCAAATATATAAATCAATTAATCACAAACATAATCAAACTTATTGATGCTAATAATGCTGTAATTGTAGATTATTTTAATAATTCACTTATAGCAATGGACAGATTACCTAGACACAAAAACAATAAGGAAACAATGGCTCTGAATGACACACAGGACCAAATGGATATATTCACAACTTTTCATCTGAAAGCAGCAGAATACACATTCTTCTTGAGTGCACATGGAACATTCTCCAGAATAGACCACCTACTGCATCACAAAACAGCCCTCAAAAAGTACTAAAAGAATGAGATCATAGCGTGCATAGTTTCAGATCATAACACTGTGAAACTAGAAATCAACCACAATAAAAAGTTTGGAATGCCCCCCAAAGACATGGAGGTGAGGGCTGATGGTGGTGGGGTAGAGGGGAACGGGGTGATGGGCATGGAGGAGGGCACTTGTGGAGATGAGCACGGGGTGTTATATGGAAACCAACTTGACGATAAACTATTTGTAAAAAAATAAAATAGTATCTCTTAAAAAAAAAAGAACATCCAAATAAAGAATGAATGGATCAATCAGGAAATCAAAGGAGAAATTAAAAATACATGGAGGCAAATTAAAATGAAAACATGACAATCCAAACCCATTGGGATGAATGAAAGGTAGTCCTAAGAGGAAAACACTTTGCAATTCATGCCTATTTCAGGAAGAAAGAAAGGTTCCAATCACAAACTAACCTCATGCCTAAAGGAGCTAGAAAAGCAGCAGCAAATTAAGCTGGAAACCATTAGAAGAAGGAAAATAATACAGATGAGACCAGAAATAAATGATATAGAATCCAAAGAGCCAGCAGAACAGATCAATGAATCTAACAGCTATTTTTTTGAAAGAATAATCAAAATTGATAAACATCTCACCACACTTCTAAAAAAGAAAAGAGGACCCAAATAGACAAAACCTCACATGAAAGGGGAGAGATCACAACAAACACCATAGAAATACAAACAATTATGAGAGCATACTACAAAAAATTATATGCCAAAAAAACTGGACAATCTGGAAGAAATGCACAAATTCTTAGGAACTCACACACTACAAAACGCAAACAGGAAGAAATAGAAAAAGTAAACAGGCATATCACCAGCAAAGAAATTGATTTAATTATCAAAAACCTCCTAAAAATTAAGAGTTCTGGGTCATTTGGTTTTCCAAGGGGAAACTACCAGACATTTAAAGCAGAGTTAACATGTATTCTTCTCAAGCTGATCCAAAAAATAGAAATGGAAGGAAACCTTCCAGACTCATTCTATGAAGCCAGAATTACATGATTCCAAACCCTGATAAAGACCCACTAAAAAGGAGAATTACAGCCAAATAGCCCTGATGAGCATAGATGCAAAGATTCTCAAAAAGATATTAGCAAATAGATTTCAACAGTTCATTAAAAGAATTATTCACCATGACTAACTGGGATTCACTCCTGGGGTCCAGGGATGGTTTAATATTCACAAATCAATCAATGTGATAGACCACTTAATAGGGAAAAAAAAGGGGGGGGGATAAGAACCATAGGATCCTGGAAATAGATGCAGGAAAAGCATTTGACAAAATTCAGGATCTTCCTTAATAAAAACCCTCAGGAAGTCAGATTAGAAGAAACATACCTTAACATGATAAAAGCCATTTAGGAAAGGCCCACAACTAATATTATACTTAATGAGGAAAAACTGAGAGCTTTCCCCTGCGATCAGGAACACGACAGGGATGTTCATTCCCACCACTGTTCTCTGATATATTGTTGGAAATCCTGACTTCAGAAATCAGATGACAAAATGAAATAAAGTACATTCAAATTAGCAAAGAAGTCAATTTTTCACTTTTTGCAGATGACATAATACTCTACATGGAAAACCAGTAAGATACCACCAAAAAGCTGTTAAGAACTGATACATGAATTCAGCAAAGTCGTAGGATACAAAATCAAGTGGCATTTGTATATATCTATAATGAAGCAACAGAAAGACAAGTCAAGAAATCGATCCCATTTACAATTGCATAAAGAACCATAAACTACCTAGGAATAAACCTAACAAATGATGTAAAAGGTCTAAATGCTGAAAACTATACAAAAATCATGAAAGAAATTGAAAGAAATGGGAAAACGTACCAAAAAATGGGAAAACATCAAATCCTCATGGATTGGAAGAACAAATATTGTTCAGATGTCTATACTACCCAAAACAATCTACATATTCAATGCAATCCCAATAAAAATAACACCAACATTCTTCACAGAGCTAGAACAAACAATCCTAAAATCTGCATGGAACCACAAAAGACCTCAAATAGCCAAAGTAATACTGAAAAAGAAAAACAAAGTGAGAGGCATCGTAATTCCAGATGCTAGCCTCTACCATAAAGCTGTAATCAACAAGGCAATATGGTATCTGCACAAAAACAGACACATAGATCAGTGTAACAGAATAGAGAATCCAGATTTAAACGCACAAATATATGGACAACTAATATTCAACAAAGCAGAAGAGTATCCAATGGAAGAAAGACAGTCTCTTTAGGAAATGGTGCTGGGAAAACTGGACAACAATATGCAGAAGAATGAACCTGGACCACTTTCTCACACCACACACAAAAGTAAACTCAAAATGGATGAAAGACCTAAATGTGAGACAGGAAACCATGAAAATCCTACAGGGGAATATAGGCAACAACCTCTTTGACCTCAGTTGCAGCAACTTCCTAATCGACACATCTCCAAAGGCAAGGGAATTGAAAGCAAAAATGAACTATTGGAACCTCATCAAGAAAAAAGGCTTCTGTACTTCAAAGGAAACAATCAATAATACTAAAAGGCAACTGACAGAATGGGAGAAGATATCTACAAATCACATAATCTATAAAAACCTGACCAAACCCGGGCTTGCATGCAGCTGTGGTGAGTGATAAACCGGCGAGTGGTGGTGAGCTTCCGCGAGTCCAGGGGAGAGGAAAGCTGAGATTGTACATAGAACCCTCCCTGGAGAAGAGAAGAAACCTCGGCTTGGAAAGACAGTGTTTTTTTAGCTCTGGCTGGGGTGCTGACGTAAACGAAGTGCCCTGGTCCCAGAAGCGCCAGGAAAAACTGAACCGCCGCGCGCCGGGCTCCATCATGGCGGTGGCGTCCCGGTGAACCGGCAGCAACGCCTGTGGAGGCGGTCCCCGCGCCGTGTGAAGCGGCAGCGGCACGCGCGACAGCGGCCTGCTAAAGCGCGGCGACTCGGGTTGTATCCCTGCTTCACCCCAGCGGATCTGTGGCTGCGACACTTCCCCCACCGCCCACTCAACCCCCAGGCAACAGGGAAGCAGCGACCAGCGGGACTGTTCAGGGCAATATAACAAAGCCCTCAGACTGGAACCTGTAAACAGGCGGGCTGTGGGGCATAGAACTCAGCCCACCTTGGCTACATATTCAGCACAGGGAGATCGGACGGAAGAAGTGATTTCCAACACTTGGTTGAGAAGGGACTGGGGCGACGCCATTCTTCTCCCCACAACCACCAAGGAGGAGCCTCAGGGAGCAGCCAACTGACACAGTGGAAACAAGACGCGCCTACACCAAACCACGCCCATCCCCTCCAGAGAGCCATTGTGTTGTTGTAGCAGCTGGTTTTAACCTAAGCCTGGGTTTGCGTGTGTATTGGTTTTGTCTGTCCGTTTGTGTACCTGTGTTCCCTCTGTGGTTGTCTGTTTTCTTTTTCCAGAGCTTCCTCAAGAAACCGGCCAAACTACACATGGTGGAGAGTCCCAAAAACCACTACCAGTTTGAAAACAAAAAAAACCAAACGCTCAACAAGAGAAACCAAGAGACACCATGCAAAGAACACTTCCTGAACAGACAGGCCCTGAACAGTCAAAAGAGCTCTCTCTTATACAGCAGAACTCTCAGGGTCCGTGTGTACAACAAGCTTTTAAAATTAACAAGAGATAGAAAGCTACCCAAAATGATGAAACGGAAGAACTCTCCTCCAAAAAAACTCCAGGAAGAAATGACAGCTAAGGAACTCCTCAAAACAGATATAAGCAACATAACTGAACAAGAATTTAGAACAATAATCATAAAATTAATCGCCGGGCTTGAAAAAACCATGGAGGACATCAGAGAAACTAGCTACAAACAATATGGAGCTTAAAAATAGTTATGGTGAATTAAAAAATGGGATAAATGAGATACATAAAAAACTGGAGGCGTCCATTGCACGGGTTGAAGAGGCAGAGAGGAAAATAAGTGATTTAGAAGACACTATGATAGAGAAAGAAGAAACTGAGAAAAAGAGAGATAAACTGATCCAGGAACATGAAAGAAGAGTTCGAGAGCTCAGCGATATTTTAATCGGAACAATATCTGTATCATAGGAATCCCAGAAGAGGAAGAGAGAGGGAAAGGTGCTGAACGAGTAGTGGAACAAATAATAGCAGAGAACATCCCCAACCTGGAGAGGAGGTAGACGCTGAAATTCAAGAGGAACAGAGAACTCCCATCAGACGTCACTTGACCCGATCTTCTGCACGACATATCATACGGAAGCTGGCAAAATTTAAGCACAAGGAGAGAATTCTGAAAGCAGTTCTGGAGAGAAGGGCCCTAACATATGAAGGGAAACCTACCAGAGTGGTGACAGACCTATCTACTGAAACGTGGCAGGCCAGAAAGGAATGGCAGGAGATCTTCAATGTGATGAACAGAAAAAATATGCAGCCAAGAATCCTCTATCCAGCAAGTCTGTCATTCAAAATAGAAGGAGAGATAAAAGTCTTTCCAAATAAACACAATTTGAAAGAATTTGTCACCACTAAGCCAGCCCTACAATAAATCCTGTGGAGGACTCTCTGAGGGCAGTATTGCAAGGAACAAGACACCAAAGACTCCATCACAAGAATGAACTCCACAAAGGACACAATGACTCTAAACCCACATATGTCAATAATTACACTGAATGCAAATGGACTGAATGCTCCAATCAAAAGACATAGGGTAGGGGCGCCTCGGTGGCTTAGTCGGTTAAGCGTCTGACTTTCGCTTAGGTCATGATCTCGCAGTTCGTGGGTTCGAGCCCCAAGTCGAGCTCTGTGCTGACTGCCAGCTCAGAGCCTGGAGCCTGTTTCAGTCTGTGACTCTCTGACCCTCCCCTGCTCACGCTGTCTCTCTCTCTCTCTCCTAGAAATAAATAAAACATTAAAAAAAAAAGAAATAGGGTAGAGGTAAGGGGTAAGATGGAGGAGAAGTAAGGAGCTCCGTACCTGCACTCGCGCCCATACCTCACACGGAAAAGATCTGAAGCCATTGGAAATTTTTCGAAAGCTGAGAGATTGGGAGAAAAAGGACGCAGAATCCACTGAGAAAACTTACTTACGTGAGTGCGAAATGGGGAAGAAAAATCGGGCCGGGATCGGAGACTCCAGGGTGGGAGGCGATCCCCATCTGTGGGGAGTGAGAGGGGAAAGGAGAGGGTCCGAGACAGAAAAGCCTCCACTCGGGGCATAGAAACACCCTGCGCGCCAAATACCTGCACACCAGGTCCGTCGCGCCAACTGGTCCCGGGGGGCTGAGCGCACAGACTGGCTTTGTGCGGCTCCTGGAGGCTGGGCCTCAGAGCAGCGGCGCGCCTGCCGCCATTGTCCTCCCGGGCGGCTGGGGCCCCTGGAGGAGCCGCGGGGACCCCGGCGTCCGCGCCCCTGGCTGCCTGGGGCTCTGGAGGGAAGGCAGAGAGCTAAACACTGGGACATTTGCCTGTGAGCTCGTGTTTCGGGTGACGAGCATAGAGGGACCCGGTTTTCCTCACTCCAGCGGGCTCGGAGCACCCGGCAGGCAAGCCCCCGCGCATGCGCGCCAGCCCGACCCAGAGCAGGAAGCAGCGGTTCTGACTCCGCCCCCAGAGCGCGGCAGGGGGCCTGGAATTGCCCCGAGGGGGTTGTCTGGGACGCTGTGTCTAAGGCAACTTCAGCGGGGCGCGCGGACTGGGATTTGGAGATTGGGACTGGCCTGGGTTGAAGAGTGCAACCCACTTTGGCTGCGCCCCCAGTACAGGGAGTCTACACGCCCAAAAAACTGAGGTGCAGCGCTTGGTTCAAGAAGGGACTGGAGCACCGTCACTCTCCTCCCCACAACCGCCAAGGCAGAACCCCCGCCTGAGGCATCGGATCACGCCACACCCATCCCTGCCTGAGAGCTGCCCTCCCCCGTTTTTTTTTTTTCTCTTTTTTCCTCTTTTCATTTTTTCTTTTTTCTCTTTTTTTTTCTCTTTTCTTTCTTTTTTCCCCAGAACACTGACCAGATTACCTCCAGTCACTGGCTTCCCCAAATAATCACAACTAGTCCATTCTGTAGATGTAAATTCTACACCTACCGACATTTTCATCTGTTTCTCTGAGGAGTATTTAGACTATATAGTTTCTCTGGATAATTCCAGCATCCTTCTCTCACCTATCCAACCATATTCTACCCGTTGTCTCTTTGAAAAAAGCTTCTTATCCCTTCTGCCTGTTCATTCTATTTCCAATTTTGCATCATTCCCGCCCTATCTTCTCTCTCTTTCTCTATGCTCTTCAACCAGCACTGCATACACACGGCTATTTAACTGTAGCTGGAAATCAGGATATATGCTTTAAACCATTTTTCTCCATCGGTTTTCTTCTTTTTTCTTCTTCTATTCTCCTTTTTGACCCTTTTATATATTTTACACTATTATTTGCCCTCCCTTCTCCATCTTTTCTCTTAACATTTTCGTTTTCCCTCTGGGTATGCATCTTAGTTTATTCACTCTGTGTTTTTGTGTGCCCCTGCACCCTGTGTCTGTCTGTTTCCTTTTCCAGGGCTACCTCAAGAAACAAGCTAGAGTACACAAGGTGGAGAGTCCCAAATATCACCACGAATAGGAAAATAAAATAACCAAAGTCCCAACAAGAGAGACCAAGAGATACCATTCAAAACACACTCTCTGAAAGCATCGGCCCTGGACAGTCAAAGAGTCTTCTTGGATACAGCAGCTCTCATAGGTGCAGAGAGCATAACAGGTCCATAAAACTAACAAGAGATGGAGAGCTAACTAAAATGATGAAACGAAAGAGCTCTGCTCCAAACAAAATCCAAGAAGAAATGACAGCTAATGAACTGCTCAAAACAGATATCAACAGCATAACTGAACAAGATTTTAGAATAATAATGGTAAAATTAATAGCTGGGCTTGAAAAAAACATAGGAGACATCAAAGAAACTATGGCTACAGACAGAATGGAAAATAAAAATAGGCATGAAGAATTAAAAAATGCGATAAATGAGATCCATAATAAATTAGAGGCCTCCAATGCACGGATTGAAGAGGCAGAAAGGAGAATAAGTGATATAGAAGACACCATTATAGAAAAACAAGAAGCTGACAAAAAAAAGAGACAAACTGATCCAGGATCAGGAAAGAAGAATTCGAGACCTCAATGATACGATCAAACGCAACAATATCCGTATCGTAGGAATCCCAGAAGAGGAAGGGAGAGGGAAAGGTGCTGAAGGAGTCCTGGAGTAAATAATAGCAGAGAACTTCCCCGACCTGGGGAAGGAAGTAAATGGTGAAATACAAGAGGCTCAGAGGACTCCCCTCAGACATAACTTGTATCGCTCTTCTGCACGGAATATCATAGTGAAACTGGCTAAATATAAGGACAGGAGAGAATTTTGAAAGCAGCTAGGGAGAAAAGGGCCCTAACATACAAAGGGAACCTATCAGAGTGGTGGCAGACCTATCTACTGAAACTTGGCAGGCCAGAAAGAAATGGCAGGAGATCTTCAATGTGATGAACAGAAAACATCTCAGCCAAGAATCTTCTATCCAACAACCTGTCATTCAAAATAGAAGGAGAGATAAAAACCTTTCCAAGTAAACAGAAATTGAAAGATTTTGTCACAACGAAGCCAGACTTACAAGAAATCCTAAGGGGGTTGCTCTGTAGGAAAGGTTGCAAGGAAAAAAGATATCAGAGACACCACCACAAACATGAATCGTACAAAAGGTACAAAGACACGAAACCCACATATTTCAATAATAACACTGAATGTAAGTGGGCTGAATGCTTCAATCAAAAGACATAGGGTAGCAGAAAGGATAAAAAACAAAATCCATCTATATGCTGTTGACAAGAAACTCATTTTAGACTGGAAGAGACCTTCAGATTAAAAGTAAGGGGATGGAGGGGCGCCTGGGTGGGTAGTCGCTTAAGCGTCCAACTTTCGCTTAGGTCATGATCACGTAGTTCGTAGGTTCGAGCCCGCATCGGGCTCTGTGCTGACTGCCAGCTCAGAGCCTGGAGCCTATTTCAGAGTCTGTGTCTCCCTCTCTCTGACCCTCCCCTGCTCATGCTGTCTCTCTCTCTCTCTCTCCTAGAAATAGATACAAATATTAAAAGAAAAAAGTAGTAAGGGGATAGAGAAATATATATCATGTTACAGGAAATTAAAAGAAAGTCGGAGTAGCTGTACTTCTATCAGACAAACTGGACTTTAAAGACAATAACAAGAGAAAAAGAAAGGCACTACATAATAATTACAGGGTCCATCCATCAGGAAGAACTAACTATCATAAATGTCTATGCACCAAATATGGGAGCATCTAAATATCTAAAACAATCCCAAACAGCAACAAGTTTAGAGATAAGAATGTGCTAATAACAGGGGACTTTAATACTCCGCTTACAGCAATGGATAGGTCAGGAAGACAGAAAACCACTAAAGAAATAACGGACTTGAAAGACACATTGGAACAGATGGATCTGACGGATATATTTAGAACTTTACATCCTGAGGCCAGGGAATTTACTTTCTTCTCAAGTGCGCATGGCACATTCTCCAAGATAGATCCCATACTGGGACATAAAGCAGCCCTCAATAAATATAAAAGAATTGAGATCATACCATGCACACTGTCAGATCACAATGCTTTGAAACTTGAAATAAATTACAGGAAGAAGTCTGGAAAACCTCCAAAAACATAAAGGTTAAAGAACACTCTACTAAAGAATGAATGGGCCAATCAGGCAATTAGAGATGAAATTTAAAAATATATGGAAACAAATGAAAATGAAAACACAACAATCCAAAGTCTTTGGGATGTGGCAAAGGCTGTCCTAAAGGAACGTACATTGCACTCCAGACCTATTTCAAGAGGTTAGAAAAAGTGCAAGCCCAAAATCTAACATCTCACCTAAAGGAACTAGAGGCAGAGCAACAAGAACGCCCTAAATCCAGTAGAAGAAGAGAAATAGTAAAAATCAGAGCAGAAATAAACAACATAGAGACCAAAGAAACAATGGAACAGATCAATGAAACCAAGAGTTGGCTCTTTGAAAAATATAAACAAAATTGACAAGCCTCTAGACTTATCAAAAAGAAAAGAGAGAGCACCCAAATAGACAAAATTATGAATGAAAATGGACTTATTACAACCAACCCCTTAGAAATACAAGCAATTATCAGGGAATACTATGAAAAATTATATGCCAACAAATTGGACAACTTAGAAGAAATGGATAAATTTCTAAACACACACTCACTACCAAAATTCACATGGGAAGAAATAGAAAACCAGAACAGACCCATAACGAGTGAAGAAATCGAATCAGTTATCAAAAATCTCCCAAGAAATAAGAGCCCTGGACCTGATGGCTTCCCTGGGGTATTCTACCAGACGTTTAAAACAGAATTAATCCCAATTTTTCTCAAGCTATTCCAAAAAAATAGAAATCAAAAGGAAAATCCCGGACTCATTTTATGAAGCCAGCATCACTCTGATCCCCAAACCAGACAGGGATCCCGCAAAAAAAGAGAACTATAGGCCAATATCCTTGATGAATACGGATGCAAAAATCCTCAAGATGCTTACAAAATCGAATCCAACAGCACATAAATAGAATTATCCACCAAGATCAAGTGGGATTCATTCCTGGGATACAGGACTGCTTCAATATTAGCATATCAATCAATGTGATACATCACGTCAACAAAAGAAAACATAAAAACGATAAGATCCTGTCGATAGATGCAGAAAAAGCAATTGACTAAATACAGCATCCCTTCTTAATAAAGAATCTCGAGAAAGTCTGGATAGAAGGAATTTACTCAAACATCATAAAAGCCATCTATGAGAAGCCCTCAGCTAACATCATCCTCAGTGGGGAAAACAGAACTTTCCCCCTGAGATCAAGAACACGACAGGGATGTCCACTCTCACCACTGCTGTTTAACATAGTGCTGGAAGTCCTAGCATCAGCCATCAGACAATAAATCGGAAAAAAAGGCATCAGAATTGGCACAGAGGAAGTCAAACTCTGACTTTTCGCAGACGAAATGATACTCTACATAGAAAACCCGACAGACTCCACCAGAAGCCTACTAGAATGGATCCAAGAATTCAGCAAAGTTGCAGGGTAGAAAATCAACGTACAGAAATCAGTTGCATTTTTATACACCAACAATGAAGCAACAGAAAAGGAATCAAGAAACTGATCCCATTCACAATGGCACAAAAAACCATAAAGTACCTAGGAATAAACCTAACCAAGGATATAAGAGATCTGTATGATGAAAACTATAGAAAACCTATGAAGGAAATTAAAGAGAAAACAAAGAAATGGAAAAACATGCCATGCTCATGGATTGGAAGAATAAATAGAGTTAAATTGTCATTACTATGCAAAGCAATCTACACATTCAAAGCAATCCCAATCAAAATTGCACCAGCATCCTTCTCAAACTAGAACAAACTATCCTAAAATTTATATGGAACCACAAAAGACCCCGAATAGCCAAAGTAACATTGAAGAAAAAAGCCAAAATGGGAGATATCACCATCCCAGACTTTAGCCTCTACCACAAAGCTGTCATCATCAAGACAGTATGGTATTGGCACAAAAACAGACACATACACCAATGGAATAGAATTGAGAACTCAGAATTGGACCCAAAAATATACAGCCAACCTATCTTTGACAAAGCAGAAAAGAGTATCCAATGGAAAAAAGACAGTCTCTTTAACAGATGGTGCTGGAAGAACTGGACAGCAACATGTAGAATAATGAAACTAGGTCATTTTCTCACACCATACACAAAAATAAACTCTAAATGGATAAAGTACCTGAATGTGAGACAGTAACCATCAAAACCCTAGAGGAGAAAGCATAAAACAAACTCCTTGACCTCCACCGCAGTAATTTCTTACTTGACACATCCCCAAAAGCAAAAGAATCAAGACCAAAAATAAACCACTGGGACCTCATCAAGGTTAAAAGCTTCTGCAAGGCAAGGGGAACAATCAATAAAACTAATAGGCAACCAACGGAATGGGAAAAGGAAGTTGCAAATGACATATCAAATAAAGGGTTAATATCCAGAATCTATAAGGAACTCACCAAACTCCACACCCGTAAAACGAACAACCCAGCGAAGAAATGGGCAGAAGATATGAACAGACACTTCTCCAAAGAGGACATCCAGATGGCCAACAGACACATGAAACGATGCTCAGCATCCCTCCTCATCAGGGAAATACAAATCAAAACCACACTGAGATACCACCTCACCCCAGTCAGAGTGGCTAAAATGAGCAAATCAGAGAACTCTAGATGCTGGCGAGGATGTGGAGAAACGGGCACCCTCCTACACTGTTGGTGGGAATGTAAACTGGTGCAGCCCCTCTGGAAAACAGTGTGGTGGTTCCTCAAAAAATTAACACTAGAACTCCCCTCTGACCCAGCAATAGCACTGCTAGGAATTGACCCAAGGGATACAGAAATGCTGATGCATAGGGGCACATGTACCCCAATGTTCATAGCAGCACTCTCAACAATAGCTAAAACATGGAAGAGCCTAAGTGTCCATCAACGGACGAATGGATCAAGAAGATGTGGTTTATCTATACCATGGAACACTACATGGCAATGAGAAACAATGAAATCTGGCCTGTGTAGCAACACGGATGGACCTTGAGGGTGTTATGCTGAGTGAAATAATTCAGGCAGAGAAGGACAAATACCATATGTTTTTACTTATAGGAAAATTAGGAGGAACTTAACAGGGAACCATGAGGGAGAAGAAGGAGGGAAATAGTGGGGGAGAGGGAGGGAGGCAAACACAAGAGACTCTTGAATGCTGAGAAGAAACTGAGGACTGATGGGTTTGTGGGGAGACTGAGGGAAGACAGGCATGGAAGAAGGAACTTGTGGGGAGGAGCACTGGGTGTTACATGGAAACCAACTTGACAAAAAACTATTTGTAAATATAAATAAATAAATAATTTTTAAAATCCTGACCTAACTCAATGCCTAAAAATCAAATAATCCAGTGAATAAATGGGCAGAAGACATGAATAGACACTTTTCAAAAGAAGACATCCAGATGGCTAACATACACATGGAAAGATGCTCAATATCACTCATCATCAGAAAAAGACAAGCCAAAACCACAATGAGATACCATCTCACACCGGTCAGAATGGCTAGAATTAGCAACATAAGAAACAAGTGTTGGCCAGAATGTGGCGAAAGGGGAACACTCCTGCACTGTTGGTGGCATTTAAAACTGTTGTAGCCACTCTGGAAAACATTAAAAGTAGAATTAACACATAGTTTTATTTTGGCTTCAGGAATACAACTACCCTACAACTCAGAAATTGCACTAATGGGAATTTACCCAAAGAATACAAAAATAATGATTTGAAGGGGGCATATGAATCACAACGTTTATAGCTCCTCTATCAATGGTAGCCACATTATGCAGAGAGCCCAAATTTCCATCCACTCACAAATGGATAAAGATGTTGTTTATATATACAATGGAATATGCCTTGGCAGTGAGAGAGAATGAAATCCTGCCATTTGCAACAACATCGATGGAACTGGAGTGTATTGTGCCGAGTGAAGAAGTCAGTAAGAGAAAGACAGACGTCATATGTTTTCACTCACATGTAGAACGGGGTAAACTTAACAGAGCATGGGGGAGGGAAGGGGGAAAAACAGTTTCAGACTGAGAGGGAGGCCAGTCATAAGAGACTCTTAAATACAGAGAACAAACTGAGGGTTGATGAGGGGACTGCGGGGGGGAGATAGGTGATGGGCATTAAGATGGACACTTGTTGGGATGAGCACTGGGTGTAATACATAAGAGATGAATCATTGAGTTCTATTCCTGAAGCCAAAACAACATTGTACGTTAAATAACTTGAGAATAAATAAATCTTATAGTTTAACATCTATTGTAATTCTAGTGTTTGAAATGCACATTAAGCAGCGAATTTGATCTATAACAAATTTACTATCCAGAAAATAAATTCTGAATACACATTTTCCCATTCCCCTGTCCTACAGCTTTCCTTCACATTGGCATAACTTTTGTGTCTATTACATTTCTCCTAGGGAAACATCAAGATATGGTCTAATTCCACAACGTCTTCATGAACTTCTGTTTCTCTGCCACCTTAGAGACATCAGTTGGATGCAGGTCAATGGTTTAGGAAACCTTCCTTCATGATCTGGGCTTTCAGGCAACAGAGGGAAATTTTCCTTGCTTCTTAAACTGAATTAATGCTTTTGTAATGTGCCTCTAGGACTGAAACTTATTTGCAGGGTTTTTTCTTTTCTCAGTCAGAATGAGTAGCAAGAATCTGTGACAGGTTTCATCCGCTTATGTGAAGTCACGTGTTCAAGAGGCGGAATCCTGTCCAGAATGAGTTTTAACCCGCTTGGGGAACCACAGGGTTCACAGCCACAGGGCAGGGAAGACGTGAAGGAGCAGCCGTGCTGGGTGGCACCCGCTTCGCTTTTCCGCACCCTGTGGGCTCCTCACTGGTTAGGAAGCAGAATATCAGGAGAACGGTCCCTGGATCACAGTAATGTTCGCCTTCAATCTCTCTTGGAAAATACTGTGTCTGGGTTGGTAAAACTACTTGCGGGAGGTAAGAGAAAACAAACTTAGGTTGATATGGACTGATTCTTCTGGTTTTCTTTCAGAATTCTTAGAATAAATCAATAGTGTAAATCTCTGCAGAGACATTTATTTCCCTTTTGGCTCTATTATGGAAGATTAAATCTATTCTCTACTAGAGAGGAGGACACGAAACTGTTTCTTAATGTGTGATTTCAGAGATTTTGATCCAGCATAAATGTAAAGGGGAAATGAAGATTAAATTGAAAATGAAGGACTGAAATACCATATTTTATGCAGGAGGTCTGTGCAGATGGGAAGGAATCAGATCTGTCTCTAAATCTCATAATGTGCATGAAAAAATGTTTCAAGAGGTCCAATGTGAGGATTTTTAATAGGCGGAGGATTTTTCCCCTTCCTGAATTAATCTTTGAAGACCATAGCAATAACGGAAGTAGCTAAAGAATTAATAGCATGACACTGACTTTCATTTTCAAAGATTTTTCATTTTTGCTTTCATAGAATTTTAACTGAGGTTCTGTCTCATTCAGAAGTCAAGCACTATTACACATACCAACTTGTCTGTCGATATAAGTAAGTATGATTCGTCTACCTGCTCAGACATTACAGAGCCAAAAAGATGTGTGACAGAGGCACCTGTGTAGCTCAGTTGGTTAAGCAGCTAACTTTGTCTCAGGTCATTATCTCACAGTTGGGGACTTTGAGACCCTTGTCAGGAGGTGTGCTGAGGGCTCAGCACCTGGAGCCTGCTACGGATTCTGTGTCTCCCTCTCTGTTCCTTCTCTGCTCACACTCTGTCTCTCTCTCTCTCTCTCTCAAAAGTAAATAAATAGGGCGCCTGGGTGGCTTAGTCGGTTAAGCATCCGACTTTCGCTTAGGTCATGATCTCGCGGTTCATGGGTTCGAGCCGCGTCAGGCTCTGTGCTGACTGCCAGCTCAGAGCCTGAAGCCTGTTTCAGTCTGTGACTCCCTCTCTCTCTGACCCTCCCCTGCTCACGCTGTCTCTCTCTCTCTCCTAGAAATAAATAAAACATTAAAAATTTTAAAATGTATATATATAAATTGCATTAAAATTGACCATTTCAGTGATAACTTAGGTACTGGGATAGAGACATAAAGGTGCCATGGATAAAGGCCATATGTCCTACATAACAAACCAGACATCAGTGGTACTACTCACTAAGATAAGAAAGAAGAGAAATACTCTTCCTCACCCTGACATAAGCAAAATAATTACATTTTATACATAAATGTCGTGACCAAAAAAGAATGTGTTCACTGTATCAAATGAATGAGATTGGTAGAGAATCAGAGGGTCACATCACTTTAAACCAGATCTATATCAAAGTTCTAAATTTATATGTGATAAATTTTCGATCTTGAGTTTAGAGTAAACTCTGCAAGCTCACCTAAATAAAAATATAATATTAAATCAAACACCGTAAAAGGATCTACAATAAACACCAGATTACTAGGCTATAATATTTACTTTCACCCATTATTTTTTATGAGTATAAATTCTTCCCCTTTCTTGGTTCTGTATTTACTTAAATTATGTGGTCTGTACTGACAAATTTATTCTCCTGCTTCTCCTTTCCTTCTTTCTCCACCTGCTCCTTCTCCTCCTCCTCCTCATCTTCATCCCCATTCTCCTTCACCTCTGCTTTTCTCTTTCTAGGATTTGGCCACTGAAGGACTATGGGCCAAAACAATTACACTTCTCTACACGGCTTTATTCTGCTTGGTTTCTCGGACCATCCCAAGCTGGAGATGGTCCTATCAGGAGTCGTCACTCTCTTCTACTTCATTACATGGGTAGGTAACACAGCCATCATCCTTGCATCTCTCCTGGATGCCCATCTCCACACACCAATGTATTTTTTCCTCAGCAACCTCTCTTTCCTGGACCTCTGTTTCACAACCAGCATCATCCCTCAGATGCTCGTTAGCTTGTGGGGACCTAACAAGACCATCAGCTACGTGGGCTGTGTCACTCAACTCTACGTTTATATGTGGTTGGGTTCCGCTGAGTGCCTCCTCCTAGCTGTTATGTCCTACGATCGTTTCACAGCTGTTTGTAAGCCCTTGCGTTATTTGGTCATCATGAACCCGCATCTCTGTCTCAAGATGATAATCACAGTGTGGGGCATTAGTTTGGCCAATTCTGTATTATTATGTACACTCACCCTGAATTTGCCTCGATGTGGAAACAACCTTCTGGACCATTTCTTGTGTGAGTTGCCAGCTATGGTCAAGATAGCGTGTACAGACACCACATCAGTTGAAATGTCTGTTTTTGCTTTGGGCATCGTCATTGTCCTTATTCCACTCGGCCTGATTCTGATATCCTATGGCTACATCGCCAAAGCTGTGCTACGAATAAAGTCAAAAGAAGGCCAACAAAAAGCAATTAATACCTGTGGATCTCATCTCACTGTCGTGTCCATCTTCTATGGAACTATTATCTACATGTACCTACGACCAGGTAACAGTGCCTCCAAAGACCAGGGAAAATTTCTCACCCTCTTTTACACGATCATCACTCCAAGTCTTAACCCTCTTGTTTATACCCTGCGGAATAAGGACATGAAGAATGCACTGAGGAAGCTGGTGGGGATTGACTATAAATCTACAAAATCTAAGAGGAACCAAAAGTCATAGAGAGTATTACTCTGCATAAGGCAATTCAATACATTTTCTAATTATCTTTATTTGTTTTCTGCAAGTGTAATTAACACACAGTGTTATATAGTTTTAGTTTTAAGTGTACAATGTGATTAAACAATTCTACACATTTATCAATACTCATCACGTGTACTTTTAATTCCCTTTATCTCTTTCACCCATCTACTCACTCACCTCCCTTCTAGAAATTACTAATTCCCTATATTTAGGAGTCTATTTTTTATTTCTCTCTTTCTTTTCTTTGTTTTTTTTTTTCATTTGCTTTGTTTCCTAAATTCCACACATGAGTGAAATCTTATGGTATTTGTCTTTCTCTAACTGACTTATTTCACTTAGCATTACATGTTCTAACTCAGTCATGTTATGGTGGATTTTGCGGCAACATTTTGTTCTTTTTATGGCTGAGTAACATTCCATTGATGTACATACCACATCTTCTTTATCCGTTAATCTATCAACTGGCACCTTGGTTGCTTCCATATCTTGGCTACTGTGAATAAGGCTGTAGTAAACATGGGGTGCATATATTTTTTTCAAATTAATGTTTTTACTGGAATTACTGGATCATATGGTAATTCTATTTGTAATTTTTCAAGGAAACACTATACTGTTTTCTACACTGGCTGCACCAAATTGCCTTCCCACCAACAGTGCATGAGGATAGTAATTCCTTTGATATCAGCCACAGAAATAGGTTTTGAAATATGTCTCCTCTGACCAGGGAAACAAAAGGAAAATTAAACTACTGAGACTACAACAAAATTAAAAGGGTTTACACAGCAGAAGAAATAATCAACAAGAAAGAAGGCAAACTACTGAATGAGAGAAGAAACATTCAAATGATATATCCAAAATATATAAAGAACTTACACAACTCAACACCAAAATAATAATAATAATAATAATCTGATTTGAAAATGGGCAGAGGACCCTAAAGTACATTTTTGGAAAGAAGATAAATAGATAGGCAACACACATGAAAAGATGCTCAACATCACTAATCATCTGAGAAATGCAAAATAAAACCACAATAAGAGATCACTTTACATCTGTCAGAATGGCTAAAATCAAACATGCAGGAAATAAGAAGTATCAGTGAAGATAAGGAGATTAAGGAACCCTCATGTACTGTTGGTGGGAATCTATCTTTAATTTCTACTGAGGCAAGTAATTCCTAGATCATAGAGAGAAATAATAGAATAGTTGCTGCATACAAACATTCTGTGGATGGAAACAATACTATACCCAATGTACTTAGTTCTTAAATTATTCTAATCATTGGCATATCTTGAGGGAAAATGGGTCATAAGGAATTTTTATTTTTGATTGTAATACAACACTAAGAGGCTGTAAATATAAACATGAAGGCATGTAATTTATTCTAAAGACCCATAGGAACTGTTTTCTTTATCTACTTTTGCATTTTCTCTGCTACTGCTTGCATCTTCAGAAATAGAGAACTGAATGGATGGTTTCACTTACTTTGTGGGGTGCATGTAACATCGTCTGTACATCAAATCTCTTTTGATGCTATGCAAACATTTATTAATATCCCGAGTGATGGGTCTTAGTTATTGAAGTTATTTCTTTTACCATGATACAAGGAAGTGAGAAGACATAAATTAAATGGTTTAAACGGTAATAAAACAGTCTTATTCATTACTTATTCATTCATGAAACAATTATCCCATGGCTGTCTCAACCTCAATAACTAACTTGAGTTTAGTTAGGATTTGATATCTAGAGACTCACGAATTTATGTGATTTTTGAGAAATGTAGATTTGTACATTTTTATGTAGTGAAATAATAAAATAAAATTAATAACTCTTCATTTCTAATTATTATGATATAGTAGTTAGCTTTATATGGTGAAATATGAATTTTTAATTGACCTTTGATATTTTCTGTAATCTGAAACCTTTCTCTAAAAGACCCCATTATTTAATAATTATAATCAATCACATATATAATATTTTCTCCACTGTCATCTCATAATTCTTGAAATGTGAAGGAGTCATTGGATAATTTTTACTTTCCCACTCAGAACAACACAGAAATGCCTCACATAAAATATAATGCGACATAAGATACTGTCAATGTCCTTACACATACACACCAATCTCCTTTCAGGTGCCTCGAGAGACACGTCACCAACCCACATAGAGTCAACAGAGAGAATATAAGTTCTGTGGCCGTGATGCACACAGTCTGGCCACTTCACCCATTACTGTTATATTTTGAAGGTTTATTCTTACTCTTGACAGAAATCTTTAACTAATAACGTTAGGAGAAATATTAAGTCATTTACTAACTTCTATAATAAGTACACCAAAAATAGACTAACAATAGACTCTTATGAAAACATTAAATTTTATACTATGATTGTTTTTATATGTATCTCTAGTTCTATTTTTCCTTTGGCTTAAGTTTCTTCTACATTAGGGTAGCAAAATACACCAGTACTTTAGATAATTGATCTCCCTCTTATTTCTCTAAAAGAAGTGGATATACCGAGACCATTATGTTAACTTACAATAAATCCTTAACATATATCAAGGCCCTGTAAGATAATCAGTACTTCTATAAGCATTCAGGGAGACACCTCTCCAGGAACTAACAAGCTGGCCAGTGCCATGGGCACACCCCTGCCCTCCAGCATGAACACAGAGCCACCTATGGGAAACATTGCCACACGGGCACTGGCTGCCTAACTTGCCTCATGAAGCTCCACACCCTGTGCAGGCAGGAAGGTCCTTCTCAGACAAGCTTGCCCCTGGTGTGGCAGACCCATCCGTCAGAAGTCCAGCACAAGCCACATCTCCTGGCCAGCGAGCTCGCAAGGCCTCAGTTCTCATGGAGATGGTGTCAGGTCTCATTCCACAAGCAGAGCAGAGCACACCTAGTTAAACTCACCACATTCAGGGCAGGGACCAAAGACTGCCCGTGGGGGACAAGGAGGGCCTCTGCAGATGACTAACCTGCAAGATAGAGCAAGCAAAATGCAACGGCAGAGCACACGCAGCACACACTGGAGGCACTCCCTGAAGCTTCTACATGACCTCTTCTTCATAAGGCCATTACTTTCAGAAGAAGGAGACATAGAGCTTTTCTAACACAGAGAAGAAGGAAGACTAGACAAAATGCAAATGAAAGAACAAGATAAGGACACAGCCAGTGATCTAAGTGAGACACATATAAGTAACATGGTTGATAGAGAATTTAAAGCAACAATCATAAGGATATTCACCGGGCTTGAGAAAAAATAGTATGGAGCCTGCTTTGAAATCTGTGTCTCCCTCTGTCTCTGCTCCTCCCCAACTCACATTCTGTCTCTATCTGTCTCTCAAAAATGAATAAACGTTGAAAAATTTTTAATGATAAATTTAAAAAATTTTTAAAAACACATAGGTTGTCAGAATGGATTAAAAAAACAAGACCTATATGTATGCTGCCTACAGGAGACTCTTTTTAGACCTAAAGATGCCTACAGATTGAATGTGAGAGAGTGGAGATAGTTTCTATTAGGCAAATAGAAAACAAAAGAAACCACAGTGGCAACAGTAATATCAGACAACATAGACTTTTTAAATCTTGTATTGTTTTTATCCTGCTCTGGTATCAGGGTAGTACTGGCTGCATAGCATGATTTTGAATCTGTTGCCTCTATTCCATTATTTGTAAAATTTTGATAAAGATTGTTATATTTTTTTTAATGTTTGCTAGAAATCACCAATGAAATCATGTGGTCTTCTGCTCTTCTGACTGGGCGATATTTTATTCCTAATTCAACTTTCATTCTTATTATTGGTCTAAGATGATTTCCCATTTCTTGGCTTCAAGTTCCTTGATTCAATTTCAGTAACCTGTGCATTTTTGGAAAATATCTGGGATATTTTCTTATCAGATTTGTTAGTTTATGATTATTTATAGTGATCTGTTATCACACTATGTTATCTGCTGTATTGTTTTCTCTTTCATTTCTCATTTTAGTTTTCATGTCTCCTCTCTTTTCTTCTTCTTTAATGTAGTTAAAGTATTGCCATTTTTTAATTTTTATAAAAATCTGTTCATTACTTTAATGTTGTCTTATTGTTTATTCTAGTCTCTATTTTATACCTGGTTTTTCTTTGTTTTTCTTTCCTCTACTTAATTTCAACAAGTATTTACTGTTTTCAGTTCTTTGTGGTGTGATGGTAAGTTGTTGTTTTCAATTTTTTCTCTTTCTAAGTTTATTTTATTGGTTTTGAGAGAAATATAGAGAGCAAGTGAAAGGAGGGGCAGAAAGAGGAGATGGCAGAATCACAGGCAGGCTCTGTGCTATCCCAGTGCACAACTCAAACACAAACCATGAGATCATGAACAGGGCCAAAATCAGAGTCAGCTGCTTAACGAACTGAGTCACCCAAGTGCCCCTAAACTTTTTTCTTAACACAAGTATTTATATCAAAAACTTCACTCAAACATCTGCTTTTGTTGTATCCCATACAGTTTGGAATATTGTGGGTTTTTTTATTTTGTTTTCAAACACATTTTGATTTGTCATTTCATTTCTTACCTGGCACACTGTTTTTGCAGTGGTGTATTATTTCATATTTACATATAAAGTATTTAGTATTTACATTGTATATTTTCCAGCTTTGTTTTATTATTACTCTTTAGGTGCACCGTTGTGGGTGAAACATATGCATGGTATGACTTTATTCTTCTTAAACTTGCAATATTTGATGTCTCTTTTTGTGTGATTTAATCAGGGGATTCTTTTGTGTGTGTTTGAAAAAAATGTGTATTGTTCCTGGATGGTACTTTTTTTTTTCTAGGATAGAGAGAGACAGCGTGAATAGGGGAGGGTCAGAGAGAGAGGGAGACACAGACTCTGAAACACGCTCCAGGCTCCGAGCTGGCAGTCAGCACAGAGGCCGACGCGGGGCTCGAACCCACGAACCGCGAGATCATGACCTAAGCAAAAGTCAGACGCTTAACCGACTAAGCCACTCAGGCGCCCCTTGGATGGTATGTTTTATATGTACCTTTTAAAACCATGTATTCTGAAGTATGCTTCAAGTGAAAAAGTTCTTATTAAAAAAATAATAACTTTAGCTGAGGGTATGCATTTAAAATAATGCATACAAGGATGGAGGTAGGTGGAAGGATGGTGACATAGGTCATGGGGGTTAAAAGTACAGTTATCATGTTGAGCACTGTGGCTTGATGTATAGAATTATAGAATCACTATATTAAACATCTGAAACTAATAAAACACTATGTTAATTATATTTAAATTTAAAAGCTTAATAAGAAAAAGAATGAAGGAATGAAAGAGAGAAAGAGAGAGAAATAGAGAGACAGAAAGAGAGACAGACAGAAAGAAAGGCAGGAAGACAAGAAAGAAAGAAAGAAAGAAAGAAAGAAAGAAAGAAAGAAAGAAAGAAAGAAAGAAAGAAAGAAGATGAGTATTAAAAAGAACTCTTATTTTGGGTATTATGCTTAGTGAAATAAGTCAGGCAGAGAAGGAAAAATATCATATGTTTGCACGTATAGGAGGATTAGGAGGAATTTAACTGAGGACCATGGAGGAGAAGAAGGGGGGAAATGGTGGGGGAAAGGGAGAGAGGCAAACCATGAGAGACTCTTCAATGCTGAGAAAGAAACTGAGGACTGATGGATGTGGGGGGGAGAGGGGAGATGGGCATGGAGGAGGGCACTTGTGGGGATGAGCACTGGGTGTTATATGGTAACCAATTTGACAATAAACTATTTGTAAATATATATATTATATATATTTATATTTATATATAAAGGCCACCATCCTGATTAAAAAAAAGAAGAACTCTTATTTTCCTGTCACTTCTTTCACTAATTTACTAAATCTGGCTTCACTATTTTAATATTTTATTTCACATGGGGTAGACCATTCTGAATAAACAGTAAAAGACACCCCTTGCATTTTAAGGGTGGGAAAACATTCCAAAATGGGACAATGCTGGGTGCCATGCTCTCACGGGAAACCAGAGGACGCTCCCAAGGTAAACAAGTGATGAATCTGATTGACAAAACTAATTTTGTGCTTCCTGCCTCCAGTATTACAAATAAAAATGGAAGAGCATATACATAAACCAACTTCTCAGCTCTTTTTCAGTTTGGAAAAGCAACATTGCATAATATAATTAAAGAACATCCATCCCCAAACTACCTAACCTGAGTGCGAAATTACTGAGTACTAATGATAAGAACAACAAAGGAAGTCTCTTCAGAAAAGTAAGAAGTAAGTCTGACTTGGAGGAAATAGAAGTACATGAAGTGCATGGGACTTAAGCTGAACTTTTCTCAAAATCTGAATTTGGCAGACAATATCCAGGCTGAAGGACTTTTGCAAAGCTAGGGACATTAAAAACCAGCATAGATGGTTTCTAGGACAAAGAGTATAAATAAATAACCTCAGGGAATTAAAGTGTGTGGCTATAGAGAGACAAGATGGAACAGTCAATAAATAAATATGTAGGAAATGCTCACTACGTGGAGGGCACTATGCAAAAATCAATTCAGGTGTCTGAATCCTATATGGTTAACATTTGAGACGCATTACTTTTGCTTCAACGAAGAAAGAAATATATTCCATAACATTCTTTCCACTATCATCTTTCACTAATCAACTAGCTATGGCTGAAAATGAATACAAAAAAGAATGCAGTAAATCAATGGCCTTTAAATACCACTGAATCCAAACATACATGTGAAACTCATTTTATATAATTTGATATTATATAAATAAACTCTCAGACTGACATGAATTTTCAGGTGTATCTACTGTATTGCTTCTGCAAAGAAAACCAAATATATCTCATTAGTAGATAGATTTCTTATAAACAATGTACCACAATAATCAAACACCAGCATACTTAGACAAATGTTAATTAAATTACTTTAAGTTCCAAATATCGAACATGTCAGACATTTTGACAGATTGGAAGTATAAAGATAAAATTGAAGAAAAATGTCTTCTAATTCCCAATTCATCGAAGACTTAAATACACGAAGTCTGTTAATTTTTTTCACTCCGGTCTCACATATATGTCAAAAGATAAATGAGGCGTTTCTCTTCTTAATTAATGATGAGTATGAAATCTAAAAATTTTTGAAATTGCAGTATATTTGGCATTCAGTATAGAGACTGTAGATGTCCTAAGAAGAATTCTTTCTTATAGAGTGACTTCCAAGAACTTACCAGTTCCCACTACAGAACCCTCAGTGATTCATCTAGTTAATTTTATGTCATTAAGACAGTTCAGAGAGGAAGACGCATAGACATGGTATCATATGCACTGAGCTACCAATAACTGAAAAATAAAAGGTAACTTTGGGGGAGGAGTTAAATGGCAGAGAAGTAGGGGAACCCTAGGCTTCGCATGTCCCTCAAACACAGGGGTGATGAGCTCAGATCTCGTGGAACACCCAGGAAACTGAGGACTGGCAGAAGGGCCTCCACCGTTGGAGGGAAACAGCCTGGCATGTGTGAGGTGCGTGGGTGTGACTTGTGGAAGAGAATGCGGTGGAGCAAAGGAGGGGAGGGATCCCTTCCCATGGAGAGACAGAAGGGAGAGGATGAGAGGGGTTGAGAAGTGTAGCATCGAGTTAGCACAAGAGGAAACCTGTCTGGACCGTGGACTGGGAGCAGGAAGTACGGAGTGTCCAGGTCTTTTTTGCAAACAGATTCTGGAGTTCAAAGTCTAAGATTAAGGAAGTGCACGACTTTCTCTGAAGCAGAGCTTTGGTGTACGCTCCTGGGGGGAGGGTGGGAGCGGACTCCAGAATGTTTAGCATATTGCCGCAGTCTCCAGGGAGCACAGCGAGAGAACAGGCCCCTCCCTGGGGCATTTTGGAAGAGGCCTTACTGCGTCCCTAAGAGTAAAGACCTGCAGGTGCCAGCCCAAGACCTTTCATCAGCAGGGCGACGAGGCTCCGATCCAGAGCAGGGAGCAGAGCTAGCCTCTGCTGGTCCCTCAAGACTTCAGGTTGTGAGGGGCACCTGGGTGGCTGAGTCAGCTGAGCGTCCAACTTAGGCTCAGGTCATGATCTCACAGTTCACAAGTTTGAGCCCCACGTCGGGCTCTGTGTTGACAGCTCAGAGCTTGGAGTAAGGTTTGGATTCTGTGTCTCCCCCTCTCTCTCTGCGCATCCCGGACTCATGCTCTCCCTCCCTCCCTCCCTCTCTCTCTCTCTCTCTATCTCTCTCTCACACACACACACATAAAAACATTAACAAAAAGATTTCATGTTTTGAATCCCGACTGAGCACCGAGGACAGGTGTAGGATCACTTGAGGCACAGGGTGAGCTGACCTCCATCCTTATTCTGTGAGGTGTGACTGAACAGTGAGGGTTGAGATCCCTCGTGTGGGGATGAGAGACTGGGGTGTCGACATTTCCCCCCCAACACCAATATGGTGGGACTTCAGAGAGAACACAGCAGCCCCAGCAGAGGCGGGACATGCTTACACCAAATCCCTCCCCTCTGAGCCTGGTAACTGCTTACTTACTGGGGTAAGACTGAATCTGATCCAAAGCAAAAAGCCTCTATCCAGACCAGCATGGCCACCACCCCAGGCATCAGCAGACAACTCTTTTTTTTTTTTTCCTTCCTCTTGTTTTTCCTTTTGGAATCAGGCTCATGCTTTCTGATTTGTAATTTTTTATATCTTTTTGTCGTTTTTTAAATCAAACTTTTTTATTATTTTCTTTTTCCTTCTTTTCTCTGTTCTTCTGCTTTTCTTTCTTCTTTTTCTTCTTTTCTCTTTTCTTGAAATCAGCCTTATAGGTTTTTAATTCTGTTTGGTTTTCTTGGTACCCTTTCCTTTTTCTCTTTTCATGGGATCAGCCTTCTCCTACCCCTTTTTATTTCCAAGGTTACTTCAACAAACAAATTAAAACACACCTAGTTAAGATCCAAACACTCTACCAGTGTAAGCAAGGAGGGCTCTGCAGAGGACTGACCAGCGGGAAAAGGCAGCCAAAATGTAACAGCAGAGGGCACAGTACTCCAGAAACACTTCCTAGAGTACCAGAACTGGACAATGTATGACATTTTTTGGGAGAAGTACGGATTTCCGAGCATTTCATGTGCACCTATCTCTCAAACAGAGAAGGCCTGACATCATAGAACACTGAGCCACAGGAGTCTGGGAAGAGAAAGAGACAGAGTACACTGGGAAGGAAACCTCATAAGTGCAGCTGCCTCAAGAAACAAGCCAAACTACACATGGTGGAGAGTCCCAAATACCACATTGAGTCAGGAAACAAAATAACCAAATACTCAACAAGAGAAACCAAGAGACACCATCCAAAGAACACTTCCTGAACAGACAGGCCCTGAAGAGTCAAAAGAGCTCTCTCTAGTACAGCAGAACTCACAGGGGCAGAGTGTACAACAAGCTTTTAAAATTAACAAGAGATAGAAGAAAGCTAACCAAAATGATGAAATGGAAGAACTCTTCTCCAAGGAAATTCAAGTAATAAATGACAGCTAAAGAACTGCTCAAAACAGATGTAAGCAAAATACCTGAAAAAAAATTTAGAACAATAATCATGAAATTATTATTTTTTATCTTTTTCTAATTTCTAAATTTATTTATTTATTTATTATCTATTTTTTTTACAAATAGTTTATTGTTAAATTAGTTTCCACATAACACCCAGTGCTCATCCCCACAAGTGCCCTCCTCCATGCCCATCCCCGCTTACCCCCACATCCATCAGTCCTCAGTTTTTGTCAGCATTCAAGAGTCTCTCATGGTTTGCCTCTCTCCCTTTCCCCCACCATTTCCCCCCTTCTTCTCCCCCTTGTTCCTCCGTCAAGTTCCTCCTAATCCTCCTATACGTGCAAACATAGGATATTTGTCCTTCTCTGCCTGACTTATTTCGCTCAGCATAACACCCTCAAGGGCCATCCATGTTGCTACACGTGGCCAGATTTCATTGTTTCTCATTGCCATGTAGTATTCCATGGTATAGATAAACCACATCTTCTTGATCCATTCATCTGTTGATGGACACTTAGGCTCTTTCCATGTTTTAGCTATTGTGGAGAGTGCTGCTATGAACATTGGGGTACATGTGCTCCTATGCATGAGCATTTCTGGATCCCCTGGGTCAATTCCTAGCAGTGCTATTGCTGGGTCATAGGGGAGTTCTATTGTTAGTTTCCTTAGGAACCTCCACACTGTTTTCTAGAGGGGCTGCACCAGTTTACATTCGCACCAGCAGTGTAGGAGGGTGCCCGTTCTCCACATCCTTGCCAGCATCTAGAGTTCTCTGATTTGCTCATTTTAGCCACTCTGACTGGCATGAGGTGGTATCTCAGGGTGATTTTGATTTGTATATCCCTGATGAGGAGGGATGCTGAGCATCGTTTCATGTGTCTGTTGGCCATCTGGATATCCTCTTGGGAGAAGTGTCTGTTCATATCTTCTGCCCATTTCTTCACTGGGTTGTTTGTTTTTCGGGTGTGAAGTTTGGTGAGTTCCTTATAGATTCTGGATATTAACCCTTTATCTGATATGTCATTTGCAACTATCTTTTCCAATTCCGTCGGTTGCCTATTAGTTTTGTGGGTTGTTTCCTTTGCTGCTCAGAAGCTTTTAATCTTGATGAGGACCCAATCATTTATTTTTGCTCTTGATTCCCTTGCTTTTGGTGATGTGTCAAGTAAGAAGTTGCTGAGGTAGAGGTCAAGGAGGTTGTTTCCTGCTTTCTCCTCTAGGGTGTTGATAGTTTCCTGTCTCACGTTCAGGTCCTTTATCCACTTGGAGTTTATTTTGTGCATGGTGTGAGAAGATGATCTAGTTTCATTCTTCTGCTTGTTGCTGTCCAGTTCTCCCAACACCATCTGTTAAAAAGGCTGTCTTTTTTCCATTCGATATTCTTTCCTGCTTTGTCAAAGATTTTTGGCTGTATACTTTCGGGTCCACTTCTGAGTTCTCAATTCTATTCCATGGGTCTATGTGTCTGTTTTTGTGCCAATACCATACTGTCTTGATGATGACAGCTTTGTAGCAGAGGCTAAAGTCTGGGACGGTGATACCTCCCGTTTTGGTTTTATCTTTCAGTATTACTTTGGCTATTCAGGGTCTTTTGTGGTTCCATACAAATTTTAGGATACTTTGTTCTAGTTTTGAGAAGAATGCTGGTGCAATTTTGATGGGGATTGCATTGAATGTGTAGATAGCTTTGGGTAGTAATGACATCTTAACTATATTTATCTTCCTATCCATGAGCATGGAATGTTTTTCCATTTCTTTGTGTCTTCTTCAATTTCATTCATAATTTTTCTATAGTTTTCATCATACAGATGTCTTGTATCCTTGGTTAGGTTTATCATAAAATTAATAGCTGGGCTTGAAAAAAGCAAGGAAGGCATCAGAGAAACTATGGCTACAAACACTATGGAGCTTAAAAATAGTTACGATGAATTTAAAAATGCGATAAATGAGATACATAATAAACTGGAGGTGTCCAATGCAAGGATTGAAGATGCAGAAAGGAGAATAAGTGATTCAGAAGATGCAATTATAGAAAAAGAAGAAACAGAAAAAGAGAGAGAAACTGATCTGGGAACATGAAAGAAGAGTTCGAAAGCTCAGCGATACAATTAAATGGAACAATATCTGTATCATAGGAAACCCAGAAGATGAGGAGAGAGGGAAAGGTGCTGAAATTTCCTGGAACAAATTATAGCAGAGAACTTCCCAAACCTGGGGAGGGAAGTAGATGTTAAAATTCAAGAGGCACAGAGAACTCCCCTCAGATGTAACGTGAATCGATCTTCTGCATGACATATCATAGTGAAACTGGCAAAATATAAGGACAAAGAGAGAACTTTGAAAGCAGCTAGGGAGAAAAGGGCCCTAACATACTAAGGGAAACCTATCAGAGTGGTGACAGACCTATCTACTGAAACTTGGCAGGCCAGAAAGGAATGGCAGGAAATCTTCAATGTGATGAACAGAAAAAATATGTAGCCAAGAATCCCTATGCAGCAAGCCTGTCATTCAGAATAGAAGGAGAGAGAAAAGTCTTTCCACATAAACAAGAACTGAAAGATCTGTCACCACTAAACCGGCCCTACAAGAAATCCTAAGGGGGACTCTCTGAGAGAAATGTTGCAAGGAATGAAGATTCTGGTTACACCACCAGAAGTATGAATCCCACAAACGACACAATGACGCTAAACCCATATATTTCAATAATAACACAGAATGTAAATGGGATGAATGTTCCAATCAAAAGACATAGGGTAGCAGAATGGATAAAAAAACAAAATCAATCTTTTGGTGTCTATAAGAAATGCATTTTAGATAGGAGGACACCTTCAGATTAAAAGTAAGCAGATGGAGAAATATACATCATGCTACTAAAAGTCATAAGAAAGCTGGAGTACCTATACTTATATCATACAAACTGGACTTTAAATTAAAGACAGTACCAAGGGATGGAGAAGGGCATTCTATAATAATTACAGGGTCTATACATCAGGAAGAAATAACAATTATAAATGTCTAGCACTGAATATGGGAGCACCTAAATATTTAAAACAATGAATCATAAACAGAAACAATCTTATAGATAAAGGGCTAATAGCAAGGGACTTTAATACTCCACTTACAGCAATGGGTAGGTCAACTAGACAGAAAATCACTAAAGGCAAATGGACTTGAATGACACATTGGACCAGATGGATCTGACAGATATATTTAGAATTCTACAACCTGAGGCCATGCAATTAACTTTCTTCTCAAGTGCGCATGACACATTCTCCAAGACAGATCACATACTGGGACATAAAGCAGCCCTCAATAAACATAAAAGAACTGAGATCATAGCATACACAATTTCAGACCACAATTCTATGAAACTTGAAATCAATCACAGGAAGAAGTCTGGAAAACCTCCAAGAACATGGAGGTTAAAGAACACCCTACTAAAGAATGAATGGGCCAATCAGGCAATTAGAGAAGAAATTTAAAAATACATGGAAATAAATGAAAATTAAAATACAACAAACCAAACTCTATGGGATTCAGCAAGGCAGTCCTAAAGGAAAGTACATTGTACTCCAGGCCTCTTTCAAGAAACTAGAAAAAGCACAAGTGCAAAAATCTAACAGCTCACCTTAAGGAACCAGAGGGAGAGGAACAAGAGCACCCCTAACCCAGTAGAAGAAAAATATAGTAAAAATTAGAGCAGAAAGAAACAACATAGAGACCAAAGAAACAGGTGAACAGATCAATGAAAGCAAGAGTTGGTTTTTTGAAAAAAATTTAAAAAAAAATGGACAAACCTCTAGCCACGTTTCTCAAAAAGAAAAGAGAGAGGACTCAAATAGACAAAATCATGAATGAAAATGTATTCGTTACAACCAAGGCCTCAGAAATACAATCAATTATCAGAGAATACTATGAAATATTACATGAGAGCAAATTGCACAACTTAGAAGAAATGGACAAATTAGTGATTATACACTCACTACCAAAATTCGCATGGGAAGAGATCGAAAATCTGAACAGACTCATAACTAGTGAAGAAATAGAATCAGTTATCAAAAATCTCCAAACAAATTCGAACCCTGGGCAAGTTGGCTTCACTGGGGAATTCTACCAACATTTAAAACAATCAATACCCATCCTTCTCAAGCTATTCCAAAAAATAGAAATTGAAGGAAAACTTCCAGACTCATTTTATGAACCCGGTATCACTTTGATTCCCAAGCCAAACAGAGATCCAGCAAAAAAAGAACTACAGGCCAATATCCTTGATGAATATGGATGCAAAAATCCTCAACAAGATACTTGCAAATCTAATCCAACAGCACATAAAAAGAATTATCCACCAGATCAAGTGGGATTCATTCCTGGATTACATGGCTGGTTCAATATTCACAAAATCAATCAATGTGATACATCACATCGACAAATGAAAAGATAAAAATCATATGATCCTGTCGATAGACACAGAAAAAGCATCTGACAAAATACAGCGTCCCTTCTTAAAAAGACCCTCGAGGGGCGCCTGGGTGGCTTAGTCGGTGGAGCGTCCGACTTTCACTTCGGTCATGATCTCGCGGTTCGTGGGTTCAGACCCGCGTCGGGCTCTGTGCTGACTGCCAGCTCGGAGCTTGGAGCCTGTTTCAGATTCTGTGTGTGTGTCTCTCTCTGACCCTCCCCTGCTCACGCTGTCTCTCTCTCTCTCCTAGAAATAAATAAAAATATTAAAAAAAAAAGACCCTCGAGAAAGTCGGGATAGAAGGAACTTACTTCAACCTCATAAAAGTCATCTATGAGAAGCCCTCAGCTAACATCATCCTCAACGGGGAAAAACTGAGAGCTTTCCCCCTGAGATCAGGAACACGACAAGGATGTCCAGTCTCACCACTGCTGTTTCACATAGTGCTGGAAGTCCTAGCATCAGCCATCAGACACCAAAAGGAAATCAAAGGCATCAGAATTGGCAAAGAGGAAGTCAAACTTTCACTCTTCGCAGACGACATGATACTCTACATAGAAAACCCGACAGACTCCACCAGAAGCCTACTAGAACTGATCCAAGAATTCAGCAAAGTTGCAGGATACAAAATCAACCAACAGAAATCGGTTTCATTTTTATACACCAACAATGAAGCAACAGAAAGAGAAATCAAGAAACTGATCCCATTCACCATTGCACAAAAAAACCATAAGATACCTAGGAATACATCTAACCAAGGATATAAGAGATCTCTATGATAAAAACTATAGAAAACTTATAAAGGAAATTGAAGAAGACACAAAGAAATGGAAAAACATTCCATGCTCATGGAATGGAAGTATAAATAGAGTTAAAATGTCATTACTACCCTAAGCAATCCACAAATTCAATGCAATCCCAATCGAAATTGCACCAGCATACTTCTCAAAACTAGAACAAAGTATCTTAAAATTTGTATGGAACCAAAAAAGACCCCAAATAGCCAAAGGAATATTGAAGAACAAAATCAAAACGGGAGGCATCACCATCCTAGACATTAGCCTCTACTACAAAGCTGTCATCATCAAGACAGTATGGTATTGTCACAAAAACAGACACATAGACCAATGGAATATAATTGAGGACTCAGATTTGGACCCAAAAGTGTATAGCCAACTAATCTTTGACAAAGTGGGAAAGAGTATCCAATGGAAAAAAGACAGCCTCTTTAACAGATGGTGCTGGGAGAACTGGACAGCAACATGCAGAAGAATGAAACTAGATCATTTTCTCACACCATACACAAAAATAAACTCAAAATGGATAAAGGACCTGAATGTGAGACAGGAAACCATCAAAACCCTAGAGGAGAAAGCAGGAAACAACCTCCTTGACCTCAACTGCAGCAATTTCTTACTTGACACATCCAAAACAGCATTGGAATTAAGAGCAAAAAAAACTATTGGTACATCATCAAGATTAAAAGCTTCTGCATGGCAAATGAAACAATCCATAAAACTAATAGGCAACTGACAGAATGGGAAAAGATAGTTGCAAATGACATATCAGATAAAGGGCGCTAATATCCAAAATCTATAAAGAACTCACCAAAACTCCATATCCAAAAAACAAACAACCCAATGAAGAAATGTGCAGAAGATATGAACAGACATTTCTTCAAAGAGGACATCCAGATGGCCAACAGACACATGAAACGATGCTCAGCATCCCTCCTCATCAGGGATATACAAATCAAAATCACCCTGAGATACCACCTCATGCCAGTCAGAGTGGCTAAAATGAGCAAATCAGAGAACGCTAGATGCTGGCAAGGATGTGGAGAAAGGGGAACCCTCCTACACTGCTGGTGCGAATGTAAACTGGTGCAGCCCCTCTGGAAAACAGTATGGAAGTTCCTCAAAAAATTAACAATAGAACTCCCCTATGACCCAGCAATAGCACTGCTAGGAATTGACCCAAGGGATCCAGAAATGCTCATGCATAGGAGCACATGTACCCCAATGTTCATAGCAGCACTCTCAACAATAGCTAAAACATGGGAAGAGCCTACGTGCCCATCAACAGATGAATGGATCAAGAAGACGTAGTTTATACCATGGAATACTACATGGCAATGAGAAACAATGAAATCTGACCATGTGTAGCAACATGGATGGACCTTGAGGGTGTTATGCTGAGCGAAATAAGTCAGGCAGAGAAGGACAAATATCATATGTTTGCACGTATAGGAGGATTAGGAGGAACTTGACGGAGGAACAAGGGGGAGAAGAAGGGGGGAAATGGTGGAGGAAAGGGAGAGAGGCAAACCATGAGAGACTCTTGAATGCTGACAAAAACTGAGGACTGATGGATGTGGGGGGAAGGGGGGGACGGTCACAGAGAGGGGCACTTGTGGGGATGAGCACTGGGTGTTATATGGAAACCAACTTTACAATAAACTATTTGTAAAAAATAAATAAATAAATAAACATTTAAAAATTTTAAATAAAATATCACGGAAAAACTGAGAAAAAATATTGCAGGTCACACAACCAACAGAATGTTAAAAGAAAGTATTAAAAAATCTAAAAATTAGTAAAAAGGAGGAGGAGGAGAGAAGCACGGCCAAAGAACAGTTGTCAGAACCTACAAATGGGTTTCAACGAAGTACGATTTTACACAGCAGTATGTATATGAAGATACGTCAACCTTATTAGTTTTTAGGTAAACGGAAATCAAGGTTACAGCTTGATAGAACTTATCATCTTTCAGTAGGCAAAAATTTAAAAGTCTACCAGACCAGGTGTAGGAGACAATGTAGATCAATTGAATAATTTATACGAAACTAGGGTAAGATAAATTGATAAAAACCACTTTAGGGGAAAATATCTTGTAAAGTTTGCTGATTCCATAACCAGCAATTCCTGTCCTAGGCATACACCGAAAGGGTCTTCTTGCATACACTAACCTAAGAGACATGAACAAAATTTTTCATCTTAACTAATGTCTTTTGTATGAGTCCAAAAGTATAAGCAGCCAAAATGGCCATCAGTGAGTGAGGAGACAAAATAATTATAATATGTTCACACAATGGAATATTATACAGTAGAGAAAATAAATGAACCACATCTACCCCCAAATATTGAATATTCTCATTGACAAGAAGGTGAAAAAAGAAAAGTACCAAAAGTACATATAAGATATGATACCATTTGCGGAAGTTCAAATGAACTAAACTTTAAAATAAATGCTATTTAGACATCAACAAATGTGTGTGAGTGTGTTAATACATAAACTACATTCTAATGCCAGTGTGTAATGAACACAAAATTCAGGATCATGATTTACCAAGGGACAGGTAGGAACAAGAATTGTGAAACCAGAGAAATCGCTATAAATTCAAGATCCCAGTTCTTTAATTGACTGGTAGACCAAAATATGTTCATGGTTATTATTTTTAATTGATTGAAAAGGAACAATGATGATATGGCTCACTTATCACAGAATTAAGATGACTCCATAATTTTTTTTAAATAGTTTATTGTCAAGTTAGTTTCCATATGACACCCAGTGCTCATCCCCATAAGTGCCCTCCTCCATGCGCATCACCCCCCCTTCTCCCCCACCCTCATCAGCCCTCAGTTTGTTCTCAGCATTCAAGAGTCTATTTTCTAGCTAAAAAGCAGTTATTTAATCTAGCATCAGCTTTAATTTCTCAGACATCCAAGGATGACTCCATAATTTTTTAGCATATATTATCTTTAGGGCATACACAACACTTAGATAATGCCTACATTTCTTCAACTTGATTGATGTCTTACCCCCCCCAAAAAAGAACCCATGAAGTTCAATTAAATGTGCTAACTTTTGTAGACAATTTACATTATATTTGCAATCTTCAATAGTAAACTTAATACATAAATAAATTCATCTCTGAAATTAATCCATGGAAGAAACCTAAACACACACACACACACACACACACACACACAAAATGAGCCTGGTGTCTTAAGGGAATATTTCCTAAAATAGTTGTTTGGAAAAGCTTCTGACCATAGTCTAAGATTTGTTAATCACCTCTGTGGGTCACCAGTCCCCACGGTCTACACCACATGCACAGATTAGCTTTCATGTCCTACATAAACGCCTCTTGGAGCACACACACACCAGCGGTGGGCTTTCCTTTAATGGGCAGAGATCAGCTTACAAATGTGTCTAATGGGAATGTTCACTAAAAGAGTACACATATCCCATCAAAAACACACTTAACAAACCAAATTCAACAACTTTGCCACCAATCCGGATTCTAGTTTTTCTCCAACATCCACATTAAATAGAGATTTCATTGAATTTTAGCTCAGCTGTTGCATTTAAATGCAAATGTAATTGAGGAATTCGTATAAGAAAGTGGTGGCTCATCAATATTTATGGACTCAGTACCTTGCCAAACAAGAATCCTTCTGATTACCTGTGTGTTAATGGCAACATGGGTACCTTTGGGCTACATAAGAACATGAGAGCTGTGAATTCTTCCCTCCTGAAACGTAAATATTTTCTAACTTTCTTTCTAGTTTTCTCTCCACATCATTGTTACATTCAAATTATGTTTGAATATGTTTCCTCCATTTGTCTTAAATTTCACTGAACTAAAATGTAAGTTCATGCTACACCATTAGAAACTAAAGTCCACATCATGAAAAATGAAAACCTGTTTCACTCAAAACACAGCACGCCTCTTTTTTAGCATCTGTTTCTTCTGTGTGTGCTCTCTTGTTTTTAATATCATGTTCAGTTTTGAATTGAAATTGCAATAATAACTAAAAGTTGAGGCCCAAGGCTTAAAGCAACATGGAAAATATTTACAAGCATAAAATCAAAAGTCCTATATTTGGATTCACTACATTAAATTACATAAACCTTAATTTCAAGCTTGACACTTCCAATAAGTTTACCTGGGTTCTTATTGTCATCCAAAGCTTAAACTGAGCCAGTAATGTGTTTCAGTACTAAACCTAACTAAGATGTATTTTAGAAACTGTGTGTGCATCATGGATGCTCACTGCTTTCTTCAATGGTATAGCACATCTGCAGTACTATGTTCACTTCTCATCTAACTAATCCAAGGCATTTAATAATCCATGGTGATTCCAAAGGATTGCAACCAGAAAAGCATGGCAATTAAACTTCACGCGTGTGGGCAACAGCTGACAACCATCTAGCACTTAATCTGGGAACATAAATCTAAGAACATATTTGATAGCAGAATCTAATATTAAGCAAACTCAAAAGATATATACAATTTTTTGAAGAGGCAACCTAGCAATATTGTCTAGAGATGCACATTTGGGTAATCACACTATTAAAATTACAAGGAGGTGATTACTATAAACATGAGGGTAGTGGATATTTTGGGGGACATGGAATGGTAATGATTGGGACAATACACAAAGAAAAGCTCCTGGGGTGCTTGGCAAGATTCTATTTCTTGATTTGCATGTGAGTTATAAGAACAGTCACCTTGATTCACTGAGCTTTTGCTTTGTTTCTGTATCTGTTTTATCTCATAATAAAACTGTCTTTTTTAATGAAGCCATGTTGAATTGACTTATTCCATGTTATTTACAGAATAAAGAAAAACAGGCAGTGTCTGAGTGTTAAAGAGGCAACTCTGAGCTCAACATAAAGAGTAAGTATGAGCCCCTCTTTAAAAGATAGGAAGGTGGAAAAACAGTTGTGTGAACATTCTGTGGAAGACCTGCTTCATAAGGCAGAAGGCTGGATCGTGGCTTCTGAGTCTACGTCAACTCTAAAATTCCACGGCTTTCTCATTCCCAACACTATCCCAACCTGACATTGTCAAGAAAAGCTGATTGCATTTTGTAATGAAGGAATTTGGGTAGCTTAAGTCCTCTGTCCTCTCCTGCCTCTGAGTTCATCAGTTCACTATGTACATTGGGTTTTGTATACATGAGTGTCTGTGCGTTTGAAAAGTTATCCACATATAAAATTGTAAGCATTCCAGTTTAGCTCTAGACCATCATGGTAAAATCGCCAGTGGGAAAAATGAAGAGATTAAGGAAAAAATAAAATAATAATAATTTGTGGGCAGGTGGCACAATATTCACATTTTAGAATTAAATATGAACCAAGCACAGTTCTAATGGTTTTATAAATATTAACCCTCACAGCCTTCCTTTGAGGAACATTATTAGTTTCACAGAATGTATAGAGAACCTGATGTACAAACAGGTTATATAACTGCCCAAGGACACTTTACTTCCCAGTACTTAGCTAAGATTTCACACCAAGCTCTGAGTCCAGAATCCATGTGCTTAAGCACTATGCTCAACTTAACTGACATCCTATCACATAAAGACTTCAAATCATTAATTAAATGAAATTTCCATTTTTATATGGAGAAAAATTGCATCTCTGTGTCGTACTACTTGGTAATAACAGTTCCTTCTTTATCATTATAACATTTTCAGGTTCCAACTAAAATGCTTGTGACAATGATATACTGTAGGTAATTTTCCTTACTTTACTGTAACTGAGCAAATAAATTTAGTATCCTTTGGCTCCAAACACATTATGAATATAACGTGCACTAGCCAAAGTCCATATTCTAACATTATATGCATAAAAAATTTATAAGCCAAATGAAAAGCTAAAAAATATTGTAGGTTAATTTACTTATGAACTATTCCATCTATTTAATGATATGATAAAGTATTCAGAATCTGTGAAATTGATGTATTCTTTATCCCTTTTCCGTATTCTTTCAGAATTGAAGTGAGATTTTATCTTCAGGGTTCTGAAGCAACCAAAGGATTAATCCATATGATTGGTAAATTCCAAAGGGAAAACAACTCACTGATTAATGAACTGCTTTTTGGCCAAGTTGCCTATCTTGCTAATCCTGCTGAGTGGCCCAGTGAGTAGGAGCTAACACAAGTTGTTGATATGTGCATGTGGTAACCAAACTCTTCTGGAACAGGTTCATTTTAACTCTGCAACAAATTCTAAGGCTATTTAAATGATGTAATAACAGTCATGAAAGGTGTTCAAAGGAACACATGCCCACTGTACATGTAAATAATGGTTAATAAGAAACACAAATTTTTCCTGGCACCAAAAAGGAACATGAAAATTGATGCAGAAATAGCAGTGTCTGCCAGGTTGAATAGGAGTGAAAATACGAGGAGGTTGGTGGTGATGGTGATGGTGATAATAATGTCTTTGGAAGTGAATATGGAAAGTGATAGTACTACCAGATGCTGCAGCTTATCTCAACATAATAGGTTAATTAACTTTTTACCTCAAACTCCACTCCTTTCATAAGGGGAAATTTTGTCATCAAGTGATCTAATGTCATAATTTCAAGAAGGAACAACTCTAAACATATCCTACTCTTAAATTATATCATTCACTTTATGGATTTATTGCTTACCCAAAATACGTAGATTTATCAGTGTCATAGCATATTAAGCCCATTCAATTATTTACAATTCAGTGTGATTGGGCTTATTGTATTATTTTTAGAACCACTCTGGATATGAGAGGACATGGAGAAGCTATGGTCACTGAGTACAGAATTTTAAAAGAAATGTTCCAAAAGGAGAGAGCAGGGGCGACTGGGTGGCTCAGTCGGTTGAGCGTCTGATTTCGGCTCAGGTCATGATCTCATGGTTTATGGGTTCAAGCCCCGCATCAGGCTCTGTGCTGACAGCTAGCTCAGAGCCTGGAGCCTGTTTCGGATTCTGTGTCTCCCTCTCTCTCTGACCCTCCCCTTCCCATGCTGTCTGTCTGTCTGTTTCTCTCTCTCTCTCAGAAATGAATAAAACATTAAAAATTAAAAAAAAAACATAGGGAGAGAGCACACAAACAAGTGAATTTGGGATACTTGTGGCAAAATTCAGAGATTTTATTTATACCTAAGGTGATGTTATTTTTTTTCCACGGTATTGTCTCCTACAGCTTCATGAGGAGTTATGAACACAAACAATGGAAGTTCCATGAGAGACTTCATCTTGTTGGGGTTTTCTGATTGGCCCCAATTAGAACACATCATCTCTGGGATTGTCTTCGTCTTCTATATTGTGAGTCTGGTAGGGAACACAATGATCATTCTTGTATATAACCTAGACAGCCAGCTCCACACTCCCATGTATTTCTTCCTATCCAATTTATCTTTCCTGGACCTCTGTTATACCACTAGCATTGTCCCACAGATGCTGGTAAATCTATGGGGTCCAACCAAGTCTATTACCTATGCAGGGTGTGTGCTCCAGTTCTTCTTTGCCCTCGATTTGGGAGCCACAGAATGTCTTCTCTTGGCTGTGATGGCCTATGACCGCTACGCCGCTGTCTGTCAGCCTCTTCACTACACAGTAATAATGCACCCTCAGCTTTGCCAGAAGATGGTCCTCACCGCCTGGTTAGGTGGTCTTGGCAGTGCTTTCATTCTTTGCTCCCTGACTTTGAGGTTGCCAAGATGTGGGCACCGGGAGGTGGATAATTTTTTCTGTGAGATGCCAGCATTTCTCAAGATGGCTTGTGTCTACTCAAAAGTAATGGAGGTCACTGTCTATGCTCTTGGAGTGATATTACTTCTAGTACCTCTCTCACTAATTCTCATCTCATATACAGTTATCACTCAAGCTGTCGTGAGGATCAAGTCAACAGCAAGGTGGGGTAAAGTCCTTAATACATGCGGTTCCCACCTCACGGTAGTAACTCTATTTTATGGGACAGCCATTTATATGTACATGAAGCCACAGAATAGCTCATCCCAAGATGAGGGGAAGTTCCTTACTCTCTTTTATACAATTGTTACACCCACTCTAAACCCTATGATCTACACTTTAAGAAACAACGATGTGAAGAGTGCAGTAAAGAGAATGTTGTGTGTAGAAAAATGGTTAGCAAAGCCATGAGTTAGATGGAAGAAAGTTAAGGAAATAACATTGACCTTTACCAACAGAAGGTGTAGTGACTCATTTAAGCAAAAAGTACTGACTTTCTAAATTAGGAAGTACACAGAAATTATAAGGAGATAGAGATTCAGATTCATAAAGAAACTTCAGTTCATACAATTAAAAGCCTTCAAGACAAATCAGGAATTACATATAAGAAACACAGAATTATGAAGAGTGGTTTAGTAATAGATCCATGTACAAGGTGTTAAGAAAATATTTCCAATGGAAATTTATTTTAAGGTAGGATTACACTGGACACTGGTTTCTTCTTACCAGACTTACCACTTTTATGGGAAATAACATTTTCTTCATCCACCTAATAAGTCATCAGGGACTTTGTGGCACAGATCAACTGGCCACCAATATTCATCCAACTTCTGCCTCAAGTTTTAACTGCTGCAGAGCCACCATGTGGCATATTACATTTGTGAGACTGGCCTCCACTAACAATGCCAAGAAATTCTGAATATCTCTATGCTGGAGAAAAAGAAAACAACTCCCCTTCTTTACAAGGCAACCATTTCTGATACTGGAAAGCCTCTGCATGTCAGAATTCACATTACTGTGCCCTTGCACTGTGATATGGGGGTAGAGTTAGCTGTCATCCACCTGGAGTATTTGGGTGGGGTATGTGAGTTATAAGGGTTAATGGACTTCTCTCTTCCATTCCTAAACCTTCTGGTTCACAGGTTTCCACAGTGAAAACATTGTTTGAAGTTAGGATACTTTTGGGCATAACATGAAAATCACCGATTTCATGGGCATTGGTAAAAATAAAGATCTGAGAGAGGATGATGACACCCAAACATACGAAGGCCCAGGGAGAATATAAACTTCATGTTATTGCAAGGACTTTGAGAGGAGAATGTATAGATTGGTGACAGTCTGGTCACTGGAAATGAATATCAACTTTTCTTTGTAAGAAAAGCTCATCCCAATTTTGATAAACAATTTGCCATTAAAAATCTCTGACTCGCCTTCTACCCTCAGGTGATACCTTAGCTCATGAGAAACATCATTACAAATCTCAGATACTGTATTTTGAATTCCCTCAAAAACCTTCTCCTGTCACTACATTGACATTATCTCATTTTTTTTGTTTGTATGCACGATTGATAAAAAAATATTGGTGACCTTTTCAACAACATAGAAACTCTTATTCATGTGAGTATTTGCTGTGTTTATATTGGCTTCAGATAAAATTACATAGTATTTACCTATACTATTAAATAAATGAATCATTTTTAATGAAGTATATATGAAAATTGTATTATTCTACAGAATATGATGAATTGCATTGAGTAATAAACACTATAGCAACATCTTCAGGCTTGTAACATTTAGGACATTTGCAACACCTGACCTAAGATAAGGGAAAGATAGGATAAATTTACTTTCAAGTACATAATATTATAGAAACCTTGTAAGTGAGTATCTGGACATGAAAAAAAAATAGGAGAAATATAAGAAAAAGTTTCTCCCTATCCCATAACTTAGAAATGATGACTGCTAACTTTATTATAGATTTCCTTTAATTTATTCCCATCTATACTAAAGCTTGGGTCACACTGAGTACCCGATTTATTTCCTAAGTGTGTGCATTCACATCACATATATCACTCCCAAGGGAGAAAACCTTGGCTTCTAGGAAAGTGACTAAACTTGAGCCAAATACACTGGTGGGTAGCTGTCCGAAGAGCCACAGTACATGAACAGACACCCAGCGTAACTGTGACATGAAAAGGTCAGTGGGAGGGAGTTGCTGTCAATGGCAAGAAGGGAAAAACAATGTCTCACTGTCATAGCACATGCCTGCCCTGTCTGCAAAGATGACAGAGGTCTCCCCTAGATGACATCGACTGATGAGGCAACATACCCAGGCTCTAGCACCTCAGGAAGACATGAATGGTCTCCTAGGTTAGTGGCTGACACCGTGGACCCAAGGATGGCCTCAGTTAATCAGTTCAAATGCTGGAGATTCCCTGGAATACTATGGAAAAATTTTACAAGACCATGTATTACCACAAATTTGGGAAAACAGCCATCTCATTCTTGTGTTAGTTATCTCCTGCCTCATAACTATTTGTTTTTAGAAGCAAACAGGACTGCTAGAAATGATAGACATAGGTTGAAAATCCCTTCCCCACAAGTCTGAATCTAAAAAGGTTGTAAAACTAAAAATGTTCATAATTCTGTTGGCAGCAAACCTGTCCAAAATACATGTGAGGCTACTTCTATTCTTGCTTTCTGTTCTGTGACACAAAGACAGATCCCTGTTAAAAGAAAACAATTCATTTGTAAGAGAGAATAATATTAGCTAATTGTCATTTTTCAGAAACAGCAGCTACTTCTTAAGGAGGACCCTCATTACTATCACTGTTTATAAAGCTGTAGATTTTCTTTGGCTCTGAGGATTCAAGAGAAACTAGGCTCTGTTCTTAGGATGCAGTGGTAACATGAAAGGAAATACTGTCAGAGAATAACTTAACTTTCACCTGTTTCATCTATTATTTTATGTGGACATTTACAGTAGTTGTGTGAAAACTAGAAGTCATGATTTACACCCTTGTTTGCCAACAAAAAAATCAACAGAAACCTTTCTGTCCTTTGTATCATTATATCTTACTGGGAATAAATCTCCCATGAAGTCTCCGTACACATAGGACCCAATGCTTTTCTTCGTTATCACTATTTTCCAATTTATTTGTCCACCCCAATTGCAGTATTAGAGAACATCCAGTGTTTCCACTTTGGGCTCCCCTTCCCCAGGAATAACCTCCAGTTTTACCTGCAGCACTGCCATTTCTCCTTAGTGCCCCTGGTGCGAAGGCACTATTGGGGGCTGATGGTCCTTCAGGCATAAACCCCAACCATCCCTATCATAAGGAGGACCAGTTTTCTAGGTCTCTGCCCCAGCTTCACTGTGCCTTCTAAGGAAGCACATATCCCTGCCCTCTTTTGCATGAGAAATGGGTCCCTCTGAGCCTTGCCTCAGTCTTTGAATTGGCCTGCACCACAATATGCTAAAGGCCTGTGTGACAAACTAACATCCTACTCAGTGGTGGATGCCCACCCTCAGCATCTCTGGTCAACTCAGTATGAGACACCCAACCCAGAGCAACTAGGCAAGAAAAAGAAGGGCAACCAAATCAGGAAGGAAGAAATAAAACTGTCTGTATATGCCTATGAGATGATATCATATATAGAATATGATAAATATTTCACCATAAAGGAGAACTACTAAACAAGTCTGTAAAGTTCCAGGATACAAAATCAATAAACAAAAATACATCATTTTTATAATATGGCTGTGAACTACTAGAAAGGGAAATTAAGAAAACTAATCTCATCTACAATCACATCAAAAAGAATAAAATACCTAGGAATAAATTTCACCAAGGATTTAAAAGACCTGCACACTGAAAAGTACAAGATTGATGAAAAAATATGGGGACACAAATAAGTGGAAAGACATTCCATGCTTATGGATTTGGAAGAGTATTTTTGAAATGTACATACTACCTAAATCCAGCTACAGATTCAATACAATCCCTATTAAAAATCCAATGTTAGAAATACAACAAACAACCCTAACGTTTTTATGGACCCACAAAAGAACCTGAACTGCACAAGCAATCTTGAAAGAACAACAAAGTTGAAGGCAACAAACTACTTGATTTCACACCATATTACAAGGCCATACTTATCAAAGGCCTATGGCCTTTGATACACAGACATATAGATCAAAGGAACAAAAGAGATATCCCAGAAATAAATAAGATCATACAAATATAGACAATTAATTTGATTATATTTAATCAAATATTATTATAATCAAATATTACTCACCCATGAGTAAGGACATTCTGCCATTGTGACAACATGTGGACTTTGAGGTCACTGTGTTAAATGATATAAGTCAGTGAAAGGCAAATACTGCATGATATCACTATATGTGGAATCTTTAAAAAATATCAAACTTTTTGGGATGCCTGGGTGGCATAGTTGGTTAAGCGTCCGACTTTCACTTAGGTCATGATCTCACGGTTCGTGGGTTCAAGCCCCGCATCAGGCTCTGTGCTGACTGCCAGTTCAGAGCCTGGAGCCTGTTTCAGATTCTGTACCTCCCTCTCTCTCTGACCCTACCCTGCTCACGCTGTTTCTCTCTCTCTCTCCTAGAAATAAATTAAAAAATATATAAAAATAAATAAAAATAAAAAATATCAAACTTTTTGAAATAGAATGGGAAAAGTGGATGACAGGGGCTGGGGGTGGTTGGGGGACAGGGAGAGGTTGGTAAAATGGCACAAACTTCGGCTAGAAGATGAATAAGACATGAGGAGCTCACGTAAAACATGGTGACAAGAGTTGCTAATCCTTCAGTATTTAACAACTAAAATCTGCTGAAAGAGTAGATCTGAAATGTTCTCACCAAACCACAAGATACATATGTGATCCAATGCATACGTAAACTAACTAGATAGGGAAGGGTACATTTTCACAAATATATACAAATATTAAATCACCATGATGTACAAGCTATCTTATAACATAAGTATATCCTAATAAGGGTGAATTTTAAAAAGAAAGAAAGATAATGCAGAGATGGGGAGAGTGAGTCAAAATGCTATTTTAGAAGGAGTAGTCCAGGAGGGCTTTTGAGCAGAGAAATGAATAGAGCCAGGGGGTCAGTGTCAGGACACATATGCAGAAGAGTGTTCCCAGGAAGCTTCAATGGATAAGTTTGATGTGTTGGCTGAACAGCAATAAAGACCATGTGGAACAAGTGGAAGAATCCTACAAAACCCTCTAGCAGCAGCAGCAGTAGGGAAATAGCTATCCATGAGAAGGCCCATATTTCATACGAATTTTATTCTAAAATTGATAATTCGGTTTACAAAATGCTGTAAATGAGGTGTAAAATAAACTAGAGGCAGTGACAGCAAGAACTGAAGAGACAGAGGGAAGAATAAGTGAAAGAGGAGATAAAATTACAGAAAAAGATGAAGCTGAGAAAAAGAGAGATTAAAAAAAAATTCTAGACCATGAGGGGAGATTTAGAGAACTAAGTGATTCAGTGGAATGTAATAATATCCATATCGTAGGAGTTCAAGAAGAAGAGAGAGAGAAAAGGGAGGAAAGTATACTTGAACAAATCATAGCTGAGAACTTCCCCAATCTGGGGAAGGAAACAAAACTGAAATCCAGGAGGCATGAAGAACTAACTTCAGACCTAACAGGAATTGATCTTCTGTATGACATATCATAGTGAAACTGGTAAAATACAAAGATAAAGAGAGAATTCTGAAAACAGCTATGGACAAATGGGCCTTAACCTACAAGGGTTTATACATAAGGGTAATAGCAGGCCAGAAGGGAGTGGCAGGAAATATTCAATGTGCTGAGTAGGAAAAATATGCACTCAAGGATCCTTTATCCAGCAACTCTATCATTCAGAATAGGAGAGATAAAGGTTTTCCTAGACACAAAAACTGAAGGAGTTCATCAATACTAAATCACCCCTACAGGAGATCCTAAGGGGGATTCAGTGAGTAGAGTGTCACAAAGACCATAAAGGACCAGAAACATCACTACAAGCATGAAACCTACAGATAACACAATGACTCTAAAACCGTCTCTTTCAATAACAACACTGAAAGTAAATGAACTGAATGCCCCAATCAAAAGACATAGGGTATCAGAATGGAGTTTTAAAAAACAAGACACACCTATTTGCTGTCTATAAGAGACCCATTTTAAGCCTCAGGACAGCTTCAGACTGAACGTGAGCGGATGGATAACCATCTATTATGCTGCTAGAAGTCAAAAGAAAGCTGAGCTAACCATACTTATATCAGACAAAGTAGATATTAAATTAAAGGCTGTATTAAGAGATAAAGGGCATTATATCATAATTATGGAATCTATCCAAGAAGAGCTAACAATTACAAATGTTTATGCCACCAATTTGAGAGAACCAAAATATATAAATCAATTAATCCCAAACATAAGCAACCTTATTGGTAAGAATGTGATAAATAAAGGTGACTTTATTTTTTTCTTTTGTTTTTTTTTAAATAGTTTATTGTCAAGTTGGTTTCCATATAACACCCAGTGCTCATCCCCACAAATGCCCTCCTCCATGCCCATCACCTCCCGTTCCCTCCGCCCACCCCATCAGTCCTCAGTTTGTTCTCAACATTCAAGAGTTTTTAATACTCCACTTATAGCAATGGACAGATCATCTAAACAGAAAATCAATACAGAAATAATCGCCATGAATTATACACTGGACCAGATAGACTTGACATATATATTCAGAGATCTTCATCCTAAAGCAACAAAATACACATTCTTCTTCAGTGCCCATGGAACATTCTCCAAGATAGATCACACACTGGGATACAAAACAGACCTCAATAAACAGAAAAGAAATGAGATCACACCATGCACATTTCCAGATGATAATGACACAAAACTTGAAATCAATCACAGGAAAAAGTCTGGAAAAGCTCCAAAGGCATAAAGGTTAAAGAACATCCTTAAAGAATGAATGGGTCAACCAGGCACTTAAAGAAGAAATATAAAAACATGTGGAAACAAAAGAAAATGAAAACACAACAGTCCAAACGCTCTGTGATGCATCAAAGGCAATCCTAAGAGGAAAATACACTGCAATCCATGCCTATCTCAAGAAACAAGAAAAATCCCAAACACAAGATCTAACAGCACACCTAAAAGAAACAGAAGCGTTACGGAATCTGGTCTGGCTCACCCAGCGGAAGAACCAAGTGGCACTCGGAGGTCATGGAAGGGAGGAGGTTTAATTTACACCGGTAGACTCAGAGATCATTCTCCAGAGATCTGAGCCCTGAGCGTTAGCAGAGGGAACAATGTACAGCCTGTGATTTCTGCGTTCCTCATTAATCAGGGACAGGTGTTTTCTATTCGTCCTGTCAGCCATCTTACAACAGATTTTCCCTATCAGAAGCACAATGGCAAGGAACCCCAAGGCCAGCAGAAGAGAAAGAATACAGATCAGAGCAGAAATAAACAACATAGAATTTTTAAAAAGCAGTAGAACATATCAATGAAACTAGAAGCTGGTTTTTTTTGGGGAAAAAAGAACAAAATTGATAAACCCCTAAACAGACTTCTCAAAAAGAAAAGAGAGAGGACCTAATTATATAAAAGCACAAATGAAAAGGGACTTATCTCAACTAATCCCACAGAAAACAAACATTTATAAGAGAATAATATGAAAAAATATATGCAACAAAGAGGACAATCTGGAAGAAATGGACAAATTCCTAGACACACACATACACTACCAAAACGTAAACGGGAAGAAACAGAAAATGTGAACAGACTCATGACTAGTGAAGAGAATGTATCAGTTACCAAAAATCTCCTGACAAATAAGAGTCCTGGACCAGATGGCTTCCCAAGGGAATTATAAGCAGACTTAATACCTTCTCAAAGGGATATAAGTATGCTGTTTCAAAGGGACACATGCACCCCAATGTTTATAGCAGCACTATCGACAATAGTCAAAGTATGGAAAGAGCCCAAATGTCCATCAATGGATGAACGGATAAAGAAGATATGATATATACAATGGAGTATTACTCGGCAATCAAAAAGAATGAAATCTTGCCATTACAACTATGTGGATGGAACTAGAGGGTATTATGCTAAGTGAAATTAGTCAGAGAAATGCAAATGTCATATGACTTCATTCAAATGAGGACGTTAAGACACAGAACAGAGGAACATAAGGGAAGGGAAGCAAAAATAATATAAAAACAGGGAGAGGGACAAAACATAGGGGTTCTTAAATATGGAGAACAAACAGAAAGATGCTGGAGGGATTACAGGAGGGGGGGACGAGCCAAATGGGTAAGGGGCATTAAGGAATCTACGCCTAAAATAATTGTTGCACTAATTGCTAACTTGGATGTAATTATTAAAAATAAGTTAAAAATAATTTTAAAAGTAAAAATTAAAAAAAAAAAACAGGTTGTATGAGTTCAAGCCACATGCCCCTGATCTTTAGTTAATACCTATCTTTCTGAAGCTGTTTCAAAAAACAGAAATGGAAGGGACACTTCTAGACTCATTCTATGAAGCCAGCATTACCTTGATTCCCAAAGAAGACACAAAAGGAGAATTACAGGCCAATATCCCTGATGAATGTGGATGCAAAATTTTTCAACAAGATACTAGCAAGTCGAATTCATATAAACGTAAACGGGAAGAAACAGAAAATGTGAACAGACTCATGACTAGTGAAGAGAATGTATCAGTTACCAAAAATCTCCTGACAAATAAGAGTCCTGGACCAGATGGCTTCCCAAGGGAATTATAAGCAAACTTAATACCTTCTCAAAGGGATATAAGTATGCTGTTTCAAAGGGACACATGCACCCCAATGTGCATCTGATATAATGCATCGTATGTTCTTTTTCTTTTTTTAAAACAGATTATTGTCAAGTTGGATTCCATATAACACCCAGTGCTCATCCCCACAAGTGCGCTCCTCCATGCCCATCTCCCCCCTTCCCCTCACCCCCACCCCCATCAGTCCTCAGTTTCTTCTCAGCATTCAAGAGTCTCTCGATGCACCACATTCTCTTGCTAAAAACGCACAAGAAAATCAGGATAGAAGAAACATACCTAAACATCATATAAGCCATATATTTTTTTCTTAAAGTTTATTGTCAAGTTGGTTTCGATATAACACCCAGTGCTCATCCCCACAAGTTCCCTCCTCCATGCCCATCACCACCATTCCCCTCCCATCCCTATAGCCCTCAATTTTTTCTCAGCATTCAAGAGTCTCTAATGGTTTGCATCCCTCCCTCTCCCCCACTATTTTCCTCTTCTACTCCCCCATGGGCCTCCTAATCAACCTATACCTGAAAACAAAATGTATCTGTCCTTCCCTACCTGACTTATTTCGCTCACCATATAATAATTACAGGGTGTATCCATCAGGAAGAGCTAACAATTATAATGTCTATACACCAAAAACAGGAGCACCTAAATACATAAAAGAATCACAAACAAAAACAATCTTATGGATAAGAATGTGCTAATAGCAGGGGACTTTAATACTTTACTTATAGCAATGGATAGACCAACAAGAAGGAGACCAATAAAGACACAATGGACTTGAATGACACACTGGACCAGATGGATCTGACAGATATATTTAGAACTCTGCATCCTGAGGCCAGGGAATTTACTTTCTTCTCAAGTGTGCAAGGCACACTCTCCAAGGGAGATCACATTCTGGGACATAAAGCAGCCCACAATAAATATGAAAGAATTGAGATCATACCATGTGCACTTTCAGATCACAATGCTATGAAAATTGAAATCAATCACAGTTAAAAGTCTGGAAAACCTCAAAAACCATGGAGGTTAAAGAGCACCCTACCAAGAACAAATGGGTCAATCAGGCAATTAGAGAAGAAATTAAAAATATATATGGAAACAAATGAAGATGAGAATACAACAATCTAAACTCTATGGGATGCAGCGAAAGCAGTACTAAGAGGAAAGTACATTGCTCTCCAGGCCTATTTCAAGAAATTAGAAAAAGCGCAAGTGCAAAATCTAACAGCTCACCTAAAGGAACTAGAGGCAGAGCAACAAGAACACCCCAAACCCAACAGAAGAAGAGAAATAATAAAAATCAGGGAAGAAATAAACAATATAGAAACCGAAGAAACAGTTGAACATATCAATGAAACCAAGAGTTGCTTTTTTTAAAAAATAAACAAAACTGACAAACCTCTAGCCAGGCTTCTCAAAACGAAAAGAGGGAGCACTCAAATAGACAAAATCATGAATGAAAATGGACTGATTACAACCAACCCCTCAGAAATACAATCAATTATCAGGGAATACTATGAAAAACTATATGCCAACAAACTGGACAAATTAGAAGAAATGGACAAATTCCTAAACATACACACACTACAAAAATTCATACCAGAAGAGATAGAAAACCTGAACAGACCCATAACAAGTGAGGAAATCGAATCAGTTATCACAAATCGCCCAACAAATAAGAGCCCTGGGTCAGATGGCTTCCCTGGGGAATTCTACCAGTCCTTTAAAACAGAGTTAATACCAATTCTTCTCAAACTATTCAAAAAAATAGAAATCGAAGGAAAAATCCGGACTCATTGTATGAAGCCAGCATCACATTGATTCCCAAGTCAGGCAGAGACCCAGCAGAAAAGGAGAACTACAGGCCAATATCCTCAATGAATACAGATGCAAAAATCCTCAACAAGATCCTTGCAAATCGAATCCAACAGCACATAAAAAGAATTATCCACCAGATCAAGTGGGATTCATTCCTGGGTTACAGGGCTGGTTCAATATTCGCATGTCAATCAATGTGATACATCACATTCACAAAAGAAACGATAAAAAACCATAGGAACCTGTCGATAGATGCAGAAAAAGCATTTGACAAAATACAGCATTCCTTCTTAATAAAGACCCTCGAGAAAATCTGGATAGAAGGAACTTAACTTCAACCTCATAAAAGCCATCTATGAGAAGCTCTCAGCTAACATCATCCTCAGTGGGGAAAAACTGAGAGCTTTCCCCCTGAGATCAGGAACACGACAGAATGTCCACTCTCACCACTGTTGTTTAACATAGTGCTGGAACTCCTAGCATCAGCCGTCAGACAACAAAAGGAAATAAAAGGCATCAGAATTGGCAAAGAGGAAGTCAAACTTTCACTTTTCACAGACGACATGATACGCTACATAGAAAACCCGACAGACTCCACCAACAGCCTACTAGAACTGATCGATGAATTCAGCATAGTTGCAGGATACAAAACCGACAAACGAAATGCAATGAAATCAGTTGCATGTTTACACACCAACAATGAAGCAACAGAAAGAGAAATCAAGAAAGTGATCCCATTCACAATTGCACAAAAACCATAAAATACCTAGGAATAAACATAACCAAAGACATAAGAGATCTATATCATGAAAACTATAGAAAACTTATGAAGGAAATAAAGAAGACACAAAGAAATGGAAAAACATTACATGCTAATGGATCAGAAGAATAAGTATTGTTTAAAAAGTCATTACTACCCAAATCAATCTACACATTCAATGCAATCCCAATCAAAATTGTGCGAGCATTCTCAAAACTAGAGCAAACTATCCTAAAATTTGTCTGGAACCACAAAAGACCCTGAATACCCAAAGTAATCGTGAAGAGGAAAAACTGGAATTTAAATTAAAACGTGGAGAGGTTTATTGGTGGCTCCATCAGTTAAGTGTCGACTCTTGATTTTGGCTCAGATCATGATCTCACATTTCTTGAGGTCAAGCCCTATCGAGCCCTATGTTCCTATATGTGGAACCGACTTGGGTTTCTCTCTCTCTCTCTCTTAAAATAAACAAACAAACGCGAAAAAACTTCAAAATAAAAATTTGGAAAGAATAAAAGTATAAAACAGAATAGTAAAAACCAAGTATCTGGGGCGCCTGGGTGGCTTAGTCGGTTAAGCGTCCGACTTTCGCTTAGGTCATGATCTCGCGGTTCGTGGGTTCGAGCCCCGCGTCGGGCTCTGTGCTGACTGCCAGCTCAGAGCCTGGAGCCTGTTTCAGTCTGTGACTCCCTCTCTCTCTGACCCTCCCCTGCTCACGCTGTCTCTCTCTCTCTCTCCTGGAAATAAATTTAAAAAAAACAACAAAAAAAACCCCAAGTATCTGATTTTAAGTTGTGCAAAGTATCTGAATAGACTTTTGAAGTTTCTGTTTTTTTAAATTTAAATTGTAATTAGATAACATTCAGTTTAATGTTAGTTTCAGGTATACAAAAAGTATAGTGATTTGACACTTCCATACAACACCTGGTGCTCATCAAAACAAATGCATTCCCTAATTCCCATCACCTATTTCACCCATCCCCGCACCCACCTCCCCTCTAGTAACCATCAGTTTGTTCTCTATAGTTAAGAGTCTGTTTCTTGGTTAGCCTATTTTTATTCCCTTTGATTATTGTCCTGTTTTTTAAATTTCATATATGAATGAAATCATATATTTGCCTTAATCTCATTGACTTATTTCGCTTACAAAATGCATTCTAGATCCATCCATGTCACTGCAAATCACAAGATTTCATTCTTTTTGATGGCCGAGTGATATTCCATTGCGTATGTATGTATACCACATCTTCTTTATCCATTCATAGGTGGATGGATATTTGGGCTCCATCCATCGTTTGGCTATTGTTAATAATGCTACTACAAACATTGGAGTGCATCTGCTCCTTTGAACCTGTATTTTTGTAAACTTTGGGTAAATACCTAGTAGTGCAATTGCCAGGTCATAGAGTAGTTCTATTTTTAATACTTTGAGGAACCTCCATACTATTTTCCAGAGGAGCTGAACCAGTTTTCGTCTCACCAACAGTGCAAGATGGTTCCCCTTTCTCTGCATCCTTGCCACAATCTGTGTCCTGAGTTGTAAAGTTTAGCCAATCTGACAGGTGCGAGGTGGTATCTCATGCAGTTTTGATTTGTATTTCCCTGATGATGAGTGATGTTGAGATTCTGAGAGAGAGATAGAGAGACACGAGCAGGGAAGTGGAAGAGAGAAAGGGAGAAAGAATCGCAAGCAGGCTCTGCACACCAGCATGGAGTCCAACATGGGACTTGAACTCATGAACCACAAGATCGTGACCTGAGTCGAAACCATGAGTCAGATGTCCAACTGAATGAGCCACTCAGGCCCCCCTTATTTGGTTTTTGGGTGTTGAGTTTGGTAAGTTCCTTATAGATTTCAGATATTAACCCTTTACCAGATATGTCATTTGCAAATATCTCCTATTCTGAAGGTTGCTTTTTAGTTCTGTTGATTGTTTCTTTTGCTGTGCTGAAGCATTTTATTTTGAAGTAGTCCCAATGTTTATTTTTGCTTTTGTTTACCTTCCTCAGAGAGATATCTGGGAAAACGTTGCTATGGCTGATAAAGAGGTTGCTGCCAGTGTTCTTCCCTAGGATTTTGATGGTTTGGGATCTCACATTTAGGTGTATAATCCATTTTGAGTGTGTGTTTGGTAAAATGAAATCATCCAGTTTCATTCTTTTACATGTAGTTGACCAGTTTTCCTAACCCCATTTGTTAATGAGACCATTTGTTAGTGTTAATGAAGTTCAGAATTGTGATGCCTCCTGGTTTCGTTTTGTTATTCTAGTTTTGTGAAAAATGCCGGTGGCATTTTAATGGGGATTATATTAAATGCGTAGATTGCTTTCGGTCTTACATACATTTTAACAATGCTTGTTCTTCCAATCCATGAGCGTGGAATATTTTTCCATTTCTTTGTGTCCTCTTCAATTTCTTTCATCAATGTTTTATGGTTTTCAGAGTACAGTTCTTCTCCCTCTTTGGTAAGGCTTATTCATAGGTATCATACAGTTTTTGGTACAATTGTAAATGGGCTGGATTCCTTGATTCCTTTTTGAGGCTTCTTTATTGGTGTACAGGGAGGTATGTTCTCGCCCACCATACATTGTTGATGGCTTTTTCATGAGAGGATATCATACTTTGTCAAGTTCTGCATCTATTGAGAGGATCATATGGTTCTTATCCCTTCTTTTATTAAGGCGGGTACATCACACTGATTGATTTCAGAATACTGAACCACCTTTGCCACCAAGGAATAAATCCCACTTGATCATGGCGAATGATACTTTTAATGGGCTGTTGGATTCAATTTTCTACTTTTTATTGAGAATTTTTGCATCCATGTTCATCAGTGACACTTGACAGTAGTTGTATTTTTTAGTGGGTCTTTGGTTTTGTAACCAACGTAATACTGGGCTCAAACGAATGAATTTGGAAGTGTTCCTTCCATTTCCCTTTTTTGGGATAGTTACAGAAGTATAGGTATTAACTCTTCTTTAGAAGTTTTATAGACTGGGAGGGGGCAAGATGGAGGAGAAGTAGGGAGCTCCGTACATTGCACTCGCCCCCATATCTCACACGGAAGAGATCTGAAGCCATAGGAAACCTTACAGAACACAAGAGATTGGGAGAGAAAGGACGCAGAATCCACTGAGAAAGCCTTCTAACATGAGTGCGAACTGGGGAAGATGAAATCAGGCCGGGATCAGAGACTCCAGGGATGGGGGTGATCCCCTTCTGCGGGGAGTGAGAGGGGAAAAAGAGAGAGTCTGAAACCGCTCAAGACACGGTCCATGTCGCTGGGTGCCGGGAACCGCACCGGCCTCTCTGGATGGCAATCACAGCAAGGAAGTGACAATGTTTGCAGCTCCTGCCCTGAAAAGTGAAAACTGGTATCTCCTTCTGCTACTATTGGGTCATGTTGGATATAAGCCTGCTGGTATTGACCAGGCCTCACAATATTCCATATCAGGCCCATATTCTGAATGCAGATACCTCATAAGGAAAAGCATATTCCTGCCTTTACAAAAGAGATTTTAGATGAAGGCTCTATGGGTGATTGTCAAAAGGCTCTTCCTATGGGCCTTGCAGATCTGAGACTTAGGGGGTTAAGAGCACGAGAATTAGAACTGAGCCTGGCCCTGAGACCAAGGGCCTATTTTGGGGTTAAGAGCAAAACATAGTTACCACGTATATCTTTGCTAATTGGTGAAACATAACAGTCCCTTCCTCAAGGCCTACTTTCCACAAACGCCCTCTCTTACACTGGCAGCTGGGATGAGGATAGATAAGAGTAGCTAAAACATAACCCAGGGGCAAAAGACTGACCCATTCAGGTCCCCCATGATACTCTCCAAAAACAAACCAATTCAGAAACATTCATCCTCTTGAGAGCCAGACAAAATACTCCTAACTTATCCATATACAATTTGACCTATATGCTATCCTATTTTTCACTAAGAACATTCTGTTATTTCCTTGGTCAGAATAATTCTACTATTGACATCACAAAAGGCCTCCCATTGTAAGAAAGTCCTTTCTATGACTTCATCTTGTTGCTGAACCTTTAAATAAAGATACAAAAACCGACAGAACAGAGATGCGTGCCTGGTGATCAGAAAGAATCTCCGGGGCTCTCTCACTCTCTCTCTCTCGCTGACACCATCCATCCTTCAGAGACCCCTGGACCTACCGGAGCTGCCTCGGCCTCTGGTAGCTAGGAAACCTCCGCTCGGGGCACAGAAGGACCATGCGCGCCAAATCCCTGCGCGCCAACTCGTCGCAGAGGGGCTGCGAGCGCGTGGACCACTTCTTTGTGCTCCTGGCTGGCTCCACCGTAGAGGAGTTGTGCGCCTACCGCACCATTGTGCTCTGGTTGGCCAGACTCCTGGAGGAACCGCGTGCGCGTACCGGGCCTCCGCGCTCCTGGCTGGCCGGAACTCTAGAGGGAAGGCAAAGAGCTTAAAAACTGGGAGATTTGCGCGTGACTTCGTGTTTTGGGTGATAAGACACAGAGGGACCTGGTTTCCCTCTCTCCAGTAGGCCAGAGCAACCCGCAGGCAAACCCCCCGCCCATGCTCGCCAACCCGACCTGTTGGAGAAGGGAGCAGAGATTCTGACTCCACACCCAGGGCTAAGTAAGAGGCTTGGAATTGCCATGAAGGGATCACCTGCGAGGTTGTGTCTACACCAATTCCAATAGCGCACGCAGACTGGGAATTGGAAACCACGCCTGGCCTGGCTTAAAGAGCGCAACCCACTTTGGCTGCGCCCCTTGCCTGGGAAGTTTACACACCCAAAAAAGCGAGGTGCAGCGCTTGGTTCAAGAAGGGACTGGAGCCCATCACTCTCCCCCCCTCAACCGCCAAGGTACAACCCCCACCTGAGGCATTGGATCACGCCACGCCCATCCCTGCCTGAGAGGTGCCCTCCTCCCGTTCTTTCTTTTTTTCTCTCTCTCTCTTTTGTTTCCTTTTTCCCCAAAACACTGACCTGATTAACTCTGATCACCGGCGTGCTTAAACAATCACAACTAGTCCATTCCGTAGATGTAAATTCTACACCGACCAACATTTTCATCTCTTTCTCTCAGGAGTAATTAGACTGTATAGTCTCTCTGGATAAACCAGCGTCCTTCTCTCACCTCTCCAACCATATTCTACCCTTTATCTCTTTGAAAAAAGCTTCTTATCCCTTCTGCCTGTTCATTCTATTTCCAATTTTGCCTCCTCTGCCCTGTCTTCTCTCTCTTTCTCTATGCTCTTCAACCAGCACTGCATACACACGGCTATTTAATTATAGCTAGGAAATCCGGTTATATGCTTTAAACTGTTCTTTATCCATTAGTTTTCTTTCTTCCTTTTCTTTTCTTCTTTTTGACCTTTTTATGTATTTTTTTATTTTCTATTATTCGCCTTTCCTCCTCTGTCTTTTCTCTTAACTTTTTCGTTTTCCCCTCTCAGTTTGCATGTTAGTTGGATTTGTCTGTGCATTTGTGTGTCTCTGCTCCCTGTGTGTTTCTCAGTCTGTTTTCTGCTCGAGGGATACCTCAAGAAACAAGCCAGATTACAGAGGGTGGAGAGTCCCAAATATCACTACGAATAGGAACATAAAATAACCAAGTACCCAATAAGAGAGACTAAGAGATACCATTCAAAAAACACTCTCTAAAAGGACAGGTCCTGGACAGTCAAAGAGTCTTCTTGGATATTGCAGCGATCATAGATACAGAGAGCATAACAGGTCTTTAAAACCAACAAGAGCTGGAAAGCTAACTAAAACGATGAAACGAAAGAGCTCTCTTTCAACGAAACTCCAAGAAGAAATGACAGCTAATGAACTGCTCAAAACAGATATCAGCAGCATAACTGAACAATATTTTAGAATAATAATGGTAAAATTTACAGCTGGAAATGAAAAAAACATAGGGGACATCAAAGAAACTATGGCTACAGACAGAATGGAAAATAAAAATAGGCATGAAGAATTAAAAAATGCAATAAATGAGATACATAATAATTTAGAGGCATCCAATGCACAGATTAAAGAGGCAGAAAAGAGAATAAGTGATTTAGAAGACACCATTATGATAGAAAGAACCTACTTAAACATCATCAAAGCCATCTATGAGAAGCTCTCAGCTAACATCATCCTCAACCGGGAAAAACTGAGAGATTTCCCCATGAGATCAGGAACACGACAGGGATGTCCACTCTCACCACTGTTGTTTAACATAGTGCTGGAAGTCCTAGCATCAGCCCTCAGACAACAAAAGGAAATCAAAGGCATCAGAATTGGCAAAGAGGAAGTCAAACTTACACTCTTCGCAGATGACATGATACTTTACACAGAAAACCCAACAGACTCCACCAGAAGCCTACTAGAACTGATCCAAGAATTCAGCCAAGTTGCAGGGTACAAAATCAACGTACAGAAATCGGTTGCATTTTTATACACCAACAATGAAGCAACAGAAAGAGAAATCAAGAAACTGATCCCATTCACAATTGCACACAAAACCATAAAATACCTCGGAATAAACCTAACCAAGGATACAAGAGATCTGTATGATGAAAACTATAGAAAACTGATGAAGGAAATTGAAGAAGACACAAAGAAATGGAAAAACATTCCATGCTCATGGATAGGAAGAATAAATATAGTTAAGATGTCATTACTACCTAAAGCACTCTACACATTCAATGCAATTCCAATCAAAATTGCACCAGCATACTTCTCAAAACTAGAACAAACTATCCAAAAATTTGTATGGAACCACAAAAGACCCCGAATACTCAGAGTAATCCTGAAAAATAAAACCAAAACGGGAGGGATCACCATCCCAGACTTTAGCCTCTACTACAAAGCTGTCATCATCAAGACAGTATAGTATTGGCCCAAAAACAGACACATAGACCAATGGAATAGAATTGAGAACTCAGAAGTGGACCCAAAAGTATAAGGCCAACTAATCTTTGACAAAGCAGGAAAGAATATCCAATGGACAAAAGACAGCCTTTTTAACAGATGGTGTTGGAAGAACTGGACAGCAACATGCAGAAGAATGAAACTAGATCATTTTCTCAAACCAAGCACAAAAATAAACTCAAAACGGATAAAGGACCTGAACGTGAGACAGAAAACTAACAACACCCTAGAGGAGAAAGCAGGAAACAACCTCCTTGACCTCTACCGCAGCAACTTCTTACTTGACACATCCCCAAAAGCAAGGGAATCAAGAGCAAAAATAAACTGTTGGGACCTCCTCAAGATTAAAAGCTTCTGCACAGCCAAGGAAACAACCCAGAAAATTAATAGGCAACCAACAGAATGGGAAAAGATAGTTGCAAATGACATATCAGATAAAGGGTTAATATCAAGAATCTATAAAGAACTCACCTAACTACATGCCCGAAAAACAGACAACCCAGTGAAGAAATGGGCAGAAGATATGAACACACACTTCTCCACAGAGGACATCCAGATGGCCAACAGACACATGAAACGATGCTCAGCATCGTTCCTCATTAGGGAAATACAAATCAAAACCACACTGAGATACCACCTCACGCCAGTCAGAGTGGCTAAAATGAGCCAATCAGAGAACTCTAGATGCTGGCGAGGATGTGGAGAAACGGGCACCCTCCTACACTGTGGGTGGGAATGTAAACTGGTACAGCCCCTCTGGAAAACAGTGTGGAGGTTCCTCAGGAAACTAACAATAGAACTCCCCTAGGACCCAGCAATAGCACTGCTAGGAATTTACCCAAGGGATACAGAAATGCTGATGCATAGGAGCACATGGACCCCAATGTTCATAGCAGTACTCTCCACAATAGCTAAAACATGTAAAGAGCCTAAGTGTCCATCAACAGATGAATGGATCAAGAAGATGTGGTTTATCTATACCATGGAATACTACATGGCAATGAGAAACAATGAAATCTGGCCATGTGTAGCCACATGGATGGACCTTGAGGGTGTTATGCTGAGCGAAATAAGTCAGGCAGAGAAAGACAAATATCATATGTGTGCACGTATAGGAGGATTAGGAGGAGCTTAACAGAGGACCAAGGGGGAGAAGAAGGGCAGAAATGGTGGGGGAAAGGGGGAGAGGCAAACCATGAGAGACTCTTGAATGCTGACAAAAACTGAGGACTGGTGGATGTGGGGGGGAGGAGGGGTGGGCATGGAGGAGGGCACTTGTGGGGATGAGCACTGGGTGTTATGTGGAAACTAATTTGACAATAAACTATTTGTAAAAAAAATAAATAAATAAATAAAAAATAAAATAAAAATGTAATGTATGTATTATTGTAAAAAAAAAAAAAAAGAAGAAGAAGAAGAAGAAGACACCATTATAGAAAAACAAGGAGCTGACAGAAAAAGAGACAAACTGACCCAGGAACATGAGAGAAGAGTTCGAGAGCTCAGCAACACGGTCATACGCAACAATATCCGTATCATAGGAATCCCAGAAGAGGAAGAGAGGGGGAAAGGTGCTGAAGGAGTCTTGGAACAAATTATAGCAGAGAACTTCCCCGACCTGGGGAAGGAAGTAATGCTGAAATACAAGAGGAACAGAGGACTCCCTTCAGACGTTATCTGAATCGACCTTCTTTAAGGCATATCATAGTAAAAATGGCAAAATATAAGGACAAAGAGAGAATTTTGAAAGCAGCTAGGGAGAAAAGGGCCCTCACATACAAAGGGAAACCCATCAGAGTAGTGACAGACCTATCTACTGAAACTTGGCAGGCCAGAAAGGAATGGCAGGAGATCTTCAATGTGATGAACAGAAAAAATATGCAACCAAGAATCCTCTATCCAGCAAGCCTGTCATTCAAAATAGAAGGAGAGATAAAAACCTTTCCAAATAAACAGAAATTGAAAGAATTTGTAAACACTAAGCCAGCCCTATAAGAAATCCTGAGCGGGACGCTCTGAAGGAAAGGTTGTAAGGAACAAAGATACCAGAGACACCACCACAAACATGAACCCTACGAAAGATACAAAGACTCTAAAGCCTCATATTTCAATAATAACACTGAATGTAAATGGGCTGAATACCCGAATCAAAAGACATAGGGTAGCAGAATGGATAAAAAAACAAAATCCATCTATATGCTGTCGACAAGAAACTCATTGTAGACTGGAAGATACCTTCAGATTAAAAGTGAGGGGATGGAGAAACATATATCATGCTACAGGAAATCAAAAGAAAGCCGGAGTACCTATACTTATATCAGACAAACTGGACTTTAAATTAAAGACAATAACAAGAGATGAAGAAGGGCATTACATAATAGTTACAGGGTCTATCCATCAGGAAGAACTAACAATCATAGATGTCTATTCACCAAATATGGGAGCATCTAAATATTAAAACAACTAATCACAAACAGAAACAAGCTTATAGATAAGAATGTACTAAAAGCAGGGAACTTTAACACTCCACTTACAGCAATGGATAGGTCAACCAGACAGAAAATCACTAAAGAAACAATGGACTTGAATGACACATTTGACCAGATGGATCGGAGAGATATATTTAGAACTCTACATCCTGAGGCCAGGGAATTCACTTTCTTCTCAAATGCACATGGCACATTCTCCAAGACAGATCACATACTAAGACATAAAGTCACCCTCAATAAATATAAAAGAGTTGAGATCATACCATACACACTCTCATTTCATAATGCTTTGAAACTTGAAATCAATCACAGGAAGAAGTCTGGAAAACCTCTAAAAACATGGAGGTTAAAGAACACCCTACTAAAGAATGAATGTGCTACTCAGGCAATTAGAGATTAAATTAAAAAATATATGGAAACAAATGAAAATGAAAACACAATAATCCAAAATCTATGGAATGCGGCAAAGGCACTCCAAAGAGGAAAGTACACTGCACTCCAGGCTTATTTCAAGAGACTAAAAAAAAATGCAAGTCCAAAATCTAACAGCTTACCCAAAGGAACTACAGGGAGAGCAAAAAGAACGCCCTATACCCCGTAGAAGAAGAGAAATAGTAAAAATCAGAGCAGAAATAAACAACATAGAGACCAAAGAAACAATTAAACAGATCAATAAAACCAAGAGTTGTTTTTTTAAAATAATAAAAAAAATTGACAAACCTCTAGCGAGGTTTCTCAAAAAGAAAAGAGAGAGTACCCAAAGAGACAAAATCATGAAATAAAATGGACTTATTACAACCAACCCCTCAGACATACAAGCAATTATCAGGGAATACTATGAAAAATTATATGCCAAAGAGTGTCTAAACACATACTCACTACCAAAATTCACACGGGAAGACATAGGAAATGTAAACAGATACATAACTAGTGAGAAGAAATCGACTCAGTGATCAAAAATCTCCCAACAAATAAGAGCCATGGACCTGATGGCTTCCCTGGGGAATTCTACCAGACGTTTAAAACAGAATTAACACTAATTCTTCTCAAGCTGTTCCAAAAAATAGAAACCGAAGAAAAACTCCCAGACTCATTTTATGAAGCCAGCATCGCTCTGATTCCCAAGTCAGACATAGATCCAGCAAAAAACAGAGAACTACAGACCAATATCCTTGATGAATACCGATGCAAATTTCCTCAACAAGATCCTTGCAAATCGAATCCAACAGCACATGAAAAGAATTATCCACCAAGATCAAGTGGGATTCATTCATGGGTTACAAGGCTGGTTCAACATTTGCAAATCAATCAATGTGATACCTCACATTCACAAAGGAAACGATAAAAAACCATAGGAACCTGTCGATAGATGCAGAAAAAGCATTTGACAAAATACAGCATCCCTTCTTAATAAAGACTCTCGAGAAAGTTGGGATAGAAGGAACCTACTTAAACATCATCAAAGCCATCTATGAGAAGCCTTCAGCTAACATCATCCTCAACGGGGAAAAACTCAGAGCTTTCCCCCTGAGATCAGGAACACGACAGGGATGCCCACTCTCACCACTGCTGTTTAACATAGTGCTGGAAGTCCTAGCATCAGCCCTCAGACAACAAAAGGAAATAAAAGGCATCAGAACTGGCAAAGAGGAAGTCAAACTTTCACTCTTTGCAGATGACATGATACTCTACATAGAAAACCTGACAGGCTCCACCAGAAGCCTACTGGAACTGATCCAAGAATTCAGTAAAGTTTCAAGGTACAAAATCAACGAACAGAAATCGTTTGCATTTTCATACACCAATAATGAAGCAACAGAAAGAGTAATCAAGAAACTGATCCCATTCACAATTGCACACAAAACCATAAAATACCTAGGAATAAACATAACGAATGATACAAGAGATCTGTATGATGAAAACTATTGAAAATCTATGAAGGAAATTGAAGAAGACACAAAGAAATGGAAAAACATTCCATGCTCATGAATTGGAAGAATAAATATAGTTAAGATGTCATTACTACCCAAAGCAATCTACACATTCAATGCAACCCCAATCAAAACAGCAAAAGCATACTTCTCAAAACTAGAACAAACTATCTTAAAAGTTGTATGGAACCACGGAAGACCTCGAATAGCCAAAGTAATCCTGAAGAAGAAAACCAAAACGGGAGGCCTCATCATCCTAGACTTTAGCCTCTACTACAAAGCTGTCATCATCAAGACAGTATGGTATTGGCACAAAAACAGACACATAGACCAATGGATAGAATTGAGAACTCATAACTGGACCCAAAGGTATACAGCCAGCTAATCTTTGACAAAGCAGGAAAGAGTATCCAATGGAAAAAAAAAAAGACAGCCTCTTTAACATATGGTGTTAGGAGACCTGGACAACAACATGCAGAAAAATGAAACTAGATCAATTTCTCACACCATACACAAAAATAAACTCAACATGGATAAAGGACCTGAATGTGAGGCAGGAAACCATCAAAACCCTAGAATAGAAAGCAGGAAACAACCTCCTTGACCTCCACTGCAGAAATTTCTTACCTGACACATCCCCAAAAGCAAGGGAATCAAGAGCAAAAATAAACCATTGTGAACTCATCGAGATTACAAGCTTATGCACGGCAAAGGAAACAACCCACAAAACTGATAGGCAACCCACGGAATGGGAAAAGATAGTTGCAAATGACATATCAGATAAAGGGTTAATATCCAAAATCTATAAGGAACTCACCATACTCAACACCCGAAAAGCAAACAACCCAGTAAAGAAACAGGCAGAAGATATGAACAGACACTTCTATAAGAGGACATCCAGATGGCCAACAGACACATGAAACGATGCTCAGCATCCCTCCTCATCAGGGAAATACAAATCAAAATCACACTGAAATACCACCTCACGCCAGTCACAGTGGCTTTAATGAGCAAATCAGAGAACTCAAGATGCTGGCGAGGATGTGGAGAAATGGGCACCCTCCTACACTGTTGGTGGGAATGTAAACCGGTGCAGCCCCTCTGGAAAACAGTGTGGAGTTGGGGCACCTGGGTGGCTCAGCCGGTTAAGCGTCCACCTTCGGCTCAGGTCATGATCTCACAGTCTGTGGGTTCGAGCCCTGCGTTGGGCTCTGTGCTGACAGCTCAGAGCCTGGAGCCCGTCTTCGAATTCTATGTCTCCCTCTCTCTCTGACCCTCCCCTGCTCACGCTGTCTCTCTCTCTCTCAAAAATAAATAAAACATTAAAAAAAACTTTTTTTAAAAAAAGATAACAATGTGGAAGTTTTTCAGGAAAAAAACAATAGAACCCCCCTATGACCCAGCAATAGCACTGCTAGGAATTTACCCAAGGGACACAGGAGTGTTGATGCATAGGGGCACATGAACCCCAATGTTCATAGCAGCACTCTCCACAATAGCCAAAACATGGAAAGAGCCTAAGTGTCCATCAACAGATGAATGGATCAAGAAGATGTGGTTTATCTATACCATGGAATACTACATGGCAATGAGAAACAATGAAATCTGGCCATGTGTAGCAACATGGATGGACCTTGAGGGTGTTATGCTGAGCGAAATAAGTCAGGCAGAGAAGGACAAATATCATATGTGTGCACGTATAGGAGGATTAGGAGGAACTTGATGGAGGAACAAGGGGGAGAAGAAGGGCGGAAATGGTGGGGGAAAGGGAGAGAGGCAAACCATGAGAGACTCTTGAATGCTGACAAAAACTGAGGACTGATGGATGTGGGGGAAGGGGGGATGGGCATGGAGGAGGACACTTATGGGGATGAGCACTGAGTGTTATGTGGAAACTAATTTGACAATAAACTATTTGTAAAAAAAAAAAAAAAGACACTATGGTATTCGCACAAAAACAGACATATAGACCAATGGAATAGATAGAGAACTCAGAATTGGACCCAAAAATATACAGCCAAATAATCTTTGACAAAGCAGGAAAGAGTATCCAATGGAAAAAAGACAGCCTCTGACCAGATGGCGCTGGGAGAACTGGAAAGCAACATGCAGAAGAATGAAGCTAGATCATTTTCTCACACCATGCACAAAAATAAACTCAACATGGATGAAGGACCTGAATGTGAGACGGGAAACCATCAAAATCCTAGAGGAGAAAGCAGGAAACAACCTCCTTGACCTCCACTGCAGAAATTTCTTACTTGACACATCCCCAAAAGTAAGGGGATCAAGAGCAAAAATGAACTACTGGGACCTCATCAAGATTAAAAGCTTCTGCACAGCAAATGAAACAATCCATAAAACTAATAGACAACCAACGGAATGGGGAAAGATAGTTGCAAATGACATATCAGATAAAGGGTTAATATCCAGAATCTATAAGGAACTTACCAAACTCCACGCTCGAAAAACAAACAACCCAGTGAAGAAATGGGCAGAAGATATGAACAGACACCTCTCCAAAGAGGACATCCAGATGGCCAACAGACACATAAAACGATGCTCAGTATCCCTCCTCATCAGGGAAATACAAATCACAACCGCACTGACATACCACCTCACGCCAGTCAGAGTGGCTAAAATGAGCAAATCAGAGAACTCTAGATGCTGGCAAGGATGTGGAGAAACGGGCCCCCTCCTACACTGTTGGTGGGAATGTAAACTGGTGCAGCCCCTCTGGAAAACAGTGTGGAGGTTCCTCAGGAAACTAACAATAGAACTCTCTTATGACCCAGCAATAGCACTGCTAGGAATTTACCTAAGGGATACAGAAATGCTGAGACATAGGAGCACATGTACCCCAATGTTCATAGCAGCACTCTCCACAATAGCTAAAACAGGGAAAGAACCTCAGTGTCCATCAACGGACGAATGGATCAAGAAGATGTAGTTTATTTATACAATGGAATACTACATGGCAATGAGAAAGAATGAAATCAGGCCATGTGTAGCAACATGGATGGACCTTGAGGGTGTTATGCTGAGCGAAATAAGTCAGGCAGAGAAGGACAAATATCATATGTGTGCACGTATAGGAGGATTAGGAGGAACTTAACAGAGGACCAAGGGGGAGAAGAAGGGCGGAAATGGTGGGGGAAAGGGAGAGAGGCAAACCATGAGAGACTCTTGAATGCTGACAAAAACTGAGGACTGATGGATGTGTGGGGGTGGGATGGGCATGGAGGAGGACACTTGTGGGGATGAGCACTGAGTGTTATGTGGAAACTAATTTGACAATAAACTATTTGTAAAAAATAAAAATAAATTTAAAAACTCAAGAAATTATGTATAGAGGGAACACACTTTAACATCATTAAAACATATACAAAAGGCCCACATTAATATCATTCTCAGTGGGGGAGGGGAGACTGAGAACTTTCCCCCTAAGGTAAGTAATACAAGGATGTCCATTCTAACCACTATTGTTCAACATAATACTGGAAATCCTAGCCTCAGAAATTAGAAAACAAAAATTAATAAAATGTATAAAAGTTGTCAAGGAAGAATTCACACTTTCACTCTTCGCAGATGACAATACTCTACATGGAAAACCCAAAAGACTCCACCAAAAAACTGCTAGAACAGGAATTCAGCAAAATCAGTGGATATAAAATTAATGTACAGAAATTGGTTGAATTTCAACTTGACAATAAACTATTAAAAAAAGAAATTGGTTGAATTTCTATACATCAATAATTAAGCAGCAGAAAGAGATATCAAAGAATTTATTCCATTTACAACAACACCGAAAACCGTAAGTTACCTAGGAAGAAAATAATCACAGAGGTAAAAGATCAGTCAACTGAAAACTATAGACCGCTTATGAAAGAAATACAAGAAGACACAAAATACTGGGAAAACATCTGATGCTCATGAAGAAATATTGTTAAAATTTTTATACCACCCAAAGCAATCTACACATTCGATGCAATCTCTGTCAATATAACACTAGTATTCTTCACAGAGTCAGAACAAACAATTCTAAAGTTTGTATAGAGCCCGAAAATACCCCAAATAGCCAAAATAATGCTGAAAAAGAGAAAACAAACCTGGAGGCATCAAAATTCCTGACTTTGAGCAGCATTACAAAGCTATAATCATTAAGACAGCATAGTACTGGCACAGAAACAGACATTCAAATCCATGGAGCAGAACAGAGAACCCAGAAATGGACCCACAAATATATGGCCAACTCATCTTTGACAAAGCAGAAAAGAATATCCAATGGAATAAAGACAGTCTCTTCAGCAAATGGTGCTGGGAAAAATGAACAGTTACATGCAGAAGAATGAACCTGGACCACTTTCTTACACCAGACACTAAAATAAGCTCAAAATGGATGAAAGACCTAAACATAAGACAGGAAGCCATCCAAATCCTAGAGGAGAATATAAGCAACAACCTCTTTGACTTTGGCCACAGCAACTTCTTAATCAACACATCTCCAGAGGCAAGGTAAACAAAAGCAAAACTGAACTATTGGAACCTCATCAAGATAAAAAGCTTCTGCACAGTGAAGAAAACAATCAGCAAAACTAAAAGGCAACAGACAAAATGGGAGGAGACATTTGCAAATAACATATCAGATAAAGGGTTATCATCTAAAATCTATACATAACTCATCAAACTCAACACCCAAGAAACAAATAATCCAGTTAATAAATGGACAGAAGACATGAATAGACACCTTTCCAAAGAAGACATCCAGATGACCAACAGACACATAAACAGATAATCAACATCACTTATCATCAGGGAAACATGAATCAAAACCACGATGAGAGGGGCGCCTGGGTGGCTCAGTCAGTTGAGCATCCGACTTCAGCTCAGGTCATGAGTTCATGACCTGTGAGTTTGAGCTCCACGTCCGGCTCTGTGCAGACAGCTCGGAGCCGGGAGCCTGCTTCAGATTCTGTCTCCCTCTCTCTCTCTGCCCCTCCCCTGCTCATGCTCTGTCTCTGTCTTGTCCCTGTCTGTCTGTCTGTCTGTCTGTCTCTCTCTCTCTCAAAACTAAATAAACATTAAAAAATATATATTTTTTAAAAATCCCATGACAAGATGCCACCTCACACCTGTCAGAATGGCTAAAATTAACAATTCGGGAAACAACAGATGCTGGTGAGGATGCAGAGAAAGGGGAACCCTTTTGCACTGCTGTGGGAATGTAAACTGATGCAGTCACTATGGAAAATAGTTTGGAGGATCCTCAAAAATCTAAGAATATACCTACGCTACAATTCAGCATTTGCACTATTAACTATTTGCCCAAAGGATACAAAAAATACAGATTTGAATGGGCACATGCAGCCTGATGTTTACAGCACTGCTATCGACAGTAGCCAAACTGGAGAGAGCCCTAGTGTCCATCAGCTGGTGAATGGATAAAGAAGAAGTGACTATTTATATATGAAATGGAATATTACTCACCCATAAAAAGAATTAAATCTTGCCATTTGCAATGATATGGAAGGAGCTAGAATGTATTGTGCTAAGGCAAATAAGTCAGAGAAATGACAAATACCATATGATTTCAACCAGTGTAGAATGGGTGATTGTGTAGAATGTGTAGAATGCTGTTCATCAAAACAGATGAACATATGGGAAGGTGGGGGGAGAGGAAGAGAAGAGAGTGAAACAAACCACAAGAGACTCTTAATCATGGAGAACAAACTGAGGGTTGGTGCAGGGAAGTGGGTGGGGGATGGGCTAGATGGGTGATGGGTACTAAAGAGGACACCAGTGGTGAGCACGGGGTGTTGTGTGTAAGTGATGAATCACCGAATTATACTCCTGAGCCCAGTATTTCACTATATGTTAACTAAAATGTATATAAAATAAATTTTAGAAACAAACAAAACCAAAAGAAAACTCTAATGAGATATCTGCTCATACTGGTCCAAATGGCTAAACTTAACAACATAGGGAATAACAAGTGTTGGTGAGGGTGCAGAGAAAGGGGGGCTCTCTTACATTACTGGTGCGAATGCAAACTGGGGCAGCCACTCTGGAAAATAGTATGGAGGTTCCTCAAAAAGTTAAAAATAGAACTACCCTGTGGTCCAGCAATTGCAAAAGTAGGTATTTAACCATGAATACAAGAATACTAATTCAAAGGAATAGCTGCATCCAAATGTTTATAGCAGCATTATCAACAATGGGCAAACTGTGGAAACATCCAAAGTGCCCATAAAGTGATAAATGGATAAGGAAAATGTGGTGTGTATATATACATATATATGCACACAATGAATATTACTCCACCATCAAAAAGAATGAAATTTTCCCATTTGCAATAATGTGGATGGAGCTAGAATGTATTATGCTAAGCTAAATAAGTCAATCAGAGAAAGACAAATACCATATGATTTCAGTCGTATTTTGAAATGAGAAACAAATGATGTGTGCGCGGGTAGAGAGAGAGAAGCAAACTAAGAAGCAGACTCTTAAGTATAGAGAGCAAACAGATTGTTATTAGAGGGGAGGTCGATGGGGGTGGGTGCAATAGGTGATGGGTATTGAAGAGTACACTTCTGATGAGCACTGGGTATTGTATGTCAGTGATGAATACTACACTCTATACCTGAAACCATTATTACACGATATGAGAACTAACTGGAATTTAAATAAAAATTTGGACAAACTCTTGTATCTTAAAAAAATATGAGGGATATTCTATAAATGAATATAGATGCTAAAGAAACTGTCATTTAATTCCCCAGAATCATTTCTTCAAACTAGCTTTATTTCAGTTGTATCCTATTTAGAATTGGTGTTATGTTGGGAAATTAAATGAGTTTATTCTTTATACATTTATTTATTTTTGAGAGATAAAGCACAAGTAGGGCAGAGAGAAAGGGAGACACAGAATCTGAAGCAGGCTCCAGGCTCTGACTTGTCAGCACAGAGCCCGATACAGGGCTTGAACCCATGAACTGTGAGATCATGACGTGAGCTGAAGTTGGATGCTTAACCAACTGAGCCACCCAGGTGCCCCTAAATGAGTTTATTTGAAAACAAATCTAATAACAGATGGGACTTGCTACCACCCTCAGTTCAGTAAGTTATTAACCATAATAAGAAACATTTCCATGGAGACCTCTCCCAAGGAAATTTCTGTTAGCTCATCTGGGATAAACATACATAGCCTGTTTGAAAACAATGCCCAAGAGTCTGGAGAACATACTATAAATAGCACATCCAGAATGCATTCTCCATATTATGTGCTACTGCCTTCCGAACCCAAGATTTTTTTCTCTTTGGCAGCATTGCTGCAAATGAAAAACAAAAATTTCTGAAGCCAATTCTTAGGTACTCATCTGTTTCTCTGTCCTTCTCTGAAAGTTTGAAGATTCATGTATTCCTCCAAAATTTCTTTTTATCAAGTGATATTTATCAAAGTAAGGTGAGTAAAGAGACACTTGTATTAAAGTGACCATTCTTAGGGATGGTGGGAATGTATGTACATCATAGTACCTAATATATATAAGTAAAGAGAAAGCATTTCATTTCAGGAAACTTTTTCTAGACTTTGGAAATACTTAATTTTGTGGCTCTGGAATGCAAGTAGATTTTTCTTGGTAATCAATTGCTCTCAGGGTCTCACTTAAACCAACAGTGTGTGATGAAAGTGATGTATGAATAAACTAAACTGGGGTGAAAATGTAACTGAAGATACAAAGGGGATGTCAAAAGGAATGAAGTCTGGCACTTTATCAATATGACTTTAAGCATCTCTGGATAAACAGACCTCTATGCAGTCAAACAGTGATTACAAGTCAATGGAAGTTAGAAGATCCAAGAGCTAACAATAATTAAGTACTATGAGAATGGCATGGAGAAGACTACAAATCTAGGATAAAAATGTAAAATGCAATCAAGAGTGAATTTCAGTGACTAGGACATTGCCTTAGCATCCCTAGGGAATTATCTGAGGAAATAAAGGAGACCCTGGGCTGATCACCATCACAAACAAAATTAGCCTCTGAGATGAGTAATTTGAACCAAAGCCCAAATAATATGAATTTAGCAAAATTGTTGTCAGCATACTTGACTCCTTAAGGTTAGATAGAATTAACTCTGGAAGAATTCATGGAGGCTCAAGCCTGAAATTACTCCTTAAAAATTGAATAACATTCCAAGCCAGAAAAATCTAAAAGGTGGGCATAGCCATGAGTAGATAATAAGGATCTTAATGTGCAATTATTTAATAATGTGGGTGGATCACAATTTTAGAATACTTATTTTGACAACCAGATTAATCCATATCATGCTTTTATGTCATATCCCATCTAAAACATAGGGTTTTCACCTGAAGAACAACTTAGGCCAAAATGTGTTCCTAACAAAATGCACTCATAACACACCTTGAAAAATGTCAAGGTCAAATAAGGTGTACGAGAAACATCTTTCAGGAAACATCTCTAGACTACAGATGCTCTCTTTGGAAATTTGAAACTCTGAAATCACAGTTTCATTATCACCCTGCATCACCTTTTTGATCTTTAGAACCTACCTAGTTTTTAGTAGACAATCATTCACTGAATGATCAACAGTATCCTAAATGAATGCATAACAATATTCTAAAATCTAAACACTAAAATTTCCTTTAGCATAAGGTTTGGAAAGAGTACTAAGTGATTTCATGGATGCAAAATATTTACTGGAGTTCTCAGTAAATAGGTCTTATTAACAATTAGTTAGCATTATTATTATTTTATTCTTATCTGTGTACTTATGATCTAGGGATAGTTTGTAATCAAAGGACTACATTCACATCTTAGCCATGAGGTTGTTTTTTTTTAAGTTTTTATTTAAATTCCAGTACAGTTAACATACAGTGTGATATTTGTTTCAGGTGTGCAATATAGTGATTCATCACTTCCATACAACACGGTGTGATCCTGAGAACTAGTGCAGGGCGACCTGGCTGCATTATCAGTCACCCCATTACTCGCCAGGTTGATTTGGCTGATCTGGCTGGGCGGGCAGGTTCCCTTTCTCCCTCATCACTTCATGTGCATCCCTCAGAGCTGTGTGCTGGGTCAAAGAGGGGCTTCCCCCATAGAGGAGCACCGTTCACCTGTCAAGGGTATTTGAATAGCTCTGTTCCTTGCTAGCACGTCCAAATAAGCTATCAAGGTGTGAGGGTTTTTTTCTTTCATAGGTTATTCTCAAATTGGTTTCCATATAACACCCAGTGCTCATCCCCACAAGTGCCCTCTTCCATGCCCATCTCTCCCCTTCCGCTCGCCCCCACCCCCACCAGCCCTCAGTTTGTTCTCAGTATTCAAGAGTCTCTCATGGTTTGCCTCCCTCCCTCTCCCCAACTATTTTTTCCCTATTCCTCCCCCATGGTGCTCCGTTAAGTTCCTCCTAATCCTCCTATATCTGCAAACATATGGTGTCTGTCCTTCTCTGCCTGACTTGTTTCGTTCAGCATAACACCCTCAAGGTCCATCCATGTTGCTACACAGGTCAGATTTCATTCTTTCTCATTGCCACGTGGTATTCCATCGTATAGATAAACCACATCTTCTTGATCCATTAGTCCTTTGATGGACATTTGAGCTCTTTCCATATTTCGGCTACTGTTGAAAGTGCTGCTATGAACATTGGGGTACATGTGCCTCTATGCATCAGCACTCCTGTATCCTCAGGTAAATTCCTAGCAGTGCTATTGCTGGGTCATAGAGGAGTTCTGTTGTTAATTTTTTGAGGAACCTCCACACTGTTTTCCAGAGCCGCTGCACCAGTTTACATTCCCACCAACAGCGTACGAGGGTGCCTGTTTCTCCACATCCTCGCCATCAAGTTGTGAGTTTTGTGCGACACCTCACAGAATGGCTTGGAGGATTTAATGAAATACGGTATGTGAAAACTACTTTGTAACCATACAAATGTGATGTTACCCTTAAACCACTAACTCACTGATGAGGTAACTTAGAATTTGTCAGTGGGATGCATCGTAACCATAATCATGATGTATCTTATATTACAGTAGATTGTAGATATTGTGAAACAATGTACCACTAAAGGAAAGAATACTATAAACTAAGGAATTCATTACCTAGTTGATCTTTCCAAAATACTACTTTACTCAGCTAATTAATTTTGCTGTTACAATATGCCTCTTATCTCAAAAGGAAAGGAATATGTAAAATAATCTGTGGATATATGCAAGCCTCTGGTCCTGACTGAATCAGAATATCTACTTTCCTCTTGAAACCAGTTTTCTGAGTTAAAAGTTACTTTGGTAGTTACATGCAATCAAGCGGATCACTAATAACTGTCCAAACACATACAAAAAGAGAATGATAAGCACACTTGGTAAAGTAAAATCACTACCAGATAAATTAAAACTTAATAATAAAAAAAAACCACCACAAGTGCCCAGTTTGACTGAAGCACTTCTACAAGAAAATGTACAGTCAAAAATTAACTCTTTAGCATGGGAAACATGTCATAGCTCCTCTCTCTCAGTTCATACTTCAGGACGCTGACATTTCTTACTTACTTCCAAAATACTACAATAGACTTGTTTAAAACCTACCTTCCTACTCCCCATAGAGATGATCTAACTCTTCAGCACTAGCTGGGTCTGAACCAGCCTGTCATGATGAGTATTAGAGCTCTGCCCTTTCTTCTCCTTCTTGTGCTTCAGCGACTTCAAGACTTTCACTGCTCATAACATTTCAGTAACCCCTTGCATCAGCGTCTCCTGAGTCCATGCCACAGCCACTCTATCAGACACCCAGAGAGAGAAACCAATGACCTGCACTTTAATGGCCTCCCCAGATGACTTTTACGTTGGCAAGGCAACTTTGAAAAAGAGTACTTTGAAGTTTCCCAAACACAAGATGCTTCCACTTTGCGTTTAACTCTCCCTGTAATCCAAGAGGGTACAGCTACCGTCATCCTTGTTCTACATTTGGTTTGGAATGGTCAGGGTATTTGTCTACAGTTATCGCCTCTGTTTTGTAGGAGGGCAAGTAAGTCACCTGGTGCCAGATCCTGCATATTGTTTCCCCCACAAGCAACTGTAACCTCTCCTCTGTGAGGGAATGGGGGATGCAGTTCTCCTAACCCTTCCTGCCTTTTCTGCCACTTCCCTGCTCCAGGTGAAATAAGGTGAAGACGGCGGCACCATGAACAATAGCCGTCCAGAAGAGTTTGTTCTACTAGGCTTTGCAGACCGTCCTTGGCTGGAGCTTCCTCTATTTGCTATTCTTCTTATAACGTACCCTATGGCCATGGTAGGAAACATGGCCATCATTCTGGTATCCAAGTTAGATGCCCGTCTGCACAGCCCCATGTATTTCTTCCTCACCCACCTCTCCTTCCTGGACATGTGCTACACCACAAGCATTGTCCCTCAGATGCTTCTTAACCTGGGAAGCGCCAAGAAGACAATCAGCTACGTGGGGTGTGCGGCTCAGCTTTATTTCTTCCACACAATGGGGGGTACAGAATGTCTGCTTCTGGCTGTTATGTCTTTTGATCGCTACATGGCTATCTGCAAGCCTCTACACTACATCCTCATCATGAACCCACGCATCTGTATCCTGATGGTATCCACTGTGTGGCTGACTGGAATCACCTATGCTGCCTCAGAGGCCACTGCTACCTTACAGTTACCACTGTGTGGCCTCAATAAACTGGATCACTTGCTGTGTGAGATTCCTGTTCTGATTAAGGCTGCCTGTGGAGAAAAGGCTGCCAATGAGCTCACACTCTCTGTGGTGTGTATTTTTATGTTAGCTGTTCCGCTGTGCTTAATTCTTGCTTCCTATGCTTGCATTGGACATGCTGTATTTAAAGTTAAGTCTTCTGAGGGAAGGAAAAAGGCCTTTGGGACATGTTCGTCCCATCTCATTGTAGTTTTCTTGTTTTATGGTCCAGGCATTAGTATGTACCTTCAGCCTCCCTCCTCCATCTCAAGAGACCAGCCCAAATTCATGGCACTCTTCTATGGAGTGGGGACCCCTGTGCTCAACCCTTTTATCTATACCCTGAGGAACAAGGAAGTAAAGGTGGCATTAGGCAACCTAATCAGGGCCATTTTTGCCTCCAAGTGACAGGCCAAATTATTTAACAGTTACAGAAGGTTTATAGGGTTTTCTCTAATAACTCATTCTTGTCTCCTAGTTCCCCAAATCTCATGGGAGATCTTCTTGCAGAACACATCAAGTTTCTGATAGTCAATAGAACTATGTTAGGCAAAGATACTTGACTTATACTTTGACATGTAGTCAAAGATACTTGGCTATATGCACCACTAAATGCACTGTTTGTGAAAATGCATTAAAAATAGTTCCACTCTGGTTGGTGCACACTGAAATACTAATGATATTAAGTAATAAAATATATAATAATATAAATTAAAATATAAACTCATTCATTCAAAGTAATCATAAAACTGCATGGAAACTATTCATCAGTGCACTTTCAATTGCAGTATCACCTGGGAAGCATTTCATCACTCTCTGCCACATTAGCTCATGTCTCAGTCGGCAGCTGGGCTACACTGTGCATTCCACATGGGGCATCCAGCCCTTTAGTACGACCATGAGTCTCCTAAGTTTATCAACTTCAATTGTGGAGACACAATTGCTTCTTTAAAAATACACTGTGGCTCTTGTTTAACAAACAGGTGTGCAGTGCTTCCTTTTTTTAAATTAAGGAGTTTATCATTAAATTTTAAGATAAATTAAAATAAGGACAAATCATACAGGTAAATTTCTTAATGTTCCTTCTAAAGATCATAAGTGTGTGTGTTCTGACTCAGTGAGAGTCATAAGGAAGTGCTATTAATAATGAGCTGCAACCTGGAACCATTTCATGGATCTCTTCTACTTTTTTTTCTATATCATTTATTTCTGCTCTAATATTTTATTGACTCATCCCTTTCCAGACTTATCAAAAGGAGAAAGAGAAAGGACTCAAATAAGTAGAATCATGAATGAAAGAGGAGAGATCACAACCAACACTGAGGAAATACAAATAATAAAAGAGAATATTATGAGCAATTATATATCAACAAATGGGGCATCCTGGAAGAAATGGATAAATTCCAGAAACATATAAACTACCAAATTCTGAAACAGGAAGAAATAGAAAATTTGAATAGACCCATAACCAGTAAAGAAATCAAATCAATAATAATCTCCCAAAAAACAAGAGTCTAGGCTTCTCAGGGGAATTCTATCAGACATTTAAAGAAGAAATAATGCGTATTCTTCTGAAACTCTTCCAAAAAATAGAAATGGAAGGAAAACTTACAAACTCATTCTATGAGGTCAGCATTACCTTGATTCTCGAACCAAAGACTCCACCAAAAATGAGAACTATAAACCAACATCCCTGATGAACATGGATGTAAAAATTCTCAAAAAGATACCAACAAATCAAATGCAACTGTACATTAAAAGAATCATTCACCATACTCAAGTGGATTTATTCCTAATGTTGATCCTCAACATCACTATTCATCAAGGAAATGCGTATCAAAACCACAATGGGCCATGACCACACACCTGTTGGAATGGCTGTCATCAAGAACATAAGAGATAACAACCGTTGGTGAGATGTAGAGAAAAGGGAGCCCTTGTGTGCTGTTGGTGAGAATGTAAACTGGTTTAGATACTATGGAAAACATAGAGTAAGGAGGTTCCTCAAAAAATAAAAACTACAAATACATTTTATTAAGAAATCCTACTTCTTGGGGCGCCTGGGTGGCTTAGTCGGTTAAGCGTCTGACTTTCGCTTAGGTCATGATCTCGCGGTTCGTGGGTTCGAGCCCCGCGTCGGGCTCTGTGCTGACTGCCAGCTCAGAGCCTGGAGCCTGTTTTAGTCTGTGACTCCTTCTCTCTCTGACCCTCCCCTGCTCACGCTGTCTCTCTCTCTCCTAGAAATAAAAATTAAAAAAAAAAAAAATCCTACTTCTGGTTACATATCTAAAGGACATGAAAACAGGATCTCAAAGGGATATCAGCACTCTCATGTTTTGTTTTTGTTTTTTTTGAGATGAACCAGTTTATTATTATTAATATGTTTATTGTTGATTTCAGGCTTTACTCTTTTCAGTGTATTTTAAACCACTTAAAATGCTTTATTGATATATAATTCATATACCATATATCTCACCCACTATAAAACATACTGTCTCATGGTTTTTAAGCATATTCACAGTTGAGTAACCATCACAAATACCAATTTTAGAACATTTACATTACCCCCAAAATAAACCTCATACCCATGAGTAGTCACACCTCATTATTCCCAGCCCAAATCTCCCAACAGCCATAATCTATTTTCCTTCTCTGTGAATTTGCCTTTTCTGGACGTTTCATATCATATAAATGGAGTTATACTGTATGTGGTATACAGATTGTTCAAGCACTCTCATGTTTTTACAGCATTATTCATAATAAGCAAGATATATAAACAACCTAAGTGTGTATCAACAGGTGAATGGTTAAAAATGTTATATATATGGGGCGCCTGGGTGGCTTAGTCCGTTAAGCGTCCGACTTTCACTTAGGTCATGATCTCGCGGTTCGTGGGTTCGAGCCCCACATCGGGCTCTGTGCTGACTGCCAGCTCAGAGCCTGGAGCCTGTTTCAGTCTGTGACTCCCTCTCTCTGACCCTCCCCTGCTCACACTGTCTCTCTCTCTCTCCTAGAAATAAAAACATTAAAAATTTTTTTTTAAAAATGTTATATATATATACACATATATATGTATATATATATGCATATGCACAGGTATATACATATACACATACATATATACACACATATCCACATATATATGTATATGTATCCACATATATGTGTGTATATGTGTGTATATATGTATATATAAAATATATATTCAATACAGACTATAGATAAGTGATAGACAGATAGATTGATAGAAAGAAATAACAGAATATTGATCCATGAAAGAGAAGCAAATTATGCCATTTGCAACAGCATGGATCCACCTTGAGGGGATCATGCTAAGTGAAATGTCAGGCACAGAAGGATAAATACTTATGTGTGTAGTCTTCAAAAGCCAAATTCATAAGAGTAGAATGCTGGTTTTCAAGGTCCTGGAGGTGGGAAAACTGGGCAAATGCTGTTTAAGGGTAGAAACTTGCAGCTAGTAGATAAGTAAGTCCTGGACAACATAGAAATTATCTAATGCACAACATGAAAATTGTAGTCAACAATACTGTATGATAAACTTCAAAATTGCCAAGAGACTAGATCTTAATTGTTCCCACCACAAAAAAAGACATTATAATTATGTGACATGATAAAGATGTTAGCTAACATTATGAAGGTAATCATATAATATATAAATATAGGTAATCATATAATATATAAATATATGAAATGAACACACTGTACATCTTATACTTACATAAGTTATTTGTCAATAATAACTCAATAAGAAAATAAGAGCAATGAATTTTAAAAATTTAAATTACTGAATGTTGTGGAGTGGCCTTTTCTATTCGACACACATATCCAAAAACGTCATTACATTATTGGATAATTGACAGTATACAAAGTACTTTCTAAACATCTCAGTTGAAGTAGACTTCATATCGCTGTAGGAGAAAAATATGGGATGCATTCCTTTTTTTTTTTTTTGACAATAAACTATGAAAGGTAAAAAAGAGATTCATTCCTTTTAAAAGATTTGATAAAGGGTTGTCATATGTCCTAATGTCAGAGACGCTCCCTTGAACATAATGGATGGATTTATCTAACTTCTTAACATGCACTTACTGCTGAATTATTCATTGTTATCAATATAAATCTGGTAACTGATCTGGAAACTGAACATGTTAATGATAGTTATGGCAAATTCTTTGCCCAAATTTACATTTTGATTCCATGACTTAGATTAAGTCAACAGTTCAGTTATTTAAAATGGTATTTTATAGACAAATACTTTTGTATGATCCTACTCCAAAATGCCCATAATGATATAAATTACGTATCTTCTATCCTACCCCTTTGGTTTTGCATTAACAATGAATATCAAATATAAATGATTGTATATTATTTTCTATTCTCCTCCTAGCTGGTTACTTCACATATCCATCGCCTCATATACTTACCATGTTGCCGAGAGCCGCACCGGCCTCTCTGGATGGCACTCACGGCAAGGAAATGGCAATGTTTGCACAGCTTCTGCCATGAGAAATAAAGACTAGTATCTCCTTCTGCTACTACTGGCTCATGCTGGAAATGAGCCTGCTGGTATTGACTAGGCCTCCCAATATTCCATATCAGACCCATATTCTGAATACAGATACCTCATAAGGAAAAGCATATTCCTGCCTTCACAAAAGAGACTTTAGATGAAAGCTCTATGGGCGATTGTCAAAAGGCTATTCCTATGGGCCTTGCAGATCCAAGACTTAGATAATAAAGGGGGTTAAGAACACAAGAGTCACTATTGAGCCTGGTCCCATGTCAGAAGAGCCTAATTTATAGTTAAAATACAGATAAGTACAGAACATAACTCACTAATTGGTGAAGCACGTCAGTCCCTTCCTCAGGGCCTACATTCCACAAACACCCTCCCTTACACTGGCAACTGGGATGAGGATAGATAAGAGTAGCTAAAACATAAACCCAGGTGCCAAGATGGACACATTTAGGGCCCCCATGTTAGTTTCCACAAATAAACCAATTCAGAAACATTTATCTTCTTGAGGGCCAGGCAGAATGACTCCTAGCTTATCTATATACAACCTAACTTATATGTTATCCTGTCTTTCACTAAGAGCATCCTGTTATTTTCTTGGTTGTAAATTCACCATGACTGGGATAATCCGGCAATTCATATCACAAAAGACCTCTCATTGTAAGAAATTACTTTTCTCTAACCTCATATGGTTGTTGAACCTTTAAATAAAGACACCAAAACCGACAGGACAGAGATGCCTGCCTGGTGATCAGAAAGAATCTCGGGGCTCTCTCATTCTCTTTCGCCGACACCGTCCATCCTTCCGGGACCCCTGGACCTGTCGGAGCCAGCGCGGCCTCCAGCACTGTGTGTGTGTGTGTGTGTGTGTGTGTGTGTGTGTGTGTGTGTGTGTGTGTGTGTGTAATGAGGATGCTTAAGGTTTAGTGTCTTGGCAAATTTCAAGCATGAAACATGTTATTAACTAAAGTCACCTTGCAGTACATTTGACACTAAGAGGTTATTCACTGTAGAGCTGAAGTCCTGTGCCCTTTGACCAGCATCTCCTCCTTCCTGCCATCCAGCTCCTGGCCCTGATAACCACCATGCTACTGTCTGTTTATATAAATTGTACTTTGATTTTTAGATTCCACATATGAGTGGCATCACACAGAATTTGTTTTTCTCTGTGTGGCTAATAATACTTGGCATAATGTCCTCTAGGTTTTTCCACATTGTCACAAATGACAGGATTTTTTTTTATAGAAAGAAATCTTTTTATATTCCATTTCATATACATATGTAATATATTTACACATATTTATATATATAATTATACAAATACATGTAATTTATTTTTTTTTATTTATTTTTTATTTATTTTTATTTTTTTAAATGTTTTTATTTATTTTTAGGAGAGAGAGAGAGAGAGAGACAGCGTGAGCAGGGGAGGGTCAGAGAGAAAGGGAGTCACAGACTGAAACAGGCTCCAGGCTCTGAGCTGGCAGTCAGCACAGAGCCCGACGCGGGGCCCGAACCCACGTACCGCGAGATCATGACCTAAGCGAAAGTCGGGCACTTAACCGACTAAGCCACCCAGGCGCCCCAAATACATGTAATTTATATACATATATTTACACATCTAATATGTGATTATATATGTTTTATATGTGGTTTATATATAATTATATTTTGTGTATATGATATATATATATACACATATAAAATATATATGAAATATATATATATTGCATTTTCTTTATCCATTCATGCACTGATAGACACATGTTATTTCCGTGTCTTACCTACAATGAATAAAACTGCCATGAACATAGGAGTGCATGTTACCTCCTCAAGATACTGATGTAGCTTCCTTTTGATATTTTCTCTGAGGTGGATCCTATCGAGGTTCTATTTTTATTTTTATTTTTTTTAAGTTTTTATTTATTTCGAGAGAGAGATAGAGAGAGACAGCGTGAGCAGGGGAGGGTCAGAGAGAGAGGGAGTCACAGACTGAAACAGGCTCCAGGCTCTGAGCTGGCAGTCAGCACAGAGCCCGACGCGGGGCTCGAACCCACAAACCACGAGATCATGACCTAAGCGAAAGTCGGACGCTCAACTGACTAAGCCACCCAGGCACCCCTCGAGGTTCTATTTTTAATTGGCCGAGGAACCTCCAAACTGTTTTTTTTCTTTCATTTCTGATTTTATTCATGTTGGTCCTCTCTTTGTCTTCTCTAGCTTCTAGAGGCCACTTATGCACCTCAGTTACTGGCTCTTCCCCCATCTTAGAGCCAGCAGGGTAGCATGCCCTCTCACCTCTGACCTCCTGCCTCCTTCCTAAAAGGACCCTTGTGACTACATTAGCCCACCTAGATAATGCAGGATAATATCACCATCTGAAGATCCTTAATTTATTCACATATGTAAAAGTCCTTTTGTTATGTAAGAAAATATAATCACAGATCCCAGGGATTAGGATGTGAACACCTTAACAAAAGAGGAGGAGGAGGGTTTGTTAAGTCTATCACACCATCGAATATATATACAGTGAGTGATGAAACTCTGCAAATCAACTTTGGCAACCACTATGGTAATAATGGTTTCTGGGAGGAATTAATAAGGGATGGTTGATGGGACGCCTGAGTGGCTCAGTCGGTTAAGCGTCCGACTTCAGCTCAGGTCATGATCTCACGGTTCGTGAGTTCCAGCCCCGCGTCAGACTCTGTGCTAACAGCTAGCTCAGAGCCTGGAGCCTGCTTCACATTCTGTGTCTCCCTCTCTCTCTGACCCTCCCCTGCTCACACTGTCTCTCTCTCTCTCTCTCTCAGAAATAAATAAAACATTAAAAAAAATTAAAACAAAAAAACAAAAAAAATAAGGGATGGTTGATTATAAAACTAGGAGGCAAATTAAGTGAAAACAGAATTCTATCTAACTCTAATGTATCTCCCCACAAGGCACTTATTTTTTTTTCTTTCATAGTTTATTGTCAACTTGGTTACCATATAATACCCAGTGCTCATCCCAACATTACCAAAAGATACATAATAATCTTGTAACAGACAGCCCAGGTGTCCATCAATAGATGAATGGATAAAAAGAGGTAGTGTGTGTATGTATATACATATACACTTATGTGTATATATATATATATGTGTATATATATATATATATATATATATATATATGTGCATTCTATATACACTATATGCAATGGAATATTATTTAGCCATCAACATGAATGAGATCTTACCATTTGCAGTGACACGGATGGAGCTAGATAGTGTTACACTATGCTAAATAAGACAGAGAAAAAAAATACCATATAATTTCACTCATACATGTAATTTAAGAAACAAAACAAGTGAACAAAGGAAAAATGAGAGAGTGAGCGTGAAAGAGAAACAAACAAACAAAAAACCAAGACTCTTTTAACAATAGAGAACAAAAAGATGGTTACCAGAGAGGAGGTGGGCAGGGGGATGGGTTAACTAAGTGATGGGGATGAAGGATGGCCCTTGTTGTGTGAGCACTGGTGTTGTATGGAAGTGTTGACTCACTGTATTGTACAGCTGAAACTAATATTACACTGTATATTAACCTACTGGAATTCAAGTAAAAACTCAAGAAAAAAAAGCCTGGCAGACACTAATATCACAATATCACTTCTATGGTATTCATGCCAACAAATGAATAAATTGAATGAAATCATGCATAAATAAAACTTAAACTGAAAGATAAGCATATACTTAAAAGGACCTGTACCCTTCAAAGATGTTAAGTCCATTAAAGACAAAGAAAGGCTAAGAAATGTTTCCAGATTAAAGCATAGTAAGAGGTATAGTGCCTAAATCCAACTGTGATCCTGGATTAGATCCCTTATTCAGGAAATACTCCTGAGAGCACTTAGGGATAATTATGTGTATTATTCTCCATAATATTTCCAAGAAATATATAAAGTGAATAGTAACATTACAGTATTATAGACATAAAATATTAATTCACCCAGGGTAAAATATTAACATTTGTGGAACCTGGTGAAGGTCTATGTAAGTCTTTGTACTATTTATCTTTTCTGTAAGTTGTTGTTGCAAACTTATAATTGGAATAGGATGAACATGAATTTCAAACTCTTATTATTTTGAAATCACTTGATGTTGTCATAACCAGTGGCCTTCCAGCCCCATATTGTCACGCAGACACAGAGATGTGACCCTGAAGCCAACAGAAGAACGGAGAATGGAAGCACATGCTACAAGCCACAGCTCCTCTGTGGTGACCTGGGCGACAGGCCTGTGCCCGTAATCCTGTGCTGCTGAGGCACCACAGAGGGAAATTACCAGATGTGTGTACAGAGCATATTCTGCACAGGAGCAAGTATAAGATGCGGTGGGAAAAGACTGAGAGACATCTGTCTGGCTGAAGGGGGGAAGTATCCTGGGGCCAAGCAGCAGCTGACGCATCAGTGGATTTGGCCACCACCGGCAGCCGGCAGAAGGCCACATCCATCTCTAGTTCTTCAGGAAGGCTGCCTGTGGCCCAAATCCATGCATGCTGTGTAGATGTCAAATTTCCAAAAGGGAGTTGGAAGTTTACAGCTGCGATGGGACGATCCCAGGGCTGCTAGTCTATCTTGGGTGTTGGTGACCCTAAAAGGGAACTCCAGGGCTAAAAACCCATTGTCATTTCTCTGCTTTGGTCACATCCAAGTTAAGCTTAGTTAAGTGCCTAACTACAGCTCAGATCATGATCCTGCAGTTCATGAATTTGAGCCCCACAGTGGACTCTGTGCTGACAGCTCGAAGTCTGGAGCCTGCTTCAGATCCTGTGTCTCCTCTCTCTCGGCCCCTCCCCTGCTTATGCTCGCTTTCTCTCTTTCTCTCTCTCTCTCTCAAAAATAAATAAAAACATTAAAAATTAAAAAAAAAAACCCTAAAGTTAGACACTAAGAGACTCTGGTACTATATGAGGCATCCGAAATAGTAAGATTTCCATAGTGCAAGACAATTTGAAGAACCAAGTTATGCTTCTTGTTTTATACGTTTGTTTCTCTATGTGATGGTTCACTCTATGCGGTCCCAGCTATTCACTAAAAGTTCTTTTGTAAACCCGATTCTTGGTTCTTCATTTCTTAGGCAGTAAGGACAACTGAATACACAGCGTATTGTTGTTTATACCTAGTTGGCCATAAAGGAAGGATCACAGATACACAAAGGAGAAGAGAAAGTCGACAAAAATGAACAAAGTCGTTTCAGCCACACACGGAATGAGGGAAGTTTAGGGGTGTAGTTTTAATCTTAATAATTTAGGTAATAGGTTTGAATTATCATATCTAAACTATAGAGGTTTCAAAAACTAGAAATGAAATTTGTTTTACCATACAAAACTCGGGTGTCAAGATTTTACTTTATAGCGAGTTGTCCCTCATCTGCTCTAGCAGATTACAGCCGCCAGGTTAGTGTTAGGTACATAGCACACATATCGTAAGGAGACGGTTGGCAATAATAGAGGTAATAAAACTGCTACTTCTTTTTAAAAAATACATTTCTTTACATGGAAAATGTATAAGTTGATTTTCATTATGTACTTTCTAATCTCAAACATTCAAATTAGATCACACTTAAAAAGAAAACTAATGTTTTCCATACAGCTTTTATCACAAAATTTTTCTACTCTATTTTCAGGTAATTCTTTCAAACACTCATGGGACTCATGCAGTCATTTCCAGAGCCTAGAAGTCTGTCTTCCTCAGTTATTCCTTATTACTCCTCAGGCGAAATGTGTGCGCCAAGCACCTCCCCTAATGATCCTGTCCTATAATGACCCTTACCTTACAGGCTATTTCCCACAGCTCTGGAAGTGATTTCCACCTCCTATATGCTTCTGACTGCCTTGAGAAAGAAATACAAGATGCTTACGTTTGCTTCATTATTTCAGAGACTTTCTTGCTATAATCCATAAAACTAATTTTCTTACTAGTGCTATGGGTATTAAAGAATGCTGACCAAAATTCCTCTCTATATTAATTCAAAGAAGAATAACAGTATTGCAGTATCCATCATGTAGGATATTTCACCATGTCTATCTAAACCAAAAACAGAAAACAAACTTTATGTCAAATTCTGCCTTAAAAGCAAGAAATTAGAAAATAATAGTTTAGGTTTTTAAATATGAAGTATATCATTTTTCTCTAGAAATTTCATTTTCATAATTTTAATTAAGAAGAGGATATATTTGCTTTATTTCTTATACAATTGAAAACTATTGATGTTTTATCTGGTTTTTCCGCAGCTGTTTTCTCAACTGCGGAGTGATTGGTATTTAGGCAAACTGCTTAATTCATATCTGTGAGTCAGAGCTCTGTGGTCCTGAGAGATGCACACTCCCCTGGTGCTGACAGAGTGAGTAAACAGGAGAGTGGCCAATGGATAGATGCACGCACGTGGGACCTTGCTGAAGAGGTGCTGTGCTGTCCTGTGAAGGTCATGAGTGCATGGGCCTCTCCCATCCCACTTGTCTCCTTACAGCCCCTCTTACATCTTTGTTTCTGAGAGTGTAGATTAGCGGGTTGAGGCTAGGTGTGACAACAGTGTAAAAGAGGGCAATGAACTTGCCCTGATCTTGGGAACTTCCTGATGGTGGCTGCAGATATATGCACATGATTGGAATGAAAAAGAGGGACACAACCATAAGATGGGCTCCACATGTCCCAAACACTCTCTGAAGTCCGGTTGAAGACTGCATCCTCAGCACGGCCCGGGCAATGGCGCCGTATGAGCTGAGAATCAGGATGAGTGGTATGAAAACAAAAATGGAGCTCGTGACCAGGAGGGTCAGCTCATTAGCACGGGTATCAACACGATAATCGCAGCAGAGCTGGAACTTCACAGAAGAAATGGTCCACTTGGCGATGTCCACATAGGGAGACCCAGAAGGTAAAGGAGGAGTGAAGTGCTGAGTTGGCAAAGCCACTGACCCAGGAAGCCACCGCCAGCAGGTGGCAGAAACGAGGGTTCATGACCACGGTGTAATGCAGGGGTCTACGGACAGCTGCATAACCGTCATAGGACAGGACCACCAGGAGGACACACTCTGTGGTTCCCAGTGCAAGGGGAAAGTAAAGTTGAGTCATGCAACCAGCGTGAGAGATGGTCTTTTCTGGGCCCCAGAGGTTGACCAGCAACTGAGGGATGGAGCTGGTGGTGTAGCAGAGATCCAGAAAAGAGAGGTTGGAGAGGAAGAAGTACATGGGAGTGTGGAGATGGGCGTCCAGGTACGACAAGACAATGATAAAGAGGTTGCCTATCAGTGTCATCAAGTAGAACATCAAGATAAGCACAAAGACAACTACTTCCAGATGCGGCCAATGTGAAAAACCCAGGAGAACAAAGTAGCCTTCAGAACTTGCATTTTTCCCCTTCATCATTCATTCCTTGTCACCTGAGGAAAGAATCACATACTTTCCAAAAACTTTAGGAAATGCTCCAAGTATCACAGGGATACATGAAAAAGAAACAGAAGCCACTTTAATAGGACTTCAATGCTGGGACAGTTTTGGCATTATGAGAAACTATACTAATGACTTGAGAGAAGTAAGAATCCAAAAGCTCTTAGTAATATATATTGTTAGTGGAGAAGAAAAAATTATTTCTGTTAGAAGAATACTAATAATATGTATAGAAGAAATGGTAGAGTTAAAAATGGTAAATAGATACTAAAAACTAATGAATGACATGTAAGAAACACTATATTTGCAAGCGCTAAAATACTTTCCTACTATTTACTTGTTAATTACAAAATGGAAAATAGTAAACTTCACAGTAGAAAAATGTTATGGTTATGGTGGACATCACCGTAACCAAGATCACTCAATATTAACATCACCAGTGTTGAGACGAACCAACATCATGCACCTACTGACATGATGCTCTGAGAAGGACATAATGTCTCTTCAGTGACATTCCTGCCCAAAATGCACACCCGATTCCAACAACGAAGACACATGAGACTAACTCGAACTGAGACAAGCCAGACAAAATAGCTGTCCTGTACTCTTCAAAAGTATTCAGTTAAAGGAGGTCAAATAAAGGCTGAGGAAGTGCTCCAGATGCAAGGAGACCAAAGTGACAAGTTATCAACGTGGGTGGCTCTGGAATAGGAAAACATAGCTAATGAAAGTATATTTGAGAGTATTTGAGAAATATGATTATGGACTATGGATTAGATAATAATGTTGTATTCATATTACAATTTCTGTTATGTCAACTCAGCTGTGTTATGTAAAATAAAGTCCCTGTTCTTAGGAAATAAACATCAAAGTATTTAAGGGTAAAGGGACATGATGTCTCTAACTCAGTCTCCAATGGGCCAGAAAAAGAGATGATGATGGAGAGGTAGGTAGTTAGGTAGCGAGGTAGGAAGGCAGGTAGATGGATAGAAAACATGCTTCTAGGCACAATATAAATGATTGCTCAATCGGTAAAGGGTTAATGTGGTTCTTTGTACCACTTTTGCAACTTCTCTGTAAATTTGAAATTTCACTAGAATAAAAACATTTCAAAGTAAATATAAAATACAAATCTTCCATTTTTATATTTTATCCAGATATTTGCCCCATAAAAGAAACAAAGCTTCTTAACTGTTGAATTCTCATTTATCCCAGGGTGGTATCTGCGTAAATAGTAACTTGAAAAATTCCTAACATAACTGCTGAAGAAAGTTTCCATGGAAGCAATCATGTTTTTTTGTGAATAGCTTCGGTTTTCTTTTCAACATTTTCAGGCTTTTATCCATTAATGGGATTATAAAAAACAGAAACTGTAATCCCAATAATCTTGCATGGACAAAATGTCATGATGAACAATATCAAATTTATTCTTGATTTCAAAATGTTTTCTATTGTTTTAGATATTTAGGTGCTCCCATATTCGGTGCGTGGACATTTATGATAGTTAGTTCTTCCTGATGGATGGACCCTGTAATTATTATATAGTGCCCTACATCATCTCTTGTTATTGTCTTTAAAGTCCAGTTTGTCTGATATAAGTATAGCTACTCCAGCTTTCTTTTGATTTCCTGTAGCATGATATGTATTTCTCCATCCCCTTACTTTTAATCTGAAGGTATCTTCCCGTCTAAAATGAGTTTCTTGTAGACAGCATATAGGTGGATTTTGTTTTTTAAACCATTCTGCTATCCTATGTCTTTTGATTGGAGCATTCAGCCCATTTACATTCAGTGTTATTATTGAAATATGTGGGTTTAGAGTCTTTGTATCTTTTGTAGGGTTCATGTTTGTGGTGGTGTCTCTGGAAACTTTGTTCCTTGCAACCTTTTCTTCAGAGCGTCCCCTTCAGCGTTTCTTGTAGGGCTGGCTTAGTGGTGACAAATTCTTTCAATTTCTGTTCATTTGGAAAGGTTTTTATCTCTCCTTCTATTTTGAATGACAGGCTTGCGGGATAGAGGATTCTTGGCTGCATATATTTCTGTTCATCACATTGAAGGTCTCCTGCCATTCCTTTCTGGTCTGCCACGTTTCAGTAGATAGGTCTGTCACCACTCTGATAGGTTTCCCTTTGTATGTTAGAGCCCTTTTCTCCCGAGCTACTTTCAAAATTCTCTCCTTGTCCTTATATTTTGCCTCTACTACAAAGCTGTCATCATCAAGACAGTATGGTATTGGCACAAGTACAGACACATAGACCAATGGAACAGAATTGAGAACTCATAAGTGGACCCAAAAGTATACAGCCAACTGATCCTTGACAAAGCAGGAAAGAATATCCAATGGAAAAAAGACAGCCTTCTTAACAGATGGTGTTGGGAGAATTGGACAGCAACATGCAGAAGAATGAAACTAGATCATTTTCTCACACCATGCACAAAAATAAACTCAAAATGGATAAAGGACCTGAACGTGAGACAGGAAACTATCAACACCCTAGAGGAGAAAGCAGGAAACAACCTCCTTGACCTCAACCGCAGCAACTTCTTACTTGACACATCCCCAAAAGAAAGGGAATCAAGAGCAAAAATAAACGATTGGGACCTCATCAAGATTAAAAGCTTCTGCACAGCAAAGGAAACAACCCAGAAAACTAATAGACAACCGACGGAATGGGAAAAGATAGTTGCAAATGACATATCAGATAAAGGGTTAATATCCAAAATCTATAAGGAACTCACCAAACTCCACATCCAAAAAAACAAACAACCCAGTGAAGAAATGGGCAGAAGATATGAACAGACACTTCTCCAAAGAGGACATCCAGATGGCCAACAAACAAATGAAACGATGCTCAGCATCTCTCCTCATCAGGGAAATACAAATCAAAACCACACTGAGATACCACCTCACGCCAGTCAGAGTGGCTAAAATGAGCAAATCGGAGAACTCTAGATGCTGGCGAGGATGTGGAGACACGGGCACCCTCCTACACTGTTGGTGGGAATGTAAACTGGTGCAGCCCCTCTGGAAAACAGTGTGGAGGTTCCTCAGGAAACTAACAATAGAACTCCCCTATGACCCAGCAATAGCACTGCTAGGAAGTTACCCAAGGGATAAGAAAGGCTGATGCATAGGAGCACATGTACCCCAATGTTCATAGCAGCCCTCTCCACAATAGCTAAAACATGGAAAGAGCCTAAGTGTCCATCAACAGATGAATGGATCAAGAAGATGTGGTTTATCTATACCATGGAATACTACATGGCAATGAGAAAGAATGAAATCTGGCCATTTTTGGTGTAGCAACATGGATGGACCTTGAGGGTGTTATGCTGAGCGAAATAAGTCAGGCAGAGAAGGACAGATACCATATGTTTGCACATATAGGAAGATTAGGAGCAACTTAATGGAGGACCGTGGGGGAGAAGAAGGGGGGAAATAGTTGGGAAGAGGGAGAGAGGCAAACCATGAGAGACTCTTGAATGCTGAAAAACAAACTGAGGACTGATGAATGTCGGGGGGGAGGGAGGAGATGGGCATGGAGGAGGGCACTTGTGGGGATGAGCATTGGGTGTTATATGGAAAACAATTTGACAATAAACTATTATTTTTTAAAAAAAGGAATAATAAAATAAAAAAAAGTTTTCTTAGTACCCCCTTATCCAATGGATTTGAAGACCCCCAGTGGATGCCTGAAGCCAAACTTTGTACCAAACCCTGTATATACTATAGTTTTCCCATAAATACATGTGTATATTAAGTTTAATTTATAAATGAGGAAAAGTAAGAGATTAACAACAGTAATAAAATAGAACAATTAAAACAATATATTGTAATGAAGGTTATAGGACTATGGTGTCTCTCCCAGATATCTGATTGTACTCACCCTTCTTCTCCTTGTGATTCTGTAAGATAAGGAAATGCCCATCAGATCAGACGATATGAAATGAATGATCTAGGCATGTGATCTAGGGTTGGGCTGCCATTCACATTCTGACAAAGCCTCAGGAGGATCATCTGCTTCTGTAGGCCATGGCTGATCGCAGGGTCACTGAAAATACAGAAAGTGGCACCTCAGACAAGGGGGCTACTGTACTCAGGGTAAAAAATCTGGAGCTTCAGTTAAACATTCCTGTAGAAAGAACGTTCTCTTCTAATTGTTTACTTGCACTCACGGTTTGTTTCTAGACTGAAAACTAGGGAATAGAAACACAAAATAGGGGCGCCTGGGTGGCTTAGTCGGTTGGGCGTCCGACTTTCGCTCAGGTCATGATCTCGCGGTTCGTGGGTTCGAGCCCCGCGTCGGGCTCTGTGCTGACTGCCAGCTCGGAGCCTGAAGCCTGTTTCAGTCTGTGACTCCCTCTCTCTCTGACCCTCCCCTGCTCATGCTGTGTCTCTCTCCTCTCCTAGAAATAAATAAAACATTTAAAAAAACACAAAATAGATGGACACACATCAACTCACAGATACTCATGGGATGAACAAAGCTGAAATATTAGTGGGTTTTTAAAAATTTTTTTAACATTTATTCATTTTTGAGAGTGAGAGTGAGAGAGAGAGCACATAAGCAGGGGTGGGGCAGAGACAGAGAGAGAGAGAGACAAAGAATCTGAAGCAGGCTCCAGGCTCTGGGCTGTCATCACAGAGCCCAACTCGGGGCTCAAACTCACAAACCACAAGATCATGACCTTAACTGAAGCCAAAAACTTAACAGATTGAGCCACCCAGGCACCCCAGAAATCTTAGTTTTAATGAACATATCTGTGACATGGACTGGGGAGAATGTGATACAATGCTTCCTAGAGAACTTGTGAATGGAATTGAATTTGTAAAGAAATTTTTAGAAAAAGGAAGATACAATTCTCTGAGAGAGCAAAGGAAGCAGAGTGTGAGGATAGAGAGAAATAGAAAGTAACCTGGTCAAAGTGTGTAAAGCTGAATCTGTGTCTGTCACAGGCCTAATGAAGGTGTTCACATTGTTCCTTTTTTTTTTTTTTAATTTTTATTTCTAGGAAAGAGAGAGACAGCGTGAGCAGGGGAGAGCCAGAGAGAGAGAGGTAGACACGGACTCTGAAATAGGCTCCAGGCTCTGAGCTGGCGGTCAGCACAGAGTCCGACTCGGGGCTCGAACCCACAAACTGCGAGATCATGACCCAAGCGAAAGTCAGACGCTTAACCGACTAAGCCACCCAGGCGCCCCTAACATTGTTTCTTTCTTTCAAGAGCTGAGATAGTATTTGGGTTCTGAGCATAATTTATAATTTCCACATATATTTTTATTCTCCAAGTTCAAGAAGAATTCTGAATATTTACTGAAACTCCTGAATGGCTCTTTATCACTTAATATACTGTCTCTAGTGAGTCGTATGTTTCTTTTTTTGTTAAAAAAAATTTTAAGCACTTTCATAAATAGTTATACCTCTTAGGTGATTCTTTTTCGCTTTTGGATTTTCAGTCTGTCATGGGAGAAACTAATGCTCCCTTCTGTCCTACAGTTAGTGTGACAGGGCTCGGCCTCATTCAGCTTTACCACATCCGTCCCCACCTTCCACAGCTGGGTCTCCCTCACACTTCCTAAGAAGCTACAGCAAAAACAGAAGGAAACCACAGAAGAGCCACCTGTGGTTGCCTCTCAGCTTGCTCACCTTCAACAAATGCAACTCTTGAAAAAGATGTTAGAAGAGGCTACCTGACTGAGTTTCAACAGGAAAGTTATAAACAGCTTGGCCCAACGCTGTAGGAATGATTCAGACCTTATGACTCTTAATCGTTAACTAATTGTTACATGAAGCTAAACCAGTTTCTATAGCTCAGAAACCATCCAGGATCATCACACAAGTGCATTGCTTAAAAATAAATTCCTTGTGGGGAGGGAGGCAAGATGGCGGAGAAGTAAGGAGCTCCGTACTTGCACTCGCGCCCATACATCACACAGAAAAGATCTGAAGCCATTGGAAACCATACAAAACCTGAGAGACTGGGAGAAAAAAGGACGCAGAATCCACTGAGAAAGCCTTCTAACGTGAGTGCGAACCGGGGAAGGTAAAATCAGCCGGGATCGGAGCCTCCAGGGTGGGAGGCGATCCCCCTCTACCCTCTACGGGGAGTGAGAGGGGAAAAGGGGAGAGTCCGAGACAGAAAAATCTCCGCTCGGTGCATAGAAAGACCGTACTTGCCAAATATCTGCACACCAGGTCCCCTCGCGACAACTGGTCCTGGGGGAGGCTGAGCACACAAACTGCTTCTTTGTGCCGCTCCTGGAGGTGGGGTTTTAAAGAGGAGCGGGTGCGCCTGCAGCCATTGTAGCTCCAGGGCGGCTGGGACCCCTGAAGGAGACGCGCAGACACCGGGCGTCCGCGCTCCTGGCTGGCTGGAACTCGAGAGGGAAGGCAAAGAGCTAAAAACTGGGAAATTTGCCTGTGAGCTCGTGTTTCGGGTGGCGAGCCATAGAGAGACCCGGTTTTCCTCACTCCAGCGGCGGCGCGCCTGCCGCCATTGTAGCTCCAGGGCGGCTGGGACCCCTGAAGGAGACGCGCAGACACCAGGCGTCTGCGCTCCTGGCTGGCTGGAACTCGAGAGGGAAGGCAAAAAGCTAAAAACTGGGAAATTTGCCTGTGAGTTCGTGTTTCGGGTGACGAGCCATAGAGAGACCCGGTTTTCCTCACTCCAGCGGGCTCAGGCTACGCGGACCCGGCAGGCAAGCCCCCGCGCATGCGCACCAGAGCCGACCAGAGAAGGAAGCAGCGATCCTGACTCCGCCCCCAGAGCTCAGCAGGGAGCCTGGAATAGCCCGAGGGGGTTGTCTGGGAAGCTGTGTCTAAGGCAACTTCAGCGGGGCGCGGGCTGGGATTTGGAGATTGGAACTGGCCTGGGTTGAAGAGTGCAACCAACTTCGGCTGCGTCCCCGGAACGGGGAGTTGACACGCCAAAAAAAAAAAAAAAAAAAAGCGAGCTGCAGCGCGGGGTTCAAGAAGGGACTGGAGCACCGTCACTCTCCTCCCCACAATCGCCAAGGCAGAACCCCCGCCTGAGGCATCGGATCACGCCACGCCCATCCCTGCCAGAGAGGTGCCCTCCTCCCCTTTTTTTTTTTCTTTTTCCTTTTTTTTCTTTTTTCTTTTTTTTTCTTCTTTCTTTTTTTTCCCCTTTCTTTTCTCTTTTTTTTCTTCTTTTTTCTTTTTTCTCGCTTTTTTCCCCAAAACACTTACCTGATTAACTCTGGTCTCCAGCTTGCTTAAACAATCACAAGTCCATTCTGTAAATGTAAATTCTACACCTACCGACTTTTTCACCTATTTCTCTCAGGAGTAATTAGACTATATAGTTTCTCTGGATAATTCCAGCATCCTTCTCTCACCTATCCAACCACATTCTACCCTTTACCTCTTTGAAAAAAGTTTCTTATCCCTTCTGCCTGTTCATTCTATTTCCAAATCTGCCTTGTCTCATCCTGCCTTCTCTCTTTTTCTCTATGCTCTTCAACCAGCACTGCATACACACGGCTATTTAACTGTAGCTGGGAAATCCAGGTATATGCTTTAAACCGTTCTTTGTCCATCGGTTTTCTTCTTTTTTCCTTTTCTTTTCCCCTTTTTGACCCTTTTATGTATTTTATGCTCCCTATTCGCCCTCCCTCCTCCGTCTTTTCTATTAACTTTTTCGTTTTCCCTCTCACTTTGCATGTTAGTTGAATCAGCCTGTGCGTTTGTGTGCTCCTGCTCCCTGTGTGTTTGTCTGTCTGTTTTCTTTTCCAGGGCTACCTCAAGAAACAAGCTAGAGTACACAAGGTGAAGAGTCCCAAATATCACTACGAATAGGAAAATAAAATAACTAAGGTCCCAACAAGAGTGACCGAGGGATACCATTCAAAAACAATCTCTGAAAGGATAGGCCCTGGAAAGTCAAAGAGTTTCTTGGATATAGCAGTGCTCATAGAAATAGAGAGCATAACAGGTCTTTAAAACCAACAAGAGCCGGAAAGCTAACTAAAATGACGAAACGAAAGAGCTCTCCTCCAAAGAAACTCCAAGAAGAAATGACAGCTAATGAACTGCTCAAAACAGATATCAGCAGCATAAGTGAACAAGATTTTAGAATAATAATGGTGAAATTAATAGCAGGGCTTGAAAAAAACATAGGCGACATCAAAGAAACTATGGCTACAGACAGAATGGAAAATAAAAATAGGCATGAAGAATTAAAAAATGCGATAAATGAGATACATAATAAATTAGAGGCCTCCAATGCACGGCTTGAAGAGGCAGAAAGGAGAATAAGTGATTTAGAAGACACCATTATAGAAAAACAAGAAGCTGACAAAAAAAGAGACAAACTGATCCAGGAACAGGAAAGAAGAATTCGAGAGCTCAGCGACACAGTCAAACGCAACAATATCCGTATCATAGGAATCCCAGAAGAGGAAGAGAGAGGGAAAGGTGCTGAAGGAGTCCTGGAACAAATTATAGCAGAGAACTTCCCCGACCTGGGGAAGGAAGTCAATGTGGAAATACAAGAGGCTCAGAGGACTCCTCTCAGACGTAACTTGAATCGATCTTCTGCACGACATATCATCGTAAAAATGGCAAAATACAAGGACAAAGAGAGAATTTTGAAAGCAGCTAGGGAGAAAAGGGCCCTCACATACAAAGGGAAACCATCAGAGTGGTGACAGACCTATCTACTGAAACGTGGCAGGCCAGAAAGGAATGGCAAGAGATCTTCAATGTGATGAACAGTAAAAATATGCAGCCAAGAATCCTCTATCCAGCAAGCCTGTCATTCAAAATAGAAGGAGAGATAAAAACCTTTCCAAATAAACAGAAATTGAAAGAATTTGTCACCACGAAGCCAGCCCTACAAGAAATCCTGAGGGGGATGCTCTGAAGGAAAGGTTGCAAGGAACAAAGATTCCAGAGACACCACCACAAACATGAACCCTACAAAAGATACAAAGACTCTAAACCCACATATTTCAATAATAACACTGAATGTAAATGGGCTGAATGCTCCAATCAAAAGACATAGGGTAGCAGAATGGATTAAAAAACAAAATCCATCTATATGCTGTCTACAAGAAACTCATTGTAGACGGGAAGATACCTTCAGATTAAAAGTAAGGGGATGGAGAAATATATATCATGCTACAGGAAATCAAAAGAAAGCCGGAGTAGCGATACTTATATCAGACAAACTGGACTTTAAATTAAAGACAATCACAAGAGATGAAGAAGGGCACTACATAATAATTACAGGGTCCATCCATCAGGAAGAACTAACTATCATAAATGTCTACGCACTGAATATGGGAGCACCTAAATATCTAAAACAATTAATCACACACAGAAACAAGTTTATAGATAAGAATGTGCTAATAGCAGGGGACTTTAATACTCTGCTTACAGCAATGGATAGGTCAACCAGACAGAAAATCAGTAAAGAAATAATGGACTTGAAAGATACATTGGACCAGATGGACCTGACGGATATATTTAGAACTTTACATCCTGAGGCCAGGGAATTTACTTTCTTCTCAAGTGCGCATGGCACATTCTCCAAGATAGATCACATACTGGGACATAAAGCAGCCCTCAATAAATATAAAAGAATAGAGATCATACCATGCACACTATCAGATCACAATGCTTTGAAACTTGAAATCCATTACAGGAAGAAGTCTGGAAAACTTCCAAAAACATGGAGGTTAAAGAACACCCTTCTGAAGAATGAATGGGCCAATCGGGCAATTAGAGATGAAATGAAAAAATATATGGAAACAAATGAAAATGAAAACACAACAATTCAAAATCTATGGGATGCGGCAAAGGCAGTCCTAAGAGGAAAGTACATTGCTCTCCAGGCCTATTTCAAGAGATTAGAAAAAGCGCAAGTCCAAAATCTAACAGCTCACCTAAAGGAACTAGAGGCAGAGCAACAAGAACGCCCTAAACCCAGTAGAAGAAGAGAAATAGTAAAAATTAGAGCAGAAATAAACAACATCGAGACCAAAGAAACAATTGAACAGATCAATGAAACCAAGAGTTGGTTTTTTGAAAAAGTAAACAAAATTGACAAACCTCTAGCCAGACTTATCCAAAAGAAAAGAGAGAGCACCCAAATAGACAAAATTATGAATGAAAATGGACTTATTACAACCAACCCCTCAGAAATACAAGCAATTATCAGGGAATACTATGAAAAATTATATGCCAATAAATTGGACAACTTAGAAGAAATGGACAAATTCCTAAACACACACTCACTACCAAAATTCACAGGGAAGAAATAGAAAACCTGAACAGACCCATAACAAGTGAAGAAATTGAATCAGTGATCAAAAATCTCCCAACAAATAAGAGCCCTGGACCTGATGGCTTCCCTGGGGAATTCTACCAGACATTTAAAACAGAATTAATCCCAATTCTTCTCAAGCTATTCCAAAAAATAGAAAGCGAAGGAAAACTCCCGGACTCATTTTATGAAGCCAGCATCACTCTGATTCCCAAGCCAGACAGAGATCCAGCAAAAAAAGAGAACTACAGGCCAATATCCTTGATGAATACGGATGCAAAAATTCTCAACAAGATCCTTGCAAATCGAATCCAGCAGCATATCAAAAGAATCATCCACCAAGATCAAGTGGGATTCATTCCTGGGTTACAGGGCTGGTTCAACATTCGCAAATCAATCAATGTGATACATCATATTAATAAAAGAAAAGATAAAAACCATATGATCCTGTCAATAGATGCAGAAAAAGCATTTGACAAAATACAGCATCCCTTCTTAATAAAGACTCTCGAGAAAGTTGGGATAGAAGGAACCTACTTAAACATCATCAAAGCCATCTATGAGAAGCCTTCAGCTAACATCATCCTCAACGGGGAAAAACTCAGAGCTTTCCCCCTGAGATCAGGAACACGACAGGGATGCCCACTCTCACCACTGCTGTTTAACATAGTGCTGGAAGTCCTAGCATCAGCCATCAGACACCAAAAGGAAATCAAAGGCATCAGAATTGGCAAAGAGGAAGTCAAACTTTCACTCTTCGCAGATGACATGATACTCTACATAGAAAACCCGACAGACTCCACCAGAAGCCTACTAGAACTGATCCAAGAATTCAGCCAAGTTGCAGGGTACAAAATCAACGTACAGAAATCGGTTGCATTTTTATACACCAACAATGAAGCAACAGAAAGAGAAATCAAGAAACTGATCCCATTCACAATTGCACAAAAAACCATAAAATACCTCGGAATAAACCTAACCAAGGATACAAGAGATCTGTATGATGAAAACTATAGAAAACTTATGAAGGAAATTGAAGAAGACACAAAGAAGTGGAAAAACATTCCATGCTCATGGATAGGAAGAATAAATATAGTTAAGATGTCATTACTACCTAAGACACTCTACACATTCAATGCAATTCCAATCAAAATTGCACCAGCATACTTCTCAAAACTAGAACAAACTATCCAAAAATTTGTATGGAACCACAAAAGACCCCGAATAGCCAAAGTAATCCTGAAAAATAAAACCAAAACGGGAGGGATCACCATCCCAGACTTTAGCCTCTACTACAAAGCTGTCATCATCAAGACAGTATGGTATTGGCACAAAAACAGACACATAGACCAATGGAACAGAACTGAGAACTCAGAAGTGGACCCAAAAGTATACAGCCAACTAATCTTTGACAAAGCAGGAAAGACTATCCGATGGAAAAACGACAGCCTTTTTAACAGATGGTGTTGGGAGAACTGGACAGCAACATGCAGAAGAATGAAACTAGATCATTTTCTCACACCATGCACAAAAATAAACTCAAAATGGATAAAGGACCTGAACGTGAGACAGGAAACTATCAACACCCTAGAGGAGAAAGCAGGAAACAACCTCCTTGACCTCCACCGCAGCAACTTCTTACTTGACACATCCCCAAAAGCAAGGGAATTAAGAGCAAAAATAAACTGTTGGGACCTCCTCAAGATTAAAAGCTTCTGCACAGCCAAGGAAACGACCCAGAAAATTAATAGGCAACCAACGGAATGGGAAAAGATAGTTGCAAATGACATATCAGATAAAGGGTTGATATCCAGAATCTACAAGGAACTCACCAAACTGCACGCCCGAAAAACAAACAACCCAGTGAAGAAATGGGCAGAAGATATGAACAGACACTTCTCCAAAGAGGACATCCAGATGGCCAACAGACACATGAAACGATGCTCAGCATCCTCCTCATCAGGGAAATACAAATCAAAACCACACTGAGATACCACCTCACGCCAGTCAGAGTGGCTAAAATGAGCCAATCAGAGAACTCTAGATGCTGGCGAGGATGTGGAGAAACGGGCACCCTCCTACACTGTTGGTGGGAATGTAAACTGGTACAGCCCCTCTGGAAAACAGTGTGGAGGTTCCTCAGGAAACTAACCATAGAACTCCCCTCTGACCCAGCAATAGCACTGCTAGGAATTTACCCAAGGGATACAGAAATGCTGATGCATAGGAGCACATGTACCCCAATGTTCATAGCAGCACTCTCCACAATAGCTAAAACATGGAAAGAGCCTAAGTGTCCATCAACAGATGAATGGATCAAGAAGATGTGGTTTATCTATACCATGGAATACTACATGGCAATGAGAAACAATGAAATCTGGCCATGTGTAGCCACATGGATGGACCTTGAGGGTGTTATGCTGAGCGAAATAAGTCAGGCAGAGAAAGACAAATATCATATGTGTGCACGTATAGGAGGATTAGGAGGAGCTTAACAGAGGACCAAGGGGAGAAGAAGGGCGGAAATGGTGGGGGAAAGGGGGAGAGGCAAACCATGAGAGACTCTTGAATGCTGACAAAAACTGAGGACTGGTGGATGTGGGGGGGGAGGAGGGGTGGGCATGGAGGAGGGCACTTGTGGGGATGAGCACTGGGTGTTATGTGGAAACTAATTTGACAATAAACTATTTTTAAAAAATAAAAAATTAAAAAAAAATAAAAAAAAATAAATTCCTTGTAACTAAAAAGAAATTTACTTCAAAAAATTATTAAACCATGGGAGAGAGTAACTATAAAGATATAAGGAGAGCTGTAAAGGGTAACATGGACCAAGGAACAGTATTCAAGAAAAGAAACTTGGAAAGGAGGTTCCCCCTCCATGGCTTGGGGTCAGACCTCACACAGACAAGTGACTGCAGCTCCCTGGGTGAAGGCATTAGCTATGGCTGAACCAAACAACAGTAATAGACAGTAAATCATGAAATGCATTTCATTCAGGAGTCATTTCCATTTGATGGATGAAGAAAAAAATTCTGTGATTCTTTTTTAATTTCTCTAGAATGGGAGATAATTCATCATGAGAAATATGATCCTAAATGCCATTGCTCCTTCTAATGCAGACATAGCCTTCTTCTTCTTTCCACAGTTACCGGAATAACTTGGTGCATTAGCTGAACGTACAGCAGTGAGGTGTCTGTCTGTCGCATGGCTCGTCCTTAGCATCCTACATAACGTAGAAAGGGGCAGGAGATGAGGGATGAAAGGATACCAGACACGACTAGAGAAAAGATAGGAACTTTCTGATTTAATTTTCTTACTGGAAGAGAGAGAAATAAAGGCTAGTTATATCACTAGTTGCTTTGATAGGCTAAGGAATGAAATATCTCCTTTCTTTTATCAAAGAAAGGCCCTGTGCAGTAAAAGACATGAGTCTTTTTGCTTCTGCAAATCACTGGCCAGCTTACTGTTTTCTTAGTTTAGTCTTTCTATGCTCTCACCTAGTGCTTAAGTACTACTTGTCCGTCCTGTGTCTGCCCACATCCCCTTCATCTGTCTTCACGATCTACACCTCTCTTCTTTGTGGACCTATCTGACCTCTGGTTTTTATCTCCTTGAAGTTGCCAACATAAATAGGTGCCCACACCATATATTCTAATCCACTATATCACCTTTGGAGAACGGAGTCTGGAAATTACCATGAGTATCATTGCTACCAAAGAGTCCTGTGTTTACCCAAAAGATTTGGTTTCCGTTGAAAGGAGGACCTCATTAGAGCATTCACTGCATCAGGGGATGGACGCTTTTTCTACAGCAACTGGAGTCTTTATGGAAATAAAATACTTCTCTTGACTAGAGCCATTGGGACGGTAAATCCCACAGAGGCAATTAATGCCCTCCCAAGAATTGTCCTGGTTGAAAAGTTTCTGAGGGATATCTTCCACAGGATACCATACTGTTGTACTAATCTTACAATGAATCTACAGACTAGCCATCATAGTAAACATGCTTTAAGCTCTTTTCATAGGGAAAGGAATGGGATGCCTTGAATTACCTGAAATCTCTTCTCCAAATACTCATCATGCTAAGGGCCAGATATGAAGGATAACATGTCATAATTATCCCAATTTGGGGAAGGAAAGGAAGCACAAAACATTTTTAAGTGTAATGCATAAAGACTATACAAAAATCATATCACAAGTTTATAAATTAATGAACTTTTACATTTTACATTATTTCTACCTAATATATTCCATTTGTACCAAAGAAAATCTTGGTATAAAAATCATATTATAATAAGATTACATTTTAAAAGTAGCAATTTTTAGGATACCTGGTGGCTCAGTTGGTTAAGCATCTGACATTAGCTCAGGTCATGATCTCATGGTGGTTTGTGGGTACAAGCTCTGTGTCACGCTCTGTGCTGACAGCTCCGAACCTGGAGCCTGCTTCATATTCTGTGTTTCCCTCTCTCTCTTTCTAGCCCTCCCCTGCTCATGCTCTGACCGTCTCTCTCTCAAAAAAAAATTAAATAAGCCATTTTTGGAGACCAATCAGATATTTCCTTTTCTATTTTAAAAGAGTACCAGAAAATAATCTTTGTGTTTCAGTGGTCTTGATTATCGTGAGAACTCAATAACAAAAACATAGAAACTTTATCCACAGTGATTAATATATAATTGGTCAATACAAGTTTACTACCATTACCATTAGAGTGAACTTTAATTTAAACTGGTATTTTAACAATTATACATTATTTCCTTATTATTCTTTATTTTATATATTAATTTTTAACGAAACACCGACATCCTTATAACTCAGAATTATCAACTATTACTTTTATCATATATATTTCCAACATTTTAATACATAAAATATGACAGATAAAGTTTGTGTCCACTTTAACTACCTCGTTTTGTTTGGACACCTAACCCAAAGATCACCACTATAATGACCTTGGTGTGTATAATTTCAGTTGACCTTAATATATATGAAATATTATGTAAATAATTAATATTTAAGTTTAAATATTAATATTACTAAATATTCCTATATTTATTGGGGAAGAATTTAACCAGTAATACAGTTCTTTTTTTTTTTTAATTTTTTATTTATTTCTAGGAGAGAGAGAGACAGCGTGAGCAGGCGAGGGTCAGACAGAGAGGGAGATACAGACTCCGAAACAGGCTCCAGGCTCTGAGCTGGCAATCAGCACAGAGCCCGACACAGGGCTCGAACCCACGAACCGCGAGATCATGACCTAAGCGAAAGTCGGACGCTTAACCGACTAAGCCACCCAGGCGCCCCCCATTAATACAGTTGTAATAGAATTCACTCAGTCACCAAAATCTGAGAAACATCTAACTACTCGGGGCTATAGCAGATTGTATCAAGCTTCAATATTCTTCATGCTCATTCACGAGACTTGTAAGTTAATTTTTGCCTTTGCCAATCTGTTGGGTGCTAGCAGATGTTAAAGATTTTATATGCAATGTTATGAACTTGTTGGGACAACGTGGATGACATTAAATGATTTAATTACACAAAGTATTTCTAAAGCAGCAGATGTCAACTTTTTGTTTTTCCTCCAACACACGTGAGAAATGAAGCATACTGGAAGTGTGTGACTTTCAAAGTAACTTCTGGAAGAAATATAGGCTCTGATTCCATACTCACCCTCAAAGATAAGAAACCAATGCAAAACACATTTTAGTTATAAAATCATTATAGCTAGGGGGAGTTCAGATGGCAGAGAAGTAGGGGGACCTGGGGCTTTCGTTGTTCCTCAAACACACATGTGTTGAGGTCAGATCACTGGGAACCCCAGGAAACCCATCTGCAGAGTGGCAGAGGATCTCCACAGTTGGAGGGAGGCCGCATGACGGTTGCAAGGTGCATGGACCATGCAGCAGTGGAACTGTCTTTCTGGGACAAAGGACATCAAACATGACGTGGAGAGGTTCCACCCAGGAGAAGGGAAGTGGTTTCCCGTGGTGCCTGGTCCTTTAAGATTTTGACTTTTGAGGGGCGCCTGGGTGGCTTAGTCGGTTGAGCGTCCGACTTTTGCTCGGGTCATGATCTCGCAGTTCGTGGGTTCGAGCCCCGCGTCGGGCTCTGTGCTGACTGCCAGCTCAGAGCCTGGAGCCTGTTTCAGTCTGTGACTCCCTCTCTCTCTGACCCTCCCCTGCTCACGCTCTCTCTCTCTCTCTCTCTCCTAGAAATAAATAAAACATTAAAAAAA